>JAUCRC010000007.1:1200000-1800000 GCA_032399595.1 Tetragonula carbonaria | reverse complement strand
TACTCGGATTCGTTCCGAGAAAAACTATCGTAAAACTAATGACTTACGCCCAGGTGAGTACCCTCGGTTAGGCTAGCTGTCTGGCTAGGGACGCTTTAAGGGCTTCTACGATCCCCTCCCCCCGTCCTTCGAGAAAGAAAAGATGAAAGAACACTAAACATAGAAGCGGCGGCGTCGTCGTCGTCGTTTAAGCCGTTATTGAGTCAGCCTGCGATTCGCGTTAAATTACTCTTACATTTTAATATCGACGGGGGAGGGGGGTAAAGAGGATCGATTAACACTATCCCTACCGGTCAAACGACCGTTTTTAAAATTTCGATTAGAATTTCCTATATAATTAAATAGACTTTACCTCACTTCACGATTTTCCCTCAAATATACGTACAATACATTTTTCAATATTCGCTTCTTTTCTTTATTGTTTATTTGGTGAGAAAAATTTGTAGTCTGTCTTACCTACCACGACCGGTCGTTCGACCGGTAAAACGATTTATATCTTTTTGCAATAGTATTCTCTCAAGCACTCGATTCCAAAGCTGTAAAGTCGTTGCAAACGAAAGGCAATGCAGTTGTGGCATGATTTTGAGCCGAAAAGTGCCTTCCAGCGATTTACTGATTAGGCACTTCCAATTGTTTACAGTTCTCGCTTATCGGCCTCGATAGCGGGTGCTTATTTGCCTGATTGGTATCCGAAGCGGTCCGGAACCTCGGATCTTCTCACACCGTCTTATCTACTATGACTGTGAAATGAATAAAAAATGCGGTGAAAACGAATAAAATGTACATTATATACTTCCGAATGAAAGAAACAATATTTTTATACTGTCGAATTGGCTTTTAGCTTCGTTCTATATTAAAAAAATATAAGTTGCGCTAGAGACCGGTCATTTGACCGATCGTGATAGGAATAGGTATACGTGAAGTGTCGGTAGGAATAGTGTTAACACTAGAACTACCACACCAGTCGAAATGACTGGTTTTACAATTTTATTTTAAAATTTCTATTTCACGTTACAATTTTTTTCCCCCACAATGATGCAATGACTTTCACAGCGATAACTAAAGAAATAATATAATGAATTTCACTTTATTTTTATTTATTAGAAATCGAAATAATTTTGGTAGAAATAATAACTTCGTCTTCGACTGTCGCTAGTTCTAGCGTTAATAGAACGCGGCGTGTTATATATACGCTGGGACAGAGATTTCAACGAAAAACTAACAGGGCGCCGACGAGTTGAAAAAACTGCAAACTCACTCGAGGGGAGAGGGGGGGGGCTGGAGATAAGTTTCTACACTTCTTCGAGAATTTCAGAGTGCAAAGTTGATATTACAACTACACTTTTGACACTTTGCACACTTTGCGCGCGAATGAGAAAAAGTTCACGCAGGTGTACTGTCACGTGCGCATTTTTAACAGAGGGAGAGATATGCAAGAATTCGCTCGCAGAAACAATAGGAAAAAAAAAAAAAAGTAACCACGATGAAACGAACGGGCGCACGGATAATTTCTGCTCGCGCGTGTGCATTACGTTCGGGATTCCTGCGCGTGTTCAAAGTGTGCAACGATACAGCCGGAGCAAGTGTAATAGCTATGCGTCCTCCTGCAATTTCTGGCTGTGTACCAAGCTAACTATAGCTATAGCCATGCAGCATCAAACACGCGCACTCCTATAGGCACGGAGAGAGAGAGAGAGAGAGAGAGAGAGAGCTCGCGTACGAATGACCGCTGCTCCTCGGGTTCACGTTGCGACCAGACAACCGGAAATACAGGTCGACGCCGAATAATCACCGAGAGAGCCGGCTGATATTCGCATATTCGCGACCCTGACTTCATCGTCTATTACCGAGCCCTGGTTTCCTTTATCGAAAGCTCGTTCGACGAAATTAAACACGCTGAACTGCTCGCGGAATGCAAGCAAATTAAGTTACATCAACTTAACGATTAAAATAAATTACTATCTTCTCGCTTGCGTTGCAAACGAATCAACTACTTCCTCCGTAGTTTCAATCGACGCGTTTCGTAATTTCATCGAGGGGAGAGGGGGGGGGGTGGTAATTAGAAGCGTGATTTCATCGTACAGCCACGAGAAGCAAACGTGCGAATAACGTTGAAACTTTGGCTTGAATTCCTCTTTGGTTATTTACACGCGAGCAAACGACGAACGACAGTCTTATCGTAGGAATTGTACTATTTCTTTCGCTTGTTCCACCGTGACGACACTCGCTCGAGATGCCTTCGAATGACGAATGACGTGCCTTGCCAGCAGCTAGAAACTAGAAACAACCCGACGATACGAAAATCGTGGAAGCGGCGGAGAGAACAACGCTCGCTTTTCCGAGTGAAAACAGCTCGGGATGGGCTGGTCTCCTCGTTTCTATCTAGCGGAGAGAACAACGACTCGACTTCAGAGAGAGAGAGAGAGAGAGAGAGAGATTTCAGCCCGTGTCGATTCGGAGTGCGGGAAAATTAGGAGTACGACAATGGGGGAAAAAGGAGGACGGGTTCGTTGACTGCGTGAAAAAACGTAACAGACGGATAGATAGATCGAGATAAAAGATAAAAGAAACGGAAGAAACTGAGCGTGCAAGCGTTTTCCAGCATAAGGATAAGAACCTAAGGAGGAGAAAAGTGATATAAATAGCGATAACGTGATCGAGTGGCAAGCTGGTTGACGAGGTTGAACACACACGGCCGCCCGCGTTTCGAATCGATGAATTAACGTGGAAAGGGACTTGACGTCCTCGACGATATTATCTCACGAAACGTGCCGCTGTCTATAATAAAATCGTGATGACGAAACCGACGGAAATATCGAATTGTTCGATGGATACCTATACCAGTTTGCAACCGATGGTAATTTCAAGCCTGACGTAAGGTATTTCACTTTTTTTTGGTCATTCGTTTCTGGTGTTTTCACGCGTTTACTGCAATACACACCTCACTCGTCGCGTATATATTGTATATTGATTCGCTGATACTCAAGTTTCGATTGTAGACACGTAACTTTTAAACACACGTGAAATAACTTTTAAATTGCGCGTCTAGCGAGAAATTATGTAATACAAAAGTACTCATAATTATAATATTATTTACATTAATTATAGAATGAATATATATGCGTGTTTCTTCGTAAATTGGAGGAATATCAGATTCCAACTAAAAAAGTATCAAGCCACGTTTGCATGGTTTTAAGGGAGGCAAAGTATAGCAGAGTATCAATTTTTGGTTATCTGTTTAGGGGGGTCATCTTTATTTTTTTCTTTTATTTAACTGGACCATACATTTTTTTACAAATTCTATTGAAAATAGTAATATAAATTTAGAAATTGGACTGAATCCACATTCGAATGGAATTTTCTTTTCTAAATTTAATATTTTATTTATAGAAATTAATTTTTCTTTCAATTGTAATTTTAATTCCGTGTTTAACTTTTAATTTGAATAAATTAATTTCTACAGATAAAATATTAAATTTAGAAAAGAAAATTCCATTCGAATGTGGATTCAATCTAATTTCTGAATTTATATTATCATTTTCAATACCTTTCTTTTTTAATTAGATTATTGTTTTTTTATATTGAAATTACTTCGTTAATTCCATTAATTATATATCTTAAATATTTAAATTCTTATCGTATAATTAATATAATCATTTTATTTATAGTTATATTATTTACATTAATTTTCTTCATAAATTGAAAGAATATCAAATTCCAAGCAAAAAGGTATTAAGCCACGTTTGTCCTAAACGTAATGATTAAGGAGATATTTTGATCATCAACGTCCATGAAATATTGCCTATAGTCTATGGAATATTGTGTATAGTGTGTGGTAATAAATAGTCCTAATGCTCCATGCAGTTTTCATTCTCGAGACAAATTATTGTAAACTAATTACATCCTTAACTATCTCCGTTAGATTTAAGACAAACGTGGCTTAATATTTCTTTCACTTGGAATTTGGAAAAATAAATATGACCTTGGAAATTTCGAAATAGACAAAAAAATCGATGCGCCATATTTTGCCTGCCTTCGCAAGCCATACCGACTTTTGTATTAAACAATTTTTTCAAGTGTGCATGTTACGCGAGCCACCCTGTATATCTCACAAAATAAAATTCGCCGAAGAAGCGTTGCAACAGTGACAGTGAAAAAAAAAAAAGAAATTACATCAAAAATTTTATTTGTCTACGATACAGCGATTGATACTCTCGAAATACACTTTATTATTACATTTGGAAATTTGTAACGATCAACAATATAGTTATCAATCAACTATAATTAAGGAAATATCGAACAACCGAGTGGTTGGTAATTGTATAGTTTTGGCAAGCCGATTTACACGACGCTAGGACAACTATTTCGTGAAATAGCTATGTGTAGCTGGCTGTTACCACCGGTAGTATAATTAGTAATGGCGATAGTGGTAGTAACAGTGAAATGTCAACGACACTGGTAGTAGTGTGTGGTAAGAGGTATAAACGTAGGAGGAAGAAGCACGCATAGCTACGCATTAAGGAGTATTTCATTGAGCCGGTATGCGTGTGATGAAGGTATCATTATTGAAACACGGTATTTTTTTTAGCCTCATTCCCCCCCCCCCTCCCCCATGGGAATGAAACATCGCCAACGCCGCCAAGTATATATCGTGATCCGCTTTCTTATCTATACTTATTGGTGATACCTACATTCATATCACCGTTACAAATTTACATAACGCTTCGCGAAACGTGTTAAGTATAGTTATCCTTCGTTCTCTCGTGAAAAATGCCCATCGCCAGAATTACAATTGATTTAAAATCGAAGTCTTCGAGGAATCTTCAAAAAAAAAAAAAATTAAAATCTGATTATAAATCTTACAAATAAATCTGTAAGATATACCTATGCATCAATGCACGAAAAAAAAAAATATATATATATATATATATATATATCAAGATTAACACTAGAACTACCACACCAGTCAAAATGACTGGTATTACAATCTTATTTTAAAATTTCTACATTACAATTTTTCTTCACATTACAATTTTTTCCCCGCAATGATGCAATGACTTTTACAGTGTATAACTAAAGAAATAATATAATGAATTTTATTTTATTTTTATTTATTAGAAATCAAGATAATTTTGGTAGAAATAACTTCGTCTTAACTCTCGGTAGTTCCAGTGTTAAAGCGCGAAATCAAGTTGTACAAGTCGAAGTAACTTGGCTGGAAAGAGGCGAAACACGAATCCTTCATTCACCAGAATGACGACTTCGTCGTATTTATATCAGATACCTGATGAAACATATTTTCGTTAATCAAAATGGTTCCTTGAACTTCTGACAAAAAACAGGGCCGACACACGCTTAACCGAGACCTCAATCTACTGTGCACGCCACGATGCTGGGCATAATAGTTAAAAATAACATCAAGGTATCGTTCGAATCGCGATCGCGAAGCAAACTCGTTTCGCGTATAAACATCATCTCCATGGTCTTTCATTTTTCTTTTTGGTTTTTTTTTTTCTCTGCGAGACTGACAAACCAAATCGAAGAAGAAGACTCTCTTCCCGACTCTTCTCTCTTTGTGGCTCTAATTAAATTTATCAGCGTAGCTGAGAATCCTCTTACGACAAGGTTCCCGCGAGTTGTGTTCTCGCAGGGAAGAACTTCCCACGGATGCGTTCAACCCTCTTCAACGCAAAACGCGATATCTTTCGCGATAATCTCAGCCTTGGCTTATCAACGAACGCAACGCGGGTTTGTCTCCGCATGCGATGCATGCATCCGTCGCTCGAACGCTTGAAATTCAAGGTGAAAGACACGTCGATAAAATGTCGAGAAGCTTCAACCTATCCTTGGTTGAATAAATTCGCAATCGCGAGTGAATAATATACAAGCAAGCAAGCGACACGCATGCACGCTCCTGCATGTTTCAATATTGCTGCGTAAATTTTTTTTCACTCGCCAATGTCTGTTGTTAAAAGCTAGCTAAATTGATAGCGTGACACGGTTCTCATGCTTCGTGAGACTGAAACTAAAGTTGAAACTGAAAAAAAAAGAAAAAAAAAAAAAAAAGAAAGTGAACGAAGAATTTTGGGAATATTTGCGAGAGCAGACGCGATCGCGAGGATTCTACACGCAGAGTGGAAAAGTGCGCGTTGAATTTAATCGATATTAAGGCAAGTGTCTGAAGGAAGTTTCGCTTTCGGTATCGAATCGGTGTTCCCAGCGGTGGTATGATTATCACGCATGAGCACCTCTTGCATAATCGCAACACATTAGACAAATGACATCATGTCCCGCAGTCGTCGTAAGCGTTGAGGTCATCAGGTGCTCGGCTGTCTGTATATTGCGGACTTTTTACGATAATTTCTCGTACTCGGTGAGAAGACAACACACACACAGTGTGTGTGCATATGTGCACAGAGAGATACACATACGGCCGATTTACTGAAAAAAGTAAGCCGATCCCGTCGAGTCACAGCTTTCAATTATTAGGGATTTTTAACACTAGGTTTACCAAGGGATAAATTTTGACCCCTGTGAGAGAACTTTTCGTTAATTTTCTTCGAGAAAATATCAAAAATAAAAGAAAGATAATAAAAACTAATTATTACAACTAATGTAATTTTATCGAGATTCGTTTTCTCTACTTTAACTTCATAGATCTTCATAGAACTTCAGTTTATATTTTTTTCTAATTAAACACCGAAAAGAGGTCATTTTGACCCCTCTGAGAGAACTTTTCGTTAATTTTCTTCGAGAAAATATCAAAAATAAAAAAAAGGTAATAAAAACTAATTATCACAACTGGTGTAATTTTATCGAGATTCGTTTTCTCTACTTTAACTTCATAATAGATAGGTCAATTTAAATTTTTTCTAATTAAATAGACGAAAGGGGTCATTATGACCCCTTTAGCAGAAATAGGTATATGTCAACTCATAGTAAACCTAGTGTTAAGACGCACGAGCTCGATTACGCAACGATTCTACAAACAGAGAATGAAAGCAAGTGTCTCGAAAGAAACCGAAAATCTTTGCACGGGATTTCCGTTGCTTTTCTGGAAAAAAAAAATTTTCTCGATCACAGCCGTTTTTACTCGACTTTTCGTTCAGGCCATTTGACGTTTTGACCAATGATTGATATCAATTCATAAGTAATTATCTCGTATAGGGTAGTTATCACATCGTGTACCATCAGTTTTAACTTTTCGGTTAGTATAAAAGAACCCCTGTCGTGTTCGAATTTGTTGAGCAAAAAAACGAGAGAAATAAAATATTTAACAAAAGTGGGAATAGGTTAAATAACACGGAGATAACATTTTTTGTTTTTCATTTGCCTCTGTCTTTTGTCTTGTTGTTGGGAAACAAAAGTTTCTTTTCAAAAGTTCTTTCATCTTTTAATTTTTTGTATCGATCCAATTTTCACGCGGATAGTATTTCGGAATAAAACTTCCACTTAGCACTTCTTGCTATAAACAAAATGTAAAAAAATTCGATATACTGAAGTAGCAAGACAAAAAATCAGTCACTATAAGAGTAGTGACGTTTTGCATTCCTTGCTTTAACAAAATGAATCATTAATTATTGTAGATATAACAATTGAACAAACTCACGTGCTTTGTTCTATACTGTATTTCTTATAACGCCTCGTTCTTTTGATCGAAATACGAACTTGTTATAAAACTTGAACTTGTTATAAAATACATCGTTTTTTAGCGCATCAAATAAATACGCCAGCGTGTACACGTGCCAACTGAGAAATTAATCTTTGAGCCGATTTTAATTTTTTCAAAAATTTTTACAAAGCACAAAAGGAACAAATTTGTTCATTTGCAAAGTAACGTTTCGCAGGCTGTGTAGCGCGACAGATCGAGATCGTATCGTTACCGTTGTAATAAATTGAAGCACCGGAAGCTCAAGGAGCACCGGCTACCACTGACTCGCAGACATCCACCGAAATTTCACATCCTCTTCACACTTGGGCATTAAGGCCCTGCACGTCGATCGGAAAAG
Source organism: Tetragonula carbonaria (assembly GCA_032399595.1). NCBI lineage: Eukaryota > Metazoa > Arthropoda > Insecta > Hymenoptera > Apidae > Tetragonula > Tetragonula carbonaria. The sequence goes on along the minus strand of JAUCRC010000007.1, from coordinate 1,791,991 downwards.
ATGCAATTAGCTAATTTCATTTAACACTGGGTTTACCATGAGCTGACATATACCTATTTTTGCCAAACATTTCTCCGAAACCAGAAGACAAAAAAGATTAGATTTGCGATTATATATTAATTGAAATATCCTCATAAAATGCGGCAAGAATTTTCTTGAAGAAAATTAACGAAAAAGTTTTCTCAGAGGGATCGAAATAACATTTTGGTAAACCTAGTGTTAAGTATAGCAGTTTTCGACGAGAACTTGCCAGCGAAGTCAAAGCACAAGATTTCCATCAGAGGCTATTGAAAATAGAAAATAAACTTTGTATCACAATGGAGCTTTTATTTATACAGTTTACAAAAATGTTATTTAAATCTTTGAAAAGATTTACAGGCTGTTCTGTGTCTAACAAAAATTTGAAAAATCGTTCACTTGGATTCTGATAGTTCCAGCCTCCTTTCTGAAACGAGTGCTTTCATTCAGCCATCGAAGGACGCGAAAACGACGTTATCAATTATACGAAAGAATTTAGTATTAACAACGTGTTTAAACGCTTTTAACGCGAAATGGGAAGAAGATTAAGCGCGATCACTCGCTCTCTGCGAATTACGGTGCAATTTGTTCGAGAAATAGAGAAAAGTAAGCTGTTCGCCAGAAGCAAACAGCTCGACGAGGATTCGACGAGTATAGAGGACACGTTGTTTCCTTGCCTCGGATATTATTCGGACAAATTCCTGAATCGTGACTCAGGCGATGTTTCAAACTTGGTCTGTGACAGCGGCCGATCACCGACCAAGATGACACAGTATGATGTCAGTCTCGTGTGGCCAGTTGAACGGAAGCACTCCCGTTAAATCGGTTAAATGTTTCCTCTGCCTCTTGTCGGGAACTGATTCGGGGGTTATCGTGACCCCGTGGATACGTACCATACAGAGGTACGATCCGTACAATCAAGCACGTATTCAGAAACACGCAGCTGCGCCTCTTTTTTTTTTTTTTTTTTCTTTCGAAGATAGATTTCGTGCAATTTATACGGCAACATCGGCGGAAAATTGGGTCACGAATTGTCGTCTGCTCTCTCTCTCTCTCTTTCTCTCTTTTTTTGTCGCGCGTCCCAATTTTTACACTCGACTACTACAAATATAAATGTAGTCGTGAGTCACGACTACACGAGGAGCGACAAACGATGACCGTAAATAAAATAATTTCCCACTGGAGATTAAAGAAACCATGCTCGAGACATCAAGATTTTCAGCCAGCTAGTTGCCAGCTATCAAAATGACACAGATGAAAAAATGCACAGATTGCGTAAGTTCGCGGTGCAATGTTTCTCGTCGCGATCCTCGAAGCGACAGCTTCGGATGCTCGTGTCAAACGATTGAACCCTGAACCTGTTACGCTATGCATTATGGAGAGCATGCTCTAATTGTATCACGCACGATATAAACCAGTTCAGCTTCGATCTGTCTCATCTCCACGAACAACGATCGTGCGATGTAATATTTTAAGGGAAATTCACGTGTCGAAATTACATGCAAGTGTACGTTCGCGCTTCTAATTACCGCGGCACGACACCAAAACGTTGAAGCACCCTTCTTATCGTGGACCAAGAAATTTCATAGATCTATCGTGACCTTCTTTCCTTACTCTACTTTTGAAATAACGTACCCTATAGAGTAGTAACATGATTCACAGGGATACGCGTGCGCACGCGAGGCCGAATCGTACACGTCGATTGTATTGACCAATAGTTTTGAAATATTATATATGAACGTGGTATGCCAGTGAAAGAAAGAAAGAGGGAAAAATGGGAGTGCGAATATGCCTTCTTGTAGTTGGAATTTTCGTTTGATGTACTAGAACGCTGTTGCGCTGATAGCGAGTAGCATTGCGAGAGTAAAATTCGAAAAGCATGGTAATGCCCTTAAAATGATAAGACGCAGAAAGAGAAAAAAAACAAAGGCAGAATAAGTGTATTATTTGCGATTGCTATTTTCTCATGGCTCGTGCTTTCCCAAGCGTATACAAATATATACATACACAACATGAGATTTAGTTACAAATCAAAAATCTCCATAAGCTATCAGTAAAGTTGCAAAGTAAAACTACAAAAAAAAAGCATATATGACTAAAGATAAGTAAAATAGGAAGAAATATATGGGGTGTAGTAATAATGCACTTATTCTGCTCCAAGTACAATTGAAGCACAATTTAACTCCTCTAATACAGGTGACAGTACGTGATCTGTAGTCGTGGATTACTATCAATTGTTGCAAGTATAACGCCTTTTTTCCCCTGAAACTGCCTCTTTTTTTGTCTAAATTTGGAACGCAGTCAGAAATACAAGTCAAGAAATTCGAAGTGAACTATATGTCCCTAGCAAACACACGATAAAACTTCTCTCAGGGTTAAGGTTGGTTTGAAGATAGGCCTTAGGTCGTCACGAAGGATCCATTTCTGATCTTTGGTGGACGATCCTAGGTGGAAATGGATCTGTATGCAGTCTAGTGCAAACTGTTCGTCGAAGATGAACTTTGTTCGCCTCGAATTTTTGGTGTGGAACTCATATTCCTTGCCGATTTCACGTAGGTGAAATCTTTGTCACAGTCGACTGCGATGAATTTCTGTACGCTTAACCTTGGCTCAGACTCGGCCAGAGATTTTTAAAACATCGTCGTCAAATTTAACTGGTCGTCCACTTCGAGAGGATTCTAACTCGTTTTCTTTCTGTTGCACCAAATGAAAAACTCACATTACGAAAGTATATAAAGAGAAAATTTGGAAATTCCTCGCAACAATCAGGCGTTTTCACACAGGGTGCTTCTATGGAAAGCGTTAAACGTTCCTCTCGCTTCATCAAGATCGAACGCAGAACGAATGAACTCTGACGAAAATTAATTACTCACGAGCACGATCACATATCGGTAGCTCTAACATTTGCTCTAACAAAAAGCAGCAGCAGTTAGAGAAATTTTTTTCTTTTAACGAAAGCAGCAAGCTTCGGCTGGAAGCTTTACCACTCCTGGAAACTGTGCGAATATATATGTCAGTTTGCTTCAACTAGCAACGTAATCTCTTCATCGCCGCCAACGCGTCCTTTTCATTGGGGCTTAATTAAATGTATGGCCGACACGCCGTGCCGTGCCGCGCCGGAGGAAACGAGAACAGGAGGAGAGCACCGCCAGCAGCTTTGACCGAGGGGGGGCCCAATGAAGAGCGCCGGAGTTGAAAGGGTCGAGGTCGTGCTCGCCGCGCATGCGTTCTCGAAAACAAAACGCAGATATTTCAGAATTTGTCGATTCGACTTCCTTTCTCTCTCTCTCCCTCTCTCTCTCTCTCTCACTCTGCCTTTCTTTCGCGTCGACAACAACGTTCACTGCGGAACAATTTTCCCGTTAGACGCCATAGCGCCACGTTGTTATAATCCTCGCCGCATCGACACGATGTTAATCGAGACCTAACCAAGCTCGTTGCAGTCTCTCGACGCTTCGTTTCGTCCGATCAATCGCGAACATTTGTTCCGAATTTTAATAATAAAATTCGAGTAAATATTCGTTGCTTTCGTCTCGTATCGAACGCACGTTGTTGTCCATGCTTGCACGTTTGCAAACGGGTGCAAACAAGCATGGTCGTCGCCTCGAAAAATCGATCGGGTATAAATTATATTCTATTGCATTCCGTTTCCCAATTAGGGACTTAAGTTTCAAATGTTCGACGGTAAATTAAGTAGACAATTTATTGGCAGCTGTTTGCCAACATTTATGGTTACTGTTCGTTTGGTGAAAATTGTATTGTAAATGTTTCTTTTCCCGTGTATAGAGCGATTTATTGGCTGAAATATCGTATCGAGGTAGGTGTTTTGTTTATAATGTAACATGTTAAAAAAATTGTTTTCGTGATTTTCATCCGAAGTAAGCTTGTTACATGTGACGAAAATTCACACGGAGATTTTTTTGTCTTTTTGTTTTCTTTTTTATTTGATTGATTTTGTACCTGCGTATGTATAAAGTTCTCATACAGGAACAGTCATCAAATGCGATGAATAACATTTTCTAATAAAATTTTATTACTTATTTCATGATCACACTCATTTTTAAGTAGACCAACCAGCCATGTATGTTTTTTTCATGACTCGTCGTGAAAATTCATGCAACAGACGGTGAATGTGTTCATCTTCGATCAGCGATGCAGTTTAACGTAGGATCGAACGTTATTTACGCAGAGTAAATAACATGTAAGCTTCACGCCAGGCATATTTAAATAATCTGTACGATTTCGCTCGATCTAAGGGCGAAGCGCATGAATAAGTGAACAGCACTTTATTTTCATCCCCTTCCCCCCTCCCTCCCTCCCCCCTCTCAAAAGTAGGCTAAGTAAATAACGCGGCGCATGAAATCGACGAGCAGAGGGACGATCCCGAATCTTCCGATGCCCCTCGAAACTTAACTTGCAATTTAAACAGAATAATCTTCTCATTAGCTACGAGATGATTGCATAAAGCTGTGCTTTCAAATCAACTCGCGAGAGTCGAAGGAATTAAATAACACGGACGCATAACTCGAGATTAGTTCTGTTTTTATGTTAAATCTTACCGACGTAGATACAAATTAATTAGAAATGTCCAAGGAAGTCAATAATCGATAATATCGAAGTATCTGTCCGGCATTATCTGCACCGCCATTGACCAAATTGGCCGGCATTTTTCGACACTGTTTGTAGAAACGACATGCTCTATATAAAAACAACCTAACTTTTAAAAAGTCAGGTATTTTTCAGTGAAATTTTGGGAAATGAAATAAAATGAATTTGCATTTATATATATACACCTTTATTTTCGATTTTTTTCTTTCTAAAGTTGAATAAAAATTAAATCCACAAAAAAAGTTGAAACGAATTACTGAAACCATGCTCGTTATTTTATTAGACAAAGTAAATTATTCTCGAAACTTTAATTTTATCAATAATTAATAGTAATTAACACCCAAGTGCTTAAACTTTGAATAAACTTCTTCTATACGCAGCACCGACTAATACGTTTTTAAATTAATTTGTTTTTTTTTTTTGCGTTTGCACCCTTATACGACGCAACTGAAGCTGAAATCAGTTTTTTCGTAGAATTATCTCTATTTGGTAAAAATTACGTTTCAATTTATTCGAATTTAATGAAACAACGATCAATTTTTTACTGCAATATACAAATGACGAATTTTCGTCATGCGAACGGATAAGTGTTGATATATTTCATTGATGTTTTGTGCAACATTTACGTGGAGACGGTCAACTTTGGGGTCAGGCATGATTTCAACCGCAAAGTAGATCACTGTGTTGCAACCATTTTGGCGCTACGCTCGCTTGGCGCAATTTAATGTCGGTCTAGGGCTCTTCGCTCCGATTTTTTCCCAACAGATATTTCGAAATTATTACTGCGCGAATAATTGACAGTAAACGATTAATACTTAAAAATGTGAGTTACCTGTCTTTTCGATATCACACTTTCCAAGGCAATCCTTATATTTAGATTTTAATTGTCGCCTTCGCGGGAAACGATATTCCCCGATATAGGTATATTATCGATCAAAGGGTTATCGTCCCTGTTGCGTAACTATCACCACGTCCCGTGGAATAAAGTTAAAAAGCACGTACACAGGCGTTCTACATTTTTCGTTCAATTATTTCGTTCTACGTGCTTTGCAACGTGCAAAAGATATTTCTCATCTCTGTCTTTCTCAACCGTCTCTCGAATAGTCTTTCGTCTCCAATAATTTGCTACGATACGAGGGGAAACCTTTGCCACAGCTCCGTGGATTGGTGTCTCGAATGCGCAACAACATTTTCACCAACCAACCTGGTGAAAAATCATTCGGCACCGTCCGAGTCTAAGGTTTCTCGGCAGGCCGCAGCAGAGACTAACTTTACACGTAGAAAGTCGGAAGTGTAACGTACTCCGGAGCTGTCGTGTAGAAATCGGTGTATTGTGTGTCGATCGCAGACGGAACTGCAACGAGAGACACTTGCTCCGCTGGTGGTGTAGCCAGCCGAAAGCCAAAGCCGAGAAGAAAGGAGGAACACGCGCGAGTACACGCACGGCGAACAAAGGAAAGAAAAGGAAGACGAAGAGAAAAGAAGTGGGAAACCTGGAGCAGAAAACGAGCTCCCACGTATGCACGCGTATGCACGTATGCACGGGGGGGAGGAGACGAGTCGAATAGGTAGGTGTGCACGTACGTAGGTATATGTGGGACAAGCAAGATGGAGTCTGCTGAAGTTCGGGTCGATATGAACGCGGCAGCGCTATTGCAGCAAACCGCCCCCTATTCCCTATCGTTCCGCTTACCTCCTTCTTTGCGCGTTCTTCCACCTTCGACCCCTTTGTGTCGCGCCTCGCCTGTCTATCGTTCGACTCGCTATCCACACTGTCGCTCTTAACAGATTCGCGCGGCCGGCGGTCGTTATGTATATTTTAGTGGACGAAATGGAAAATATAACGCGTCGCTGCTATTTGTTAATGATAAACTTTCCGAAAGAAAACTTCTTTAGTAAACAAACAAAAGATTGCACATATGTACGTTTATTAATAGTTTACTTCAGTGCACGATACTTTTTGAAAACATTCTGGAATATGTAAAGCTACCGAACAAAGTTCACATTCCCAACTTTTATATTTATGATAGGATTAATTTAAAAATAAATAGATCTATAGTTCCAACTATATTCTTTCTTACGTTTATATTTATTTTGTTTAACATTTTCCATAATTTTTACTACAGTTTATATTGACAAAATCTTAAATTGCAAATTTGAAGAAATTAAAAAATTAATTAGCTGAACAATTATATACATTTATATATATATATATATATTATTTAAAATTTAAAGTTAATTAAACTATTAATCTTCAAAATTGAAAAACTATTTTGTTATATAAATTTTAATCGATATATACATATTATTTATTAACATTAAAAGAACTTTATCTTCGTAAATAAATTTACAATTTACTTATTGTTTCTTTTTGTAATTTTCACTATTTAGCATCTGTGCTTGGATATCTATTTGTTTCAACAGCAATCGCGTTCCAATAATCATCCGTCGATGTTAGATCGAATAAATCTGTTACAGTGGGATTATCTCCTAATTTTTCCAAAGATAAACCGGGTTTATACCTATACTTTTTCGATTATCATTTTTCGAAACCCAATTCCAGACAAACTTGTTGAAGTTTCACTTGTTTTTATCGCATCCTCGTTGTCAGAATCTTCGGAAGATACGCGTCTGAAACGTTTCTTCTGTCTTTGGAAAAAAGAAATCTGTTCGTCGCTGTCGCTGTCGCTGTCGCAAAATTATCTCGCAATTAATTGAAAAACGGTGAAACTATTTCGTAATTGCATAGAATAATTATTATTCGAAATCGATCGCGATAACTTGCACGCGTTAATGCATATTATTGGCACAAAAATACACCACGAGTCTCTCGCTCGTTATTCTGCGCGAATGGGTTGAAATAACACGATGTCGTGTGATAAATCGTAAGAACCTCGTTCGCGTTTCTCACACGTTCGAATTTCTCTGACAATGTGAGAGTGATTAAAGAAACGTCCAGGTCCATTGAACAAAATATTTTTCAATTAACTTCATGTATATTTAACGCTTGCAGTACACGATATCGGCTTTCTTCGACAAAATTTGTTCGACCCAGCGACAAGAATCGCACTTGAAAAACCGCTCGACCGCAAAGTGTTAATTACAAATTACGAAATTAATTAAAACGGTGAAACTATCTCGTAATTATATAGAATAATCATTGTTCGAAATCAATCAATGCGATTCAACGCAGCGTTTTAGTTCATCGTTTCGAGTATCAACCTGCGTGTGTTAATGCCGATTTTGGCCAGAAATACAGAAAAATACACCGCGTGCCTGGCTCGTTATTCCGCGCGAATGGATTAATTAATCGTTGCTCGATATTAGACTACGTACGGATCAAACGACATGTCGAAATAACGGGCATAAGCGAATTCTTTCCGCTTGCTGCCGGAGGCAGAGCCTGGTATTATTTCTCTTTCGATTCGAATAATATCGGGACGGATTCGCTCGAACGAGCAACACTGGAATTCGCGTAAAGCATAACACAGGGCTTCTCTCATCCGTGAAATCGTAAAAGACGTCGACTTGCTTTCCCATCTTTATTTGAACCATGTAGGGCAGAAAGCTGATCACTCCGAATGCAACAATCGCAAATTGGTTCCCCCAAATGAAATAACGGCACGTTGATGTAGCCAGGTTAAAGCGTACGATTTTATATCGACGCGACTTTACATCGACTTGTCAGATGTATAAGTGAAGAGGATAACTGTACGAATAACAGTGAAAAAATTGTAACAAAGAAGGATCGCGTAACTTGATTCATTTGGTCGCGTTTTTAAAGCACGAAAAGCTTGTACTTCGACAGTCGTGAATTTATTCTTCTTCGAAAATAATTTCATTTAATAAAAATAACTTTAACATATTTGATGTTATTTAATTTAATTTTTTATTTAATTGAAATTTTATGAAATCGAGACGTTATTCGCGAAAGAACATTTACAGGTAATCGTAATACATTTATTTTGAAATTTAGAATAATTATATTCGTCATTTCTGAATTATTTTTTTTTATTTCCTTTTTTTTGAACATTTTTTCAACATCAATTTCTCCGTCAGTTGAAATTAATGTAATAATGACCTCTGAAAATAATTGAAATATTTAATTATATTGAAATTCCAATATTAAATAGATTTACTTTAATTACTTCTGAATTTTTCATTACTTTAAAACATTTACATTTTGTTAATAATAATTTTTATATGAGAATAAATATATTATTACTTACAATTAATATAGGAATATATTTTTCTGTAATTCAATTAATTGAATATAAAAATTCATATTTCTGTTTAAATGATAGAATTTATAGTTCAATTTTTTTTTTATCTACAGAATTTCATGGAATCCATGTTTTAATTGGTACATTAATATTAATTATTTCATTAATTCGAATAAATAAATTACTTATACTTCGTTAATTCATCATATTAATCATGAATTATCAATTTGATACTTACGGGTATACCCGTAATACGTCACGCAGCTCATGGGAAACCGAGCTTTTTTTTCTCGAAAGTCGTAGAAATTCGAACGCGCGTAAAAGCATGAAAAAATTTTTCTTACGATTGAAATCTACCGTGATCTTGAAAGTTGAAAATTTTTCTTTATCGAAACGATTTATCTGTTTAAAACTCGCTGCGCGATTACTTTTTTTCACCGTTCTGATTGAAAATGCTGGGATTTTCGAGTTTTTGTCGTTTATTGATATTCAACGCTCAACGAAACAGTAGAGAAAAAATTGTAGAACAAGTTTTAAAGAATCGTCGTGAAGGAGAAACTTCGATCTTCGAAATGACGGTGGATCCAGTCGAAGAAAAGAAAATTTCTAATATTTTCACACGCGTTTGAAACCTGTACAATTTTCCGAGGGAAATTCGCCCTCGGTTTCCCACCCGCTACGTGATGTAAAAATCATCTTCAAAAGAAACAAACGACTGTCGAAAATGGAAGCTACGCTCTTTAAAACGAGACCAAGTGGATTACTGTGCGATTTCTTTTTTTCCTTTTTACAAAGTTACACATAAATATATATTTTTATCTTTTTTACAAAGAATAAATATATATTTATTTTAAAAAGAATAAATATATATTTTTATCTTTTTTTACAAAGTTATATGAAAGTGGATTGCTATACGATTTCTTTTTTCTTTTTTACAAAGTTACGTCAGTTTAAATGATCGATTATTTTTCATTGATCACGCTTAGGCTCTGTCCGCTGCAAGTCAAAATACGCGTTTCATCTCGTTATTCTCGTTTTCACTTTGCTATCTCGTTTTACCGGGAAACTTTTTACAGAGAATAGCACGACGTTACGAAACGAAAGAATCTTGACTTTGCGAGAGATAAATTAAACAACGCGTCCATGTTTCGCAAGCTTTTTAATAAAATTCCACTCCCGGTTTAAGCTTCGGTGATTTTAATACGTTACGACGTTATTTTCTCTTTATTCGTACACAACCGTGGAAACACGGGTGAAACAAATACGCGAGTGGAAAGGTAAAGCGAATGCTTGAAATTTCTGCAATCGGATTCTTCGGTAATCAAATTGTTTGATACGACGAAGGCACCCGGGGCTTCAGATGACAATGAATCACCTGGCTGTTTACGTAAAACCGCAGTCGATGCTCTACACACACGTACAGACGAATTGCGCAGAATGTACGTTTATCTAGAAAACATTCGCGAAACGTACATAGAGACGTTTCTTAACGATAGAAATTTCCCTTTAATTGCCCGAAAAATTAAACTCTCGGCTAAGATCCGATTGGCTGAGAATTTTGTCGCGTGAAATTCGACATGGAAGAGAAAAAAAAAAGAAAAAAAATACATATACATCGCGTGGATTTAAATTTCAGAGAATTAGAATTTAAATCACTCCCTTAACCAGTCGCGGTGATTGATTTTACGAGCTTCTCTCGGCGCGGCGTTACACGATACAGGGTTAATATTATCTCGATAATCGCTCGCGATTACGCCCGCGTATGGAGAGAGAAAAAAAAAAAGAAAAAAAAATAACCTAACCCACTCGCTCGATAATCGATGCGGGTTGTTGCTCCAAGTGAGATGCCCAACCTAACCTGTGCTAATCAATATAGGTTGTTGTACCGATTAATCAGTTACCGGGAAATAATATATATATATATATATATATATATATATATATCCGGCGCCGAAAATTTTCATTTCAATCTTCATTTCACGGTGGCATTGTGGAAATTCGTTCGCGTGGAAATGAATTGACGATAATGTCTCGAAAACAACAGACTGCTGTCTCTCACGGTGAGACACGCGTGAAAGAGTCGGAGCATACGCGATAAAATTCATCCAATGGTCTACTGTTTTGTTCCTTTCTTTCCTCTTTCATCCGTAAACTCCTAGCATTTAAACTAACTGTGTGTGTGTGTGTGTGTGCGTGTGTGTATGTACGTCATTGACAAATTGGCGGCAGACGTTCAATCAACACAGTGAAACCAACGTCACCGCGATCGATCTGGTTGTTACATGAAAGAATCTGCACACACGGTTTCCATGTCATTAACTGCACGAAGAGAAGCGTACGCCGCTTATAAATATTATTTATACACGGCGTGTTATATATTTTACGTATAAAAATAATTTAACGAGCCTGCAACGTACAAACCAACTCGATTCGACTTTTCACATAGTTAAATCAACGTTAAAAGTAACTTTTGCATTTTTTTAAAATATCAAATCTTCGATAAATCCAAGTATTAGAAAATATTAGATCTCGTTACACTCAGTCGACCATCTTCTATCAAATATTAAAACAAATTCTATTAGAATTTCCAGTAACATTAGGAGTAACTTTTGCATTCTACGAGATCAAATCTTTCCCTTTTTCAATAAATACAATCCAACTATTAGAAAATATTAGATTTCCTTACTTTTCAGTTTCGACCAACTTTTATCAGATGTTAAAAAGAATTCCATTAGATACCAATGACGTTAGAAACAACTTTTGCATTCTTAAACGTCAAATCTTTCCTTCTTCGATAAATACCATCCAAGTATTAGAAAATATTAGATCTCGTTGCTTCAGTCAGTCAACCATCTTGTATCAAATAGTCTCCAATAACGTTAAAAATAACTTTTGCGTATTTTAAATATCAAGTCTTTCCTTCTTCAATAAATACCATTCAACTATTAGAAAACATTAGATTTCGTTAATGCAATTAGTCGACCATCTTCTATCAAATATTAAAAGAATTCTATTAGAATTTCCAGTAACATTCCGAGTAACTTTTGCATTCTACGAGATCAAATCTTTCCCTTTTTCAATAAATACAATCTAACTATTAGAAAATATTAGATTTCCTTACTTTTCAATTTCGACCAACTTCTATCAGATGTTAAAAAGTATTCCATTAGATATCAGTAATATTAGAAAAAACTTTTGCATTCTTAAACATCGAATCTTTCCTTCTTGAATAAATACCACCCAAACATTAGAAAATATTATATTTATTCCGGAAAATCCGACCAACTTTTATCAAATACTAGGAAGAACTCCATTAGATTTTGCATTATTAAATATCGAATCTTTCCTTCTTCGATGAATCATTGAAAAGTAAGGAAATCTAATATTTTCTAATAGTTAGATTGTATTTATTGAAAAAGGGAAAGATTTGATCTCGTAGAATGCAAAAGTTACTCGGAATGTTACTGGAAATTCTAATAGAATTCTTTTAATATTTGATAGAAGATGGTCGACTAATTGCATTAACGAAATCTAATGTTTTCTAACAATTGAATGGTATTTATTGAAGAAGGAAAGACTTGATATTTAAAATACGCAAAAGTTATTTTTAACGTTATTGGAGACTATTTGATACAAGATGGTTGACTGACTGAAGCAACGAGATCACCCATAAACATTAGATAATATTCTTCAACGAAAGTCCCTCAACGAGTCAACTATTTTTCAGTTTTTCAGTCGACCAACTTCTATCTAAATACTAGAAACAAGTTCCATTAAATTCCAATAAAACTGGGAACAACTTTTGCAAAAGTCGAATCTTTCCTTTTTTTAACGAATACCACCCAAGAATTGGAAAATATTAGATTTCTTTACTCCTAGAAATCCTTCAATTAATTCGACCAACTTCCGTCAGATACTAGAAAGGAAAAAAAGAAATCCCTTCATCCCTCGTAGCTTCAATCGCCAGCAGTGGAATTATTACGCGCAATGTACAGCCCCAAGTTTCTCAATCGACAGAGTGGAAGGATTTGAAAATCGTTTGCGAGAAGCTGCCGCTTCTCTTGGCCCTCGGGACTAAATTAAATGACGTTGTTGGGGGTGCCATGAACCCCCAGTTTAAAGGGCGAGAGGGTCAGGGAAAGGGTGGCAAGTCGGGTTAGCGGCAACTCGAAAGAAAACGCAGGCAAAGGAGGAAGTTCATCGAGTGCGGAAGGAAATGGCCCTTCAAAGCTAAACCTGAAGCTAAATCTCCCCCTCCCCTAAGACTTTTTGATCGTTGAAGTGCACGCGCGAACGAAGCAGCGAGTTGTCACGCTTCGTTGGAGCAAACGTCTATCAAGCGGATAGCTCGAGGAAGACGGACGCCTGGGCATTTCGAGGTCGCCACGATTTAATAATTAAATTAGGCTCACGCTGCTGACACATGCCGGCCAATTGTTGGTGGCCCGATGAATATCGAACCACCTACAAAAGATTTTTCACGACGGAAGCGTTTCATGAAGCGTCATTAAAACTGGGTCATACGGATGACGCTGACGTCTTCAGTGTTGCGTGTGTCTACGTTGTAAATACCCATTGCAATGCCAATCTATTTTTCTTTTTTTTTTTTTGACGTGAAAACTTCTTTAGGCGCGTCGAGCGATTTTTGATAGGGGAAAATCTTACGGGTTCGCGTCACCGACATGCAATGACGTAACGCCCTTGGCCAGCAGTGAAAGCATATATATATATATTGATTACCATTAATTGAATTTTTGAATGAAGCATTAGGTTTGACTATGTCCAATGATCGAAAACTCAGTACTACAAAATATAAAACGACGATCGACGCGGTTCTTACACGATATTTACGATAAATTCCAAACATTTTTGTTTCTCACTTCAGTTACCATAAGCCTGTCGTATCATTTTTAGAATACAATGAAACGAGTATTGTTGAAATCAATGATGATAACGACGCAAACGATGAAAATAATGTTGAAAATTAAGTTCATTGAAATTTATGTAAATGCAAATACTACGTATAAATAATATAAGTGTATATTAATTATTATTTCAATTAAGTTGTATTTATATTTTGTACTGGGCTTGAGCAGTCACATGTTTTGACTAATAAATAAACCATATAAAAAATGTATATAATTGTTGCTCGGAGTGCCGATAGATGTGAAAACCAGACTAACGTTAATAATTTTAATTTACAAATTGTGAAATTTTAATTTTTGATACTACAATTAATTTGAAAATTAAAAAAAAAACCACTGTTACTTCATAGTTTTAATGTTTTCACTTCTGTCGACAGTCCCCATGACTGTTTTCTTTTTTTTTTTTTAGAAAGAGATTGTAGAAGCTTTTCGAAGCCGATCTTTCTCATTATTTTCAAGATGGCACTACGTCGGTATTACAAAGGAAATACGTAAAATTCGATTTAAATATTTCCTAGAAATAAAAATCTAGGCATCGTGGGATTTGCCATTTGAGACTTTTCAGTCGTAAAATCGTACGTGCAGTAACAGGACGAGATATTTCATTACAGAGTTATGACAAAGGGAAGAAAACGATTACGCGTGCGAAACGGAGCTCTACGCTCTACGTTCGCAAGCATCGGTTGCGCTAACGTTTGTTTTCAGTCCTGCCTTTAGACCCTAGACGGGGGAAGCGAACTTTACTAGCGATGAGCTCTCTCTCTCTCTCTCTCTCTCTCTCTCTCGCGTTCGCGTGTCTCTTTACGCGGTTCCGCAATTGAAAAAATAAAAAAAACGACAAAAAAAAGAAAAGAAAAGAAATTGCGCGCGTACGTGAACACGACTCACATGGACAATTACGACGATGAAATTAAATTAACGAACGCGCGAAAAATTTTCACGTGGCACGTGTCAGCTCCTTCTCTTCAAAAAACGGTCTGCTGCTCGGGGACCGTTTTAATTGGTCTGCCCTTAGCAGCAAAAGGCTTTCTCATACTGCGAAACATACTTTCGCTCCTTTCGCTGCATTCATCGACGTCCTTATCCCCTAAACGAGCAAACACGTTCTGACGAAGCTGGTTAATTATCCGGTGGAAGACAGACCGCAATCTCGCGCGAACACACGAAACAGCGAAGAGAATCGAAACCGGCGTGTCGATAATAGGTATGTGTGTCAAGATTACGGAGGACATGCACGGGAACAGTATGCACATTACGTGTCGTGCATAGCGCGATATACGTTTACTCTTGTACTTCGGAACGATTGTAACTGCGATCGTCGTCATGCGTCATCGACGTTGCAAGACGCGAATAACAAAATAACAATCGCGCCAAGCACACACGGGAAATCGATATTTGTCGTTATTCGACGGCTATCGAGTTTCCTTGAAGATCGAAAGATGAAAACCGACCAGCAGAGTTGGAAAATAGAAAATTCATATCAGCAGGCATTTTCTTTTTTTTTTTTTTCTTTCTTTCTATTCTACTTCCAATGTAAATTGATGAATTAATTTGGAATTCGCAGGTGCCAGTTGAAAGAATATTTTCCGATATCTTCACACGTTTACGAATATTCAGGCAAAATGATCAATCCTTACGATCCTTTCCTCGGTACGAGAAACGTATTTTTAAATTCTACGTTACGGAAAATCGGTAGTTTGGATTTTTGGAGCCTTTTACTCCCCTTGACACATATCCGGCCGGCATCTTTCGACACTATTTGTAGAAACGATATGCTCTATATAAAAACAACCTAACTTTTAAAAAGTCATATATTCTTTTAGTGAAATTTTGGGAAATGAAGTAAAATGAATTTGTATTTATATATACAACTTTTTATTTTTGATTTTTTTCTTTCTGAAGTTGAATAAAAATTAAATCCACAAAAAAGTTGAAACGAATTACTGAAAACATACTCGTTATTTCATTAGACAAAGTAAATTATTTTCGAAACTTTAGTTTTATCAATAATTAATAGTTCGTCAACGAATGGTACTGTTCGAAACATGTTCCAGTATGAAGGGGAATGTTGCAAAAGCCACATACGTAGCTAGTTTTACTATTTCTGTTGTGAACTTTACAAATTTTGCAATGCTTTAAAGGATGTTTTGTCTTTCCTGCAGTCACTATCGAAATTAGATTTTAAAAGATCTTCAATGTTATCACTAGACTCACAATCAAATAAATTGTCTGCACATATTTCTTTTTCGTTCTCCATTTTAAATTTACTTTATTATTTGATTTTGATAAGAACAGGTTAAGAAAATTAACAGTAATATCCCTGAAATTTCTTAAATATCCGAACACCCAAATGCTTAAACTTTGAATAACTTCTTCTACACGCAGTACCGACTAACTACGTTTTTAAATTAATTTTTTTTTTTGCGTTTGCACCTTTATACGACGGAACTGAAGCTGAAATCAGTTTTTTCGTAGAGTTGTCTCTGTTTGGTAAAAATTACGTTTCAATTTATTCGGATTTAATAAAAACAACGATCAATTATTTACTGCAATATACAAATGACGAATTGCTCGTCATTTGGCTGCTGGTGATTGTCGGTGTGAAATGACGAATTTTCGTCATGCGGGCGGATACGTGTTAATTTTAAGACACGAAAATCGAAATCAATCTTAAGTCTCCTTTCTTTCCTAATTACCATAAGAATTACTCTACTTGGTTCCTTGGCGACTGGTGAAACAAAACCAGCGTGTTCCTAACAAACGTGGGCGTATGTTGCATACTGTCACGTCGTACAGAACAATCAGATGTAAACCCAGACTGTAACGCACATGTCTTTACGCGGTTACTTCCATAAATTTACGCACAGCCGACACACGTCATGCAACGAATGTATGGTACTCGTGCAATGCTTTCTCGCACGAGAGGACCATGAAGAAATTGCAGCAGCAATGTCCGCTGAATAAATGTCACAAGTAAATGAGACACCACATGCATGCGTATAAAGTACATAAATGACCTAGATTCATCACTCGCTGCTACAGGGCCATCACACACCCTTTATCATTTGCAAAGTCAAACTGAATGTCGATCGTTACGATCCGCAAATCTGCACGCAAGGGATCGCTTGAGGGAAATTTTCATCCAGGAACGCTTATTATCTTCTACTGGATCGCGTATCGCATGTAAAGCAAGAGTTAAATGGCAACTGGATTTCCGTCCACAGTGCCATGACTGACTCTGTTTGCCCAGATATTTGCCGCAGTGTGGCTAGCGAGTTTTCTCCTGCTCTCTCTCTCTCTCTCTCTCTCTCTCTCTCTCTGTCTACGTATTTAAAAGATGTTCAATAGAAGCTCTTGAGAAGCATTTGAGATGAAACACCTTTGGTCAAACCACTTATCGCTTTTGTTAAGAAATTTTATAAATAAATAGGAAACGTGCATTTTCAGAGATTTGAAGCGATTTTCATTAATTTTAAGACCCAATATATTAACTATTATACTAGGATGAGATATATTAACGTTTAACGTCTTACTTTTTAATTATTTATTATAATAAATTAAGTTCTTTTAATTCAGGAATAATAACTACTATTTTGAATCGATTAGACGATTCAAGGTTATTAATAATTATTTCATTAGTAAGAATATTTGGAAGATGGGGTTTAATTATTTATAATGTAAATAAATTAATGACGATTATGTTATTGGTATTATAATTTTTACGAAAAATGCTCAATTTCTTTTTTTTCTTTTTTTCCTTACACCACAGTATCATCTTTAGTACATTCTTCAACTTCAGTAACTGCCGGAATTTATTTAATAATTTGTCATGGAGATGTATTAAAAATAAATTATAAAAATTACATTCTATTATTTTCACGAATAACAACATTTTTCTTCAGCAAATTAATAGCAAATTTTGAAATGGACTTTAGAAAAATCATTGCTTTTTCAACTTTAAGTCAATTAGGATCTATATTAAGAAAAAATGTATAAATAAAAATGTACAAATAAAAGTTTGCGCAAGTTTACACTTTCTATACTTTCGCGAATTTTATGCTCGCACTCGCGTGAACGGTAGTTCCAGCATTGAGGAAATTTCGAAATTTTCCTACTCCGAGAAACAGGCGAAGACGCTGTCTTCCGATCATAAAAATGTCGCTCTTATTCTTTTTTTTTTTTTTATTTCTCATGCGTATCATCAACTCTATCCTTTTCGTACCTCATTTACTTTATTAGTACTGCAATGATCACCATGTGCACAGTGACGCGTTAAACGATTCGAGATAGTAACCATGGCCTCGTGACATGAATGAAGGTCCATTTATGAGGATCCATTTACAAGGTCCATGACTGATGGGATTTTATGACGTAATTTTACGTGTATATGCAGATAAAACGGACGTCACGTACGAACGAATTATACATTGATACCAGACAGACAGACAGACAGACAGACAGACAACTGTAGTAATCTTCAAAGAATTTCATAGGAGCGCACGAAATTCTAATAAGCACGCTACGCGAATTTTTTAAATTTCCACGAACACGATTAAAGAAACGAACACACACAATAGAGAGTTTTCTGCAATTGTATTAAATACTTTATTTCAGATATTTCGCGTGTCAAATTCCCTTCTGGACGAAAGTTCTGCGAAATTCGAAAAGAAGCTGCTTCGGAGGTATTACGCTCACGAGTTAACAGAAAGAGATATTTTTGCTAATGTCAAACAAAGAACGCATCCGTGTGAAAAAAAAAAAAGAAGAAAAAACATTATCCAACTTTTCGAATAATATCGTGTAATAATAATTCTCTTTGGATAAAAGAAATAAATTCAACGAATCGCACGATCTTTTCTAATCTTTGAGGCGAAAAATTCCGTTTTACAGGTGAAAGAAATCTTCGGCTCGTTTTCGTGTAATTTTCCGGTGAAATTCATTTGGTTTATCTGGCTCAAAAATACATCCATATAAAAATAAATTCCGTGTAAATCAATATCAAAAAAGAAAAAACAAGTCGATTTTTCTACACTTCTGTGTGCACGTTACTACCTCCTGGTAGTGCCAATGAGTTTGTTCTCCGTCTTGCAAGGTAACGAATCAAAATCAAACACGCGAATAAACTCGACTTTTAATCTCTAACTAAATGTATAATTAACTATAGAACTGAATGAAAGATAAGTAGAAACCAGTTGTCGTTGAGCACAATACGCGCTAGATACTGAACGCACAATGTGAATCTTTCGTCTACAACTTTCACAGCCTACGTCCTGCGTTAACCATGAACTTTAGGCTGGAACAATCAGTCGTTAAACCTAACACGATCTTTGCACGCTAATACGAGGTAAATGTGTAAAGTACACGCGATGGACAAGTCATTTTTACTAACAACTTCTTCGCGTTATAACACTTGGAGCAGTCGTAAGCCGATGATTAAGCAAAACCAAACTGGTCTTCGTGTTCAAGGTTGTTCATCCCGCTTTCATCCTTCTTTCATACGCGTCATTGTTAATTTTAACTAAAAAAAAAACAATTCTGTGCGCATCGACGATCAGAGTCGTCTTAAAAAGACGATCGACCGTTCGATCGAAGTGAGAAAAACTTTCGAAAAAATTTGTGAAAAATCTTCCTTCGGCAACCTCACTTTCACTTCTGAACGACGATGCGACGGTTACGTGATTTGATCGTTCAAACACCCTGGTATTTTCAACCTCGATTAGATATCAAAACCCCCCCTTTGTGGAAATAGTATAAAGGCCGTGCAACAAAGGATGCCATAACATCACCTTGTTGATCGCAAATTGGATTGATTTAAACTTAAATCAAGTGCCCTATCGACCTGAACAGATCTCCATTAAGTACATTTAATGAACACCAAGCAAATTACGTGATTGTGCTGCTTAATAGAACGTGAATCACGAATCACGATGACTACAAAACGACTACAAAAAAGTCTTCCGACTCGTTCGTAATTCCAAAAAAAAAAAAAAAAAACAAAAAAAGAAAAAGCAGTCTGTTTCCGAATTAAATAAAAATCAATGAAACATCACACTCGCATCGATCGTGTAGAAGTTTTTCCATCTAAATTTTATTCCCTTGGATATTATATAGTCTGTCCGTTGTATTATCGTCAAACAAGTTACGCGTGAATGAATAAATTGTGATACCAGCGAAAAAAGCCACGTGCAAGTTGTTTTACTGCACGTAGCTTGAATAAATGTCGTCGGTTGACTGTCGTTGTTAACTATTAGATGCGCCAAAAGGGGGGCGTGGGGGACGGAGGGAGGGGGGAGATCTAACAATCGCCTGCAAGTTTCTTACGGTACCGCGACTACTGAAAACCGGATATGCCATCGCACAGTTCCTCCCCAATGTCGCCTTTCTTCTCTCTTTCACGAATATTAAATTACGACATTTCATCAAAACTTTGTATTTCCTAATCTTTCTTTCGGTTAAGAGACCGACTGCTGAAAGGGCGCATATGCGCTTACTCGTCACTCTTAACACAATAAATGTTCTGAAACCTGAACCTCGTGAATGGTGTGACAGCAAGAACAGGAGGAACAAGATGAACAACGTGACTAAACGCAATATATGGCAAAATTTGTAATAAAATACATCCATGTGACAAAACGATGAAAATTTAACGCAATTATTTGACGTATTCGCGTTATTTCTTCTTTTCTAGGATTATTTGCAGATTTCACGTTAGTAGAAAATCTTGTAAGACGTTACATTTAGCCATTTAACAAATAAATCAATAATAATAATAATGTATATATTAAATATATATTGTTGATTAAATATATAATTAAATTACATATATAATTTAATTATATATTATATATAATATTCATATATAATATAATATAATAATATATATATATAAACATATAATATATATATATATATTTCAGACAACACTGTAAACCTAACGAGCAAATAATTTTCCTCGCGTAGAACAGACCTAAAAATTGGCTTACGCTCGGAATATCCTAAATAATAACAACTAAGGAAATATAACACGCGTGAAATATATCGCATAAGAGAAGATTAACTCGACAGATATTGAAATACTGGAAACGAAAAAAAAGAAAAAGATGAAAAAAAAAGAAAAGAATCCATAAAGGATCCCTTACCTGCTTGCCAGCGCGAGGTAGCGTCTCCACATTGGTACCGCCGACGACAGGCGCTTTTTCCGGTCCCCCATTCTGCTGGCTGACATTTATGTTGGCATTAACATTCGCGTGAATATTGGCGTTAACATTGTTCACGTTGTCGGTAAGGTTCGTATTTCCTACACCGGCATCCCCACCAGTGCCAGTTCCACCCCCGCACTTCCCTTCCTCGCCCGTCATCACTTCAGCTTCACCCTCCGCCGGTTCTCACCCCTGTCTCACCCCTTTCGCGTTCCACGCCTCGAGCGCCTTCCTTCCGTTCGCTGATTACCAATGTCGGTCCGCTGACCAGAATCCGGATATCTGCTCAAACGAGACGACGAATCGTTGATCAAGAGAAATCCGGGTCAAATCTACATCGAATCGATATCGGCTAATTCTTCTTTCAAATCTTATTCCACCCGTTCTCTCTCGTCTACTTCGTTCCTGTCGCTTTCCCTGCTACCCGCCGCGATATCTATACGATATCGATCCCACGATGGTGGTGGTGACAAAGGGCAAGCTTTTGCTTCGAAACCAATTGAAAAGAGGAAGACGATCCACGTGTGTGTATACGTTTGTGACGACTTCGCGCGCTGCCAACGACTACTTGGAAATTAAAGAAAAAAAAAAGAAAAAAAAAAAAAAAAAACGGGAAGAATGACGCGAGAATAATTAATTATTCACAGACGAAGATCGAAAGTACGTAGTTATCGTGAAGCAAAAGTAAAAACTGAATCGACCGAAGCGGCGAGGTGTTGAGAGACACGTTCAGAAGACACGATGAGAAAAAAAAAAAAAAGAAAAAAAAAAGGATTGATCCGCGATCTGACCTGATTAGCGACGTCACGTTCGAGCATGCCCTTTCTTTCGCCGACACACTACGCTACCGAGAGATTCATTAGAAAATGTAGAATTATTTTCGTTCACTGGTCGCCGCTATTTTTAGGATTCTGAACGCGCGATACGGGTGGTATTATAACGGTATATGACGAGCTAGCTCAAGCACGCTGCAGGCAGACTTTACAAGGCACATGCCGATCGTGAACTAATCAATTAATGCAACGAGTACTCGTTTGGTGATTAAACAACCGGAACTAAATCGCCACTGGAAGTTGCCATGTTTCCATCCACGTTTTAATTACATCGCGAACATACGACCACGGCTCGATCGCGGTTTAATTTTAACGAATCTTCAGGCAGGCCGGTTTCCACTGGCGTTACCGAACCAACGACAAAGCTGCCTGTGTAAAACCTCTGGCGTAGACCAATCCACTCACGGCGGACCGACTATAGGAAACGCTGCCGTTCATCGGGAGAAACTGGGCAAAATAGTTTCCGGTAGCTGCGAGGTGCTCGAGTAATCGTACATGTAGCTCTATCGTCGGTAGTGGAACCAGGGAAAATCGATTCGGCCGTGCCCGTTTGAGCACTGCGCGCCTCTCAAGTGTACGAACCACCGCGATAAAAGCAGTCACCACGTCGCGCGGGTCGTTCGTTTTGACTTTCGAAGTCACGTAAGTAACGTTTCCACGCGATCTCGATGTGATTCACCAATGGGATTCACTCGAACGCGAATTTTTTTTATCCAGAAACACGACAACGGTCTCGTAATAACGTTGGAACAGACGTGAATTTAACGAACGTTCTTTAACTATATCCCACTGGAACGTATCGTTCTCTTAGTTTCGCACGATATGAAACAAAAAGAGATTCTAGAGTTCAAAAGATGACATTCAAACGAGAAAAGGATAGAAACAGGCGTATTCGATGCTTCTGAAAGAAACGTGTGAGGCAACGAGTAAGGGACTACTACGTTACAATTAACCCTCTGTACAAACAGCGTTACTCATAGAAAACGACGTGTGAACGAGAATAAAGTTTCGATGCAAGTTCATTCGTTAAAAACGTACGCAAGTTTCAAAACTGACATAAACAGAGTTTATAAATCAAGACCAGAGACCGATGGAAAATGGACTCCCCATATTTCTCTAAAGCAGAAATTCCTGCCTCGGGCTATTGCCCGAGTCACTCTGTATACATACATCGACTATGCCGGCTTTAGTTTCTTATTCCCTATAAAATTGTACATTACATCTGGCAATCAGCATCGAAATGTTCCTGCAAACTTCGTTTCTCCCTATTTTCATGACTGAGTGCAGCAAACACCGTCTACGAAAGTGGGTCAACTTGTCGAATAATCACTTTTTAATCGAGTCCTGATGCATCGAAAAATGACGCGACTAACCAGAGAACTACAGGGTGTCGTGGCGAATGTACTTAGGATTCCCGAATACCAACCACAGAATACCGAGGCACTTTTTCCATCAAGTGTTTCTTCACTGTCAAATCACACGACGTTCCGTCATTTTTCTGTTTCTTTTTTTTTACTTTTGTCGTTGCGCGAACCGAATCATATATGCGTGTTTGTGTGTGTGTGTATATATATACATATATATATACATATATATATATATATACTATATATATATATATATATACTACTCGATAGGTTTCCGCCTGTTTAAGAAAGTTACGAGCGTAACGCGACCACCCTCCCAGAAACTCCGTACGGCTTTGATCGGTTTTATAACTCTGATGGCGACGGGTACGCTCGAAGCGACGCCTGGTGATCGTGTTCCAGATGCGCTCCGACTACCCCCTCTTTTCAATTGAGCATCCCGATTATCACGGCTACTTCACAGAATATACAAGAAATTTGATCCTTTTTCAATAGGGCGATGTTGAACTACGAATATTCGAAGTTATATCGTACGAAATCATAGAACATGTTTGTCTAATAAATCCAATAGTTAGATAAAATATTTATTTTATCTTTTGGGCATCTGATCAATCTAATGGCTATTAACTTCGTTATCCAGCTTTATTATTACAATTATTTTTACATCCAATTACATTGTACAATATATTTATTGAACATACATTGTTTAATAAACATTCCTCAATAATCGTATCATAAATCGATAAAACTTGAAAATGAAAAGTTACATTTTTACACATTTCACGCAAAAGTCCTTAAAATCAATGCTAAAGTTTTATTGCAAGTTATATTTGCGTTCAAATGGTAGTACTTTTTGTTACTGACGCTTAAATACTAATGATACTATATTATATCAACATATATATTTTATAAAATTATAAAAAAAGTTATTATTTGCTTTATTTTATACTCATAAAATATAATAACATGTTATACTTGTACTAATTAACATATTTTAATGTGAAAAAACTAAGATAAAATTATCTTAGTTTAATCACATAGTAAATATAATGTTTTAACATAAATACTATAAATAGCATCAACATAGTTAATGAATTCACATACGAAGATGTAAATTATAATTTCAGAAGATTTCTATTTAATTTGTTTAATTCTAAAAACCCAAAATATGAGAAGCTTCAAAAATTAACAATTCATATTGATATCATTTCGAAAAAGTGTCTTTAATGATATATATTAATATATATAATTAATATATATATGTATATATAAATATATATATATATATATTTATAAAATAAAAAACACCTAACTCAGCAATATTTTAATTCAATGAAATACTATTACATTATTATGTACATTAATATGTATAATAAATAAATATATTACAATATATATGTTATATATATTTAATAAACAATATGATTTACTTGTAATTCAAACTGAATTTAATTTTTAAAAAATTAGATATTATTATAATATTTCAAATTATGTACTTTTATTCATCTTTACATTGTTCAAACCTACACTTTTATGTACATGTATGCTTATTTGTATATTATGTATGTCAACGTCACAAGTTATAATTTTGAGTGTATAGAAAAATTTAATGTTCAAAACTTTCAGAGTGGACACTAAACTGTATAATATTTGAAACCGTTTTGTTTCACCTAATGAAATTCTTTTCTATTTTCTACTTTTTCTACCGTTTCGAAGTCAGGATCCCCTGTAAAATCACATTATTTTATCTATACATTAGACAATGTAACATGTTCTTTCTATGTAATATGCATATAAAGTAACATATATATGTGACATATACAAAATAATATTTCATAATTAGAAATATTATTTATTACTGTATTAACTATGAAAAACAAGAGAAACAGAAAAATGACAACTATAAATTGCATTTGAAATTGCTAATTTCATTCAAAAATCAAACTACATGACTTTTTGGATAATTTCATTTTTTTTCATGTAAATCAGAAATTCTAAATGACTTTTCTCATATAAATCAGGAATTCTATCGATCGAATAGATATACTTATTACCATGAATATTTCTCCAATGTCTTAACAAACTTCCTTTACTAGAGTAAGTTTGTTTACAAAGATGACAAGGAAATCCAAGTCCATAGTGATATGCTTCGTGCCTAGATATCATATTATCATAATATTGGTTATTACAAATAGAACAGATTGTTACCCCATGGTCGGCATCAATGTGTATTTTTCGATTTGTGGTAGTAGAAAATCGTTTATCACATTGAAAACACTGAAAGGGTACTACGCTATTAAAATGTCTACGCATCATATGTTCGTCAAACTTTTTACATGTATTTAGAATCTCATTACAACAATGACATTTTATTTGCATTGGTAAAGCAATAAATCGTTTTCCTTCATTAACGGAACACTGATGCTCATTCCATGTGACAATATCAGGAAAACTAATTTTACAGTATCCACATAACAACTTTGAACTATGATGATGTTTGTTAGTATGAATCTTAAGAGCTTTTCTGGTATAAAATTTAGAACCGCATACACAAATATTATATTTTCTGGAAAAATTTACTTTAATATTATTAGATTTTTTACAGTTACTTCTCGTAAAAACTCCCTTTTCCTTTAAAAGTTTTGAGTTGACATTATTTTTACAAAATTCATCATTTGGTTCTATTTTTATTGCTTGTTGTTCGCATAAATTATTTTCAACTTCGTTCATGGAACTAGAAATATTATCATTATAGGAATTGATTTGTGAATCTTCTTCAATGTCAATATCAATATTTTCATCCGCAGATTGAATTTTCAATATACTGTGCTTTTCGCTGTATTTAGATAATTCTAAAATTTCATGCGAATCATCTTGTAACTCCATTTGATTATTATCTTTAAAAGTATTTGATGATGCATGAAAATTTTTTGAATCCTGTAATCTATCTTCATTTTTATTATCTTTATCGATAATTTCATAAGAATTATTCCTTTTCTTTATTGTTATACTAATTCCCATTCCAGAATTTTTATTTCGTGAAATATCTTGATTCTTTTTAATTATATTATTCTCTACTATTGGTTGATTTGCATCAACTAATAAAGTACATACTCTTTTATGCATAAACAATGTATGAGGATTACGAAATGTTCTTCCACAAGAACAGATATTTTTATCATCACTCGTTTCATTTTTTCTTTCATAACATTTTATATTTGATATCTTATTATCCCTGTTCTCATTTTGCACAATTTCCTCTGATCTTTCTTTATTTTTAAATAAATTTGAATTATTTTTATTACTGCAATTATTTGTATTCTCATTGGACGTATCAATTGAAATTGATTTTGATTTTGATATACAATAAGGAGAATTATAATAATTATGTCTGCTTCTAGATAAATGGAAATTTTCTTTCGTTTCTCCACGCATGCGATGAATACGTACATGTCCATAAAAGCTACCTAATGTATAAAGACCAAGACAAATGTCACATTGGCGAGTACCTGATCGTACACAGTGCTGCGTGCTTTGTCTTTTGTTTTGAATATTATGGTCTTTTTCAACAATTTCACCTGAAGTTTCATTTTCATCATTAGAAAGTCTTCTTTTTAATTTATTACTTTTAAAATTAGTATACGTTTCGTTTAAATTCTTTAACATAAAATCAGGTGATTCAATTTTATGATAATCAATTAAGTGTTTCTTTATATCCTTTACAAATTGTTTGCACAATGTACATGTTGATGAAGTTGCAGAGAGTTGCATAGAGTTTACTTTGTCAGTTTGTTTTACTTCTTTAATTAATTTTTTTTCCTCATTTTTCATAGTACCATTAATATTAACATCATTATTACTGCATATCAGACGATTAGTAAATTTGCTTCCTTTTAAATAAAGATCTGAGACAACAATATTACTACTCGATGATGATACATGTTGCAATGAAGCTACAGTAAGTTGTTTATTTTCACTTTTTTTTAATGAAACTTTTTCAGAAAAATTAAACTCTTTATCCTCTTCTTTTTCAGTAAAATTAAACTCTTTTTCTTTCTCTTTGTCAATACTTTTGTACCGTCTTGGTGCAATATAAATGCCATGTATTCTTTCTGAATGATATCTTAACCTTCGATTTTCAGTATACTGCTTTCCACATATAGTACAATGAAATAACTTCTTTTTAGATTTCACAGAAAATTTGAAATTTGGTAACTCAGTATTATTGTTGCCTAATACTGGTTCATATTCAATATATAATGGTTTTGAAGTTTCCGGTAATAATGCATTAGATGTGTCAATCTTAGTTGTACCTTGTACATTTTTTATTACTTTTAATGTTTCCCATATTTTATCACATCTTTCAAGTAAAATAACAGGATCCTTTAATTTGTGTGGTGTAATCAAAGGAATTGATGTTATCTCTTCCTCTTGAAATTCCTCCTGAAAGATACATGTTTATGTTATATTATGATCTATATTAAAATTAAAAAAGATATACGAGATTTTATTTCTTTAATTTTATATTTAAATAAAATTTATGCTGTTACAATATATGTTAAAGAGCGCAATTTAATATTTTTCTTTATTTATTACAATGTCACATCGACTATAATTTATAAATAATTTCATTGTTATTATAAGTTAATATATTGAGTATACTTACTTATAAGACATTATAAATAAACGTTAAATAATAAAAATCAAATTTGAACCTACAACAATAACGATCATATTTATAGTAAATTCATTAATCCAAAAACCTTGACACTACGTATAAATAAATATCGTATCTACATCGTAAATTCAAAATTCCCGCCATAAACTAGTTAAAACACAAATTGTTCGTTCTCTCTTATATTATATAAAAACAACAAAATATGAACTTTAAATGTGAAACATATAAATATGAACTTTTTAATAAAATTCAATAAACTCTTAATAATGGAAAACTATTTTTCTCTAACAACACACACAGCGAATTAATTGTACATAAAAATATCAAATTAAAAAGAGAAAAACACTTAGGTTATATATTTAGAAAAGTATATAAATATACTGTATATATTGGTAATTGTGCACTTACCACATTCATTGTATCTTCAATTAAATCAGTTGTACTAGGGTATATAGGTTCTATTTTAGGTATAGATATTAGTATTGGTTTATGATCAAATTCTTCAATAATTTCATTTTGTCTACAATGTTTATGTTTTTGTCCGTTATCAAACATTTTAGTTCAGGAGAGATATTAAAACCTAAACAAAATTTTAGAAGTTGATAAATTCTGAATAGTCATGCAAACCAAGCGAAACGAGCCGACATTTTGTTTCCCTTTCCATCGTTTTTGATGCTCGTGATAATTTCTTTGCAACTGGGAATTATCATTTTTTAATGTTATTTAACAATACTAAATATATTATAACACTTGTATCAAACAATTAATGATACGTACTAATCTAATAAATCATAAAAGTTACTGAATTATTTTATTTGAATATTTTTTTATTAAGCATATAATTATCTTAAAATCATCTTAAAGTAATAATGTATTTGATATACAAATCACTTATATCACTATATCAAAATACTTAATATTTACACAGATGTGCACATTTAAATAAAAGTTTTATAAAATTTAAAACATAAAACATATTTATTATATGTTTGAGGTTAAGTTTTAACCTCAAAAATATCCAGTGGCCAAAATACTTATTTTTTTTTATTTTTATATTTAACGTTACCATGTTATATAATTTTTTAATTTTTTTGTAGAATAATCATACAAACATCAATATTATTTTATATAACTACATTATCTAAAAAATAAATATTATTAAATAAATAATATTAAAATATTAAAAACATATAAACATTTTATGTATTTCTTTCCTTAAATACATAATAATAACTAAAAATTATTTAACATAATAATAACTAAAAATTATACTAACTTAATTATAATATATAACGTAATTTAAACTGTATAAAATATTTAACAATATGAAAAGTATGAAAAAATAATATGAAATAACGTGTGATTTTATAATAAACTTAATTTTGACTTTTTAATAAATTGTAATAATTTTTGTTAATAAACAATTTTAAGTAAGATAAATATAAATTTATTTATAATAATAATATAAATTTATTTTTATTGAGCAAATTCGAAAATAAGTTCTAGCAGCAAATTTTACAAATATCATTATAAATATCAAATGCAGCAAATTAACAAGCACTTATTATAAATTTTGTTTTAATATATCTTGTAATTTTATTGTCTAGTTTATTAAGTTATTTATCTCAAATAAAATTTACAAATTAAGGCTATGACACATCTCACAAAGGGATTCTCCAATTATTAATCCGCTCCTGCTTTGTAATACTAGGCAATTTTGCAACTTTGTTACATTAAACAACAAGTTGGAGAATACATTGATTACAGTCTATTCTCAAAAATAGTTACGAAATTATATTATATCGTAGATATAAATAAACACATTTATTCAACATATTTTCCTTACTGAATTGGCGAAACAACAGTGTTTTGCGTTAATAGATTGCGTTACATCAGAAATATCTTTTCACAGTAACAGTAAAGATTCCTAATTCTACAGTAATGATTCTTGTTAGCAATTTTAACCTTACGCAAATATATAAACTCATATTACTTATCTAAACTTCTGATTTCGCAACATACCAATTTACAACTAGCTGCTGTACTTACATTAGTTGATGCATCGAAGTTGCAACCGAGCTCCAAACAATTTCGCATACATTGACGGATACGTTTTATAGTGAAACATGTACAAAAAGTCGATTTTCTGAGAAAAAATTATATACATTCAGGCAAGAATCACTGAAGACTTATTTCGAATTGAACTGAAATCTCAGATTTTCGATAATTGACGTTCTGAGGAGAATTTTTCTGAGCGTGTTGTTATGGACGAACTCACTTCATGTGGTTAGAGATAGCAACTCGTGCTACAAACAGGATTTCGACCTTGTATCGACATCTTTTAGTTGCAGTCTTACAGCCTTTCAACAAATCGACTATTGCACATGTAATTTATAATGTAGCGTAATATTTATTAACGTGTTTATATAAAAATCAGATGAAGCCAAAAAGACCTTGTCTATCTGTTATTTGGGCATCGTATACGTCACAATTGGCATGCTATTTTCCACGTGTTTTGAACGTGGATACTTAAAACAGACACTTGGATACTTTAATTTAGTAATTTTACGTAAATAACTGTTCAGCCTAATCGTTAAAAAAAATCTCTTAAATAACTAGTAGGAAGATCGTGCAAAAATGATATAACCTTCAAACAGGGTTTAATTCAACCCAATTTTGTTTCAAAACGAAATCAATATATCTGCGTAGATATATATTTTACGACATTCGCACTGTGATAATATCTGTTGCAACAGTGACTTGCTGTTCGCTTGAAGCATAATTATAATTTATAACCTTTCAATCACAGTAGTGCAACAAAGAGAATCGCGTGCTGAATTTGCTTAATATAGAACCTAGTTTTCAGCAATTGATGCACTCAAATGTGAGATATAAATCTCACTTAAGATGAACGATATTCATCTATGAATTTACACGATCGCTTGAGTTTAATATAATTTGGAATGTTGTATGATAATATATATGGTCTGATATAATCAGGTAGTTGGTTAGGAATTTAAAAAAGATTTATTAAATAAATATATATAAATGTTAACATTGTGTCAATATCTACGACATTAATGATGATACGAGGCATCGGAAGCTGATTTTAAAACGATGATCGTCTTTAAGAGACAAAATTTAAATATTGATGAGCCTTATCTTAAATAACAAGATGAGTAATAACGGTCAACATGTAGTTTGTAGCAGCCATACACGTGTAACAGACTATACAATACTAAATTAATCTAAACCTCTTGGATTTCCTGGATGAAATAAGGACTAGAATTTATATCATATATGTTTATACAATATATGATAATTTATTAAATATAATTTATATGAAATAGATTCTAGGTAACCGAAAAATTCTATTACATAAATGTCATCAATAAATCTTTATTGGTATCTAAAAATTCATGGACTAGTTCTATTTGCATTTTGAAAAGCTTTAAAGCTTTAAAGCTCGTATTTATTTATTTCATATTCATGCGTATCTTACGTTTATTTTAAAGTATGACCTCGCGAAAGGAGTTAAATTTCTAAATAAAATATTGTCCAAAGTCATATTATATCAGGCCGTGTCGATTTTGTTTCTACAATAGTCGGTAAACAAGGTCATCAAAGTTACATAAAAACACTATGCGTGTGATTTAATTGCTTCTTTATAAAGTTGTGTAGTAATACTTATTTCCGGTAGTATGTGTATAAAAACTTGAAACCTTCAACTGTTTCACATTCATACGTCTTTTTCTAAAAAGAAAATGTATGTCATTATCGTTTTACTGTTTGCTACTTGTGATTTATGTACATCAATTAAAATTTATAATAAAGGTGTATAGTTTGTTAACATCATTTTAGTGACAAAATCTCGCATCGTTTTTTCTTACCAAAGAAATGAAATTTTAAGTGCTTAAATATTTGCAAGAGATTTCTTTGTATACTTTTGCATTATCAATACGCTATTCTAGTGCATAATTTCGAAATTCGCGCATAATAATCAGTCTTGTTTATTACAGAAACTAATAGTTTGCAGAAAGATTTCCGAAATGGTGGATTCTTTCAAGGCATACGAGACTGGTTTTATAATTTGGGAAGCCAATTTCACGAACGATTATTTGGACTAACAACTACGCCACCACCTCCTTTAACAATTGAAATATCAAACTTGGACATATTTGAATTACAAAATATAATCGAAAATCATGAATGGCATCTATTAAATTTATGTAAATGAGCATTACTGTTTGACACTAAGTATAAAAATTATTATCATTTGATACCAAGCATAAAAATTTCGTAATTATTGAAATAAAAAACGATAGTAAAAGTAAATAAGTAGATTAATCGAGACTAAGCACAAATTATCTTGAATATGTTAGCATTAACTAAACAAATAATCAGTAATCGTTGATATTTCGTTACATTTTCATTTATACTAATTTTTGTAAATTGTAGCTATGTTGTCTTTCGATCCTAATCAAGACTGGGGATTTCACGTTGGCGATTGGTATTTTATTCAAAAGGGATTTAATCCAAACGGATTTGAAGAGAATTCTGACAAATTAAATTTCCATACATTAAGTACTGCTTCGCCAAGAGATTCAACTGAAACAGAAACTGAACAAATTTTGGATGTTATGAAGGATCCAGAAACAACAGAATCTTCACAAACGATCTCATCTATGAGAATACTTACGACGCAGCAGCTCATTAATTCGCAAACAACACCAACCATTGAACAGATTGGATCTTCTAAAAACTCTTTACCAAAAATTGATGAATCATTGCAGGAAAATGAAACCGAAAACGATTTTGTTCATAAGGGATCTGTAGAAGTTCTTATGGGATAATATAAAGTTTTATGCTTGACAAATAAAATTTTGTAATTCCTTTAAACCTTCCACTTTTAATAAATAGAACATTTCTAATTTTTATACGAAAATAAATATTCCTGTTAGCAATATATGTTTATAAATTGTAGAGGACATTACCCAAGTAACGCTAATAAACCTAATGCGAAGGATGAATCCCTGGGCAATATCGTTAAAATAATTGTAAAAGCTACCTTATGACTGACTTTTGTCTAGAGACATATTTCGGTACTTAGGCAAAATCATTTATCTTCCCAATCTTTCCGTGATTGGGAAAGGCACAAAGAGAATTTTATATAAGGCCGAAACTAAATCTTCCTAATCTCGTCCATTGGCCTACTTGTTTACTTATAGCCCCCCCTCCCCCGTTTATTTCTCATCCATCATTACCATTCTCACCGCGTACCTCAAATAAATCAAACAGTATTCTCAATACTTATGAATAACTGACATAAACAATAAGATACAATAAAAAAAGGCACTGAAATGAATTTTTCATCAAGAAGATTACTTTTATTCTGTAAAACTTATTATAATTATCCACGATAATAAATGATTATAATAATTTTTATGTCAATGTTGAACAGATGATAGTCTTCATGATGTCTTTCGGTTTTACTGTAATAAAAAAAAAAACAAAGGTATCAGTAAAATATTCAATTTCAATGTTAGTCACATTACATTTCACACAAGCAAAAAAAGTTCTACTTTTATTAAAAACTCAAAACAAAATAAAAATAAATATATAATATAAAAGTACTATAATGTTCTAATCCTACTTGATCCTCTTTTATTTTTTAAAAGATTATTAATATAAGCTCTACTTTAAATACCAGTAATGATGAAATATGAATACAGAAAATTTTGTCAGATGTACTAAATTTTGAAAGAAAGAGTTAACGCTAACTTTGATTATTTCAAAATCATTATACACGAGTGAGTGACATATTGATAAAAAGTCAAATATAATACACAAAAAGAAAACGTTTTGTTATATGACATAATACAATGCAATATGCTACAGGAGTTAAAGTACATATTACACGAAAAAGGCTACGAAACATATTCAACCAAATCTTGAAAGGAAAAAATTAGAAAACATAGAAAAGAAAACTGAAACCAAGAAGTTTACATGCTGACCATATATGAGCATCATAATTAAGTTTCCTCTTGAGGCTTGTAGTACAAATGATTACAGCATTTGACTACTTCCTTCCCTAGAATGTCAATAAAAAGCGTATACCACTGAATAGCATGCAAAATTTATGTTTCTTATAAATATAACCGAATTATACATATTATATAATATGTCATATTTATATTTTGCACAAATAACTATAGAAAATTTGTTACATTCAAATTATTTAAGAAATTATACTAGTAATTCACATATTTGTAATAATCTATTTTCATAACATGTAAATAATATAAAATTTTTTAACTTGGTGTTCAAAATATTAAACAATTAGAAATTATACAATTAAATCAATATAAAATTTAAAAACCAGATATGTGTTAATATTGCTAATATGTATAATTCTTTTTCATGTCATTGATTAGATAACTAGACATCTTCAGATGCTTAGTGCAAATATCATAAATTCATACAAATTATGCTATGTTCTTGGAAAAGAGTTATATTAATTACAAAATATGAAAAAAATATGAAAAAAAGATAATGTAAATTATAATGTAAACAAATATAAAATTTTAATTTAAATTCACTAATATTAATTTTAAATATAATTTTACAAAACATTTAATCTTCTGTTTCTTATATTGTCAATGCATAAAATTTGCTGATGAATATTTCATTGAAATTTAATATTTTAAATTAAATTGATCATAAATTTATTTGCACAGAAATAAGAACATATGTATTTATTAAATATTCTTAGAAATTTAAAACTTATATATGAAGTTAAAAGCAAGTAATACCTATGTAAAAATTATTATCAAATAAATATATATTACCATTATCAAATTACTTTATATTATCGAAAATATTAATAAACTATTTACTTATTAATTAATGTAAAGTAAAAAATAGATAAAATATTATCTTACCTTTTTAGATGCAGCTCCCACTTTACTCTTCTTTGTACCTCTAACTTTTTTCATTCTGTTTTTACGTTCTTTTCTTTGTTTTCTTGTCTGTTTTTGTTTCTCAAATAGTCCATGCCTAGCTAACCTGTATTTAGGTTCAAATTTTTTTGCAAAATCTAATGTATCATAGATCAGTGCAAATCCAGTTGATTTACCACCACCAAAATTAGTCTGAAAACCAAACACGAAAACTACATCTGGTGTAACTTTGTACATTTTTGCTAATTTTTCACGTATTTCTGTTTTTCGGACTGATGGATGGCCTGGATGAAATACATCCACAACCTATGAAAAAATATTATTTTATGAATACAAAAGAATCGATGAATGTAATATTCAATTTGAAACAAATAATAAATGTTTATATAAATGTTTACATACCATTTGTTTTCGACATAGTAGTCGATTACTCATAAACTTTCTAGTCCTAATTGTAACAGCACCTTCCATCTGTAATATAACATTGAGGTTATGTTATGTTTTGTTTTGTATTGTTTTCATTACAATTACACTAT
Source organism: Tetragonula carbonaria (assembly GCA_032399595.1). Lineage (NCBI taxonomy): Eukaryota > Metazoa > Arthropoda > Insecta > Hymenoptera > Apidae > Tetragonula > Tetragonula carbonaria. The sequence goes on along the minus strand of JAUCRC010000007.1, from coordinate 1,756,645 downwards.
TTTCCGAAAAAAGTTTCATGCCATAATTTTATTTTTATAATTGTACAAAATACTTATATTTGCATTTCATCTTTCATTGATAACAGTATTAAGATAGTTATTAAGAAACTCACGCTATAACGTAAACATTAAATATTAATAGAGATTGTATTAATAAATTATATTTAGAAGAAAAGAATAATTATAAATCACTGATAATATTTTAAGAAAATATCTCAGACTTTTTTCAACGATTGATCAATAGTTTCAGGATGCAAAACACATACCATTTTACTCGATTATCGTGCCGCTAGCAAAAGGACTGTTACGGAAGCATGCAGCGCGATCTATTGTCAAACATATTCTTTCGTAATTATTCTACACAACTATGTAAGATTTTTATACTTTCTTTCTTCTTTATATTAATCAAATAATTGAAAAGGAAATTAGTTATTTAAAAAATTACATAATAATTAAATACAATAATTACATAATAATTACTTAATTATTAAAACTTGGAATGTAATAATAATGTAACAATGCTATTCTCTCTTAGATATTTTAAATATCTATATAGTATGTAACACATATATCTACTTGTTACAGTGCCTAGAATTTTTCAAAAAATAAGACGTATTATTGTATTATTTCAAAATTACTAACGATATTATCGAGTAAGAAAGAGTAGAATAAAAATGAAGATTTTTCGTATATTCGTATTTTGTATATTATTATAAAGAAAATAAAAATAATTTTCCAAGTAAAACTATCGAGAAAAATTCTTTTTATTTTTATTAGAATTTAAAATCATATGAAAATTGTAAATTACGAAACATTAACTTATAAAATTCTTTTCGACACAAAGCCGTGTAATTATTATGATCACTATGTTATCGACAAAGTAAAACACGTGTGAAATTCTTAGGAAGACCGTAATTGTATTTGGCGCTGACTACAATTCTCCGACTATCTGATTGGTTCAGTTTCGGGTAACGTCCATTACTCCTCTAGGAAGTTTCGAGAACGGACACGAGCAGTAATATTGGTGAGTTCTATGCGCTTACAACAGTTCGTTGAATACTATTACGTGGAGTGAGTTAAGCGTTAACGGCACACGGATATTTTCCACGAGTGGCTCTCTTTCTGCTGATACAGGTAAGACTGGATGCGGATAATTGCGAAGTTTAGAATATCTTAGAAAATATGCGCAGACGAGTGGAATTTTCATCGTCGAATCGCGCGATCGATTATACGAGCTCGTGAATATTTCTCGGGATAGGAATTTGCATAACGCTAAGGTGTAGAATTAGTTTGTGCTACAGCATTTGAAGATATTACAGAAATATCGATGGAATTTTCTTGAATATTCTAGCAATTCACAAATCCAAAGCGGACGTTCGAAGGTTGAATAATAGTTGTTTGCCTATGCGAGCATATTGTATATTACGAAATGCGCGTCAATGAGTTTTATCATAGTACAAGTTGTGCTCGTCCATGACTCGCACTTTACGTAGAAAAATGGTGGATGTTCCTATTGCTTTGCTCGTGTCAATACCAAACGTGGTTGAAGTTGCAGAGTATATCTGTCACTCAGACGTAATAAGTTACTATTACGTCTGATTTCACTTGTATTACTTAAATTCGAAGTCAACGCCAACCGTTTATCTAGAAAAATCGTTATTTTAGCAATTTTCCCATTTTCGTTACTTAATTTTTTGCCGGCAGTACAAACGTTAGTATATATATATATATATACACATATACATATATATATATATATATGTATATATATATATATATACACACATACATATATATATATATATATATATATATATGTATGTATGTATATATGCGTTAGCAGAAGAATCTAGAAAGTGTGGTGTTCTTTGTTCACGATATAACAAACACTGCATTGGATTAAAGCGGGATTTTTCATTTTCTTTTTTATGTCAATTAATTGTATTTTATCATCTTAAAATATCATTTGGTCGCCATTTTGAAACGAAACACGCACATGGATGCAATTTGCTGGACTTCTCTACGAGTGTAGAATTAATACACTTTGAAAACTTGTAAGATTTTTATTTAATATAAAAAGTCAGTTATGAAGGGCTCTCATATTTTAAATAATATTTCAATTATTCGGTACAAGTACTTCTGATTGTGTTATATCGATATTAAAGTTCAAGGTCATTATATGTAACTTCCATGTGGGTATAAATATTAGTAATATTTTAGTTATATTTTAAAAATATTTCATTAGTTATATTTTAAGAATATAAATTACAGATAATTTAATGATAATGCCTGTCTGAAAGACAATAAAGCAATATAAAGCTCCTTTTCATCAAATTTCATTGAATGAAACATAATGAATTTTAATTTGAAGCATAATGAATTTCAATTCAGATATATAACACTGTATGATTAATAGATTTATGACACGTGCGTCCTACATTCCTGAATTGGATAATAATTAAATATCTCATTTCAACGTTGGATTCTTCCTGTTGAGCCCCTTTCTTCGAGTATATTTCTTACATGTATTAATGTAATATTTCACAAAATTTATCTGTTTAATAAATTATATTTTTTATGTACGAAATTGTGTACATATGTATCGATATGAAAAAAAGATGATACAAACAGTAAATTCAGCATTTATATTCAAGTTAATAACATTTTTTCTTTAAGACTTTAATTATCATTTTCTTATGTAATAAATTATTCTATAAGAATTATTTTATTAGTATATGTGATATCAGAATAAACAGGCTCAAATATATATTTAAATACATTTAATACAATTTCTGTAATGAAATTTATGATAATAATAAATGGTATTTGACATTAACTTTATAAAAAGTATTTATAAATACTTTTTATAAAAATTTTCAATAATTGTAAGAAAATAATTGTAAGGTCTGTTATTTCGACAAGTCTGGTAGTCTAGTGTTATATTAGATATACGAGGTTCGTTAAAATCTATAATTTCAATAATGTTTTTACTTTGTTTCACTTCTAACAGGGACAATACTATTGTAATTGAGGATCATTAGGAAACAAATTAATAAAAATGGTGAAAGAGACTACATTTTATGATGTTTTGGGTGTGAAACCTGGATGTACACAAGATGATTTAAAAAAGGCTTACAGAAAACTTGCTTTGAAGTATCATCCTGATAAAAATCCCAATGAAGGAGAAAAAGTTAGTAGTTTTAATTTGAAAGTGTGCTAAAGATTTTGTTACGAAATAAAGTTAGATTATTCACTAGTTTCACGTTATAGTTCAAACAAATCTCACAAGCGTACGAAGTATTATCAAATCCTGAAAAGAAGAGAATTTATGATCAAGGTGGAGAACAAGCTTTGAAAGAAGGTGGAGGAGGTGGGAATGTATTTTCTTCGCCTTTGGACATCTTTGATATGTTCTTTGGCGGAGGCTTTGGCGGGAGAAGTGGTCGCAGGAGAGAACGAAGAGGACAGGATGTCATACATCAGTTGTCTGTTTCATTGGAGGAATTATACAAGGGAACTGTCCGTAAATTAGCTTTACAAAAGAATGTCATTTGTGATAAGTGCGAAGGTAATCTTTTATATAGCGATATTTATTAAAATATGCTTTGCATATTTGAAACAAAACGTTGAAGTAAAACATAAAAATTTGTTCCGTCAGGTATTGGTGGTAAAAAAGGTTCGGTGGAACAATGTACAACGTGTCATGGTTCTGGTATGCAGGTTCAAATACAACAGCTAGGACCTGGAATGTTACAACATCTGCAAAGTATATGTGTAGATTGTAAAGGTCAAGGAGACCGAATTAATCCACGTGATCGTTGTAAACAATGCGGCGGCAGAAAAACCATTAGAGATAGGAAGATTTTAGAAGTTCACGTTGACCCAGGTATGGTACACAACCAGAAGATAGTTTTTGCCGGAGAAGGTGATCAGGAACCAGACTACGAGCCAGGAGATATCGTTATTCTGCTCGAAGAGAAAGAACACGAGGTTTTCAAGTTGGTATTTTATATAATATTTGTGTTGTATATGATAGTATTGCATGGCATATATATCACGACGCTATTAATTATATTATTTTAGGCGTTCGCGTCATGATTTAATCATGAGAATGCAGTTGGAGCTTGTAGAAGCTCTTTGTGGATTCCAGAAAGTTATTCGTACTTTGGATGGAAGAGATTTAGTAATAACTTCATATCCTGGAACTGTTGTGAAACACGGAGATTTGAAGTGTATCCTAAACGAAGGAATGCCAATTTACAAAGATCCGTTTACGCACGGCAGGCTTATAATTCAATTTGTAGTGAATTTCCCGAAATCTGTGGACCCTTCTGTCATTCCAACACTTGAACAATGTCTACCACCAAGAGAAGAGGTTATAATTCCAGAGGGAGCCGAAGATTGTTCTCTTATGGACTTGGATCCAGAACAAGAAGTGAGACGAAGAGAGCAACGACAAGCGTATGAGGAAGACGAAGGAGGTTCTTCAGGAGTCCAATGTGCCACAAATTAATTCAATTACATCAATCTCACAATAAATATGGTCATTCTTTCATTTTAAACTTTTGTCCCATTCGCTCGATTCTGAATCATATGTAATAACAAAAGAACGAAAAGATGCGGACACGTAACAAAGTTCTTCAGATGACAAGAACTTTAGGAAAAATGTTTGCACGACTATGAAATGCTACATCTGCAGAATCACTATTGATTCTAGTATAAAAATGATCACAAATACTAAACTGTATAGGAGACCTTTAACGCTGTTGATGGTACATTTATTATCACTTCTGAATTAAATTATAAATTCTGGTGAAAACTGCTAATAAGCTGGTTAAAAATGAGTTCAAAATATTTGCTGTAGAAAAGTATTTAAAGAGATGTACTTATCATTCAGTACGTTACACAACGTTACATTAGATGTTGACTAAATTCAGCTCTTCTTAATCTAATAACTGTAGATTGAAAAAAGCTGAATTTACTCAATTACTGTAACGTAACGTTGTGTAACGTGATTAATGAAAACAATTCGTAATCAATCGTATCGTGTAACGTTGAACATTCTGATTATTTTCTGCTATTTATGAATTTATTTTTAACCGACAGTTTTCAACACTCATCGATACGCGCGTACCGAATGTTAGAAATAAAATTAGACGAAATTAGTACCTTACCTCTATTCACATACTCCTTAAAATTGTTTAAATTATTAGTGTTTGATTATGACACAAGCTTCTGAAATTTAAATCGATGTTTACATTAGTGATATAACAATGATAAAAATAGTGTGAGATATTGGTAAACGCATTCTATTATAACAGAAATAAAGTGTAATCTCGATCTCTACAGACTTAAAAATTACTTTCTCTTTTATTTTTCAGCGATTAATTCATTTATAGAGTCTCGTGTAGCGACATATGACAAAAATATTTTATGTCTATTAAAAATATAATTCGTGAAAAAAAAGATGTGGTTCCCGTATATGTGTAAGTGGATTACCGCGCGTATTCATCGTCTGTTGTGTAGTAAAAATATTCCAGTATTTATTTATAGTCGTAATACTGGAAGTGAAAGTAAAAAGATAATTTCCAGAAAATGTATTTAGTAATGTTACAAAGAGGCTGCTTTTTTTTAACATTATAACATATTTCGTCTGCATTAAAGTTGAATAACGCGCGTGAAGAGTTGTTTCGTTTTAACGTATTAGTACGTATGCGTTAAATTAAATACACTTTCAACATTCGCATAATTTACTGTATACAACAAAATCATGTACTCGTCCGCAATTACTATAGCGAATTTAAATAGGCGCGTATTATAATCTTATTTATTATAGATAAATTGGTGATTGATTAGTACGTTTCTGGATCGTCTCAAATAAATTGAAAAAAGTATAACGTCAAGTATGTGAAGGAGGATGTTTATAAAATTTGACCTTTAATCCCTCATATGCATGTCACATTTTAATTTTGTTTACAATACCGATACATGTACAAGTTATACGTACATACGTATATTTAATGATACGTATTAATGATAAATTCTTATTATAAACATATATATATATATATATATATATATATATATGTATGTATGTACATATATAATATATATAAATATATATATATATATATACACACGTCATATCACTATAATTTACATATAATAATTATTTTCATAAATTTTCAGTTTTAATCGATATTTAGAAATCTACATGCGAGAGTAACGTTCGAGAGCATTGCGATGATATTTTAGTAATTTTCATTCATAGAGGCGTACATGTACGAAGGATTTATCACGCAGGTATAAATTTAAACGGGATACGCATGCGAGTGTATCAAACAGCGGCATTCGCGAGACGTAACAATGTTAACGCGCCTTTGAGTTACGTAGAATAGCCTAACGATGGCGATATAATCGCGGCTAAGGGTCGATGTTTTTGTAACGTGCGTATACCAGTGCCCGAAAGCCAGACGTCGAGATGCCGCAAAGGTTTCTGGGTATGCGGAGGGAGCCATATTTTTCCAATATCAGTTACGCGAAAACAGCGTACGCATAGGATCTGCAGAATGGGATTTCGTTCGATAGTCAGTGCGGGAGAAGTGTTTTACGAAAGAAAGTGATTGCGAGGTAAAGAAGGAGGGATCAGTGCAGGAAAGCGAGGCGACCGTGCCAGTCAGAATATAACAAGCGTGCGTTTTCACGCGATCAAGAAGTGAGGTTCGGTGAGAACGATGAGCGCGGCCCGCGCAGGTGTTCGAGTCGAGAAGAGGGTTAGTTAACTTAACCCGAGTTCGTAACCGCGACTGGTGGTAGTGGTGGTAGTACTAGTGGTGGTGGTGGTGGTGGTGGTGGAGGTAGTAGTGGTGGTGGTGGTGGTGGTGGTGCTACTGCTGCTGTGACGATGACACAGCGTCATAACACGACGTACGTCCGTCCGTGCGATTTAACGCGAATTGTTACGGCAATATAAAGTGTTTTTTGTACCGAGAGTGCATTCGCGCCATTACCGATCGAGTAAGTCGTGGCTCGGTCGTTATTAATCTTTCAGAACGTTCAGTGTTCGAGGAAAATGGCTTTCTACTCTGGTGTGCGCGAACGAAGATTCGGAGTAGCGTATTTTTTTAGTGACAGTGGCTCGCAGTGACATAATTGAGCGATGCTGGCCGCGATGCTTTCTTAGTCTCGCAGGATGCGTGCATGTGAAACGGAGTAATAAGAATTACGACGACAACCGCGAATAACGCGACGGGACGACCGTGGCAATGACACAACGACCTCAACGATCCGACTTTCTTTCGATCGACAAAGTTCAATTTTTTTCTCTCGGCGCGTTGCAGTTTCTTCCGTCTCGTCTCGTCGTCGTCGTCGTCGTCGAAATCGTGAAGTTAGACCCCGTTGCTCGTCGGTGTTCGCAGCGTTCGGAAAGATCCGCGGTTCGTGCCGTCGCTATTTCGGAGTAACCTATCGCACGCGTCAACGCGAATAACAGCGTGTCCAACCAGTCTAGGTTAGTCGAATGAGTGCTTGGCCTCGTTGTGTCGCGTTGTTTCGACGTGACTGAATCGGTGAACGAGACAAATGAGCGAGCCGTCGCTTTGCAAATCGACCTTGCAACTGACGGCAGAAGCGTAATTTCCTAATAAACAACGGTTATCTAGCCTGCTTCGCGTCGAACCCGCAGAGTGAATGAAAATTTCAGAGGAATTACGTTTCTCCTGCGACGAACGTCGTACACGCACACACACACACACGCGCGCACACACACGCACACACACACAGACAGACAGACAGACAGACAGACAGACAGACAGACAGACGCACATAAATTTATCCAACGAAATACGAATTACAGTTGTTCGTTAACGCAAGTAACTCATCGAATCTGAAATTGTCCTCTGACGGGAGAAAGACCTGTTGGCTCGTTCACAAGTCGTCCACGCGATTGGAAGAAAGAGCGAGATGACGCCTCTCACACTGTCGGAGGGAATTATTTCTCGAAACAGGAACGCATCGACCGTGTAGCAAGAAAGTGTCGACTCATCGTATTATTTCCCCGCCGAGAGACGTGCGACCGTGTCTCGGACGAGAGAGAAAAAGAATAACACGGACGTGATTTTTACCGTGATCGCCGATGCATTGGAATCGCAACAAGCCAACGAAACTGGCACGCATCGTGGTAGAATACGCTCCGATACGTAGGAGAGAGGTTAGACGGGCATTGACCGGTGAATAGCGCGTATTCGTCGTCCGACGGATATATACTCCAATTTCAAAATCTTGGCCCCGTTATTCGATGCTGTACCAGCGAGAGAACATCGAAAGGTAAAAAAAAAAAAAAAAAAAAAAACGAATAGAGGAGAGTGTGTTTTGCGAACGAATTTTGTGAAAGTTGAACGAAGAAATTCAGAATCCGAAGCGGAAACGAAAAAATAGAAAAAAAGAGAGAAAGAGAGAAAGAAAGAAAGAAAGAAAGAATATAAAAAAAAAAGAGGAAAAGGAAAAGGAAAAGGAAAAGAGAAACAATCGGTGAAAGTATTCGGTCCTGGCATGCGGTGCGCGGTAATGCCGAGGATGTCGAAGAACGAGAACGTGGATGACGGAACGTGCGAGATTATTCCGACGATCGGTGAGCGTGCGTGGCCAAGAAGAACGACCGAAAGAACGCGGTGGATTTCGGTGGTGGGGAACGCGTGATCATTTCCGTTTACGGAGGATGCGGCAGAACCGAAAGGTGTCTCTACGTAGGCGTGCTACCTGCGTTTGTGCAGTGATGTCGGTGTCGGGGTTACTTGCAGCGCTGCTGGACCTGGACCATGGCCGGCAAGCCTGAGCAGCCGTCCACGCACTCTGCTCTCCCGAATCACAGCCATCATCATCACCATCATCATCATCATCATCATCACCATCATCATCAGCAGCAGCAGCAGCAGCAGCAGCAGCAGCAGCAGCAACAGCAACAGCATCATCATCACAACCGACAACAACAACAACAGCAGCAACAACAGCAAGAACAACAAAATCCTCAGCACGCGCAAGAGATTCAGCAAAATAGCGTTCTAGTCTACGTTTCGGGAGAGAATTTTGCATACGCGACGGCGGTCGGTCAGAATGCGGCGGCCGCTGCTGCTGCTGCTGCTACCGCAGTCGGCTATCAGTCTCCGCAGCAGGCGACGTACGCCGGGATTTTGCCGCCGCAGGTGGCGACGGCGGCGGCCACCTTTCCCGCCAAAACCGCCATTTATTGCAACGATAATAACAGCGCCACTGTAGCCACATTGGTGAACAATTGCTGCCGATTGAAGCCACCGGCCGGCGAGTATGCGTCGACCGATGGCGAGTCGAGCCGATCGGCACGATCCATGTCCAACGGTAACACCGAGGACGAAGAGGACTACGGTGCAGCTATCGTCGCGAACAACGGCTTGCTCTACAGACAGACGACCACCACCACCACCACGACGACGACGATCACGACGACGGCGACGACGACAACAACGGCGACGACGGCGTCGACGAATCTGATGGAAACGATCAGCGGCACGCAATCGGCCACAACGACCATGACCACGTGCGTCGGCGTGGTGTCGGCGTGTGACGCGAAGAACAACAACAACAACAACAACAACAACAATAACCCGGCGAACCAAAGTCCATTATTGGAGAACGACAGGACGACGGCCGCTGCGGAGACGCTCGCCATCTCCCACGGCAAGGTGGCCAACGCCGGCGATATGACGATGCCGAACAAATTGTTTCCATCGAGGATACACGGTGAGATTTACTCGAGCGGAGCGAGCCATCGGATCGTCACCACGGCGCAGGCTAACCAAATCGGCGACGGTTGCGTCGGTTCTCTTTTGAGCGACGACGCTTGTGTCGCGTACGTACAACGACAGGCGAACGAACAGGCGTCTCAGCCGTCCGCGGCTGTTTTCCAAGGCGACAGTGCAGTCGAGCAACGCATTAATATGGACGACAAGAGCCGGCAGCAGCAGCAGCAGCAGCAGCAGCAGCAGCAAGACGGTTTCGATAACCTAAACCAAACCGGCTCGTCGCTTTCCTCGTCCGGTTCGAACGTGGTCGGTGTCGTCGGTAGTGGTGGTGTTGGTGGTGGCGGTAGTGTCGTTGTTATCGGTAGTGGTGGTAGTGTTGCAACCAGCTGCGACTCTGTCCGATCCGATACCGGTGAATCGTCGACTTACAGTAGCTTAAGCAGTCCCGAGAGTCAAAGTCAATCGGCGCACGATGGTTTGCCTGTCGCGAACAGTGGCGGTTCGTGCGCGCAGCAGGCTGCGCGCCAGCCGCAGCTTCCGCGCATCAACGCTTCCAACAACAACAACAACAACAACAACAACAACAACAACAATCCCGTTCAACAAAATGTAGTGCTGACGATGAACGGTAGTGCAGTGGTTGCGCAGCAACAACAGCATCAGTTCCAACAAGCGATTACCGTACCACGTGGATGGAAAAGGATATGCACCAACGGGGTCATCATTTATATCAGGTGAGTTTGTTTACCATTTCCGTAGTCACCACGTCGCTTTTCACTTTGCAACTGCAAGGGAATATATATGTTTTTTTTTAACGCTAGAACTAGCTTACCACGAGCTTAGGACGAAGCTATTTCAAAATAGCGAAACGACTGGTCTTTGGAAAATACGCGATAACATTTTTACGTTTGTTACTTGATTTGTTACTTTCTTATGAAAGAAAGCCCATGTTACACGTAGTACGGTTAATACCATGTTTGTCGAGTTTACTCGGCAAATATTGAATAAATCGGCGTCTGGAGCGTTAGCGCTACCGACGAGTTAAGACGAAGCTGTTTCTACCAAAACTAGTCGAAATGACTGATCTTTAAAAAAATAGAATTTTTTTATATTTAATGATTTATTGCTTTCTTACGAAAGCAAGCCCATGTTACACGTAGTACGGTTAATACCATGTTTGTCGAGTTTACTCGGCAAATATTGAATAAATCGGCGTCTGGAGCGTTAGCGCTACCGACGAGTTAAGACGAAGCTGTTTCTACCAAAACTAGTCGAAATGACTGATCTTTAAAAAAATAGAATTTTTTTATATTTAATGATTTATTGCTTTCTTACGAAAGCAAGCCCATGTTACACGTAGTACGGTTAATACCATGTTTGTCGAGTTTACTCGGCAAATATTGAATAAATCGGCGTCTGGAGCGTTAGCGCTACCGACGAGTTAAGACGAAGCTGTTTCTACCAAAACTAGTCGAAATGACTGGTCTTTAAAAAAATAGAATTTTTTTATATTTAATGATTTATTACTTTCTTACGAAAGATATCCCATGTCATGTAGTAGTACGGTTAATACCAAATTTGTCGGCAAATATTGAATAAATCTGCGCCTGGCTTCAGATGGAAAGACTTGTTTGTCAATTGTGATATTTGCACCTAGTTTGTCGCAACTTTGACTATTTTGAATAAACTTATCTCGTACAGTTGATATCAAAGCAAATTTATCACTTTCTAAACGTTGACTTCGTCACTTTTTTTTTTTATCGAAGCGAATAAATCTCGGTATTTCGGTAAAATTATTTCACGGTGTTTGGAAAAGAAGTTTGGTCCCCATTTTTTGTTACGTAAGTGTGAAAGTTCCAAATTTTTTACCCAAAACTCGAGAAGCTACTAAGCTTCCGCGTAAGATGTATTACACGTCCAAGCATATGGTTGTCAATTAATAAAGAAAATGCGCAATTTTCCTTATAAGTATCGCCATCACATCGATACTGGTACTAGTTTAGTATAAATTCTAAAAACGTGTGACAAGTTGTACGAAACTGATTAATTCGGGTTTCAAAACAGATTGTAGGGCCCTTTTGCACTTTGACAATTACCGGTCATTTTGTACTGGTATTGGTGTAAGTAGCCGTGACACGAAATTATTTTGATTTCTAATAAATAAAAATCAAATAAGAATTCATCGTGTCATTTCTGTAGTTTGTCGCTGCAAAAGTCGTTGCATCATTGCGGCACAGAAAAAAATACGTAACGTGAAATAGAAATTCTACAAATAAAATTGTAAAACCAGTCATTTCGACCGGTGTGGTAGTTCTACTGGCGTTAATCGAAACGAATGCGTTATATTTCGTTGCGAGCATTTCGTCGCACGCCACGCGTGTACTTGCGTATTTTTCAACAGAACAAGATTAAACGCCGTAACACCGTCGAAATGTTGCCTGCGTTATTGCGTTATTGCGGGATTGACTTCACCATCACGGGGTTTATCTTAATGGTCTGCGGGCTAGTAGCATCGATCGGCGGTTAAACGCTCTTGCTAGAACTTTAATTTCGCTAATGGAATTAAACTGCGTCCAGCGTCGAGCAAATAAGATTAGCAAAGTAACTGGTGAATTAAGATAAAAACCACGTGTGTGTGTGTGTGTGTGCGTGTGTGTGAGTGAGTGAGAGAGAGAGTTTGCACGAGAAGGAGGTCCCGCGGAGAATTCATTCTGATAATAAAGCCTCGAGCCGCGAGTTTCATCGCCTAAACACTGGCCGACGACACCGGCCGACAGCCGCCTCCTCTCGTCGTAGATCTTGGATAAAGGTTTTGTCCCCTTTCCGTCCTTTGTAATCTTTCCCGACGTTCCCGGCGTAAAAAACACGAATTTTCGGGGAGCCAAGGCTTGCCGTTGAACGCCCCCTTTTTCCCGTCATCATCCAGCAAGCTGAAAGCGAAGGCGTCTTCCACTAACCCCTCATTGTACTTTTATGGCTCTTTTCAAAGTCCGTTCGAGGGTCACTTTCATCTTTTCCACCGCGTCTTTTTTACGGCTGTCCCCGGCCAAGATGCCACGCATCCTCCACTGTCTTTTCCTTCTCTCTCTCTCTCTCTCTCTCTCTCTCTCTCTTTTTCCCTCCGAGACATTCGACTCCGAGACCATTCGTTCCACCCCGTGCCGGAACGTGCAAAAATTGCACGGATTAAATTCTCCGAACCAAATTCTCGCCGCTTTGGCCGAGCAGATTTCTAGCTTGTTGATGCAGCTAGAAAGAAATGTTTTTTTTAAATAAAGTGCTCTAACGCGAGCTTGTATTCCTCTCTTCTGCAAAGAAAGAAAGCGCAGACCGAGTAGAGATCGTAGTTTACCTATTCACCTCTTGCCCAGAGCAAATGACTGTCGGCGAGTGACGTGGTGTCGGGATCTCGATAATGGGAAAACTCGGGATCAACTGTAGCGAGGCATGCTTCACCCTTGGTGTCGAATTCTCGGAGCAAGTCGATTCCTCGAGGTATACTACTTAAGCCGCATAGGGCATTACTTCGTGGCGTGATCGTTTACAACCGATCGAAGACCGAGTTTGTCTGACGACTCGGCCTCGTCCCAAATCTCGTTAAAACGATCCTACCTGGACCGGCACGAGTCACGGCGTTTAAACAAACCTTGTTCAAAGAAGGGCCTTCGGCAAACAATGCCTCCGTCGTTACCTGCGTAATTCCAAATGATCCCAGTCTCGCTGGCCGGTCTTTCTTTTCCACCAGTAACGACGATCATGATTTCCTTTCTATATTCGTGTACGTCTACTTTGTCCCTGCGATTGATCCTCGAAACGAAACGAATTGCAGAAGCGTTGTCGAGAATAGCGCGACGAATAGTGCACTATCAGGTTCAGTCGCTCGTTTCAAACGTAACGAGACGAGACCGAGACGACACCTTGAAGATTCGTTCGCGACGTAGAGAATTTTCCCATGATTGACGATTCTCGCGGCCAAATTGTTCCAAGGATCGGCTATTAATTCGAACACGCCTAAGACCGAACTAAGCTGAAGAAAGAGAAGCTTTCGAGACGATGAGTTCATCTCGCGTTCGAAAATTCCGCCGGCGGAAGACAAATAGTTTTTGCCTTGCCGGATAAATCGCCGATATATATATATATATATATATATATATATATATATATCTCGTGGGGCAAGGATTCCTCCAAAGATTCTTAGGCTTCAGCATCCTTCGTCCGAGGCGATGCATGGCAGGACAGATTCTCACATCGGCTCGTGTACAGGAAGCGGAGGAATGGTCGGAAGGAAGGAGGAGCTCTATCGCATATATATATATATATATATAGGAAGGGAAAAGGAATTTCGTTGAACCGCGCTGTTCGTGCGATCATTGATTTACGATGGTACGTCGTAAATACCACCGGTGATGTACGACCGGTGCTTCCCCCCTCCCCTGCCCCCCCGTTTTCCCTCCGAAGTTTCTTCTTCACTCTCTTCTTTCGCTTTCTTCGCCACAGACACGTCCCTTTACGGACCTCTTCTTGATTTATTGCATCTACGGGGTCTGTTGTCTCTTTTCGTTCTCTCTTCTCGTGCGTGTATGTACCTCCTAGGTGGTGGCTCCGGACTTTTGAACCCTGCCGTGTTGTGTCCCTTCGTATCAACCGTGTCTTCGCCTTTGACGTTCGTTCTTTTCTTTTTTTCTTTCTTCTCGCCCGCTCGTTCTTCTTTTTCTTTTTTCCTTTTTTCCGTTTTTCCTTTTTCTCTTTTTCTCTTTTACCCACTGTTGTTCGCATTGAAATCGTCGACTCGAGACGCACGGAGGAAAGCTTCCGACACACACACCCCCACGATGACGTTCGACTTGGACGTGACTTTCTCTCTTTGACTTCATCTCTCTCTCTCTCTCTCTCGGTCGGATGTCGGCAAAGCAATTTCACGTGCGACGTTCGGGTTACAAGTTGCTAGTTCGAGATTGATTCTCTTTTTCTGTGAAAATTGAACTAATTAACAAATACTCGGTCGAGCTCAAGCGTGGCTAGCTGTCTCGCAGAGACTTTAGTTTCTCTTTCCCTCTTTTCTCTTTTTTTTTTTTTTTTTTTTTGTTTATATTTTTCTCGAGAGACTATCTTCTCTACAGTCTTCACCTTTTGCGCTAGGAACGACGCACGTCGAGAATTCCTTTTTGTCCCAAAATTGCAATATTTCCTCGACTTTTAAATACATTTAAGAATGCACAACCCAGGCAAAACGAAACAATAAATTTATTACTTCTTAGTAATAATTTCTATCCAGTGACGTCATACCGACGAATTATTGTACACGGCTTGGTCATTCGTTACTAGTTCGTGTAATCAGTTAAAATTGAAGAGAGAGAGAGAGAGAGAAAAGGAAAGAAAAATGAAAATTTAAGGTAAACGCGAACGAAAGGATCGTGGAAATCAATGAAACGTTCACGCGCGCGCTCTTGAGTTTATTTAAAACTCAACTCCTCCCCCTCCCCTTTTTGCAATTATAATTTCATTCAAATGGGGAAACGTTTGTTCGGTTCGAAGAATGAACGCTCGACGAGAGAGAGAGAGAGAGAGAGAGAGACAGCGTGTTAATATTTGACCCGTTTAGACGGATATTTTGGCGTGTTTATTTTTAATGTAAATCTATTTAAATTAGCGCTGTTGCGACACGAATCTGTGCGAGATTCAGCACAGATACTTGGCATTGCAATTAGTTTCTGGCTGAGCGCTTTGAATATTCATCGGAATACTTACTTACTTACATCGCGCGCGCGAACGTGTTAAGTGGCCGCCTCGTGAAATTTGTAATTGTGCCAAGGTAAAGGATCATCCCATGGTCCTACGGTCTCTGCGAAATGTCTGTTTAAACATTATCTCCGTTCTACGATCCTGCGTTTGATTGTAAGAGTTTCTCCTCTCTTTCTCTCTCTCTCTCTCTCTCTCTTTCTCTTTGGACGAAAGAGAATTCTAATGAAAAATTCAGATATTTATATACGCGACTTTCGTTATTCATACTTTCACGTGTTATTTAATATTCCTAAAATACTTTTTCGTATTTATTCTTACCGGCTCTCGATATATATATATATATATATATATAAAAGCGATATATATATATATATAAGTGATATATATATATAAGCGAGATATATATATATAAGCGAGATATATATATAAGCGATATATATATATAAGTGATATATATAAGCGAGATATATATATATATATAAGCAAGATATATATATATATAAGCGAGATATATATATATATGCGATATATATATGATATATATATATATAGCGATATATATATAAGCGATATATATATATGATATATATGTGATATATATATATAGCGATATATATAGCGATATATATAAGCGATATATATATAAACAATATATATATATATATAGCGATATATATATATATAAACGATATATATATATGTATATCTCGCTTGTGTGTGTGAGACCAATGCGTGGCGCGTTATTTTCAAATCGAAACGTATTTCTAAAACATAAGTCATACCTACGCGTCGCGCGAGCTGACGACGACTCGTCACGGCGTTTAATCTTCTTTCCCCATTGGAGAACCAAAAGTGTGTCTTTTAATAGAATCATATTCTACCGCATTCTCGCGTGTGATGTACGACGAATCGCTCGCTCGCTCGTTTGTAACGTCGGTCGTGTCTGGCATGGAAAAACTGGCTTCTGTGCCGCGAGATCGATGACGATCGATCGAGCCCACGCACCGTCGCTAAAAAAAGAAAAAAAAAAATACCCTCCGGATATACCCTTTGCTATTTTATTTGTCAGAGGATGTGACGCGCGCGGATCGAAGGATCGGCGATGAGAAACGAAATTGATAACCTAATTGGAAAAATTAGGTCGACCGATTATGAAGCTATTTAAAATGCTCCAAATCCTCTTGACCGTGTTGCACAAAAATCACCGAGTACACTCGTCCCTCGATTTACTCGTATAAAAATCGTGTAAATCGAATCTGTCACTGTAAAAGGAAAAAAATCATTGGAAATAAAAGCTGGCAAAAGTTTTAGAGATACGTGTGTACATGTTTGTTTCACACGACTCAACGAAAAAGGATAAGTAAGACATTTCAGAAAACAGAAGTACGTAAGTTTTATTCGATGTCGCTGTCGCTACTGTAATTCAAAACGATAAGCCTTTTATTTTTGGAATTCGGATAAACTCGTCATCTTCGTCGTTCGAAATATTTGCAAGTTCGTCTTCATTTTCACTGTGAATGTAAATTATTTTCGGACGAGAGTTTCTCTCAGTATTTTCTGTTGTTAAGTTTTCATAAATTTCCTGATATTCGCCGCAACGTTTCGTGAAATTTTGACGAAATTTCAAGTTCTCGTTGAACGTTCGGATCAGTGTCTATAATGGCATATTCCAATATTTTGGCTAACTCGAGAGCTTTACTAAAGATTTTCCGCAGTGAATGAATCTGTTTCTTCGTTGTCACTGCTACATACATCGTGACGTTGGTTATTTCAAATATAATACTCATTAATTCAGTGTCGGTTAATTCACAGTCTGCTAGTAAATCATTATTGTCACACTCGTTTCAGTTGGCAAAGCATTCTGTTCCAGCCTCTTGCGATCAAGTAATAACTTATGGGAAATTATGTATGCATATACATGTGCATACATCTGACCGCGTAAATTGAGGTAAATTTGCCGCGTAAAACTATATATATCGACAAATCGCGCAATCGTAATTGTAACAATTACCATCGACTAAGCTTCGAGCTTAATTGAATTTCTAATCGAACCGCGCCTTGAAAAATATCCGTCTGGGATAAATAAACGATTTCAGATATCGTTGTCAATATTCAGCTCGGATGTTACGTGCGTGATTTTACATTTGGTAAAATTGTTGAAACGATATATTTCGATGACGATACTTTGATCGATCGAGGATCAAAGTATCATTTGTACGAAAACGAGAAAAAGGTTGGAACGAACGATTAGACAGACGATGGATTTTGGGACCACGACGACGACGACGACAACAACGACGACAACGACGACGCAAAAGGAAATGGCGGGTGCGTCCGATTGTCGCGGAAGGACGAAGGGAGACGAGAGAGGAGAGAACAGAATGAGCGATAGTTGCGCAACCACACCTCCACCGGCGTCGAGCGGCGATTACGCAAACGTGATAATTAATTGCCAGTGTTCTCTGTTTAATGACTCGTCAAGTCGTTTGGCTAAACACGCCAAATCACCGGCACGTCACGAAAATCGCTGTTACAGGTGCATCGTTGCATGCCGGTGCTGTTAATTCTATGGTGCAGTTACGCAACTATATCTTATCTCTTATCGACAAGAGCTCTCCTCGCTTCTCTCTTCTCTCTCTCTCGCTTTTTCCGATCTCTGTCGATCGTAAACTCGCTCGATCGTAGTTTGGATTTTAGCCTCGTTCATCGTTAGCGCTCGTCGTCATGCGTCGCACGTTGCTGACGACGATGCTCGCGTGAGTCATTGGGTTTGATTGATACCACGCCAGATAATACACGCTCGTTGCTATGAAATTTTATTTCAACCTGCGTTGAAGTAATCCAACGTCCAACGTCCAACGTCCAGCGTCCGAGCGTGGCTCACGACAGTAATTTTGAATAGTTTTCAAATTGAAGAATTACAATAATTTCAATTATTTCTACCACGCCAGTGAGCGATTGCAGATCGTTCCACAGTTTTAAAATTCGTGTGTTTTTTTTATTGCATCTTTGCTAGTATTGGTGCCAAAATTTTTAGTCTCTGTGCCAGTGAACTTGCTTTTTTACAATATTTTTTGTTGTTTTCGTAGCATAAATACATATAGTTTGGCCTGCACTTGGGAACTTGCTTCGAATGATGTACTGAGAAAAATTTCGAAGCTCCGTTAATTTGTATTAAAAGCAATCGACAATGGTCTTTAATCTTTTTTCCAGCTTATTTTATACTCCATCCTGCTTTAATCCTAACTTTATTAAAACTCAGACAAAGTTCTTACGTATATAAAAGTGAAAAATTAACTCAAACCGCAAAGGGTTAAAGAGATTCACTCATTTCTTTTTTTTTTTTTTTACAATTTATTATAAATTGATCGAACCATTAATGACTCGAACTGATTTATTTCTACGAACGACAGAAAAGACGAGATTTCGAGCGAAATTTATGGACAGGCGAGATAATCGCTGTACTACCTGAGTGTATATTACTGTCAAATTTCGCACAATGTCGGTAGCGTAACAGTAACCTTCGCTGCTTACAAAACCGACGATCCGGTGTTCGAATCCCGTTTGTGGACTTTTGAATTTTCGGAATATTTCGGGAACGAGTCAACACCAAATCATCATCCATCATCAATCTCCTCCTCCTCGTTACACAGTCCCCTTTTGAGAGAGGGATTCTCTTTGGTTTCTCTCGGAACTTCGAGAATCGTGTTTCGTGTGTCCAATGGAGAGATGACGGACGAGGAGACAATAAAATAATAATTGCGGCCAGAGTCAAAAACTACTAGCAGAAGAGAGAAGAAGACACACATAGTAGCCAAGGAGGATTATGGTGTGGTGGTGTACACTTATTGTTAGTTACCGCGAAACTTTGCCTCGGGAAGGTCTGAGATGATAAAGTTCTCCTCGAAGGGCCACGCGCTCTCTAAATGGGATATACGAGAAAACCAGAAACACTCAGCAGCAGTGTGTGAACAAAATCGCTGTCTCTCTTCTTCTCACTGACGTCCTTATCCCTTCTCTGTCGTCTCATGTTTATCACTAAACGTACCGGCATTTTACATATACCTATCTTAGCATAAGGGGTCGGTCATTTGACCCCTTATGAATAAACGTTGATTTTTAGAGAGAAATTCTTAGTTTATTAAAGGGAATAATTCGCGACGTAACTTCTGATTTCTAATAAAATAATCAAACATATATATTTTTATTTAAATAAAAAAAGAAATCAATTAATTGCACTTTTTACATGTGACTGGAGTTTCTCCTTCGTACATTTGTCCGCAGACAAATTTTTTGCAAATTATGCAAGTTTCGAGTGGTTTTATTACCCGTGCATAATCTTATTTGACATTTTCCTCGTGATTGGGAAATACTGCTTGATGTTCCTTGTTGTAGGTTTTCCTCTCCTTCGTCGAGAAATTCGTGATACTCTGTGACTAGTTCATCTGCTAATTGTAAACAGGAAACGCTGTTCTTGATATCTTTATTCCAGTTGTTTCTCGATGGAGTATAGCTAAATCCAGAATATCGAAGATACGTGCATAGGCTAATTTAATGTATTTGGATTTGACGTTGTGTTTTCGCGCCATTTGGTCAACCACGTCGACGCCAAATTTAGTCTTATTGTAATAACTAATTGTTTCGGGTGTTCGCTTTCCATTGTTTTTAGTTTTGACGCATTTATGCCTCGAACTTAGTATCGTAACCTTTCTCGTTGGTTTTGATTTAT
This sequence comes from Tetragonula carbonaria, assembly GCA_032399595.1. Classification (NCBI taxonomy): domain Eukaryota; kingdom Metazoa; phylum Arthropoda; class Insecta; order Hymenoptera; family Apidae; genus Tetragonula; species Tetragonula carbonaria. Next base: position 1,736,398 of record JAUCRC010000007.1, on the reverse strand, counting down.
AAATTCAGTGAGAAAAATACGTAAATTTCGCAAGGGGTCGAATGACCCCTCGCGGTACATGAGGTATGCAAAGAATTTTTCTCGGTAAGAGATAAGCTAAGAGGAAAACAGAGGAAAGCGAGAAATCGAATAATCAGATAATATAAGAATTTACAGAAAGTCAGACCAACGAACGAAATAACAATGAATGTACGATTTTCAAGTAAATTTTGAGAAGGGGTCATTTGACCCCGGCTTGGTACGTTTAGCGTTATACGAGCGTTTGGCGCTCATTTTCACGTTTCCTCTTGGCCGTTTCCCGCTGATTCTCCTGCAACTTGGCTCCTCGCAAGGTATCGAGGGCCAGAGAAGAGAAAGACACGAGTTGGGGAAACTGGCAGAGGTTATGCGGTATATATAAAGGTCTCGATGGAAATTCTCGCGACTCGCGATTTCAGTACAATCTTGCAAGCCGTCCCTCCGTGTCCACGTGTTCGTATCAGTCCTCCTCGCTGGAGGAGATGGACGGTGTGTCGTTCTAAGGTGCTGTTGAAACTCAATTCAGACTAATCTGACTCTGGCTCGTTTATTAAAAGGCAAAGCTCCTGAGGGCTGCATTTCTTTTTCCCTTTTCTTTCTTTTTTTTTTTTATTTTCACGACTCCGCTCTTTCCGACGCCTCATCGACTGGAATTCTCGTTCGTCATTAACCCTTTCGGTACGAGCGCTCTGTGACCGCCGTGATACTCCCGCTTTACGAATAGCGCCGCTCCGAAACTGCACACATAGCGCGTGCTCAGTCCTCTTTTGCATAAAGATTTTTCCTAAGCGATAAATAAAAATTGTGCTTATTAATAAAACAAATGTTTCTTCTAACACGTGTCGTTTATTGGTTTAACACTTTACCGACCGGTAGCCTATTAATCGGCTAACTATTCACCGCTAATACACGGTCGGTAAAGTGTTAATATTAAGAGACATTTATATAAAATTCTATTAATTAGATAAGTACACACAGGCCATCAGACGGATACCGGATATGTCGAGAGCATCTTCTGCGCGATAATTTCGCCAGTGAATTCACCGCTAGTTTCGCTGATTGATCAGAGAGAGAGAGAGAGAGAGAGAGAAAGAAAGAGTTGTCTGAGAGTGAAAATCTCGCGGAATATCGCGCCGGTCGGTCTTATTTCCGTCAAGGCCGTCGATTACTTTCGACGCACTTTGGGTATTGAGTAACGGGCTAATTATAGTTTCCATTTGTTCCGAGTTCACCGAAACGAATCTCCCAGTTCGCGAGTCTCAACGTTCCGCCCCCAAATGTTGATCGGAATAGTTATCGTCGTCACCTCCTCGCTTTGCCTTTGCCTTCTTCTCGCTCGGCGATAAAAATCCGCGAAGATGGACGACGATGTTGGCGTCAATTTGTTATCATCGTATCCTCTCTCCCTCACTCTCTGTCTCTCCCCTGCCCCTCGGTTTCCTGCCGTCGAAGATCTACGCGCAAGAATACACGCGGCGCGTAATTTATAGCTGTGCTGATTGTACGCGCTACGGCGCCGCGTGGCGTGTTCCCCGGCTCGATAACATCGAGAATACGCACCTGCTTGTTCTGCACACGTTGATACAGCACGCGTGTACGTACACCGTTTCACTCTGATTAAACAGAGATACTTTTTTTTTTTTTTGTTCTTTTAACATTGTGCGCTGCGATAAGTCTTTCGAGTTACGTACTCTGTGGAAAAAAAGAAGTACTACTCGTTTACCTGGCGATTGCTTGCCGGCATAATTTTCACGCGTGGCCCGTTTCCTCGCGCGTCCCTCGCCAGATGAATCTCGCGTTGATTAATCTCGCGTTTCTCCTCTCCTTTTCAACTAGTCTTCGCGAAACTGTAAACGAAACGTTCATCGTCAACGCTTGATCGACGCGCGTTGACAAGTCGCTCGCAAGTTGTTAATTATTCTTACACCGTCGAGTTAAACCGAATCCTGTTTTTTCCCCGGTCCAAAGTCACGAAACGTAAAATGTGTAACATTCACGCGCGTGATTAATTAGAATCATCCGCCGCGGATAAAGCGGGCGTTGTACATTTCCCTCGGTCCATTAGTTCATCTCTGTCCTGAATTATCTCGCAATTAGGAGGAGTTCATACGTTATGCAAATATTGTAAAAGTTAATTCAACGTGAAATTATAACGTTGGTGAAATTTTCAAGCAGGATGCGTTTGCAACACCGGCTTCGAACACACACGTCTCTCTCGTTTCGTCGAGTAACAGATTTCTTTTTCTTTCCTTTTCTTTTTTTTTTTCCCCGTAATTTCATTCGCTCGGAAATCGATATACGGCGCCGATTTCACTTGGAATTCGTTATCATCGATCCAATTACCGGAGCATTGTTATTGCTATTACGTTGGTACTAAATTAAACGCGTAGGAGCACAGATAATTTCTGCCGATAACGAACCTCTCACGCGAATCAGTCGTCTGCGTGGAACCGGCCGAATATTCGAACGATCGCGATCGTTCCTTGATATAACATCGTTGACCGGCAATTTTACACAGCAAAACTATACTCATTGGCTGTTATTTCGTAATCGAGTATGAAAGTGAAACAACGATGAATAAATTTCAAAATGAATTTAAATAGAAAACCTTGTATGTCTCTTGTATATATTATATTTTACACGTATAATATATATTGTAGTAATTTTTTTTTCGCGTGACAAACTGTGTAGCAATCGCCTACGTACGCAATGGTACACAAGTTTTGCAAATATATCTGGTTTCATTGCGATTCCCTTTTGAAGAGCATACTCCACGCATTCTAGTTGGATTTTTTTTTTTTTATAAAACTATTTCACTATTTTTCTTTTCTAAAACGTGGTCTTTTAACTGTCGTTAAAGCCTAAAAGGTGAACCGATCTAAGGAGTACCAAAAGATTTATTATTTCTTTTTATAATAAAGTGAATACGGTTGAACACGGGCAAGAAAGATTTCACAGTATTCTGTATCAATTCGAGTGTCAAAAATTGAAATAGCTAATGCAAGTGCAAACACGAGTTAACGATGATCTTTCCATGGAAGTCACGATGAATTTCTCATCATACGAAATAGGTATTATTATGTCGAAATATTATCTGCAACGGATAAGTTGAAACATATAAACACGTTCAATGGATTTATTTTGAGCGGCGTTGAAACGCGTTTCTTCGATTTTCACTTATCTTTTACGATTTGGTGAAATTGAGGGTTGCACTTCTTCACGTACAAGAGAGAACTACATGCGCCATGGAGTGAGAGAAAAGCAGGAAAAGCCAGAAGTTATGAAAAAAATTATCAAAGCAATTAGGTGGAAATTTTGCAAGAGCAAAAAATTTCGTCGCATTGAAGATGATGCATATATCACAATACGATATATATATATATATATATATATATATATATATATGTAGTATCGATGTGTAAAATATGAAATATATATACATATACATATACATATACATATACATATACATGTACATGTATATATGTGTATATATATGTATATGTATTGCATATTTTACATGTCCTAGGTGAGATAAGGCTTAATTTTGATGTTTTCATTGATATCGAGCTACTTGCACTGCGAAACACGTTATTTCGTTGAATTTCATCGGGTTATGAAGGATTCGAGAAAAAGCCTTTGACCTACGTGAGATGTAGCTTAATATTGATGTTTTCATGGATATCGAGCTACTTTCTCTGCGAAACACGATATTTCGTTGAATTTCATGGTTACATGAAGTTTTCGAGAAATAACCATGATTTAGCAGGGATTTAGCTTATTTTTGATGTTTTCATAGAAATCTAGCTACTTACACTTCGAAACACGTTAATTCTGTGAGTTTCATCGTTTTATGAAGGATTCGTGATTAAGCCGTGACGCGGCGTGACGATCGTTCATTCGATCGTTGGTGATCGTTAAATAAATTCGTCGCCGGGTTCTCGTGCGGAGCGAAGAAGGAATTATTCGGCGTTATAAATATCGATTAGACGGCAGTTGGTTTTAGACGCGCGACTGGGATTATTTCGGCCTCTCCCGGAAATTAATATTCTCCATCGGCTACGAGAATAACTCGTATTGCCCGATTATCATCGTGTCTGACTAACCTGCTTACATTTCCTCATTTTCCGTGACTCACGGTCAACCACGACCGCGAAATGTCGAAGAAAAAAAAAAAAAGAAAATTTCTTCGAGAAAATCGAGTCTTGAAAATTCATCGAGTGTAAGCTTGAGTTTTAGTTAATTACTATCTGTTCCCATATACAAGGTGTCCCGTGGTCAATCGAATGCGAGGTGATTCCTCGTGTGAAAATGTGATCGAAAACGAGATTTCTTCATTAATGCGTTCGTTTTCGAGAAAATGGAGTTCGAATGTTCATCGGGTGTAAACTTGAATGTAATTACTGATTCGATTATTTGTTTTCATATACAAGTGGCGATTCTGCGTGTAAAAATGTGTCGAAATAGAAGTAGGGTGAGATTTGTTCGTTTGAAACCTTCGTTTTTTTCGAGAAAATTTCGAGTTTGAACGTTCATCGAGTATACTTGAATTTATACTAATTCCGAGCGGGATGGAAAAGAATAACGTAGGAGGTTATTCTGCGCGCGAGAATAAGTAAAAAACGTAGAATGAAATTTTCCTGCGAGAAATGTTGAAAATCTATCAGCTAGACGTATACACGAAATCATTTCCAAGTTTTAATTTCCATAACGCCTTAAACGAGAAAATTTCATTTCTACATTTTTTTCACTTATTTTGTGCTGTTTCCCTCGTGTCGTTTGCTCCAGCGTTGGGATTAGCTGAAAAATGATAAATCTTCAAACTCGATTTCCTCGAAAACGAAGGCCTTAACGAACAGATTCTATTCTTTCTTTTCGACACGTTCTTTTGCGTGGTCGATCGACCATATATTTCGCCAGATTAATTTTAACTATTTATATAGAGTTATCAGCAGCCGTCCTCGTAAAACTTCTATGAGCTTCGTTTAACCAAAGTTCAGATAATGCTCGCTTTTAAATTTTAAAGCGCTTTTAGTGCGCCGTCCTCGCGCGATTTATTGCCGCGAATTTTTCCTTTTTTTTTTTTTTTTATTTTTTTTTTAATGCCTATTTTGTGATAACGCGCGCGCTACAATTTTGATTTAAACGGAACAGGTGCACCGATGCACGTCACCGCATTAACGACACACAATCAATCTCGTCGATGGGACTTTCTCGTTATAAAGAGATTCAGGGCGAAATGTACGCCTCGAAGAATGATGTTGCAGTCGTTTTCCACGGCAAAACCACTAATTTTCAGGCACTGATAACAGCAATTTCTTGCCGATTACCGAGACGGATAGTAATTCGAACAGTCTTGGAACATTTTGTTTCTACACGCTATGAATTAAAACAGTGACTTCCTTTTTTATCTCGTATATTTAACATTTAATATTTGTGTAAATTAATTATTCTACGGTATTGATAGTATAAATTTAATCTTGATATAAGAACAGCTAAATATTCTTCACTTTCTGTATGCTCACGATTTTTTTTGTTTTTTTAAAAGCGTGTTGGAATAAAACGAATAAATACGAAGCAAGTTAACGAGATGAATAGTACGTTCGAACTCGAGTCGTCGCGAACTGAAACGAACTTTTAGTCTACGTATCTTTCGACTGTTCAAGTGCCATTCTGTTTTTTAATGTTTCTCATATTTTTTCTTCGAAGCTTGGAGTAAAACGACTAAATACCAAGAAAATTGCCAATTGACGAGATGGATAGTACCATAACTCGAATTCTTGTCGTCACAAGCTAAAGTTAACTCTCCAGTCCAAGTGCCATTCTGTTTTTCAATGTTTATCACTTTCTGTTTTTCTCGTGATATTTTTTTCTTCAAAGCTTGTTGGAGTAAAACGACTAAATACCGAGAAAATTGCCAATTGACGAGATGGATAGTACCATAACTCGAATTCGTATTGTCACAAGCTAAAGCTAACTCTCCAGTCCAAATGCCATTCTGTTTTTCAATGTTTATCACTTTCTGTTTTTCTCGTGATATTTTTTTCTTCAAAGCTTGTTGGAGTAAAACGACTAAATACCGAGAAAATTGCCAATTGACGAGATGGATAGTACCATAACTCGAATTCGTATTGTCACAAGCTAAAGCTAACTCTCCAGTCCAAGTGCCATTCTGTTTTTCAATGTTTCTCGTTTTCTTACGACTTTTTCTTTTTTGTTTTTCAAAGCGTATCGAAACAAAGCGAATAAAAAGAAAAGTTGTACAGTCTTAGAAACGTATAACATAAAGCAACAGTTTCTCGAGAATCTGCGAACCGGAAGGAAAGAAGTGAAGTTGCTAACACCGCGAGAAATATAGAAACTCTGCGGTATAAACTTACAAATCCAATCAGTCGAGCCATTAGCAAATGATGCGAGATTCGTGCGCAGCACATTGTTGAAATTTAATTGAATCTTCTCGTGTTTGGGCGTTTAGTTTAGAAATCGTCGTACGTCAACGAGATTCGCGTTCGCGTTTCGTTCTGTTAATTTGCGACGTCGGTTAATTTATTTTTCAGTGGATTTTCACGGATAGTGAAAGGTTGGCGAAACAGGCTCGAAGCTTATCGCAAGTGATAAGGCTTCACCGTGTACTCTGCTTGCTTCCTACATGCACGATTAACGTCGCGGGCCACGATATACATATACACCGCGATGACAATCTTTTTAATTTGTTTTCTCGGAAAAAAAGGGCACCTTACGTCATCGTAGCGTGGAAAGTGCCGTTAGCCGGCACACGGAATAAACCGTTCAATTACCGGCGTTATGGACATAAAATATTGACGTGAGTTTGCCTTTGAGCACGAGGATTACGTTGCCTTTCATTTCAGTAATTGATCGCTTGTAGATTTTAGAACGTTGTTGTTGTTCCCGTAGACATCACACATTTCTCTCTTTCCTTATTCTCCTCTTTTCGTTTTCACAATTTCAGTTATTTCCTTTCGTTATTATTTCATTTGATTCAGGCCGATTATCATCTCGTTTGATTCGAGAAGACGAGCTGCAAGTAATTCGAATTTCGAGAAACGCTAGGAGCGATGTCATCAACGTTAGTATTGTTTGATCTTGTACATTTTTCAGCGAAGTTCAAGGTGTAGAAACATATCACAACAGATCTCTCTGCTTGCGTTTCATTTCCTCAATTACGTTGGAAAATTTACAGTTGTCTGCCGATCTCAGTTATTCATTCGTATCACACGGTGTATGTAGCAAAATTAAAGAACGAGAAATTTTTTTCTCTATCTCTCTCTCTCTCTCTCTCTCTCTCTGTGAAAGATTGCCGATCTTTGAACGATCTGTCGTAATCTTGGCTGAGAGAAGTCGTATAATGATGCGCCTCGGGTCATTTCAAAGGCCAAAGTTCCCACTTTCACCACGCCGCTGTTGATTTTCGTTGAAGATGACGAGCAAACTGGCAAAGGGGAAGCGAGGATGGCTTTCTTTCTAAATCTTGATTCTACAATTTCAACATGTTTGGAATTGAACGTCCCCAGCGAAATGTTTGCTCAATTAGGAAGAGAAATGTGCAATTTCGTGCAACATTCGTGAAAAAAAAAAAATGAAGAGAGCAACTCGAGAGTCAAATAGAGTTTGCTTTCGGAGCTACGAGCAAAATTGAGCAGCCAGATATAAAAATACATCATGGAATTTTAACGCGAATAATATTTTATCGAGCATTTGCGTACAGAATACAAAGGAGTCAAAGCGTTTTTGTAGAATGTTTCAGCTTTGTCAAGAAAAGATTTTTACCATTTTCGTTGTATTTACAAACTGTTTTCGTGGAGTCGATCCTTGCATTGGTTTAAACGAAAAATGATCGATACTCTAAATTGTTGTAACTTTGTAAAAAAAAAAAAAATCATGTAACAATTTACTCACAGTCTTTAAAAACGTGAAGCTTCCATTTTCACAGTATCGAATTCGTCTGTTTCTCCAAGATATTTTTTTTTGTAGTTTATAAAAATTCAACACTGAAAAACTTTATTTATGACTAAATCTATCACGATCTTGATGATTGTGACCCCTTGAAACTTGTTATAATAACTATTCTATAACTAGTCTTATTATAATAACTAATTGTTTCGGGTGTTCGCTTTCCATTGTTTTTAGTTTTGACGGATTTGTGCCTCGAACTTAGTATCGTAACCTTTTCTGTTGGTTTTGATTTATAAATTCAGTCAGAAAACTACGTAAATTTCGTAAGGGGTCGAATGACCCCCTCGCATAAGGTACATAAGGTATGCAAAGAATTTTTCTCGGTAAGAAAATAAGCTAAGAGATTAAACACAAAAGCGAAAAATCGAATAATCAGATGATATAAGAATTTACAGAAAGTAAAGATTAGCGAAAGAAATAACAAAATAAATGTATGATTTTAAAGTAAATTTTGAGAAGGGGTCATTTGACCCCGGCTTGGTACGTTCAGTGTTAAAAAATTGAAACCAAGTGGAACGAAGTTACAGCAATCTGAATTATCGACAATTGTTTCGTCATCGCGTGTGTCGAGTCACGCGCCCCCTACTGTAGTGTTTCAAATGCCGTGAATGAAAACTGTGGCCTTTGAATCTTATTGTCAGCCTTATGGGGGTTAGGTTTCACTTGGGCTCCTTTGAAGTGCTAATAGAGTTATTGGTTGTCCTCCCAAACAATAATATATCGTGTTTCCGTTTACGAACGAAGACGCGATAAACAGAACAGAAGTGTTTAGGTTAGGCTTAGGTTAGGATTTAAAGGGCTAACTTTTGCTTGTTTTCTGGTTTCATATTTACTACCTGTGTAAAACTGTGTTTGTACTGACCTAACTCAAACATCGCCTCGGTCTCTCCTTCATTCTGGCCTTTTAAACGACAGGATTTAACCCTGACTCGTTTCGCTGACTTCGTTCCGTAGCCATTTTATTCTCCCGCCGCGTAACAATCACCGCGGCAAAGCTCGAATGCTTTTTCCAAGCATTTAATTTCGGGCGATGTTTGAAAAACGAATTTCACAGAACGTACTCGTGAAATTATTTGCCAATTTTCATTGTTTTTTTTCATCTTCGCTGGAATAACGGAATCGATCAGAATTGTCCGCTCTTCAAATTGCCGGTAGAACGTCGTTTTCTAGAATCTTTTCATATCCTTTTTTTTTTCAACGAATAAATAAATTTCCTCGGATATACAGTTGTTCTCCTGCTAAAACAAGTCCGCAATTTTTTTGATTACTTCTGTTTCATTAATTTGCGAACGCTCTGGCGGTTCGAACACTCGAAGGAGATAATTCTTAAAACATGATGAAAAAAATCATGTTTGAACTTAAGTTCAGTCTGAAATTAACGAAATTAGTACTTTCTTATATTCTGATGTTTCATTGAGAAGAAAAAAAAAAAAATATGTGGGAAGAAACTTTCGACTCACCCTATAGTATCACCACGTGTATTCTTCACATTTCCAAAAGATTTCTCTGTAACAGTAAATACCTTTACATTTTTCGTTTCGTTAATTGTATTCAGATTGACTCATAATAAATCGTTGCAGTTGAAAACAAATTTCTCGTTCGACGAGAAATTTTACACATTTACACAACGCGGTGGATTTTTTTCACTTAAAACGCATTGTTAAATCTTCTTTCGTCGTCTCATTTTTTCCCCCGGTTTTCTGTCACCGTTTTTTTTTTTTTTTTTTTTTTTAAATGCCAATTACGAATTAACGCAGTCTTCTCGTCTTGAAACGGCGAAGGAAGCGCGTTTTCACCTCGCGCGACTTCAACAGCGCGTAAAGTAATGTAACCAAAGCTAAGAAATGGGAGAATTTACTCGCACGAACCGCACATTTCGCCAACGCTCAGGTCTCAGTTATATATTTATCTGTTTGTTTAATTCGCGTCGCCGGTACACAATCCGCCGTGTATAAACTACTTGCATAACTTATAATCGGAATCGATCGGCGCCGGGAAAGTCGGACAATGCGACTGGCACTTGGATTTCTTTTTGCCTCGTGCCACGGCGAATCAGATTCAGTTTGCCATTGTCGCGCCACTGCTTCTTTTATACCGCTTCCACGAAATGGAATTATTTTAGCGTAGCTTTCTTATCGATGGCTCGATGGTACAAAGAGTTCTCGTTTCAGTCGCACAGGGTCGTTTGAAATTTCAATATTAGTAATGTCCAATTTAATTTTCGTATGTATTTTCTTGTTGTATTTAGCGTTTGTTAGTGTGTAGTGAAACAGAAGAGAGTCGCTGAAATATATATATATATATATATATATATTTATCTCAAATATTTTTTGTCTCTGAAATATATATAGGTTTTTATTTTATTCCTTTCATATATAATATATAAATATATTACATATTAGAATATTTATGTAGTATGTATAAATACTATTAATATATATATATATATATACTATATTAGTATGTATAATATAATATATATACTAATAATATATATCATATATATGTATAATATATATAATATATACTAATATATTTTTATATATATATTTTAGTTTATCTCTGAAATATACATATGTAATATATCTGAAATATTTATTACATATTTTTTGTTTCTGTAATATATATATATCTGAAATATTTTTTATCTCTGAATACGTATACATACATATATTTTTATTTCTTTTATCTCAATCAGAGTCGTAAAAATTGTAGTTTCAATGCGAATGAACGGAGAAACGAACGCAGAATTATCGTGGCAAATTCTCTTCTTTTCGCGCAATTTTGCGGCCGGGTTTAGTCCCGATTTTACGTGTACCATTTACCGAGGGTACACGAGGTCGCCGTATATTTAATAACCGGAAATAACCGTGTAAAACTTGCGGCGGCTTTCTTGGCTCTGCCTGCACCCAAGAGGGTGGAAACTTCAACTTCTCACCCTCGCCCTTGCGGCTGCTTCTTTTTTTCTTCTTCTCACGGGTCTGCTTGAACTTTCGACGATGCGAACTTCCTCGTCGAACGCCAGTCGAAAGATACAAATTATTTCAATCGTGCTCGATTGTTTCAATCGCGCAGAAGTCAGGCGAATCGATTACCAAGTGACCATGTACGAGCGAACTGTTGGGTTGTTTCGTGACGCGCATTTTTGGGTGTAAAGCAATGGACATCTTTTTTGTAAAAATTTTTTTTCAAAATAGCTCTTGCTGTTTATTGTAAGACTTAGGTAAAAGGATTACGTACGTTTGTGATTTTAGCACATTTCAGAATAATTCAAGGCGACAAAACAGAAACAAGGATATAATATGCGCAAATCGATGCAAAAGCAAGAGCAAATGAAATTTATCTCCAGTCATTCTAATATTGCAAATATTTTCCTTTTTATTTCTTTTCGCGAACTGATGGAAATTCAAGTTCTCTTCTCCACGTGTTGGACTTTTAATAGATTTTTTTTTCTCTTTTTAACTGTCAAGTTCTGTAAATATCAATTAAAATACTTTTCGAAGAAACACTTACCAAAGAAAGTTTATCACTCGTTACACGTTATAATTTAACTAAATCTCACAGCAAATGTATTCGCTGTGTTACTCGTCATCGCCTAGAAATAATTAAGCACATTCTCAAAAAAAAGGGGGGGGGGCTTAAGGGATTGAACGAAGTACAGCTGAAACAATGACATTAAACGTACGATGCTACACTTACGAAACGATCCAATAAACAGTCGACGATCCCTTCCAGGAGAGAAGACAATTTCTCCGCGTGAAAGCTCTTCCGAATCTTTCCAATTCCTTTCCACGGTGTAAACGTAAATGTCGTCTGGAAATGCGAATGAAGTCCGTAAACCGAAATCTGCAAGCGGACGATGAAATTTATACCGAGCTTTGGCCAAAGGGAAAAGCGTCAGTCGTAACACATTATGCTTTCAGGCCTGATTTATGTTACACGCGCAGTGTTACAGTATGGTCACGATCCGATTCGCAGTAGGTTGAAATTCTATTTAACGCGCTGATGGGAGACGTGATGCGAGTGTAAACGCCCGGCGTTTGCGTTTAAATCGCGAAGCCACACGCGACGAGAAAAATTCCCGGCGGTATAATGTCGTCGTCGCGTCGAGTAAACAGAGAAATATATCGCATTCGCATCCACCGATATATCGAGAAACTATCGTAACGAATATCTGCCAATTACGATCGATTCGATTTTTCATTCACCCGTTATTAACACTTTACCGACCGGTAGTCTATTAATCGGCTACTATTTACCGCTATCGGTCGGTAAAGTATGGATATCGTGTAATAGTATATTTATATATATTTTAACACTTTACCGACCGGTAATATCGTATATTAATATATACAAATATATTATTGTACGATATTAACACTTTACCGACCGGTAGCCTATTAATCGTCTACTACTTACCGCTATCGGTCGGTAAAGTGTTAAGAGCCCTCGAGGAAGAATTCAACTCTAGCAACTCGAGGAATTTCCACTTTCACGCAGCATCGTGAGAGAATGTTGACCTTCCGTTTAAAACTGGGAGAAGTCTATATATACGAGCAGGGAAAAAAGGACTTGGTTTCAACCCCTTTAAACTTGATTTTCTTTTAAAGATCAAAAAAAAAAAAGAAAATTTTCTTTTCGGTATTAATAGGTGATTAAACGTCGCAGAAAAACAAATCGGCAAACACAGAAATCGAGCGCATGGTCGATCGGTACGGTGAAGAGGGTCGCTCGACGCTCTCGAAAAGAGGAACAAAGCGTCGAGAGGGAAAAACGGGGAAACCGAGGAGATCGAAGTCGCCTCGAAAAAGTCGCCAGGGAAACGTGAGAAAAACGAGATCGAAACCTCCTCGGAACGAAAGTATAATCGACGCGAACGAACCACTGCGCGATTTTGCTGAATTTGTTGAAACGCGCCTTCTCCGTGGCTTAAGTATATATTTCTCTCTGCAGAAATTGCGAAAAACTGACTGCACGGGATGCGCGAGCGCGAAACTCCAGTCGCGAGAGAGGAGTGAGGAAGGGGATGGAGGTGTAGAGAAATTGAAGCAAATGCCGATGACGAAGGGGTGGGTTGGAGGGATGGCAAGCCATCATCGTGACGTAGAGAGAGAAAGAGAGAGAGAGAGAGAAGGGGCAAAAAATACGTCGTAAAGCTGGATTAATCCGTGGCGTTCTCGGCGTCGTCGGCGACGCTGCCGCCGCCGCCACCAGCGCGCTCATTGATTGCATGAAATCGGGGTTTCCTGCTTTTCCATTGTCACGTACAGGCACGCTCGCGTGTTGTTTTCTGCCTGCGGATAAATTGGCAAGTGTGCGCCCCCGTAATCAATAGGCAGATCGGCTTTGTCGGGCGAGGGTGGGTGCAAGGTCGGCTGGTTTGTATCTCACGTGCACACGTGTACACCCACGCGCAACACGTACACCTGAACACGCACGCATACACACACACACACACACACGCGCGCGCGCGCACACACATATTTACACACGGACGTCGATACGAGAGGGGCCAACGAGAGACGCGCCCGCGTTGTCAAGGGTCGACAGCGAATTTTTGCCCGCTTAAAATTCTCTGCCTTCGATCGCGAACGTTTTTTGCAACCCCGACTCTTCTTGCTTCTCGTCGCAAGTATCGTACGATTCAACGGAGGATTCAATCTTTCACTGGGCAACAAATGGCACGGTAGAACGAACGTTGGAAATATTAGAGGTAATTTTTTGTTTTTTTTTTTTTGTTTTTGCTTTCGAATTGGAAGGTTCATTTCTTTAAATAAATATATTACGACGATTTAACAATAATGATTCGTTATTGCCCTGTTGATTTTCACTTCAAAAAGAATCACTCTCGTTTTGCAAAATGATGGTAATAGAAAGATTATCACAGGGGTTTATCACAGAATTAAAACTGCATTAACTCTTAACGTATTCGCGACCGGCAAATACTTTTCAAAGTACTTTCAACGACAATGCTCGCTGCCGGTGGAAATGTCGAAAATCTGGAAAAATCTCCAGCCAATTGCCGCGAATTTCAAAACGTTAAAACGGGAGCAGAAAAATTAGGAAAAATTTCTTTGGAAATATTAAACCATCCGCTCGCGGATGAGGAGTAGAATTTGAAAAGACGTGAATTCACGTCAGCAGTCGCGAATGTTGTACAGTCTGATCGAAGAAAAAAGAAAAGAAAAAAACGACGTTACTCGTGGGTTATATATTTTTGCGAATGACGCGTACGACGTGTCGCGATCTCGATCTCGATCTCGATCTCGAAAACAATTAAACGATGAGCGATGAAATGGAACGGTCTCGGGATCTTGAGTCACGTTGGCACGCGACGCGATTGCGCGCCTTCGAGTTTCCCGTACACGTGAATCCTCACGCGCGTGCACTTTTTTACACGATGAATGTACAGATGCGTACGCGTAGCAGGCGTGAGCGTCAACACACACACACACATACACACACGTACGGTCCTAGGTAGATAGATAGGTTCGGCCACGATGCACAAACATGTGTACATACTCGCGTGTTCACGTGTATGCGCATGCATGCGGTGAATGCGCTACACGCTGCGTGGAAGCGCACACACGCACTCGCGCACTCGCGCACTCACGTGTAACCGTCACGTTTCGGCTAGGCGCGGTTATTGCTGAAAGCCGGCCGGGAAACTAGCTAGAAACGACGGATCGGGAAAACTTTACAAAAGAGAGTGAGAGCCAAAGAGAAGTGGTGGTAGTGGTGGTGGTGGTGGTGTACTCGCTCGATGGAATAGAGACAGCAGCCGTGAATGTGTGCATTTCGGCGCCACGGACATTGATCATCCGCTCTTTTTCGTCTGGTTCTGCTGCAACATCGCTCACATGTTCGTTCCAGATTTTCGGGGATCGTGTGTAATCAACGGACCGATGCATCTGAACAGGGACTTTTCTCTCTCTCTCTCTCTCTCTCTCTCTTTTTATTCGTACCTATTTCCCCTCTTTTTTTTCGGGAGAGATCGCGGTCGTGTTTACTCGCGTGGAGAATACGCGATACCGAGGAAGGGTTTTGAATTTTTATCTGTGAAATTGTATTCCGTTCCGTCGTTGCGCTTTGTCGGTGCTTTGCGGAAATGCTTCGGCACACGCTTCGGGAAGTTTTTTAACTTTCAAACTCGGCGCTTATTATTCGCGTTCGTTTCGCGAAACGCGTTCGGCACGCGTGAAAAGCGGATCGAATTCTCGATAATTGACGAGCGAGTGTATCTGTGTATTATTCTCGATGGTAATAAATACCTCTCGTTTACCACGTTTCTTTTCAGCGCTCCAAGTTTCCAACCGCGCCTCTCTCTTTTCACTTTCAAATATCGAGATAAACGCCGCCTGGCGTGCCTGTTTTGTTGAAATTGATGATCTTTCGCTATCTTGAACGTACTTTTTTTTCTTTTTTTTTATACATCGACGTAACAATAACTTTTATCTGGCGAGTTCGTGTTACAGTTGTAAACGACAAACTCGATCACCTCGGTACAATCGATCTTTAGAAAATTGTTTTACGATCGAAGATAACCGCACGCGCGCGCGAGTATTAACACAGATAAGGTTCTCTTATCCGGTTAATTTTTTATACAGGCGCCGTGCGATTTTTCCATCCCCATTGTTTTATCTCTGCGAAACGCCGGCAAACAACTACAACTGGAGAGGGGGGCAAATAAAATTATATACAGTCTCGCGAAAAACACGAACGAGAAGATAAACAGAGAGACAAAGTTTCAGAGTCTGTGAAAAAGTCTTTTACACGCAAATGGACGTAAAATTTGCAAAAACATTATTTTTTTTTAAAGAAATCGTCAAATCTCTCGTCCCGCGTATTTCTATTGCTTTCGAGAATAATCCTTTTCATCGAACGCAGAGAGAGAGAGAGAGAACAAATTGTCGTAAATTTCATTTCGCTGTCGGCGAGGACGCGTCATTACGTTTCACGTTGTCGCCGTTGTCGTGTTTCCGCCGTTTCCAGTGAATTCCTTTTCGCTCTCTTTGCCCGACATTAAATCGAGAATAACTCGGCGAACCGATGAAATATACCGGGAAACACGGCACGGTGGAAACAAGGGAAATATCGTTATGGGTCGTTTCTAACGACGAATTTTTCCCGCTCGCGACGAGACGGCGAGATACGTGCCCGATCGAGAGCGCTGTATTTTGACGGGCGTCGCGCGGAGCGATTGCAATGCAACAGCGTACCTAAAGGCAAATGTCGCCGCGGTGGTTGGCCGTGGTGCTATAATGTTCGCGTAAACGATCGTACAAACGCGTCGTGCGAAAACGCGGAGTGAAAAATATTTTCGCGAGCCGGTGCCAAGTCTTCAATAACCCACGGGACGCGTAAATTTCTCACGTTTATCGTTTCTCCGGTGCTTCGCGAAATTTATCTGGCGCGAGAGAGAGAGAGAGAGAGAGAAAGCACGAGGAGATCGATCGTGTTTGCGCACGATCCTCTGTTGATCTTTCGTCTCGTGGTTCGCCAGTTTCCACTAATTCTTCTTCGCGTCTCTTCGCCGCGCGGTTTTAAATCCGCGGTTTTAAATGTAATTTATCTCTAGTTTTTCGGTAACGCGCGAGACTAGAGAATTTATAACGGCTTCGAAAGTGGAAACATCGCGCGTGTTGCACGTGCAAACGTATGTTCCGAATTCCCTCCAGAGCGTTCTCTGAAAGAAGCGTTCCGCTTCTCTCTCTCTCTCTCTCTCTCTCCGAAATGAAGTAATTTCGCTTGAAAGAAAATCCGTGCCGGCAAAAGATCCTCGAAATACCTGCGAGTCTCTGCCACGGGTCCTTTCACACACGAGATCTCTCTTAGACACGCGCTTGCACGGAGTCCGATGTATAAAAACTCCCGTGCCCTGTCGTCGACGTTGAAACGTTGCACGTTTGATGATTTCTCGTGTTTTTTTGAAATTCACCGCATTTTCACCAGCCGGCGAAGGTTTTGCAAACTGGCCAGAGCACGTCTACCGGCTGGCGTGCGCGAATGTCTATCTGCGAAAAATAAATGTAACGTTTCGACACGCGCGTACAACACGCGTCAAAGTGCATTCACGCGCGGCGATAGAATCCATCGTGTCCCCGCCGAATGAATTTGAATCCGCGCTTTTGCGCCGAAAAAAACAGAGGAAAAAAAAAAGAAAATCGTACCGATTCCTTTTAATTAAAAATAATAAAGTTTCTTCTCTACGTTTTTCATCCTCCCCGAGGATGATGCGGCGTGTATTACGCAGAGTTACAGGTTTCTGTTGCATCCGTTTAGCGCTTCGGCAAAGCCGCGCTTCGTTTCAACCTGGAATCGCGAGGTTTTCGAGCAATTTTCCAAATCCAGCTTTTCGCTCGAAAATTGTAGGTACAGTCGAATTTATCGTAAATTATTGTCTTTCGTTTCTGCGGGATGGTTTCATACGCGACGAGGGAGGGCGAGGAAGAGGGGGAAAAAAAAAAATACACGTTCGAACGAAGCGAATAAAAAGCACGAAATACTGGCGTTTCAATATGTCCCGTTTTTTCGTACAACTCGTTTTTTCTTCCTCCCCTCCTCCCCCTTTCTTTCCTCTCTTTTCACCGGTTTTTGTTTCAAAGTTTTAATTTTTTTTTCAAGTGTCGTATTTTTACGATTATCCGTGCTGCACGGTAGAAATTGAAACGCAGGAGTGCAGTTAATAACCTCTGGGAAATTGTTCCCCCTCCCCCCTCTTTTTCCCCCCTTTCTTTCTTTTTTTCTTTTTTTTTCTTTTTTTTTTTTTTTTATCGGAAGCTCTCGGTTCTCCCCTACTCGCGCGATAAATTAGAAATATTTCAAACTGCGCGATAGTTTTGTATATAGTTGAATTCGTTCGTCGATGACTGAAAAATTAAAAATTAAAAAAAAAAAAAGAGAAAAAAAGAAAAAAGAAGATTACAGAATTCAATAGTTCTTTATTTCCCCGGGGCGCGGGCATTATCAAAGCGTAATTGTCAGACATGCTGTAAAAGCAAAGTAATTTAATTGCTCCGCCATAAAAGTGCTATTAAACCGTTTAATCGTTTTTCTTTTTTTCCCCCTCCCCCCATAATTGGATTGGAAACATTCCTTTTTCAGCGAATTGCCATTACGCTCGCACAGTGATACTACGAGGTATCAAAGAAACAATTTGGACGATAATAGGAACGAATGGAGAAAAAAAAAAAAAAAAAAAGGAAGAAGAAGAAGAAGAAGAACTGACAACTCGAATATTTATACCCGAGTATAAGCAAAAGAGATATTCCAGGCAATTGGAAATCGAGCGAAATGTTATTTTGATCGCGACGCGAGATTTCTTTCACGGTCAGTCGGCAGAAACCCAGCTCTAAGTGGATTAGATCGATAAATAGCTCTTTTCCCTTCCCTCTCGTGTTCGTTTAATTCGCTGCTAGATACGAGTTGTAGCAGCCGGCTTTCACGGCGAGGCCGAGTGCATCCGCATCGACGTGTGCATCGCGGCGCATCGATTGGCCGACGGTAATGTCACTCATGTGTACGTCGCGTCGGTAATGATTACCGCGCCGTGCGGTCGACATTGTCGGGAGTGCATCAGCGTGAGAAATTACGCACGCTAAAAAAAATTATCGAATTACGCCGAATATCGTCGAAGTGGAAATCACAAAGCATCCGCTTTGATGATACACGTGTGATTTAGACGGGCAATTGAAGCGCCTTGACACGACTTGACAATTGATCTACGTTTAAGTGTATCCATCTTTTTTTTTTTTTTTTTTTTACAAATTACATTTATTTAATTGATCGTTGCCGATTGATTTCAACAGATCGTTTGACAAACGTTTTTGAGCATAATCTTTCAGCAACGTTCGTCGCTCCTGCGAGGGATACTCGTACACCGCTAAATTACCGTGGGAAGTCCTTTGAAAAGCAGATCACTTGTTTGGAGTAGGTCTGGTCCTTTTCGGAGCAATCGGACCGCAAGTCGCTGAAACGGGACACGATCTGCTCTTCCGGTCGTGTACACGGCTGCGTAATGCGATTCTCGTTGGAAGATCGTGCAACGCGGGATGCACGCGGCCTCGACCGGGCCCGAATCCCGCGGAAATGCAATACGGTCATTAGCATGGCGAGGAGGGCGAAATCCAATTAGTCCCTTACGCCGAGGTTTCGTGCGGATGCCAAGGAATTGAGGGAACGCGCCGAGACAGAGAAGCGAAGCGAAGCGAAACACGTCGTAGCACGGGGAACAGAGAACGAAAAGAGAGAGAGAGAGAGAGAGGTTGGATTGAAAACAAAAGGGGGGATAAGAAGAAGGGACGAGCAACAACTAGCTTCGCTCGCGCCAGTCTTTGATCTGCATCGACGATTATGCGAATGCATTTCGATGCACACCACCGGGTGCATAGCTCGGGCATGCGCATTACCGACGATAAATATTTATTGACGTAAGACGAGACGGAGAATAACAATAAAAACGTTTCTATTCCGGTGTGTTTCTCCGGTACGTTTCGCGTAGCCTCGCGATCGCTCTTTGCGCTGCGTCCTGCATCCACTCCCCCGCTCCCCTTTACCCGCCGGGGGTTTCCCTGCTTCTTGCACCCCCGCGCGGAGAACCTCGGCCGTTTCTCCTGCCTGCTCGGCTTGCTGCACGTGCGCGCGCATCTATGTACGTGTTTATTGATGTAACTCGAGACGGTCGCACGCAGTTAACAGCCCGTAAACAGAGAATGCACCGGGAATATACGAGTGTTTTCCGTGCTTGCCTCTGGCATCCACTCTCGGAGCCGAGCCGAGCTCGAGATTTCTTTATGGCATTAATCCTGGAACGTTATGTATCCAACGCTAAGACAGAGAGAGAGAGAGAGAGAGAGAGAGTTTTACCTCCCTCCCTTTTCTTTTTTTTCTTTTCTCTTCTTTTCGTTAACCGCGCGCGCGCCCTATCTTTTACGCGTCACAAACTCCCCCGAATATTTTCGTCGCAGCGTGTCTCGACACTTTACCTACCTTGGCCGTGGCCAACTCTGCTACGTGAATGCTCCCTGCTTGAATGAAAACACGTCGCCATCGCTCTGATTCGTTATAGAGGGGGAGCGTATATTTTAAAATAATCGAACACGATCGGTAACAAAGTGAACGTGACAGTGTACATTGATGCATTGTCAATTCAATCGGTAAGCGCTAGGTTTCGAGAAATCCGGATGGATATTCGGATTCCGGTCGATAAAGTATTAACCCTTTGTGCTCGACTGTCCCCCGCGAAGTGGTTAAATTTAGCCAACAGCGAACAACTAAAAGTTAATGTAAAATCAATAATAACAATTGTGACGAACGTAGGTATGGTGTTGTATGATACAGCACAATGTAACGACGCGAGAGGAACGTATAAAGTTTCAAAAGGGGAAATTCGAATTCATCGTCGAATTATTGTTCGAATAATTCAGGAATAAATCACGTTAAACTGATCTTCTTATCGCTTCTCACGAGAAGTTCATAAAACGGTGAAGATTGAAATTCTGTGTCATTAATTTACTTCTGCATACTATGATTGCGGTGATTGCTTGAAACCAAGTTACTTAGTAGAGAGATACAGTCAACGAAATTTCATGCTAAATACTACTTAAACAGGATGATTATTTAATTTTATTTAAAGCGATACTTCGCTTGCTATTTTGTAAACAAATTGCAGGGCAAGGAGAATAATAACTTGACACATGCTCGTATTTGTTCCGTTCCCTCTTAAATTCTTTTCTTTACCTGATTTTGCAATTGGGTCAATGCAACGACAAGTTGGACAGAAAGCTTTGATTCTTCATCGATTCGAACGAAGCCAGCCACGCTCTCTCTCACGAGATTCTAATTTTACCGGAGATTTCACGAGATTTGGATTAACTTCGCAAATGAAAAGAGGAAAAAGAGAGAAATTCGTGGAAATTCAAAGATAATTTATTGCAATATTAGGAATTGGATTTCTAGGATTTGCTGTCGGGATTGGATATCGATATTTTATTCGCATCGGCGGACAGTAATTGCAATCCCATGTCGCAGAAATCAATGTTTTTAAGCTTATTTTAACTTATCGCGGGTCAAAATTAACTTTCGATATTTCATTTTTACGATCAGTTTCTATGATTTGTTTCGATATTCACAATTGGAGGAGGATCAACGGGAATTATATCATCCCTCAAAAAAAAAAAAAAAAAAAAAAGGAGCGGCTTTAACTCCCTTAACACTTGAACTACCGACAGTTAAGGCGAAGTTATTTCTTAACCAAAATTATCTTGATTTCTAATAAATAAAAGTAAAATAAAATTCATTATATTATTTCTTTAGTTATACACTGTAAAAGTCATTGCATCATTGCGGGGAAGAAATTGTAACATGAAATAGAAATTTTAAAATAAAATTAAAAGTAAAACCAGTCATTTCGACTGGTGTGGTATTTCTAGTGTTAAAGCCCGTCACATAATATGTCTGACTTCATTTTTGTAAGGAAATAAAACTTGACACCCTTTCGTGTATGTCTGCTTTATTTTTATTCCTGTGAATTTTTTATGGACAGAATTGGTTGGCGATAACTATAATTTTATCAACTACTTTTATTTTACTCACAATCCCGCTTGCTCGTCATTTGTGTCTCGACAACCTTAACACCTCACTCCACAGTATCTACAACCGATGACATATCGCTCGTAAACTTATCTCTCTTCTTAATCATGTGATACCCCCCTGCTCCAAATTCCTGATCGAGAGCGTGACGCGTTTTCGTTGCACATTTCGTTACATTTTTCGCTGGAACATCCCCGGTAAAACATATTCACATGTTAAAAAAAAAAAAACCAACTCGTCGATCGATATTATTTTACACGATACCGTGTTCACGATTTGAAAGTATTTCGCGGACGCGAAGCGAATTACTCAGTCAGGAGCTTAAGTTTCCTGAATCACTCGCTCGTCATAGACTCGCTCGTGTCGCGCGAGTTCCGAGGCTGACAGCGGTGCGCGAACACGGAATAATATTACACGCGTAACGGACGCGCAGGGAAGAATGCGAGCTTGATTTAGAGAAGGAAGAGGGGGGGAAGGGGGAATGAAAAAGAAAAAAAGAAAAAAAGAAAAAAAGAAAAAAAGAAAAAAGTTGAAACGGAAAGTTGGAGCTGGAGAAAGAAGAAGAGGGAAGTCCCGGTGCGTTTCACCCTCCCCCCCTCTTGCAGCGCCAGCACAATGGCCGCGATTTCACTCAAGGGCAGGTAGCGACCGGCATAAACGAGTGATTTAACAGCAGGTTAGGCATTATTCTATTCGTACGCCTATCGAACATCCCCCCCCCCCCAGTCTGTCTATTCATTCGTCGTGAATCTACATACATACATACATACATGCATGCATGCATGCATGCATGTATACATACATAGCATGCATACATGCATACACACGTCCGTTGATTCGCCGAGTGCCAGCAAGTTCACTGATCCGGATACGCATCGCAGAATCGCGTATGACGCTTTTGCGCCAGCCCCTGCGACGCTCGGATCAGACGATCGGAGGCCTTCAGCCTTCCCTTCGTGTTGATCTTCCAAACGGTGGTAGAGAAAGGAGAAATCAAGGCTCACGCCGTTTTCTCCTCTCGTTTTTTCTTTTTCTTTTTCTTTTTCTTCGGTCGCCGGTCGTTTTATCGTTTAACGGTCTACGCAACGTTCAACGAGACGCGTCGACACTGTTCGAATGAATATCATTTCCATAAATATGAAACGCGCTGGCTGGCTGGCTGGCAGCCGTACGTACACTTGTTGCGTGTAAATAGATGACACGTAATTTCGTTCGCTCGCTGTGTTCGCGGTGTCATCGATTTTTGCGAGCGATACTCTCGGTAAAGGTGCTTATTTTCAGGGTTTCGCTTTGTGAGCGCAAACGGAGCACGCTCGTTGTTCGCACGTTCGGTGAAATTTAGGAAATTGTAGACAGTCCCACCTCCACCAGTAAAACGACGCTAAAATTTTCTAAATTTTCCCGGATAAAGGGGGGAGAGAGTGGAAACCAGAAATTACCAGAAGCTCGTAATTACCGCGATTTAACAGCGTGCGCGCGATTGTTTGCCTCTTCTCTGATACGCAGCTTCTGGCTGCTGCGTGTTGCATTCGCGCGAAATTACAGCGAAAAATTACAGTCGCACGTCCTGTGAGCGAAATTCTCTGAAAACTGCGACAGAAGCTACTGTGTTTAACACTAAACGTACCGCGGCATTTTACATATACATATCTTACCATAAAGGGCCATTTGACCCCTTATGAATAAACGTTGATTTATTAGAGAGAAATTCTTGATTTATTAAAGGGAATAATTCGCGACGTAACTTCTGATTTCTAATAAAATAATCAAACATATATTTTTATTTAAATAAAAAAAGAAATCAATTAATTGCACTTTTTACATATGACTGCAGTTTCTCCTTCGTACATTTGTCCGCGGACAAATTTTTTGCAAATTATGCAAGTTTCGAGTGGTTTTATTACCCGTGCACAATCTTATTTGACGTTTTCCTCGTGATTGGGAAATATTGCTTGGGCTGCTTGATGTTCCTCGTTGTAGGTTTTCCTCTCGTTCGTCGAGAAATTCGTGATACTCTGTGACTAGTTCATCTGCTAATTGTAACAGGAAACGCTGTTCTTGATATACTTTATTCCAGTTGTTTCCCGATAGAGTATCCGTGCATTGATTCCAGCTAAATCCAGGATATCGAAGAACACGTGCACAGGCCATCTATTGCATTTTGATTTTCGCGCCATTTCGTGCAACCACATCGACGCCAAATTTAGTCTTATTATAATAAATAATTGTTTCGGGTGTTTCGCTTTCCATTGTTTTTGGTTTTGACGCATTTATTTCTCGAACTTAGTGTATCTTAACTTTTTCTGTTGGTTTCGATTTATAAATTCAGTGAGAAAAATACGTGGATTTCGTAAGGGGTCGAATGACCTCCTCGCGGTACATAAGGTATGCAAAGAATTTTTCTCGGTAGAACATAAGCTAAGAGAAAAACAGAAAGCGAGATATCGAATAATCAGATAATATAAGAATTTACAGAAAGTCAGATCAGCGAAAGAAATAACAATGAATGTACGATTTTCAAGTAAATTTTGAAAAGGGGTCATTTGTGACCCCGCTTGGTACGTTTAGTGTTAAGAATGTGAGCTAGAAAATAAAAGAGCCAGCGTCGGTATTTAACCATTAAATTTGTTCATTTTGTTCGATCGAGAGGAGACGATACTCTTTTATTGCGAGCTATAATCTCCATAATTTCCTATCCATATAAATTTTGATTTTTAAAGTTACAGTCGTTGAAGAATCATTGGTCAGGTGTCTACGTAAGCTAATCATTTCCTTCCGGCCAGATACTTGTAATAAAAGTAAAATAAATTCGTATTTGTTACGCCCGGCGAGGAACATTCGAAAATAATAAATTTCTTTACAATGCAAAAGTCAAGATTTCGTTTTATTCGTAATTTCTAATTTTTTTTCTTTCAAATGCATAGTTTTTTCGCCAATGAATAATCAAGAAAATTCATCAACATATTTACTTTGCAACACACCAACCTGAATGAAAAACACGGTTATTAAAAATATATTGTTTAAACTATATTTTCAAATACTTTTTTCTCGCAAAGTTGATCTCACCGATTTACACGAAAAAACTGTATCTTCAATAATTTCCCAGATATTTGACAAATTATGTCCTGTTCCGCACCATCGACGGTTGCCGATAAAAAAAAGAAGAAAAGAATTACGGATGAAATGTCCTTTCGAAAACCATTTATATTTGTGCCAAATTTCATCAATAATCGGTGTGTATTTTCCCTCGTTAGTTACCTTGTAAAACTTAGATAAGCGAAATATAAAGCTTCTAAATCTAAAGTCCAAGTATAAAACTTAGATTAGATTAGTTACTTTGTGAAACTCACACAGTCTCGGACGAATCTGATCGAACGGCGTAGCTCGTCGAAATCGTCGCGCGTTAATTTTTTTTTTTTCGAATTCAAACAGCGACTCCCACCGTGACGCTATCGTCGCGCGTTATTTTTTCGACGAAAAAAAAAACCCTACTACCGCGCTTACGCGTCTGTGCACGGAGGAACGTCAATCACGTTGCACAATGCGTATTGCGAGGTATCGATGTGTTTCACCGCACAGCCCCACACACAGATGCATTGTTGCGAGCGTCAATAATGTTTTTTGATTTATTCAAACGGGACGGGAATTTTGCGCGGCTGGCCGGGATCGATTAAAGCTAAAGGGATGTATCGTCGGCATACATCGTCGCATTAAAATATTTACGATATCTATATTCGGCCGCCGACGTCGAATTCCACTCGACAAACGTTCGGCCGGAATATCGATTTAATCGTCTGTCAAATTTTAATGAGCCTTCTCGTTCGTATCTGCTCGTTGCTGCACCATGATTTATACACTGGCTGTTAATTTTTTATTACACTCTTACGCTCGTGTGTGTGTGTGTGTGTGTGTGTGTGTAGACACTCGTTTTCGCGCGGACACGACAAACGTCGTTGGCGAACTATTTTTTTTACATTCCGTCGACAACATATTTCCCTACGATCTTGACTTTGCGCACGTAGCCGGTTCGAAGTCGATTCGCCAGATAAAATCTGCTGTCCTCGTGAAACGTTTATTCGAATAAAAATCACCTTACGCATCCGCGCGATATAAATCATCGAGAGAGAGAGAGAGAGAGAACAGAGTAGTGGTTCGGTCGAGATGTAAGATAAAACGAGTTACGACTCCCACCGTTCCCATAATTGCCAGTCGATCGAGAACGTGTAATCGGCTGGCGAAGCTTTCGCCAGCTACAGCCTCGAATGATTATTCACTGTTTACGCTACAGTGTGCGCGCAAAGATGTAATCACGCATTTCAGTAACTCCATTATCGAGTTGGCCAACGCACCACCGAGTGTGCCATCGACGCAGCAGCGCGGCTACATATTGTAACACGCGTTCGAAATTACTGCGAAATCCATCAAAGCGGAAACCGGTTGAAAACCGAGGAGCAACATCTTCTCGAGCAAAACTGATCCATCAATCACGGCGAGCTAACTTTAAAGCTCGTTTAATCGGCAAAGTGACCGAACGAGGCTACTGTCTCTCTCAACGAGAGACACCAGTGACCTCGACATCGCCGCGGCGCGTCTCGAATTTGCTGAAGACTCTCGCAGACTCACTCTCGCAATTAGGCGCGCCTACGACGAGCTTTCTTTTACGTTGCCCAATGTAATAAGTACTACCTCTGTCCGAAAATATCGTACGCATTTGAAAGGAAATCTTAGATTTTTCTTTTCCGCGCAAGTTATATCCTGATTGATCGTGGCTCACTAGTTATGTAAGTAAAAGATATTTAAATTATTTATTTATTAGCAAAGGTACATTTTTTAAAAATTGCGCGGCCTTTAAAAAGACTGCGGCGATCAAAAGGTTAATCAATAGAACAAAAACTTCAACACTTGTATACGTATCAATTGGTGACACATAGTGCATCGAACCTATTCTGCCCCATAGCCAAATATCCGGTTTTGCTCCAAATTACCAAGCATTAACTATTTATAGTTGACTTCAGTGTGAGATAGAAAGGTGAAAAAAGCATCGAAATATTCTATAAGGACTTTGGAATGCAAATGTGATCCCTGAATGTGAAAATACACCCGTCCCTCAATTTACGCGGTACTTTTTCACGCGAGTATTTGCTTTGCGCGGCAAATTTACCTCAATTTACGCGATCTTATTTTACGCGGTCAGACATGTATATACATACATATTTCCCCATAAGCTTTAAAATTGACAGTTTTATGTACAGTCAGTATTGTGAGATCGGTTGGCGGAACGCGCGACGCAGAAAAAGAAACTTTGTTGCGTTAGGCCCGCGCAAGGCGTTGTCTTTGGCCGCTGGGTTACTATACCGTTTAGATTTATAATTTATACTCCATCTGTCCGAAAATATGGTATACATTTGAGAGGAAATCTTCGATTATCTAGAGTTTCGAAAGCAACTGGCAATACTCATTATATTGGCATTGTTTACGTTGATAGCTAAATAACCTACAACATATTTGACAGTTGTTGCTTTTTGAGTTCAGTTGCAATTTGAAGACCAAAAATTAGTTTTTTTTTTTAAGAAAAATAAAATAGTCATCGCTGTAATTTCAACTGTAAAATGGAAAATTTCAACCCAAATAACGTGAATTTAGAAAGAAGAGATGCCAAATCGAAGCAATTGACTACTGAACAAACGTCATGGTATCTTGCAACAGCAGCTATTGCAGTATATGAAGAACAAAGAAAAATTAGAACACGGCGCTATTAATAAAGTTTATAATGCATTTAATAAATTAGAGAGAAATACTCTTGATAACGTTTTCTATAACATTACGAACGTGTATGGGATCAATTATGTTGACAGGAGGGGTAAATTCCTATAAAACACCTCATATAAATAAGATAAAAACTTCGTCGTGAGGGTCGATTAGCTGAAAAGTATATATGAGTATATTCAGAAGAAGAATCGTTCAACAAAACTAACTCACACTTTAACTAAATTTCGATCACACTGAAATTATTTGTATTTAGTTATATCGTGACGATAAAATGAATTTAATATTTTTTTTATATTTAACTTTAGTTTTATTCGATTTTTTTCACGAATGTATACCATACATTTTCGGACAAAAAAAAAGAAGATAATATTAAAATGTATACCATATTTTCAGACAGAGGGAGTATTTTTTAATTTTAACCCAGTCGTGTCTAACAAACTTTCGGTCGCACGAAAGAAGAGAGAGTCGATATGTCTTTGGGCATGAAAATGAAAATTTTCAACCGACTTGAAGAAGGAGGCAGACCTACAGGCGATTGCTAAGTCATAATGGAATATTTTATTTATTTTTAAAAAAATATTAAAACGCGTACCATATTTTCGGACAGATGGAGTAGTAAGTAAGGGGGGAATCTTATGGTCGAGCGCACGAGGAGATCTCGCCGGATTCTCGCATTTCCGAGAATTACCTGCGGCCGCGGCGATAATTGCGATGAATGGTGGCTTTCATTGCGGCGGAACGAAGGAGTTTAGCGATAGAGCTGTTTTACAGCTCTCTGCGCGATCGATGCGCCGAGCTGTCTTCCCTCGTTAGAAAATCACATACTCGTCGGGTACGTGGGTCGATTCACAATGCACAATTCCGCGATGCATCCGGGCGGCGTTGCGACTCTATACACGGTGGAAACGTATTACGCGCCTCCGCCGTATCGTGCCAGATAAATTGAACGTTTATTCTTATCTCTGAGTACGTATATATATATTTTTTCTCTCTCTCTCTCTCGTTCTTTACTCGATCGTTAATCCTTGGAGAGCGTGACTCAGAGACTCGCTAATTAACGCGTGAGCGCTCGTGCTGTTCCTGTTTTTCCGCTCGCGCCGCAGAAAAGAATCGTTTCAATTATCATTTATGTAACTTCTTCTTCGTCCGGTGCACATCAGGAAAAAAAGGAAAATCAGTTGCAAACGTGAAGCAGAAACGGCTTTTGAATCGGTTCCCCGCGCATTATGATCGATCGTTTCGATTCGTATCAGGTAATAGGGCAGTTAAACCGGCGGCCTCGCGTTACTCGTTGTGCAAAGTCGTTCGAACGATTCGTTTCCTCACGAGGGAACGATTAATGTTCATTCAGCGGTATCGTCTGGTTTTTTTTCTAATTAGTTGAAAATTAGTTCGACGGCAAACTACGGTACAACGAGTCTCGTAGGTAGCTCGTGACAGCCGTGGTGTAATTATACGAAAATCGTACGTGTACAGGGTGTTTCGTTTAAGCGAGGCCACCTGAATATATCTTTGCGAATTGTGACTAGGCGAGGAAAATATTTGGAAAATATACGAGTAACTGGCAAGAACATTTCCTTCCAAGGTCATTCCTTTTCGGAGTTTTCTTTCGTACAACTATGTATTTCTTTTTTTTTTTTTTTTTTTTTCTTATTGCAGCGTATATTTGGGGAAAAAATACGTTCTTATGTGTAGACACCATGTCTGACCTTGAGATGACCAAAAATTTAATCTCTCTATCTCGGCCAATAATGAGTAATAAATGTAAATAAATACATTTATTATTTGTTATATTGCTATATATTATTATACTATATATTATATTACTATGTATTACATTGTCAATAATAATCATTTCCAGCAGCTTGAAATCAATATTCATAATGGAATGCTCGACGCAAGAAAAGATCAATGTGGCACGCATTTAAGTGGTCGGTGCTAGATAGAGATAAATATATACGTGAAACTTAAACTTTCGATATCATATCTGAACGTGTTTTTCTTCATCAGTTGCGACACATGTTTTTCATCGGATAAAAGAAGACACGTATAGTTGTATAGTTTTTCTCTGCGAGATTCTTATATCGGTCTCTCGATACCACATGTTAGGCAAGAAATATATTTCTCGCGTCGTTACGATTCGAAAAAGATATACTTTTTGGACATCTTAACTGGACCACCCGGTATAACTACTCGCAGCGTAATCAATTGCAGTATTGTTGCACTGCGCTTTCACTGCGGATAAGAGCGATCGAGATACCTTGGAAACGCGTTGCATTTTACGCAGTTGCGAGTTTCCGTTTCCGTTGGCACCGGATATCCGGATATCGACGTTAGCACGGTGAAAATTTACGCGTCCCGCGGTGTCTTTCCTCGCCCCTCTTCCGCTTCAGTTCCGTTTTTACTTTATCTCTCGCTGAAGAGAGGAAGAAACACACACCAGCCATTAACTAAACGTCGGAGAAACGTTGTCGTTTCCTCGCATGAAACAACCATCGAACGAACGAAGTGGCCGAGTTCGTCGTCAGCCCTCGCGTTTCTCCTTTTAAAATTTCTGTCTCTCTCTCTCTCTCTCTCTCTCTGTCTCTGTCTTTGTCTTTGTCTCTCTCGCGGAGCGACTCATCCTCTTCCGGCAGCTCGTCGTCGTTTCTGCATATTTTCCCGCAGCAACCGAGGAAGTTGAAGAACCGCGCCGAGAATCCGTGGAAACCGTATTCCGTCTCCTCCTCCGTGCGCGCGCGATCATTGTGTTTTGCTCTCCTTTGTCGTTTCGAGAAAAAAGGAAAATCTCGCGGCTCTCTTCCCGGCTCCCTCGCGGTGAGAGAAAATCTTTCCTCGCAGGAACGAACAGCGAAGGAAAGAATTCTCGTACGTACATGTTTTTTGTCACTTGTAAATTGGACACGAAGAGTAGGCACGCGCTTGCGTAATTTAATTTATTAAATCATCGGCAACGCAAGCAGGCGTGGCCGATCGAATTCGTAAATCAACTGTTAAACTGTTTGCAAATCGGCAAGTGTTGCATGAATTGCGTGAATTTTCGCGGCGGAATTTCTTGATTTATCGGCGACAGTATGCCGCGCGACCTCGAACGCGTCATTCAATTACAAGAAGCGCCGTTGAATATTTTACGCGGGCTGGTTGCGGTGCAGCGAGAGAGAAAGAAAGAGAGAGAGAGAGAGAGAGTGAGGGCGTCTCTTTTTTTGCGGGGGATGGAGTGCAGTTGCCGAAACACGGCCAACGAGAATATATCGCGTTTGTCGCGGCGTTTGTGCTCGCGTCGCCCGATCGATCGATTTCCCGAACTCTTTTCAATTTCGCGAATCGCGCGCCTCCTGCCTCCTCGATTATATACGTTCTAGCTACGTTCTAACGCCTCTTATTGCGAAAATCGACGATATCGTTCTTGCTATCTCTAGCCTATCTATCTCGCCTATCTCGCGTAACGTAACGTAACGTAACGTAACGTAACGTAACGTAACGTAACGTAACGTAAGGTGCAAGCGCGAGAAAGGGGGATGAGGAGGATGCCGTCGGGGTGGTGCCGGCGCGGCGAGCTTCCACGAGCTTGCAAGGAGGAGGAGGAGGAGGAGGAGGAGGCGATAGAAATAAGGAAGGATAGCCGGGCGAAGAAACAGAGGGAGGGAGGGGGGTTGAACGTTGAGGAGTAAGAAAAGAGGCGAGGGAGAAAGAAAAGTGGCGAAGCAAGCACGGCGGCTGAGAGGAGGGTGGCAAGTGGGAGGGAGCGCGCGCGCGCTCGCGAGAGAGAGAGAGAGAGAGAGAGAGCGAGTGAGTGTGCGAGTGGATAGGGGCAGGAAGGGGTGGAAAGCAAGAAGGTGCAGCGGAGAAGGCGATCGATGCACCGTCCGGGCCATACGGCGGTGCCTGAGTCAGCCTTTCGCGAGCATTGGCCGCCGGCATTACGGCTGCGCTCGTCGTAGAAAACTGGCAACTGAGGAGCCGGATTGGGGCTGAAGGAGAGGAGAAACAGGGGGATGGAAGGCTGAATCGTTTCCGCCAAACGCAGCCTCTGCAAGTGCCGGCTGGTTACCGCGGTAGAAGTGACGTTCCAAATGAATATCAACAAGCGCGCACAGCTTCCACAACAACAACGAGACGAGACGAGACGAGACGAGACGAAAGGTGACGAGAGGAGACGAGAGAGCTGGGAAGAGAGGGAAACGAATTTTATTTCCGCGGGCGTGGCGCGGATACATAACGGGGGATAGTTTTTCTTTCCTCTTCTCCTTTCTCTCTCTTTCTCTTCTCGGCTCGTTCTTCCGTCTTCTTTTGTTCTCGAAACGCGTTCCATCGACTGTTCCGTCGTGATACGCTACCTTCAGGATCCCTTGGAAACTTTTTAAACGTTACCACGAGGGATCTCTCTCTCTCTCTCTCTCTTTCGGGGAAATTGTATTTTCTCCGCCAACGAGAACGATCACTGCCGTGTAAGAGCGTGAATCGGACGAAACCGTTTTTGCTTTAACTTTGGTAATCCGCGAGAGAAACATTGAAACACACAGTATGGAAGATGATACGCGCAGAATTTTCAGCCGTGACACGCGCACGTGTATCAAAGTATACGACGCAAAGATTGGAAAACTTTGGAGGCAGGAGGCGCGCACAGTGCCTGGCGTTTTCATCGGTTTCATTCGTCGCCGCGATCGAATTTCGCGAGACGGTTGAATTGCACCCGCGGATATTCGGACGTATCCGGCCGTATCCGCAGGTGGTCGGCTGCAGTCGGAACGTGACAGACAGCTCGACTGCTAATTGCATCGGGATAACGCTCGGAAACGCCTCGCCTCGCCTCGCCTCGCCTCGTCGGGGGAAAACTGTTCGTTCGATCTCTCCCGCCTCTCTTTGCTCGTGGCAATTGGTTCGGCACAAGGGGATGGAAAGGAAAGCCGGGTGGAGAAAGGAAGAAAGGTGAAGAGAGAGAGAGAGAGAGTGAGAGAGTGAGAGTGGTCGAAGCAGGAGGAACGACCAGAGAGAGGGCTGGCCGGGGGGAAGCCAATTAATTTTACGATGGCAAACAGTGAGACTGTCGCAACGCCGTTTCTGCAGTTCACCGAAGTAATTAAAGTTTAAATTGTTTTGAAGAACAATAACTCCCCCTCGCCCTCTTCTCGCCTCTCTCCATCTATCCTGGCCTTCTCTCTCTCTCTCTCTCTCTCTCTCTCTCGGTTTCTCCCTCTCGTCTTGTCTGCTGGACGACGATCCGCGAGAAAAGAGAGACGACGCGGTCGAATTCGAGTCGTGACGAGTCGCGTTTGCAACTGTGATTTCGAGCAAACTTTCGTCACTATACTTCTTGGTATAAGCGTATACATCTGTCGAGCGACACGCGACACGCTTCACACCGAGCTCGCTCGATCGACCCTTTTTCTTCGACGAGCGTTTCTTTCGAATTTTCGCTCTCGATCCGTGTGGTGCACGGACTCGTCGTATATATGTACAGGTATTCAATGACGAAAATTTGTAACTTCAACTGCAGCGAACGAGTATATCAGTCTCGTCTGCGATCAATTTTTTCGCTTCGCGGGAAAATCTATTTTCTATCGTCGACTAGTAAAACTGTACATTGGTCTGACGTGGATTTCGTGACGATTCCAGCTTGATGATCTCAGTCTGTTTTGTACAAATTGAATAATTCTTAGCCAATCACATTTACCTGGCATTGATGCCATATATATATATATATGTATATATATATATATATATATATATATATATGTATATATGTATATATGGCATATAAATGCATAATATATATATATATATATATATATATAGAATTATTCACTATATATATATATATAGTATATAGCCAGTGTATATATATATATATAAAGAATTATTCACTATATATATATAATATAGCCAGTATATATATATATATACCCTCACAGATTCATCAGTGTACACAAAAAGCGTATATACACGCCATCTAAGTTTTTCTTACTATAACACATTTATTGTTTCACTAAATTGATCTAGCGTAGAATTTATCATTTCGTGTAACATAACAACTGAATATCGGTTTCAACGTTCGCATGTTTTCACCAATACTGCTCAGTCTCAATTTCGCTGTTCTCGTATGTACAGGGTGGAAAGAGAAATTTGTTCGTGGCTGTCGTAGATGAATTCTACACCTTTGATTACACGGTTTTGCAAAAAAAAAAACCTGCCGCAGAATTGACCTTGAATTGCAATTGCATTGTACTCTGCTCATCGCGAGGGCAAAACTTCGTTTGAAAAATGGCAAAAAAATTTGCTAACAGCGACTTTACGTTTTCCGGACGCCTGTTTCACA
Source organism: Tetragonula carbonaria (assembly GCA_032399595.1). NCBI lineage: Eukaryota > Metazoa > Arthropoda > Insecta > Hymenoptera > Apidae > Tetragonula > Tetragonula carbonaria. The sequence continues at coordinate 1,702,731 of JAUCRC010000007.1, read as the reverse complement.
CAATTCTCTGATTTTCCCTTTCACATTTGATTTATCATAATTGTTGCATCAGTGCGAGTCTAAATGATCAAATGATAAAATCGATCGTTAACGTTGTTCGAAATATAAACATTAATATAGACAGAAGCATAGAGTCGCTGTTAGCACGCACGCGTCCGCAGTGTCGAAACGAACGAGGAAACCTTTTTTTACCATGCAATTAGCGTTCGTTTTTCTCAATTTTTCTGATCGGTCTTATGATTTTGTTCGTTCGTTGATTCTTTTTTCTAAATAACATGGTAGATTACGTGCCTGACGTAAAAACATTTGGCCGGAAGACGAGAGAACGAGCGACTGCGTGACAATATCGCGTCGCGGCCAAAGGATTTTTCTTGCGCGTCGAGAGAATAATCGAGCGATCGTTTTCTCAGAGAGGGAGAGACGAAGCGGCAGGTAAATACAGGTTTGCTAATCGTCGGCCACGAATACGACCGTCGCTTTTTATTTGGTCGACGAGTGGCCTAACCGGCCACTGATTAGCAGCCCGACATCGATCTACCTGCGGTAACATCGAGCTCCTCCGCTCTGTCTCGTCTTCGTTACATCGTTTTAATTATTATCCTATGGGATCGGGACCTTATCGATTCGTTTCATCGCGCAGCCGAGGGTAATCGAGGTTCGAACGCGAATGTGACGGATCGGACCAGATTAATCGAGATTAATCGCTGCGTCTATTCAAAGCATCGGACTCCATTTTTTTTCTCTCTCTCTCTCACTGTCATTCGCTTTTTACGGGCGGAAGAAAATTATATTACACGCTGATGCCGTAACCGCGGCGTAATTACTCGCGGATAAATGATTTTGCGCCGCCTGTATATCGAGTGATCAAGCGTTTCCAGGCGTTGAAACTTTAAAATTGCGCAACTTTTTGCTATCTGAACGCGAAACGTTCCGCGGGAGGTTGCGATAACTTTGTTATTGGGGATAAAAATATAAAAGTATGTTTGACGATTTACTCCGCGAGAATATACGTTGCAGCGTCAATGAGACTTTTAATCTCTCGGCTGTGAACGACTAGTTGTACTCGTCGTGCGAGAAAAGTAATTGCAATTTGTCACTTGATATGAAATTTCTCGTGGAAGATGGAACGTGTTTGTAAATCTTACGATTAGAATATTTCAGAATATTTTTAGGCTGGACTCGTCTAGTTCTTTTTACATTATTTTCTAGATATATATTCTTGCTATTAACGTTAATTATTATCAACACTACCAAAACGGACCGATTTAGAATTTTACTAGAATTTTTCATGGGAATTTTTATTATATCAATTCGACAGTATTTTCGTAAGAATGATTTTTTATATAAAATGTATAAACGGAAGCTTGGAACTCGTTATTCCTTTTCTTTCGTTTTCATTCCTTTGCTTCAATCGTCGGTAGATCAATCAATCGAGTTAAACGATAAAATCATTGATTTTCCAAAGAAAAAAAAAAAAAGAAAACTAGAGTTCCTTATAATTCAGTTCAATTCTGTGTTTGTCAAGTATAATCTAGCGACGCGATGTGGCGGATACACACTTTCAAAAGCGCCACAGCCAAAGAGGTTAATCATTCTTCGAACCACAGCGAATGGCAAACCAACGAAACGAGAAATTACAAATTTCCTCGTGAAATTCCTGAAACCCCGACAGCTCGACGTATAGTTGAAAGTATTAACCTCTTGATCGCCATGCGTCAATCCCTATACTCTAAATACAAGCGAAATTAATTTTCGATTTCTTAACAGTGACATATAGAATCATTTTCTATCACTAAAAAAATCGAAAAATATATATATTCTTCCTTGATTTTGGATCCTGTAGACTTCCACTCTGCCCAGCTATTTACCTCAAAGTATACCACACCATAAATAAATATTAGTTTCATTGCGTATAATATACACGTGTATTTCTTAGACTACAAATTTATAACATTTCAAATTTAACAAACACGCATATAACTTCTTTTTAATTTTTTAAATATTTAGTATTTGATCTATTGTGTGGCAACCCTAGTGAAAATCAAGTGTTTCCTTTTCGTTTCTTTTTTGCAAATTATATCCTAATTGATCGTGGCTCGCCAATTATGTAAGTAAGAAATATTTACATTATTTATTATTATAAATAATCTATTAAATAGTTTATTATAATTTAAATTATTTATTATTATAAAATATTTATTAATTTAATATTTAAATTATTTATTAGTAGAAGTACGTTTTTCTTAACATTGAAAATACGCGGCGATCAAGAAGTTAAACGGTGCGACACAGCGTTCGAAGCTTCGCTGCCCGATCGCAGATCGAATGAAGTTGTACTCGGTTCTTGTATTCCCGATTCCATCGATTCGAGTAGTCTCGCGTCCGTGAACTGCACTCTCGGCGGCTGAAATCCTTTTTTCTTTTTTCTTTTCTTTTCTCTTTTTTTTCTTTTTCCTCGGAGCGTCGCGAGTTTCAGCGCGGTAAAAATGGAACGGCGCTGGCTGGTTGGCTGGTAAGCCACGCTATGACTAATTATCGGCATTGACGCGACCAAAGGAGCGGGAAGACCGGTTGATCGTTGTTGGAAGCTTGTGCGCTGGAGAATCAGAAGTTGCTAGGCCCGCAAACTCATTATCCTCGAGGCTTGTACACCGAGAGCCCTTTCTCTCTCTCTCTCTCTCTCTCTCTCTCTCTAGATTTCTCCGTTCCTCCCCGCACACAGGCTGTACCTTTCGCTACTAATTATAACCGTAATCATGGCGCGCATTAACTCTCCTTGTACAGGTAATTGTTAATGAGAGCACACACGAAGCAGATTGCATTATTACGCTGCCGGTCTCGTGTATAGGCCATCAATGGTAATTAGAGTCGCCTTCTTCTTCGCCTTCTTCGATTTCTGGCTGCCGTCGCCGCTCTGTCTCCAATAATCCCATCGTTTCGTTGTAAATTAAACGCCGAGCAGGTCTCACGTGGGAACAAAACTTTCGACAAATCGGAACGGAACTTTGACAACCGTTTAAACTCACGGTCTTTGCTTCGTTCATTTTCGTCGCGCGTGTGTGTTTGTATATGTATATGTGTGTGTGTGTGTGTGTGTGTGTGGGGGGTAGAATCCACGAGGACGAGAGCTTCTGCATCGCGTATATACGCGCTATACACAGTCGTTTCGCATCGATCGCGCATAGTTTGTCGGTGTCGTCGCGTGATCAATGCGAACGATGCCAAACGTTTGGCACGGCCGCGCCGCGATTACAGTTGCTCTATCAGATTTCTCCTTGACCCGAATCCAATCGTGCCGATCCGTTGCTCGCCGCTAGCCTATCCAGGCTGAAGTTAACCTCGAATAAATCAACCCTCGACCCGTCGCTCGGTTGATGAATCGTCGTCGTTTCACCGATGATCGTTAATTGTAACGTGTAAACGTGGAGAACGTTTCGAAAACGAAGCGTCGGAGGTCCGCAGAGAGAGCAGGCATATAATTTGGCGCCGAGCCACGCGTATTCTCGCCCCGTATTCTTCGCTAATTTCGGGATGTAAATTCGAAGCACAGCCACCAGCACGGTTTTCGCGTTTCACTTGCTCCGATTCGATTGGAAATGACGCCGATTTCTTGGAATCTTTTTACTCCGAATAATTTAGGCAAATAAATTAATGTCTTCTGGCTGTGACCGACAGGTATACTCGTCGTGCGGGAAAAGTAATTACAATTTGTCACTTGTGGAAGATGAAACGTACTTGTAAATCTTAGATATTTCACAATGTTTCGTGACTACTTTGTTTTTACATCATTTCGAAATATTTTCTTTTTTTTTTTTGCTATTCATATTAATTATTATTAGTCGAGTTAAACGAATTAGAGTTATTGACTTCTCAAAGGAAACTAACGTTATTTCCTTAGAATTTAATTCAGTTTTTGTAATTAATGTATGCTCTGTGTTTTACGAGTGTACTGATCACGCGAGAAAAGTAATCGCAATTTGTTACTCGAATTAAATTTCTCGTGGAAGATGAAACATACTTGTAAATCTTAGAAATTTTCGTGACTAGACTCGGCTACTTTGTTTTCACACCATTTCGAAATATTTTTTTTTTTGCTACTGATATTAATTCGAGTCATATTCGCGACGCGAGTTACGGTTTCTTTATGGAAAGAAAAAGTAAATTGTAAATTTTTTTTTCGTACCACGAAGCTTCAGTCGAAATTTTGAATATAAACGCAACACAAATAAAAATTACGCACAGTGTTTCTCAATGCTTCGAATACTCTAAATTGACTATGTAACGCTTACCATAATGAAATTGAGAGGAAATTCGTAAGAGATTAGAATCTTTCCCCGTCTTTCTCAAAACGATACGAAATTGAAATAATAATTGAACGAACAGCAGCGGACGTCGCCGATTCTTCGAGCAAATTATTCTGTTAAACTTGTTTCAAAAATACTTCTCCAACAGTTTCACATTTACAACGCAGAAGCCGAGAAGCCGCGAACACTTTTCGCGGTAAATATCGCGGATCGCGAACGCGCGCAGCTTCGAGGAGCCGTGGCCTCGGTGCATTTAATTACATCGGCAGCTCGTATTTACTCGGATTCCGTTTTCGTTACGTCATTACGACGGGCCTTTTAAAAGTGTTGGCGCGCCCGAACTCGAAGATCCAATTGCGGCCATCTGTTCGCGTTACGAGTCCGTTGTCGTGTCAGGTTGCACGAAACCGTAAACGCGAATCTGCCTTAACGCTGATAAATCGTTACGACCTTCCTCCACGGGTCGTTAATTAGACCCACTTAAGCACCTTGTGCTTTCATCTGATACAGGCCAGCCATTCGTACGAGAGAGAAGTCGCCGCTTGTGCGTCTACAAAGCTACAGGGCCCGAATAGCCGGACGCTTAAGCGGGCAGCAGGTGTATTCCGCGATGGACGCTTAACACGTTATTATTGACCGGAGACGTCATACGACGTCCTTTGATAATCATGAGTTGTTGACCGGGAACGTGATACGACGTATTCTGATAATTGATTCTGGGTATTATACAATTTGATTGTGGCTAAGCGATATTTGAATTTGATGTTGTGAAATTCTCAGTTTGTGGAGAGATTAGTTATTTAACACGTTGGCTGCCAACTCGTAGTTTGTTTACTGAACTTCTTATTTTCTTACTTACTTACTCACTTACTTATTCACCCTACTTACTTACTTACTTACTAACTTGCTCACTTACGTACTCACTTACTTATTTTCTTACTTACATACTTACTTATTCACTTACTTAATTACATACATACTTACTTACTACATAATACTTACCTACTTACATACATTCTCACTTACTTACTTACTTAATTTCCTACTTACTTCCTTACGTACGTAGGTACGTAAGTATTTAACTATTTACTTAGTTAATTACTTATTTACTTCCTTTCTTACTTAATTACTTTCTTACTTTTATACTTACTTACTTACTTACTGAACTTCTTACTTTCTTAGCTACTTACTTATTTACTTACTTACTTACTTACTTACTTACTTACTTACTTACTTACTTACTTATTACTTATTTACTTATTTACATACTTCCTTTCTCACACACTACTTACTTACTTATATAACTCGTAGTTTGTTTACTTGCCATATTTGTGCAGCTAAGATGAAATTCATAGTCTAAATGTGAATAGATAGCCTCAGGGAAGAGGGCAAAAAATCATTATTGGCTTACACGAGCAGAAAATTGATTAATAAGCGAACAGAAAAAATATAATAATACAAAGTTTATTCGAAATCAACGAGAAGAAGAATAATTTTATTTGTGATAATTTTTCAAACGATCTCTTCTCTTGACAGATTCGGATACTCTGTAAATAATAGAACTCTCGCAATCTAATTTCTTTTGAACATGGTTGAATCTTTTCTCCAATCAACGCGTCGACGAATGCTTCTCTAAACTTTACAAGTTTTATTTTAGAAGAAGTTTCTTTGTGAAAAAGTTCGTGCGCATCGTGTATGTGTATAATATGTAATGCAACCTTGTTGAGCCATCTAATAGTTTTTCTTCACATAAGCCAACCACGAGATAATTAAAAAAACAAATTCTATATGCTTTTTGATGATTACTATAATAGGAGTTTTTTAATAATATAATATGATTAAATTGAATCCGCTTCTTGCCAGTCAACGTGTTAACGAGTTTCTCGAGTTGCCTTAGAAACTTGTTTCACATACGTTATTTGCTTCGCGCATTTTATTAAAGTTGAATTAAAGTTTCGCAAACTTGCCGTCTCGAATGTCCGAACATCCGATTCGATAACTGTTTTCCGATAAACTATGAATTTCCACATCGCTGCAATATATTTCAAAGTCACTCGGACAATCAAATAAATATCGTCTGGCTATATAACTCATTGAAATGTTCATCGTCGTCATGATTAAAAATTTTTCAGCATTAAAAATATCAGTAAAAGTAATTTTTTTTCTTTTTATAATAAAGTGAACACGGTTAAACACGATGATGAAAGAGTTTCACATCGTACCATCCTATATTACTCTGAGTGTTAAAAATTAACCCTCTGTTGCGTTCCTAACTTAGATAAAGTTCCCATACAGGACCAACAGTCATAAAATGCGATGAATAACATTTTCTAATAAAAATTTTATTGTTCACTTCATGACCACACACTCATTTTCAAGTAGACAGCCATATATATATCTTTTCAATTTCTCGTCATAAAAGATTCATGCAATAGGTGGTTAAAAACAGCTGATGCAAGTGTAAACACGAGTTAACTCGTGACCAGTGTTAAACAGTGTGTTAACAGCAGCTCTCTCGTTGCCAGTCTTGTGTGACACTCGGAACTTTCCACCAAATAACATAATGACGTCACACCCCACACCATGAAATGCACATGGCCTCCAAAGAGCAGCGATGGGACATGGTGTAAGGGATCGAGCCACAACTCCAGTCTCGACCGGACCATCGAACGAGTTACATAAGCTAAAGCATTGCAAACCATTTATTTATAAAATAAGCATACATTTAAAGAAAGGAACAAAGAGTGAGTTAAACCTCACTCTCCCTTTTTTATTATTATTATTATTATCATCAAGTGACAAATTTTACGCGACACTTGCACCGGGCGCGCTTTCTTTTCCGGCTTTTCTAGTACGTGCGATCTCGAAATGAAAAAACTAGCGTAACAAAGGAATCGATTTGACAAGTTTTTCATTTTACATCGCGTACCACGGTGTTTCTCTTCGTTCTCTCCATCGTTTGGAAGAAGGCCTCTCGTTGGCCAACTGGCTCTCCGCAGCGCGTGACCTTTGCCCCGTTCGAATTCGCGATCGTGTGGGCCGGTTCGTGGCACAGATGCACGGCGGAAACAAAGAACAGAGTGAGAGAGAGAGAGAGAGAGAGAGAGAGAGAGAGTCGGCGAGAAACGTTGGTATGCGCTCGTTTCTAATATTAGAGGATGGACGGTGGTCCGATCAGAAAATTTCAGCGGCGTGGCGCTCGTATAAGCTGCTGCTGCTGCTGCTGCTGCTGCTGCACACAGCCAAACACCGGGATAATCAGCGCTAACTTGGCTCTAACTATTCATAGCACGTGCGCAATGTCGTGCCCGGCACGTTGCCCGGATCAGGCGTCAACTCGTAACACAGCTCTCCTCTTCTCTCTCTCTCTCTCTCTCTCTCTCTCTCTCTCTCTCTCTGTGTGTGTGTGTATCTATCCATCTATGCTAGCTTCTGCGTGCTTCTGCTCATCGATCGGCTCGCTGGCGTATTATATTGGCTCGTTGGATCCGGTGGATGAATTACACGCAGCGACATTGTAGTCGACGATTTTCGAGACAACATCGAGCGTCGGACTCGTTCGAGCGAACGTGTTGCGACCGTAATTGATGGCCGAAGAGGGCGGAAGAGGAGGGGAGAACAAAAAAAATCAAAGTGCGTTATCCGCGTGTGTCATTAATCTCGGTGCCATTATATCTATTCTCGCGAAGCATCTCGGCTCGATAAATCTCGCCGTACGAATTAATAACACGGCGTCTGAGACCGGATCAGTCTCATTGCCAAGGTCCGGAGAAAGAGAAGAAAAAGGAAGAAAATTCATCGTCGTTATCCGACGAGGATAGGCGCGCGTCTTCGACGAGCTCGCGGCGGTGGCAATTTGCTCGCCTCGGCACCCGCCGGTAAATCACATCGCGTTTCGCGATACTACCCGGTCCATCGCGACCTGATCTTTCATAAAAATCCTCGCAATTCTCCCGTGCCACGCATTACACCGGCGGCCTTCTTCGAAGCCTTCCACGCGTGTTTTCGCGGCGGAGCAAACGCGCGTGTTGCTCTCATCGCCGTGACTCTTCGCAACTCGGAGAGCAGCAAATTGCCCACCTTGATGCGCATGCCACTCGAACACCACGAGTTTACGTAGCACACTGGTAACAGTCGCCAGTACGTACATGTGTCGTCTACACACACACACACACACACGCGCGCGATAGCACTCGCGAGCGTTTGCGCGCCTGCTGCCGGCACTCTTATTATTGCTAAACGCGATGGTCATTAAATAAATTGGTTCCGTTTCTTGGTTGCTTCGTATCCTCCCTATTTACTACCTCCGTTTTCTGCTTTCCCTTTCGCTTCCCCTGCCCTCTCCTCTCTGTGCACGTGAAAATTAAATCGCTCAACTCGCCGAGTGAAAAAAGTCGAGCGAAATTGCTCGGAGCAGATTCGTTCTTTGGATGAGTAGGTATTCTCATATCTCAAAGGTTCCGTTCCAATCGCGACTGTTCAATTGGAGCATCGAAGCCTGGAAGCCAGCGAAATACCCGGATACCTAATTTATTATTTATTTATCTTCGTAACAAAGGAAAGAGAAACAAATTCTTTGAGGAAATAAAATTCTCCGGAGGTACAGAAATATCCTCGGTATTTTTTAGAAGTGGCTACAAAATGCAACACAGTCGTGAAATTCTTATTTCTATTAGTGAAAATGCCTGAAAGTATTGGAAAGAAAATTACAAGGAAGAGGATAAAGGATTTTTCCAAACGTACTCCAAATAGTTACACGCGCAGGTTTAGCTCATATCTGGCAGAATATACTTGGACGAGGTCTCGGTTAAATGAAATTTTCATTTTTATCTTTACTTTTATTTAGTCGAAAGGTAGCGGAAACAAATTGTTTTTTGACAATTTCAACAAACACAGAGTTATTCTGTTTGGTGTCCGTCATTGTAAAAAGTTGTGTCAATCACAAGTTAGTTTAGGAAAATACTTTTACCGTATTTACGAAAAGTTTCAATGATTTTAACGTATAAATCTTAATCTCTTGATCGCCGCAGTCTTTTTAAAGACCCGGCACGTTAGATCACCGCGTATATTCAATTTTTTAAAAAATGTACCTTTACTAACGAATAAATAATTTAAATATTTTTTATTTACATAATTAGCGAGCCACAATCAATTAGGTATATATCAATTAGTATAATTTGCACGAAAAAAAAGACACTTGATTTTCACCAGGGTTGCCACGCAATAGATCAAATACTAAATATTAAAAAAGATTAAAAAAGTTACATGCACGTTTGTTAAATTTAAAATGTTATAATATTATAGTCTAAAAAATACAAATATATACTACAAACAACAATAAAACTAATATTTAACGTCGTTGGCATTATATATATATATATATATATATATATATATATATATATATATATATTCAACATCTCGAGACAGATGTGGACTTTGGAAATAGAAATTCCTGCAAATCAAATTCACTCGCAAGAACAATGATTTTTTAACTCTGTCCGCGCGGAACGCTACGAGATTGTTGTTTCCTCTGAAATTTGTCACTCGAATATACATCACGTCACAAATCGATTACGCATCGAAGCTCTTCTCGTTTCAGAAACTTTGTTCCCAAGTTACGCCCCCTCTCCCCCTCGCCCTCGCTGTCGTTGTTTTGTCGTATTCAACGATTTCACGGTGATACGGCAGCAAAGCTAAGCTAAGGTGATAAGCCGAGATAAGCTCGAGAGCGAGCAGCGGCTAACGACGAAAGGGTAAATGGGCATAGAGCACAAGAGCAACTCGGATAAGGAGAAACGCGCGGGTCGCAATGAGGGGGAGGGGGACGAATATCGAGTCCGATAGCCATCGGTTGAAATACCGTGTAAGAATGCGGCGAATGCGTGTACCAAGTGGGGCATTATCCTGCAAAGTGTCGATTAGCCGTGACGACGATATCGTGTATGGGGTTGCATTACCAGGCCTGCAAGATGTTCGCCAAGCAGGCGGCCCAGAGAGAATGGACCAACGACGAGACGAGACAACGACGACGACGACGACGACGACGACGACGACGACGACGACACGTATTTGCCCTTTGGCAGTTTGCTCGTTTGAATACAGGCACCGGCGATCGAACGAGCGATCACATCGAGACAACACGATACAATGCGATACGTAGTCTGATTTTTCTCGTGCTTAGCTTTATTACGGACAACGATATTATACCGTGTTTCCCGTTTTCAATTACCGTAGGTGGCCGTTTTGTCCCTTTTACGACGCACGGCGGTGTTATTACGCGCGCACCCCTGTAACGCTGCACGCCTCGCGCACGATCGCGTTGTAAAGCATCGATGAAATATCTCGGCGGATGGAAATATTTCGCCTAGCTAGCCGATTCTCCTTCTTTCGCAAGGACAATCGTGCTCGATGACGAGAGACGATCACACTCTTTCGTTATCCGTGTCCTCACGTCCTGTCTGGATGAACGAGAGAAATCAGAAGAAGGAACGCGCGCGAGAATCCAGGAAGGACGAACGCGTGGAGTTTTATGCTAACGAGGCCGGCGATTTGCGTTTCCACGAGCGTATTTATCGCGCTACAGAGCCCTTCGCGAGTCGACGCGACGCGACACGCGATTGGCAGAACGAGATTAGACACCGTTTACCGGCCATAAGTGATAAGCTCTCGTTGTTGCTACTTCTCGTTCGCATAAAAGTACGCATACGCGCTCGGTACGGGCCCGGTTTCGTCGCGTATTCCGCCACGCTGGAATAAAAATCGTTGTCTTCCTCTCTCCTCTCCTCGAGAAGATTGCTTCAGTCGCGAGGTAACTTCGATTTTTCTCTTCTGTTTCATTAACGTATATCCGTCCGGCATTATTTGCACCGCCATTGACCAAATTGGCATTTGGCATTTTTCGACACTATTTTGTAGAAACCATATGCTCTATGTAAAAACAACCTAACTTTTAAAAAGTCATGTATTTTTCAGCGAAATTTTGGGAAATGAAGTAAAATGAATTTGTATTTATATATACACCTTTTTATTTTTGATTTTTTTCTTTCTGAAGTTGAATAAAAATTAAATCCATTAAAAAGTTGAAACGAATTACTGAAAACATACTCATTGTTTTATTAGACAAAGTAAATTATTTTCGAAACTTTAATTTTATCAATAATTAATAGTTCTTCAACGAATGGCACTGTTCGAAACATGTTCCAGTATGAAGGGGAATGTTGCAAAAGTCACATACGTAGCTAGTTCTACTTTTTCTGTTGTGAACTTTACAAACTTTGCAACATTTTAAAGGATGTTTCGTCTTTCCTGCAGTCACTATTTTTTAACGCATTTATGTTTACGTAAATCACAATTAAGTCTGCCAGGTGGGTCGAATTTTGGTGTACGCTTTGGTTGGTTTTAATGAAATCGATTCTGATGGTGATATTTTAGAAATGTTTGTTGGTATTGCAGCGGATGTGATATTTCTTTTTCGTTCTCCATTTTAGACTTACTTTATTATTTGATTTTGATAAAAATAGGTTAAGAAAATTAACGGTAATATCCCTGAAATTTCTTAAATATCCAACCAACACCCAAGTGCTTAAACTTTGAATAAACTTCTTCTACACGCAGTACCGACTGATACGTTTTTAAATTAATTTTTTTTTCTTGCGTTTGCACCCTTATACGACGCAATTGAAGCTGAAATCAGTTTTTTCGTAGAGTTATCTCTGTTTGGTAAAAATTACTAAACAGAGGTTTAATTTATTCGAATTCAATGAAACAACAATCAATTATTTACTGCAATATATAAATGACGAATTTTCGTCGTGCGGACGGATATGTGTTAAGAGGAAAAAGGAATACATATTTCCATCTACTCGTTAATAATTTTTTTCACTCGAACCCAACTTCTAAAAGCGAGAGTAATAAATGCACGATACGATCCAATATGAAGTATAATAGATATATACAGCCACTCTCATTAATATTAACGAAATAGTTGAAGTTGCGCTGACTTTCAAGCTTTGAAAATACGCTGTTCATTTTATTCCGAGATTTTATCTGTAACATTTAAATCGTCAACGATATTTTTGCTTCTCGCTTGAACGGCATTAATATTATTTAAATTGTAAATTGAAAAATTTCTTTTACAACCGATTTGACGATCGAAGCCTCTAATTTACAACGACGTGTGCGATTCGTTTTATCGAAACTTTGAACGAAAAAATGTTTACGATTACTTGAATTTTCGTCGTACGATTCTAAAATTCAAGGTTCAACGATGCGGGCGAAAAGAAAATCATACATCAAACTTCTTCTATACGCGGTACCGACTAATTCATTTTTAAATTAATTTTTTTTTTTGAGTTTGCACCCGTTATACGACGCAACTGAAGCTGAAATCAGTTTTTTCGTAGAGTTATCTCTGTTTGGTTTTAAAATTACGTTTCAATTTATTCGAATTCAATGAAACAACAACAATCAATTATTTACTGCAATATACAAATGATGAATTTTCGTCATTTGGCTGCTGGCGATTGTCTGTGAAATGACGAATTTTCGTCATGCGGACGGTATATGTGTTAATCTGTTACTTGATTGTTCAAGCTTGAAACCATGGAAAAAAAAATGTTAACAATTGTTTCGATTTTAAAATGAAGCATTTCGCGTGTTTTAAAGCGTGATAAACTTCATTTCAAACCGCAAATTTGTAGCGACATCTATTGCTATTCAATTGTCGTATCAAAAGTTATCATCACGGAGATACCAACAAATGATTGGTTACCAATTATTGGTTGCAAACAAATTGCCAAGAGTATATATAACAGTTGTTAAGAAATAAATAAACAGTCGTCAGTCGTCATTCATCCATTATATTCCGTATTATGTGAACGTTAAAATACGTTTTTAAATTAATTTTTTTTTTTGAGTTTGCACCCTTATACGATGCAACTGAAGCTGAAAATCAGTTTTCTAGAATTATCTCTGTTTGGTAAAAATTACGTTTCAATTTAATAAAACAACAATCAATTATTTACTGCGATATACAAATGACGAATTGTTCGTCATTTGGCTGCTGGCGATTGTCTGCGAAATGACGAATTTTCCGTCATTTTGCGGACGGACGATGTGTCAAGTGGAAAAATACGTGTTTACAGCGGCGAAGGCGAATCCCCGCTGTGGAGGGAAATATTTTCCTTCTTATCAATCGCGTCGGCCAGCTTATCAATCTTATTTTCCCGCGCGCGCGCGCGCGTGTGTGTGTGGACGGAGGGAAAACGTACGACTCTCGCTGCCCCTCATTCCACGTACGTTTTTGCGGTCTGGCTAATGGTTTCCGCGATACGATCGAAGGATCGGCCGAGGTCGTATCTTTACAGCGCGTGCAATGACTCCTTTAGCCGGCAGCGTGCTCCGCCATGCACTGCCCTCATAAATCCGTCAACCAAACATCATTAAGTTGGCGTTATTGGTGCTTGGCCGCGACTGGCGCAGCAGTCCCGCAGCCAGTTGCAAACAGACCTCTCGCTATTCTCGACTCGGCTCGACTCGACACGACTCGACTCGCCTGGCTGATGAATCAAGAAACAGAGCCCCCGGTACGATTTAACCCATGGCAATTTCTATCATTTCGAAACACGGTGGAACGCGCTGCGATGTACGAACTGTAATTCAACGGAGAGACACGGGAGAGATGGTAGTAGAAGATGGTTTGATATACACGTTTGCCTCGCTCGCTCGCGCCGCCACGATTCACCTTGATTTAGGTCGTTACACACCACGTTCGTTCGTTCGTTCGTTTCTCTCTCTAACCTCGCTCTCGGTGCTCCTCTCCGCGCTTCGTTTAAATTAACTCGACGTTCTTTTTCTTTTCTGTTTTCAGGTAAGCACGCTGCTGAATCTGCGAATCTCTGACGCGACGCGTACTCGCGGCTGGTGGTCGTTAGATCCGAGTGAAAGTGTCTGCAATATACAGTACGTATATATATATATATATATACATATATACATATATCAACGAATCGTCGTGTTTTTTCGTTCGCCTCGACCTAGGCTACGTAGCTTGCGGTTTTCCCTTTTATTAACACTAACCGTACCGATTCTTACCGTAACCGGTCAAATGATAAATGTTTTCTTTCTTTCTTTTTCTCGGAAGGAATTTATTGCGAGAAATAACGTAACTTTCAAATAATAATAAGGTAATCATGTATTTTCATTCTTGTATTCATCGTTAAGTATCATTATTTTTGTATTTATCATTTTTATCATGAATACAACGGAGCACAAACACATAGAAGATCATAGACAAATGATCACGACGAACAAAGTCGGGCGATGAAATTTTTCCCGCGATAAAAAAAGAGGCACAAAAAAAAAAATACAAAATAAAAAGTTGAGAAATTGATTAATCAGATAATCTAAGAATTTACATAAAAGAATTGACGGTTAAATTTTTAATTAAATTTTGAAAACCGGTCATTTGATCTTGCTTCATTTAGAAATAAATGACGGATATTTTTGTCTTCTTAATTGCATCTTTTGCAGATGATAGGCATCTTCTACTTCGTGCATTTATATTTTTTTTACAAATCGTACGAGATTTAATTGTTTCATCATCTTTGCAACATCTGTGACATGTTTTCCGCAAATGCGAAATATTGCATTGGTCACTTGATTTTCCTTTTTTTCGTGGAGAAATTCGTGACAGTCTTTGGCAAGCTCTTCTGCCGATTTCTGTCAGTAGAAATCGTTGTCTCGATATATTTTGTCCACTTGTTTCCTTACAAAGGGTCCATGAATTGAATACCGGCCCAAATCAAGGATGCGATTGCAAAATACTTGCACCAGGCCATTTATAGGAGATTTGGATTTGGATTTTCTCGCCATTCGATCGGTAACATCGACGTTGAATTTGGTTTTATTATAATACGCAGCTGTCTCAGATATTCGCTTTCTATCGATTTTCACACATTTATGCTTCGAACTTTTTCCCCTTGGTTTGGATTTATAAATTGTTAGAGCATCATTATTTGATTTGATAAATCACTGTCGAGGAACGTCTTCCATTTTGTCTTTTCTTGATCTCGCCAATTCTTTTCTGTTGACTCCGAATAATTTCTTAGACTAATGTCCGTTCGCTTCGTTTTATTCGGCTTACGATAAACTATACGCAGATGTATAGTCTGCGATACGCAGCTGTGTATAGTCGAGATCTATTTGAGTTCAGAGCTCAAGGTCCCTGGCAGAGAAATTTAGAAAAAGATATAAATTTGTCAAACGATCGCGATAAACAAAGTCGGGCGATGAAATTTTTCCCGTCGTAAAAAAAGAGGCACAAAAAAAAAAATACAAAATAAAAAATTGAGAAATTGATTAATCAGATAATCTAAGAATTCTTTACATAAAAGAATTAACGGTTAAATTTTTAATTAAATTTTGGAAACCGGTGATTTGACATTACGGTGTACGGCTGGTGAAAGAACGAGAGGAAAGGTACGGAATTTTACTTTCAAACGGTTCGTCGTTAACTCTCTGCATCATTTTGTTTCATCCACGTAGTCTGCGCGTTACGTTGACATGTTTAATATCAATCGGGTGATCGGCTTTCGGTATCGGTATCACTTTGCGAAACTTCGGTCACAAAGACGATCACTCGCATCGAACAACGTAATTATTTAAATTTCGAGTCTCTTTGAAATTCACGTTCAATATCAGCCGTCAATAATCGCATTATCCTTCTCGTCTGGTGCCCGCCGTACCCCTAATTGGCAAGTGAAAAGTGATCAAATGGAATTATTGAATTTCCGCGAGAAACAAGAATCCTCACCTAACCTGTGTCCGACATGGTTTTCGACTTCTTTCGAGCGAGTCGTGACGCGACGCTAATGTTATCGGCGTCTCGAAAAAGATCGAAACTGAAGAAAATTGAGCTCTACGCTCGCGAAGGGTAATTCATTCATTTGACAGCGACATTTGATTCGTTGACCGTGTAGTTTCCGAAATATTTCCGTAAACGTATGATGGAAAACGGAACGCAGCAGGTCCCCATTATTGAAATAATTTGCAACACACAACACAGAGGACAGAGAGAGAGAGAGAGAGAGAGAGAGAGAGATTAGCTCTAGGCCGGTTTTATCTCCGCCACGACGGCGCTCCCCTTCGTCCGGATATCGATTATCGTGAATTACAATTTCCTGCGACCGGCGACTGCGACCGTTCTCGACGACTTTCCCACAAAACCCGGATCGGTGTTTGCCGGAGCTGCGTGCTTCGTCGAACCCCGACGTGGCGGTCGAATACGCGTCGAGCCGAGCCGAGCCGAGCCGAGCCGTTATTTACCGGGTGCTTTTACCGCGAATCGTTGACGTCTAACGATCGGCAGTAAAGTGGGCGATAAACTTAGCGAAACGGTGCGACACAGCGCGACACAGTGCACGTTGCTGCACAATCGCCGAGCACAATCGAAAATGGAAGTGAAACAAGCGACAAGGGGCGTTTTACGGGCGCTCCGAGAACGAACCGCGAACGTAGCGATGATGCATCGGCGCCTGCTCGCGTCTTCTTAAGCTCGTGTCGCAAACGTCCGTCAACGAATTTCTCTATCTCTTGTTGCATTATATCATTCCCGCGTGCGTTTTTAACACGAGAGAGAGAGCGTTGAAAATTCACGACGTTGTTCCGTTTTCTCATCGTCTTCGTCTTTCGCGAGGAAAGCGTGGGCGTTCTCCATTCCGTGGCCACGCGTGCTCGGACGTTTCAAAGTCTTTCGCTTTCTCCGAAAAATGTGCGAAAAATATTACTGGTGGGACGTTCGATTCTCTCAAACTGGTAGTGGCTTGAAAAAAAAAAAAAAATTTCTCGACTGGACCTTGTACGATAAGAAAATAATCAAAATCTTTTTCGAAAATATTGTTCGGCTCGCTTTGGGAAAATAAATCGGAGGCACTCGGTACTGGCTGTACCTGTATTGAAAGACGTGCAAAATGTAATGCAGTTGTAAAATTTTTACTTTTTTTTTTATTAAAAAATGGCGAAAACAATTATTTTCAACGATTTTGACAAATATGAAAATTATTCTTATTATTGGCCCGCCTTGTAAAAAAGTCATGTCAGGAACCTTTCACCGTATATTTATAAAAAGTTTGAATTATTCTAACACATATTTTCGGACAGAGGGAGTATCTTTTAATTTTAACCCAGTTCGTGTCTAACAAACTTTTCAGTCACACGAAAGAAGAGAAAGTCGATATGTCTTTGGGCATGAAAATGAAAATTTCCAACCGATTTGATGAAGGAGACAAACCTACAGCGATTGCTAAGGCATATGGAATATTTTATTTATTTTTATTTATTTATTTATTTATTTTTCCTCTTATATTAACAGATTCAATTTAACACGATTTTTATTCGCGTAAATCAAATCCACGCGGAACGAATATTCGCGTAAATTGAGAGAGAGAGAGAGAGAGAGAGAGAGAGAGAGAGAGAGAGAGAGAGAGACGGGTGTACTAGAAAACGTGGCTCGAGACCTCGAGCTTCTTGACTCAATGAAACGTGAATATTCTCTCAATTATTTTCACATGTGCCATTTTACAAACGATCGTCGATATAATATAATTTTCCAAACGTGCGCGAATGAAAATCGCCGTTATTAGCGTTCGTAGAAGTTACCTACGTAGGATTTCTAGAGCCTGAAACTTAGCGTTTCAGGTCGCCTGTATTTAGGTTCTCTGCAACTCTATCGGATTGATAGAATGAAATCGACAAGAATTCCCATCGACGAATCGATTTTCTATCTAGTCAGAAATTTCACTCGGTCGCTGAAATGACAAATTTTCCCATTGGCGAGAGCCAACGCGGATTGGTATCGCATTCTGGATATCTCGCATTGGTAGCGCGAGTAATAATAATTTCAATCGACACTGGCCTGCGTGAAAGCAGAAACAATACGGAGGAGGGAGGAGCATTGGCTGATTGCGTCTATCGAGTATGTCGACGCGCTTGTCGGCGCGGCGGTACTCGCGCTACCGGGAATTTGCCCTCTCTAATAAGCGGCTATCGACTGGAAACTTGGATAACAACAACTCGTGCGAGTGAAAGCTAATGATTCGTTCCGAAGGAGAAAGTCGGAAACTCTCGGGGGCCAGTGACACGCGCCTCTTGTCAGCCTGGGCTTTTACTCGTCGTTTACTCGCCATGCCACTGCTGTTGGAAAAAATCGTGTCGCGTGAGTCACGATCGGTCGGTCGATCGGTCGAGTCGCGGAGCGGAAACTCCGTTCCCCAGTGGCTTCCCCTCCACCGTCGAGCTTTCTGGAGATACGATTTCACGGGACGAGTTTCAGCGACACGTCCAGGTCCATTGTGTGTCCCGCCAATGGTCCGATTGTTTCCATCCTATCGATCGTAAATTTTCGGTTTCAACCGGTCCTCTCAACCTCCCCCCGGATAGATACACACTCCAGGATATCCTATTGATTGCTGTATTGAACGCGTCACATTTGCGAATTGTTTAGGAATTCCCGTGGAAATTTATGGCGCGACTCGGCTCGACTATATAATCGCCGCGTATAGATCGCATCGACTAGAAATCCTGTGCACACGTTGGTCGTGCCTTTTCCATCTCTCTCGGCTAACGCTGTTACAGTTTGCGCGATCCACGATATCGTTTTCTGTGTAACGTTTGTACGTGAATCTCTGACCGATCGAATTTAAGATCGAAATGGTACGAAGTAGCAATAGTAGTAACCGGTGCGTGTTTCGTTCGCATAGTGATACGCAGCCGAGTCGTAAAAATTCGTCAGCAGCCGGATGCAATCGTTAATTATTTCCGATCGTTGGATTTCGGGACGGTAAATCACGTTTCGAGAAACTTCCTAGTACCTGGATCGAGCAGTACGATGTGTTTTTTTTTCCCCCTTTTTCTTTCTATTGTCGGTCAGCGATGTTTCTCGATGATTTACTTTGCAATCTCTCGGTAACTTTACGTAATAGCCGACAAACGATGTCTCTCAGCAGTGATAATTTTTTTTCTTTTTTTTTCTGTCTTCGAGGTTCGAAGGATCGTTGGATGACCAATTTTAGCTCAATACTAAATACTGATTGTGAGTCAGTAACAGATCTCCGAGAGTACGAACAGTTATTCATAGAGTAAATTTCAGAGTAGTTGGTCATCCATGCTTTTCTCTCTTCTCTCTTCGGTTTACAATTGCAAAACTGGAACCGACCACGGTTAAAACTCGAATAAATTCTCTCGTAAACGTGCAAGTTGTTGTCCCTTTACGCGGGGATCCAACAGGATCACCCGCTGTTATGGGAAATGAATATGGTTGACTATCGTGTGGACTATCGTGACTTCAAGCAAGAAGCCTGATGGATTCTTGCTTGAATCAAACGATCACTGACGATTACTCTGAAAAAAGATACTGTTAATAATTAATTTTTGTTTTTGTTTGGCCTATTATTATTCTCCGTTTAAAAACTTTTCTGCGAGGTTTGCAGGAAAAGTTTCAAAAAACCAAGTCTTGAGCAAGCTGTCTTAAGGTAATTTCTCAAAGTAACGAGCCTTGGATTGCCATTTTCAAAGGACTCTGAGAAGTTGCAGAGCTAGGTCAAGATCAATCAGGGAGTACGGGGATAGGCTTTCAAAATTCCCCGTCGCTGCCCATGAGAATGACTAGGGCCGGGATGCCATTTCTGGGAACGGTTCCACTTTTGTCTTCTGAAAACTATCCCGTTGCGTACGGCAATCTTTCGAGTACACACGTGGTTACGACATGGCAACCCTATGGTGCGCAAGACTTCGTAGAGAATGACCAAATTTACGGGACCCGTAGATTGGAGTTTTCCATCAAGTGGTCAAATGGTTTTAGAAATTCCTGATTTTCTCCACGCTGGCTGGTGGAGCACATCCGTGTCACAAATGTTACAGTCTTAACACTTCTCTTTTTTTTTCTCTCGAGAAACGGTGTTATCGTTCTATCCGTAGTATTTCGGCGACAGTATGTTCGTGTACAGTATGTACAGTATGGGCCAAAAATTATTCCCTACTAAAATAAATCTCCAATTCTTCTATTATACGTTCAAAGAGATTCTTTTCTTTTCTACACGAATTGAATTGAATTTAAAATCAATGAAATTAAGTTTCTTCTTATCGCGTAAAAAATATACAGAGTCGTGTAATTACATACAATTTATACAATTATACATCTGTACAATTCGACGTTTATTCGAGAACGCTGCAGCTCTCGCACCGAGCGTTTATAGTCTCCATCCCATCTTCCGAGGATCCTTTCTGTTTTACGTTATTCCTCTAATGCGATTATCATTGTATTGCCGATTATTTCTTTACCTTATATATATATACTTCGATGTTTTGTTACAAAGAAAGAAAAAAAAAAAATAGGTGGGAAGAAACTTTTGGCCCACCCTGTAGCTGATGGTAGCCGAAGTGGAATTACCGTTCGCTCGAAGCGTTTTCGATTTAATACGGTGATTAAAACTAGCCCCAGTGTTTATTAACATGGCATTCAACGTCAGATTTATTTTTTCTTTCTTCCTTTTTTTTTCTCTCTTTTTCGCTTCATTATCAATTTCCACTCGAGCGAGCGCACCGGTCGGTTTCGCCCCGCCGCGTATCTCGTGGTTTTCGAATAGAAACGCGACACAATTCCCGTGATTTGTTGCTCGATTAATGGAAGCGTGTACGGCCCCCGTTCGATCGATCCAATATTCGCACGCTATCCGCGCTCTCCGCGTTCCCCTCCTCTCTCTCTCTCTCTCTCTCTCTCGTTCTCTTCCCCTTTCTCTTTTACCTAGCTGCACTCGGTTTCTCTCTCTCTCTCTCTCTCTCTCTCTCTCTCTCTCTCTGCACGGCTCTGCACGTCGAATACGATATCATCGCTAATAGCAGCGACGTCGTTGCTGGCGGCGACGCGAGAGATCGCTTACGATATTTTCTCCGGAAGGTTTTAAGCGAGTCGCGGCAGTCGGGGGCTGCGCGGATCGATCGCCGGATAAACCGGCCGATAGACACAAAGCATTGTGGGTAGGACGATGCAACGGCATGCGAGAGCTCGCTAGCTCGCTCGTATTCACCAATACCTTCTCAAGGCAAACAAAACGACCAACAAATGCTCGATACCATACTGATCCGGAGCTGCAGGGACGCAGCGGGAAATACGTACGTGCATCCACGTTTCTCTGCCTTTGCTTTCTTTCGCTCTCTTCTTACCGATTCTTCTTCCTCTTTTCTCCTCCGTTGGAAATCTTCTTTCGATGACTTTGCTCTTTCTCTCTCTCTCTCTCTCTCTGAAATTTCGTCGTTCTTTCCTTCCGTTCTTTGCTCGCTTTTGATCGATCGATCGATTCACAGAGGAGGTTTCCTACATCTTCGATCGCTTCCGATTTTTTCTTTTTTGTTTCGCTCGGAAACAGCGAGATAATTTATTGGTTGGCTTGGTGCTTCGGTAGCGTGCCGGGGAACACGGAAAACCGGGGGAAACTAGCGACGACGATATTGAAAGCGTAATCCAGTGAAATCGTAATCGAGCGGTGCGGAGAAAAACCGATCCGTTCCTGCAGTAGAGAGTCCGTCTCCGGGTACCGGTGCACAGAGAGTGCATCGTGCACTTTTCCCTCTCTCGCGTGCACACAGAGAGAGTCCCTCAGCCCTGTCCCGTTTGCTCTCTCTCTCTCTCTCTCTCTCTCTCTCTCTCTTTCTCTTCTCCGTCTGCTCTGCTGCGCTGCACGCTCTTTCTCTCTCTCTCTCTCTCTCTTCGTTCTATTGCAAGAGCTCGTTATTGAATTTGTGCGTCGGCCGAGCGAACCGACGATATCGCCTTTCAATATCGCTTCATTTGGCTCACGTTCATTCGATTTGCGGGAATATCTCTGACTGTAGCCACCCTCTCTCCCTCTTCCTCCCCCTCCTCCTCTCTTCAGCCCTCCTCCACCCGTGTGCTCGGCTCTGGCTGCACCGAGAGAGCGTACGAGACAGCCAACTCTCTCTCTCTCTCTCTCTCTTCTCGTCGTCATCGTATACCTCAGACTAATCCTTTTTAAATATTCCATTCGGAATCAAGCGGAAATTAATCGGATCTTCGGCTGCTGGCCGGCCGACCGGCCGCCATCGTTGCGCCTCGAACTGTTCCGCCTCCGATCACGTTCCTCCGGCACCGATCTCGCTCCCTCTCTCTCGCTCCAGCCTTCGAGCTTTGTTCCAGCTTCAATTTGCACGGACTTAAAGCGACGCCGATACGTTCATCGAATCATCAGTTAATTAAACGGTTTGTTACCGATCGCCGGTTGATACCTTTGCTCCAGATGGAACTAAATTGGATTTACGTAACTGAAAACCAAACGTTCTGCATCGGATCGTTAATAACTCGGTAATTGATAGGGCAAAGAGCTCGTCGTCAGCTCTTTTTCCCCCAAACCCCTTACCGATGGATCGCGCTTGGCGATCTATCTTGGCCGATCGAACTATACCTACGGACGGTAACCTAGCGACGAAACAAATTTCGTACGCGAACGATCGTGTGGTCTTTCTTGTGCGATCACACGTTCGTTCGAAGTGACCTGTAACAAAGATTTACGTTTTATATCCGGGGAACTTTTGCGTGGCGAGATCTCCACGAAGAGGAAAACGCGTCACAGCTGGCGATTATAACTCTCGGCGAATCCTTCGGATACACGATAACAGAGCAGCACCGTTTACTACTTCGCTGCACTTTATCTCGGGTCCTGACGAACGCTTGCTATCTTAATTGCACATCGCTCGGCTGACGAGGCCGCCGCACGCTCCGCCACGCTTTGCAATAACACCGTAGTTATGTCCGAATACATCGTAATAACGTGTTTTCTCCGGTTCTGTAAACTCCCGAGGTTTACGCGATAATGAAAACAGAGTTACGCGAACTGAAAGGCAGAGCACACACACACGCGTACACACACACTGTCGCTCGATAGTCACCTGTTTCGAACGATTTCGATTCGTTCGGAAAAAATAATAGTAATAACGATAATAATAAATGGACGTGTTTTTTGTAGCCATCAATAAATACGATAAACACAGGTCTTTCGTACATTCACTTGCACGCATGTACTTCGATTTTTCAAAAATATTTATACGAATAAATCTGTTGGAACTACCGTATCAAAATATTCTACGTATAAATTATTATAATTTCAACATCACTGATTTGTCACAATTGTGTTTCTGTCAAAACAGAGATTAATTGAAGTTAAATTCGAAGTTCAAGAATCTGAAAGTTCACTAAACGAAAGTGTGAAATCAAGTACAATAGTAATATTAATAGTAAGTTATTTATAAAACTTTCACGGTGATAGTTCTACGTCATGATGTATATGTATATTTCTTACGCGCAATTGTCATTTCAAATATCCCGCCGGGAAAGTGTTAATTGTGACAAGAACAGTTGAAAGTCTGAAATCGGTTAGATTTTCATGATATTTTATTAATGAAATTAGTAAAATCGAAATATCAGAGTAATGAAATTGTACAATTATCTATGCAATTTCCACAGTGATAGTTCTCTGATAGTTTTCTAATAGTTGATGTATATTTCTTATACGCAATTGTCCTTTCAAATACTCCGCCCGGGTTAGCGTTAATTGTGACAAGAATAGTTAAAAGTCTGAAATCGGTCACATTAACCTGTTAGATTAATTTCATCATATTTCACGAATGAGATTAGTAAAATCGAAATATCGGAATAATAAAATCGTGCAGTTGTTTATGAAACTATATTTTATAACGATATAATAATAAGTAATATTTCTTGCACGAGCAATTGTCATTTCAAACACACCGCCGGGAGAGTGTTGAAAAAAAATCATCTCTCTCGTCTGTGGAGAGTATAGGTGTACGTGTACCAGCAGTCTCTACACGAGGAGATTTCAATTTCAATTCGTCGAATCTCGTTTGGCAAAAGCGATTGTGCTCGGTAGTCGAGACGAAATGAATACTTGGCCGCGGAATGAATTCTCCCCGTCAACGTAACCCGGCCGATTAATATCCTTGGCCGAAGGTCTTGCTCGATTTCCCTTCTCCTCTTTTGTGCGATCCGCGACCTCCTGCTGCTCCCTTCAGCCTACTTTCTCCGAAATTAAAAAGTTCTCCTTAAAGAGAACAATCCTCCGATCCGTGTGCAATGCCGCCGATCTCGTTGCGGAATTCCGATCGATTACGATCGTACTCGAGTGTTGCAACCGTGCACATATGCGCGTACGTATTCCCCCGTCGATATTTCCACGCGAGATTCTGGAGATTTCGGAAGAGATCCAGAAGCCGATTGAAGAAGCAGCTACGCGATCGTAAATTTCGATCTCAAACGTCCCGGGAGCGTGGCGTTTTCGAGTGTTTAGCTACGTTAGCTAATTTCCATCGAGACTGACCAACTGTAAAATCATCGAGAATGCTTTTCAACGTAGCGGCATTCTTCGCGCTGAAGAATCGAGGAGACTGAAAAAGCCTGTCTGAAAAATCCACGCGGGCGATGTTTCACAAAGATACACGAGCCGTTTATTTTGGATGCGTGGTCCAAGTTCGTTTTATCTTTAAATCGAGATTACTTGACGGTTTGCATTTTGATAAAATTTGTAAAAATATTGGTAACATGGTAATATAATGATTTTTTCATGTTTCTAACGGTGTGTAATTCACCAACCCAATTAGTATGTTAAACGTCGTTTAGAAAATGTTTCTGATTGCTTGAGGCACTTTCGAAATTAATGAAATGACTTCTTCGATTTTTAAAAGGGCAAGAAGAAAAAGAATATTGCAATATTGTGTTATAAAATTAAAAAGTATTCAAGTATCTTTTATTCGCTGTTAAAGAAATGTTACTTTCAAATGATAGTATTTCGTAATTTGTAATTCATTTTTCCCCAAGTTTGCGTATGCGGAAGGTATTTAACACTTTATCGACCGATAGCGGTAAATAGTAGCCGATTAATGGGCTACCGATCGGTAAAGTGTTAACATCGTATAACAATATATTTGTATATATTAATATACGATATTACCTGTCGGTAAAGTGTTAAAATATATAAGTATATTATTATACGATATCCACATTTTACCGGCCGATAGCGGTAAATAGTAGCCGATTAATGGGCTACCGGTCGGTAAAGTGTTAAAATAATTATAGCGTACAAGTGGTATATAGTGTGACAAGTCCATTGTAGTGTTGCGATTGGTCTTACATTTTTTGTACAGTGATGTCAATTGAGTATTATTAAAGTTTCTTAGCCCGAAGCGGTGATAAATCCAGAGTTTTAAATAGTGCATCCCCATTCATTGAACATTTTATATGGTTCAGTTCTCAAACGTCGCGTCCAACATATTTTTAACCAATTCACCCTTTCTCCATTACTGTTTTTTTAACCTTCCAAAAACCGCGTCCTCTAGAGAAATCCTCTATATTTAATGGAATCGTCATTATTTAAAAAAATCATTATCGAACGCTGTTACTTTAATAATTAAAAAAAAGAAGCTCTTAGAATCTCATAAAATTTCACTGCATAATTATACTTTATATCAGTTTTATGTCATTAAAAGCCACTTTCAAGATAAAAATCTTTATCATTCTGGTAACCAGCGTACCAATTTTCCGCGTACAAAAACCTTGACGACTTTAACCACGCTAGTTGCAATTCGTTTGAAAAAATGAAAAGTTAACGTGGAAATGTAAATGTTGAAACAGCTAGCTCGATTTTTTTTTTTTTTTTCGGAAAATGAACTTGGGCCAGTTTCAAGATAAAAACAGCTCGTACGGCGCGCAAAGAAACAGGCGAGATCGACGGAGAAATTTCGAAGTTGGATCGACGAGAAGCGGCAAATTCAAACGCTGTAAAAAAGGACGACAGGTAGCGAGGGAAAATTCGAGCACTGTGTAGTGTAAAAATTTCGAGATGAGAGAGACGTTCAGCAGGGATTGCTCGAGGTAACCAGCTGTCTGCGATCGGCCGTAAAACCGAACGAACTGTAGCTTTCTCTGTGCTCGCGGATCGTGAGATTTCACCGTGATCGGCGCGATGAAAACGGCGATCGTATATTTCATACTTCGCCGTACTCTCACGGACAAAAGTTTGCCCCGCTGTTTTTCCAGCGGTATGTGAAATTTTACCGGCCTGTTCGTCGTAAAAAAAAAGTCGTCGTAAAACCGTACGAATAATTTAAACGCTCAACTTGTTGAGCTTAAATCGAACTCTCGCTCTTTGTTAGGTATAGCGATCTGCGTGTTATTCACTCGGCAGAGTATAGCTCTTTACCCGAAGGAAGTTGGTCGAGTGATGTTCAATTTTTTTGTTATCAACGTATGAATACGGTACGATCCGCTTGGCGTAAAACGAATTTTAGGACGGTTCAAGAAATTTTTCAACGAGAGATTAAGAATTCGCGGCCTACATTTCAAAATTCGCGCCTCTGCGTGAAGTTGAATACAATTTTCATTTGTTTGAAAAACATGTGTAAATTTTATCCGAACTATAACAACATCGCTGAATGTAGAATGGTAGTATCTTCGTTTCGAATTTTTATTACGTATTTTAATCGTTTGAAAGAAGGAGCAACGATTTTGCGAGCAACGCGCGAATGAGTTGGAGTCATTCGAATCCAATAGCGATAGTTGCACAGACATAATAAGAATAAATCAGAATAACGATAATAAGAAACGACGAAGAGTCTGATAGTTCTATCGATAATAGAGATGAATCTCTTACGTGAGCAAGATATTTTTTTATATTTCACAGTGGTTACGCATCTGAAAGACCGGTTCGTTGTTTAGAAAATAAGTGTGATTAATGTTTCGCAAAGTTTTACGTTTTTCATGTTAATATTCGACTCGTGAATAATGCGTGTCAATATTGTTACTGGTAGTGATAATACTATCAATTTATTTCGAACTATGACGTTGCAGATGCTCGTACGATTTTCCTTTTCTATCGCCTCGCGTTGTAAATAAAGTTTCGATTGAACCGAATCAATAACTCGACATATATATATATATATATATATATATATATATATATATATTAAATTTGAAGTTTTATATATATTAAAATTTGAAGTTTTATATATATATATAATTTGAAGTTTTATATATGTATAATTTGAAGTTTTATATATATTAAATTTGAAGTTTTATATATATTAAAATTTGAAGTTTTATATATATATATATATATATATATATAAAAAATTTGAAGTTTTAATTTCGAATTTTGCCTCGTTGTAAATAAAGTTCCGATTGAACCGAATCAATCTAACTCGACATTTATATATATAAAATTTGAAGTTTCAATTCGAATTTTGCCTCGTTGTAAATAAAGTTTCGACCGAACCGAATCAATCTAACTCGACATTTATATGTATAAAATTTGAAGTATTAATTCGAATTTCGTCTGTCGTTCTCCGAGTCAATTGTACGCTTCGAGCCTTCGGCGAGCAAACAGCTATTTGCATCGTTATATTTGTTAACAGCTATCGACGTTGCACACGTTCGGGAAACGAGAAACGTGGAAATACCTTATCCGCGGATTTCGAAAAATATTTCCACGCTCGTTCGTGCGATGTTTGCCGGTTTTTCGCGCGTATAAACGAGGAACACACAGTTTTTGCTTGGAAACGCAAGCAAGCGTTGTCAAGTGGATGGGA
Source organism: Tetragonula carbonaria (assembly GCA_032399595.1). Lineage (NCBI taxonomy): Eukaryota > Metazoa > Arthropoda > Insecta > Hymenoptera > Apidae > Tetragonula > Tetragonula carbonaria. The sequence goes on along the minus strand of JAUCRC010000007.1, from coordinate 1,674,760 downwards.
CAAGGAAGAGTTGCAAACAACTTGCGTTGAGAAAATTGGCAAGATACCGCGCCAGAACACTTATTTAGCCATTTATTGAAAAGCTGGTTGAACAGCGTTTTTTTTTCGAGAAGGAAGGGGAGTGTGTGTTTGTTAAGTAATCGCGCGCACTCGACGGAGCTGAAGTGTGGAAAAACGTGGATTGCAAACCGCGAAGCCAGATACACGCGTCCCTTAATACGTTGGAATCCAATTTATCGGAATATTGCGCATTGGGAATGGTAGTTACGCGATTCTTCTTTCGCTCGAAATGTCAGGCCACGGTGTATTACACGAATAACGTAGATTTGTGTTCGTTTGGTTGCTTTCGAGCGAGAAAAATTCCCACCTCTCGCGATATTTCACGACGCGAAATATCGGCCATTTGCAACAAATGAAGACGACCTTCACTTGCAATTAGTTTGGTCGGAAACCATCAGTCGTCACAACGTTTCTAGTGTAAAATCAGTGGACTTGATATGAATTTACAGATTCATAAATAAAGCGCGTTCAACGGGGCAGAATTAATTGATTTTCATCGTAAGGGAAGAATTCTTCTTTTCTGAGTAATTTTTCTTTTATTAACACTTATTTATTATCGAAAGAAAAGAGCTTCTTGTACTTCAATTTATGATTCATACGTTTAATTTGTACATGTATCCTATGTCGATACGTAAAAGTTCTGTTATAAAAATGCAATTAATTTGGTCGGAAACCATCAATCGTCACAACGTTTCTAGTGTAAAATCATTGGACTTGGTATGAATTTACAGATTCATAAATAAAGCGCGTTCAACGGGGCAGAATTAATTGATTTTCATCGTAAGGAAGAATTCTTCTTTTCTGAGTAATTTTTCTTTTATTAACACTTATTTATTATCGAAAGAAAAGAGCTTCTTGTACTTCAATTTATGATTCATACGTTTAATTTGTACATATATTCTATATCGATACGTAAAAGTGATAAAAAAAAACAAATAATAAAATAATAATAAAACAAAATAAAATAATAATAAAATAAATAATAAAATAATAATAAAACAAATAATAAAAGTGATAAAAAAACAAATAATAAAAATATCAAGAAAGAAAAAATCTCAAAGATATTATTACATATATGTTACGCGTATATTATTGGGCCAACGAGATAATGTAGACTAATTGTTTTGTTCAGTATGATGGTATTTGAAGTGATCGGTGTACAAAGCCACTTCCAGTTGTCGCGCTGATAAATCGTTTTCTCTTCTTTTGCTTTTCAGTTGAACAAACGGCAGAACAAGCTTTTGATCTTTTCTTGATGAAGTTGTGTCTATCGCTATTGGAAAATGTTGTCCGGTTTCAGTTTTTTCATCATTATTTTTATATTATTTTCATATTACTTTACTATTTCATTTAATAATTCTTTCAGCTAGTTTTGTTTCAACACGTGAAATGCTCCGTCTCTGTGAACGGTCTGAAAATAACACAACTGTTCGTGCTCATGCACACATGCATCCATCCATACATACATACATGTAACATAGCTTTTCTTCAGTTTCATTAAATTGCCTGTATATAAACGTTCTTGACGATAACGATCACTAAAATCGTTCTGGTCAGCAGATATCGTCGCGCTCACAATGTACGCCAACGATGCAAATGGGATGAAACGAAGAAACGATATAGAAAAATATAGAAAAATATAGAAACGATATAGAAAAATATAGAAAAATATAGAAACGATATAGAAAAATATCGGGTGTTTGACAAATCGTTTTCGATCTTGCCGGTCAACGCCGGTGCGTTTAATTGAGTCGTCGTGCAAGAAAACGCGTATGCCTTCTAAACGCAATTACGCGCGTGGCTCTGTGATGTGATTTCGCAAAATCGCGAAGCTGGTGTTTCACGCACAGTGTTTCGGCCGCGAAAATTGGAAAACGTTGGCGTTTTATTGGCGTATCGTGTGTCGCGTTTCCGAGCCAAGAATTAGGGGACTAACTAACAGTGCGCAAACGATCGGCGTATCGCTTTTATTTAAGAGAGCTGCCGTGTGTGTGTGTGGCCGTCGCGGCGAAAGTAGGCCAGAAAGTTATGCCTTCAGACTCTTTGACGTCTCGCTTTGAGGTATATCGTCAGACCGATTGATTCGTCCCCGTTAAAAAAAAAAAAAAAAAAAAAACACCGGACCCGCGTCGCTGAAACGAGCGCGAGACACCGACGCTCGACCTTCGATTTTATTATATTTTTAATCGCGATCGCGCGTTTCGTCCGTCAAATCCATGCCATGTTGTAATCGTAAATCGTACGTACTGGACGAATCACCTGAGACTACTGGAAGCTGATATTTTCAAAACGCAGTCAATTATAAGAATGTTTTAGACAAAAGTTGAATAGAGTATCAGTCGATAGTAATTGGTATTTGTTAACAATAATGTTGATGCACAGAAGGCAGTCAAGATTGTTCTTTTAAACGAAATCGTTTATATTTTTTAATACGCTATTAATGATCGACTCAGCTCGTCACGCAACAGAGGTTGTCAATGGAAAACACCAAAAAAAAAAAAAAAAAAATAAAAAAAAAGAAGAAGAAGAAAGAAAGAAATTAAAGTAAGAACAGAAAAACAAAGTTATAGAGTTTTAATTTACAAAGACAGACTTGCACTGTTTTTATTTGGTTTGATCTTGTGTTAGCCTGCTATTGTAAAAAAAATCGAAATAAATTGTAGAACGTGCAGTCAAAAATAAATGCCTGCAAATGTCATGTTAGATTAATTTGAGTCGTTTGACTATTTAGCTGATCTAAGAACATTAAACCATTTATACCAAAAAAAAAAAATCATTAATTAAGGAGATATTTCAATTAAAATAATTCGAAGTAACGCATCGCATCGTAGAATATCGAATTTTTCGTAATTTGCAATGTTCATTAATCATTTGCTATATTTCTATACTTTTTGACAATTTGTCGACGCCTGTTTTCAGTAACTGTTAAAATACATGAAGGTAAATTTTATTTTTTTAGAGTTTGAAAAAATTTTCTGATAAACGGGTTAATTTGAGAAACAAAATAAATCTGCCATCAAAGAGCGCGAAACTGAGCGAAGAAATTCGAACATTTTGAACAACCATCGTACTGCAATATTTTGGTCAAAAATATCTCTTCCGAATTTTTCCCATATAAATCGTTTATAGAGAATGACGAGCTAAATCGAATAATATATTAAACAAAAAAAAGAAAAAATATACGATTTCAGTTTCATCAACCAATGCTCCTTTCAAAACCATTCAACTTTTGTCTGAAACATCTTTTTCGATACAAAATTAATCGTTTCGAGAATATTTCAACTTCAATCCTTCTTTTTTTTTTTTTTTTTTTTTTTTATAGATAACAGGGCGTTCTGTTTTATCAATAATAGAAAAATTTTTTATCACCACGACTGTCAGAGATAAGCGTTTGCTTTAAATTACACATTTACCCGGCAGATTGATTTTTTTTTTTATCGTCTTCACTTTTCGATATTCACGCGGTAGCGAATCTTTTTTTTTTTTTTAAACGCGAATATTCGTCGAATAACGTTGAAGCGAAAAATCGAATTGAACTGCGAAGCTCCGAGAGTCGAACATCTGATTTTGTATTGTACAAAGTATATACTCCTTTCTTTCAATTTATCTCGGTATTGATTTATGAGTGCTCTGTAATTTCTTTCCCGATTCGATGAGAAAGAATGAACTAGTACGATGCTATTGACTCGAAAGAAATACAATACACTTTTACTTCTACGTTGTCTTAACACTTTACCGACCGGTAGCCTATTAATCGGCTACTATTTATCGCTATCGGTCGGTAAAGTGTTGATATCGTGCAATAATATATTTATATATTTTAACACTTTACCGACCGGTAGCCTATTAATCGTCTATTACTTACCGCTTATCGGTCGGTAAAGTGTTAATTACATTAATTGAGCCGTTCATTGCACAAATCGATTAACTCCATAAAACAAAAAGTTGAGAAATTCGATGAAATAATGTACATTGTTTTTTCAAAATTCCCTTTATAATATAAATTCAAATAAATATTGTAGAATGCATAAATACAGATGTAGCTTTCATCAAACGGTAAATAATATAAAATTAATGAGAAAGAATAGCCAAAAAATAATCGTCAGTAATGTTACAATTTTTATGCGACTGGTGGAGTTAATCGATTTGGCAAGTGAAAAAAAGTAAATAAAGTTAAATTCAGCGTTTAAATTTTCAAGTTTTTTTTATTACAGAAAAAGTTAATTATTATGTATTTTTATTCCATATTATTATATATATTATTACATATTATTATACATATTATTATATATATTTTTATTAAAAGTTAATTATTATGTATTTTTATTTTTTATTTAGATTTTCCATAAAAAATGAATGTTAACAGTTCTGTTATAACATATTATTTGTGATTAATTCATCAGCGACATAAATGATGTCTTCTTCATCAGCTATATGCGAGGACTCGTCATTTCGATTTGTCAAGTTTTTATAGTAATCATGTTTAACGGGAGGAATGAATTTTAGCAGGTCCATCATGTCTCTCCTTTTTTCCCTTGTCACAGTTCTACCTTTAGGATATAATAAAGGCTGATCTTTAAAACCATTGACAAATTAAAATAATTGTTTATAATAATTCAAACCCAAATACGATCTGGGAGTGATGTTGAAAAGGCTGAAAAAATATGTAGTCCATGTAATATTGATTAAGTATACAGTAGAAGTTAAAATATACCCAATTAAACTTTATTCTTAATAATAATTAATTTGACTTTACAAGTTGACTTGATCCTGCGGCAGTTAGACTGTCACTGACTAATTTATTTCACTAATTCTGATAAGACGGCACTAAAAAATTCATCATTCAGCGCTTGCCTAATGCATTTGAGTTGCATTATTGCAACGATTTACATTAGAGTATAGAGTCAATCAAAATGGCCTCTGAAATAAATAATTATTTATTATTCAATGGCCAAAAATATTTTGTCGTTCAATGGTGTTAATCTTTATTATTCAGGAATGTTATTATATATATATATATATATATATATATATATATAAAGTTATGACTATACCAAGTGCTTTGACACTTAAATTTAAGATTTTTCAAAAGGTGGAGTTAATCGATTTGTGCAGTGAACGGCTCAATTAATTCAATTAAATACGTCGGTGGAGCGGTATTTTTGCATCTGCAGAGCGGTCTGTCGAAACGGGTTTGACTAGCAATTTTTAGCAAAGAGATCATCTGGCCGGTAGAATTGCAAGCCTCGGTACGGGCACGCACGCAAGCGCGAGGCGACGAAAGTTTCGCAAGCTCTGTCAGAAGAGAATACGGGTTTGGACGAGCGAGCGAGCGAGCGATTTTAGATTTTCGTAATTCGGGACGAAGACGAATTTATTCGATTGCTGAAACGCGAACGTGATACACTCTCGGGGCTCGTACGTGTCGCGATAATATGGGATTTGTTACGTCAATAAATCGCTTAATTTACGGCCGCCTCTCCAAAACGTTTGTATCAAGTTTTCGTTTCATTTAAACGTAACGCGCCAAGCGAAATTATCAAATAAATACATCGCCGAGATCTGTGATCTAACAATTTCCTTTGACAGTGTGATTCCATCACGCGGCGATTTCTGCCGAGATCCTGTCGATTTGTTCGAACTTTCGCCCTGCAACTTCGCAGCTGTCCTTGCGCCACGTTTTGTTTTTTTGAAAAATCTCTGCGATGAAAATAACCAGAGAGATATCTAAAAGTCTGCCAACAGGGTGGAAAGAAAAGTTGGCCCGTGGCTATCATTGATGAATTCTCGATCTTCGATTTGACGGAGATACATGTAAAAATTGATTGGAATTTCAAGGTCAACCTTTTTTTTCCCCTTCTTGCACTGCATTCTACTCGTCACGAAGGTAAAACCTTTCCAAAGAACTATAGGTCGCAGTCTAATAGTTCCCTTGAAAAATCAGGCGAAAAAACACTGCGCGTGCTAACAGCGACTTTATGTTTCTCGATGCCGATTTCACGTAATTTTCGTATTAAATTTTACCAACATTCTGAAATTCACAAACGTCTGAATAATTAAACGATGAAACTAACTGTTACTCGTTATGTAATGAGATGTAAACGTTACATCCAAAACGCGTCCAGAACCATAAAGTCGCTGTTAGAACGCAGTGTTGAAACGATTAAGAAACCTTTTTGGTTGTTATTTTTCAATGCAACTATTAGGTTCCTCGGGAAAGTTTTGGCGATGAGTGGAATACAACGCGGGAAGACAAAATTCTTCGACCTTGAAATTCAAGGTCAAGGTCAATTTCGCAGCTCAAAATCAAAGGTGTAGAATTCATCTACGGATTCAGTCTTTACGTACAAACTTTTCTTTCCACCGTGTGTGCAGTTTCGAGGGAACACTCTGCTAATTCCGAAATAATTACAATTCTTCTCGATTGAGGAGCTCTGTTTCAATCTGACCCGGTGGGCGAAGGTTAGGGTAGGAAAACTTTTCGTTACTTTCTAAGGTAGATACCGCGACGCGGATGTCAATCTCTTTCGTGGACGATGTTGCATTGCGTGCCTCTGGGAACGTGGTTGGCTGCAGTGGTTGCACAAACCACGTTCACAAACCGAGTCGGCCAATGCGCGCACCGATACGACACAATGATCGACTCGGCCGTTACTTCCTTTTGTAATTGCGATTTCTCCGGGGCAGCGGATAGAGAATCGAGCCCCGTTTGCCCGAGGATATTGACTCGTTAACAGAGACGTTTGTCTCTTCTCTTATACACCGACGAGGCGCGGTGAGATGGAATTTAAACACGCGAATCCAACAATAATCGCGGAGAAGTTTCGAAATTCTCTTTTCAGCCTTCGTTTCAAGGGGAGCTAAACTAAGAAATATATATAAATTTACACGAGCGAAAATGTGAATTCGTATAAATTGAAAAATACAGACTTGTAGAAATTGTAAAGTATAAATTTATAAAAGTTGAATAAAATTGAGTGAAATATAAATTTATATATAAAATTAAAAAATATAGATTCGTGTAAATTGTACAAATTGTAAGGTTGATTATGCCCACGAATGCCGACTACCGGGATATCTCGCTAGTTTGCGCTACAAGTTTAGATTTATTACAATTGTTATAAAAGAAAATGTCTTTGTTTGTTACAATTTTTATTGAAAAACAAAAACACTACGTGATATCTCGTAAGCGGCGGGCAGCACAGGAATCTTATTCAGTGGCGTTATTCTTTTTCACTAAGTAAAAATTACTGTAAATGCTAGATCTGTAACTGAGTATTATTATATTTTGGAAAATTTCATGGTTTCTTTAAAATAAAATTTTGGCTCCCAGGGCAAGACGCTCTAAATTTGCCTGGCAGTCAATGGGTTCAACCGAACGCTCGTGCTTCCAAGATTGAAAGTAACTATGAAACTAGGGGAAAGTCCCTAGACATGGAGACCCCGTGCCGACGCGACGAACCAACATGTCCGATGACTTCTTTCTTCCAAAAGGCGATCTGTTAGACCGCGCGATTGAAAAAAAAAAAAAAAACTCGAAAATCTAAACTAAGCTGGTTGATAATTGTTTTTTAACGCGTAAAGAGGCTCGCAGCGCCGACAAGATTAACCCATTGACTGCCAACTACGAGATATCTTGTAGTAAGCGTATGTACCAAAACTGCCGACTACGGGATATCTCGTATTTTGCGCTACAAGTTTAGATCGATTGCAATTTGTCAGGGAATATTTTTATTGCCGGTAGAGTTAGGAATTATTCGAAAGGATGAATAATTTAATACAGTGTATAAAACAAATTTAATATCGTAAAAATTTTTATCATAAAAATAATAACTTAGACTATTTGGTCGTAACATATTAAATATTTTTATGTATATTAATTATATATATTTATTTTCCAATAAAAATTACTGTACATGCTATTTCAATGCTAAATCTGTAACTCAGTATTATTATATATCTTGGAGAATTTCATGTTTTCTTTAAAATAAAATTTTGGCTAAATTTGCCTGGCAGTGAATGGGTTAATCGACTACGTTGTTCGTGCAAGTAGCGCGTACGCGAAATCGAGGGAAGCAGATGATTTATAAGGGCAAAGGCGTGGGAATGAAGCGTGGGTCGGGTTGGCAGGAAAAAAAAAAAAAGAAAAAGAAAAAGAAAAGGAAGCTGTTCCTCGACGTACGACTAAGAAAGAGGGACCAAGCGGAAAGGACACGAAGAAGAAGGAAGTTGCACGCGTGCAACGTGACAAACCGGCTCCCCTTGTAAAACCAGATGCTAGTTCGCTAGTCCTGCTTTATTGCTGTATCTACCTAACTATAAAATAACTCGGTTATTTACGATTTGACTCGCGGCGCGAACGTCGGCTGATAATTATTATCGCGTTATATAACGGACCTCTCGAAACCGAACTGGCGAAAAACTGTAAACGAGCGCGTTTAGAAATTTCGCCGCGAAATGTACAGGTTTTCTCTTTGTATTTTTCCCACGCGTAGACTTTGAGACCAACTTCGATAAGAATGATAAGAAAAGTTCCTTCGTCGAACTCTCTTGATTTGATTTTGAAGCCGCGTATTTTAAAGACCGCGCATCAGCTAGCCGGGTATGTTCAATTTTTAAGAAATTTATTAGTACCTTTACTAATAAATAAATAATTTAAATATCTTTTGACTTACATAACTAGCGAGCCACAATCAATTAGGTATATAATTTGCACGAAAAAAGAGACACTTGATTTTTACTACGGTTGCCACACGATAGATCAAATACTAAATATTAAAAAGATTAAGAAAGTTACGTGCACGTTTGTTAAGTTTGAAGTCTTACGATATTATAGTCTAAAGGAATACAAATATATACTAATATTTATTTTGGGTGTGGAATGCTTTGAGGCAAGTAGTTGGGCAGAGGTTGGAATTTTACAGTTTTCGCACGCGAATTTTCTTCCTTGCCTTTGTTTTCGAAGCAGCTTTCGAATATATCCAAAATCAAGGAAGAATATACATATTTTTCGATTTTTTTTTTAGTGTTAGAAAATGATTCTAGATGTCACCGTTAAGAAATCGAAATTAATTTCGCTTTTATTTAGAGCACAGGGACTGGCGCGCACGCCGATCAAGTGCGAACGAGAAAATTTGAGAACGACAATGTTAGTCCTGTTTCGAACTGTTGCCCGTACAAATACAATCGGCTCGAGAATTCAACTTTTCGGAATTACGAGTTTCGTCGTTGATTCGCTCGTAAATTCTTTTCAACTTTCACGTGGCAGATTTGTTTCAATAATCTCCGCCGTAGTAAAAAATTCAATAACGCGAGGTCTGAAATAACCTTCAATAACCTCAACGTCTCGTATTCATCTGAATTACGAAATTACAATCGGCGGAGAATTGAAAGAGAGAAAGAAAGAAAGAAAAAAAAAGAAAGAAAAGATGGAGAAAAGAAAACGATATTCCTGGCAGTAATTGGCAAAGCGTGTTCTCGTAACGGGGAAGAACGATTAATTTACGTTTCGACGCAAGAAGCAGACACGTTTTTAGGAACACGTTATCGAAGGTTATTTCAGAGCTCGCGTTATTGAATTTTTTACTACGGCGGAGATTATTGAAACAAATCTGCCACGTGAAAGTTGAAAAGAATTTACGAGCGAATCAACGACGAAACTCGTAATTCCGGAAAGTTGAATTCTCGAGCCGATTGTATTTGTAGAAAACGGGCAACAGTTCGAAACAGGACTAACATTGTCGTTCTCAAATTCTCTCGTGGTTGGTGGCAGGTAGCTACTCGCGTGTTTTTCGAGCAGTGGGCAAAATTTCTCAGCTCGCGACATCGCCCACTGGGCTCGTGAGTTTCCGATGTTCGCCGGGAATGTTTAAACACCGTTTGAAATTCTTTTTGTCAACCGTGCGCGCGAGCTTCTTTCACGCAGCTAATAATATCGGAGCGACAATCGCGAATCACGCCGAGAGCGGTGGAAGGTAATTTACGCGAGCGCGCGCGCGCGGCGTAAATTACAGCTTTCCATGACTGCGAGCGATTTAGCCTGTCACTCGTTTACGCGAGCGTAAATTCTCGCGGGAACGAAATATTCTCCACCGGGTCGGGAAAACGGTAAGTAAGCTCTCCCGCTCGCGGGACTGTTTGAAGTTTTTTTTGCGTCGCCGCGAGTACACGCTCGTTGCAACGTGGCTGTGTTCGTGCGTGCAACTTTGTTTATGGATCACCGACTCGACTCGACTCGACTCGCAGGTTTGCTCGAGGGGTAGATCGCCCTTCCTCACCTCGCGTGGCGTATTTCCATTATGTACGGCGTACGGCTGTGTCACGCGGGGGCGCGAAAGGGTGCTGGCGCCAAGAAGGGCAACACCGCTGTCAGACGCCATCGCTATCTCCGTCCACCTATTTCTCTTTCTCTCCCCCGCCTCGTTGCTCGGCTCTCCCTTTCTCGCCGCATTTTCCACCGTTTGATTTCTCTTTCTCTCACGCGCGCGCGCGCGCGCGCGTCTTCCCCTTCACTCCCTTGTTTTTCCTTTGCCCCTGCTGCTCCATAATATATCAGTAAATGTTGCCCTTCCCTCCTCGCCGCTCTGCCCGCACCCTCTTCTTGCGCCCCGCTCTGTCCGCAGTTTGTTTCCACCGCATCCTCTGCCCCTCTCGCGAAACAACCGGCAAAGTACACGCGTACACCAGCTCCTTCTCCAGCTTGTTGACAAGTTTCTCTTTTCTTTTCTCTTCTCCCTCTTATTTCTTTCTCTTTTTCTCCGACGACTGCGTGCGCGAAAAGTGCAGACGACCGCGAGAATACTAGGATAAAACGAAACGAATAGGATAAAACGCAACCAGGCGGTCGGAGAAAGAAAGGAAGAAAGAGAGGAGAGCGATTTGACGAATAAATTCTCTTCTTTCTTCGCTTCTTCTAATCCGTTTCTCGTCTTCTTTCTTTAAAAATGTCTCCGTCAGGTTGACGGCTCGCTACTCGACACTGTGTGATCCTTGTTGCAGGATACTTTCATTATCCACCATTTGCACTCTCAGCCTTTGTTGCGTTCGTCGAAGTTTGTCCGTGGCTATCATAAATGAATTCGATACACTTTCGATTTGGTGGAAAAACGAATGCAAAGAACCTTCCGCAACCTTGACTTTGAATCTCAAGATCAAACAATTTTTTTTCTCTTGTATTTCATTCATCGCGGTAGGTAGAACTTCTTCAAGGAATCACAAGTTCCTAAACCTAATAGTTCTCTTTAAAAAAAAATGGCAAAAAAGTTAACGCTGCAGATGCGTCCTAACAGCGACTTTATGTTTCTGATCGCGTGTCTATGTTACGTAGTGTTCATATTTCGAATAATGTTGACAATTAGTTTTATCATTTGATTATTTACACTCGTACTACTTGTATTTCACTCATCACGCGAAGGTAGAACTTTTTCAAGGAATCACAAGTTTCCAAACCTAATAGTTCTCTTTAAAAAAATGGCAAAAAAGTTAACGCTGCAGATGCGTCCTAACAGCGACTTTATGATTCTAAATGCCTATGTTACGTAGTGTTCATATTTCGAATAATGTTGACAATTAGTTTTATTATTTGATTATTTAGACTCGTACTGCTGTTAGTGAAACCTAGTACGTAAAATTCACGTACGTAACATCTACGCGCCTAAAATATATAAAGTCGTTGTTAGGACGCCCGCGTCGGCAGTGTTAAATGATTAAGAAACTTTCTTGCCATTTTTCAAGTGACCTATTAGATCGCGACCTATGGTTCTTTGGGAAAGTTTTACCTTCATGATGAATGGAATACAATGAAAAAAAAAAAAAAAAATAATTTTTCGACTTTGAAATTCGAGATGAAGATCAATTTTTTGACAGGTTCTTTTCATTTATTTCCATCAAATCGAAGATTTCCCACCTTGTACAAATTTCTTCTGCAATATTCAGACGAAAATCTACCAGTGTTTGCTTTGTTGAAGTAGGCAACTTAGAATATAGAATGTAGAAAAATATTTTTTTTATATCCTCGGACCACTAGAACTACCGACGATCGAAGCATGAAATTTCCATTAAAATTAAAAAAAAAAAAAGAAAAGAAATGAGATAGCTTTATGATACAGTAAATCACGCAAGCTTTTATTTGCTTTTGTTTTCCGAAAAGATCGTTCAACTTTCTAAGAATACATCGTTTCGTGTTTATAAAATAAAAGTTTATACAAATTGGTCATTTTGGATACCTTCGAGACCTCGTTGTACACGTTAGAAAGTTGAAGTTCGGTGGATCGATTTAGAAAAAACAGAAAATTAGGAAGAAAAAAATTTCTCTATCAAATCGTAGCCTGACATCGACGAATGGTCGTTTACACTGGGATTATAAACTCGCAGTGAAAACGAACTGTAAAAAAAAAAAAAAAATATTTAACATCTACATTTTGTGTGTAACTGGAGTCGCGTCGGGGCGTTGCTCGATTTCCGGTTTCGGTTGATCGAAAATCGACGCGACGCAGGATCGGATCGGATGAAATTTCCGCGCGCGTCTTATCGGCAATCCGATTCTTCTTCCACGTTCGGCTTTCGCGCGAACGTGTCAACTTGTCCGATAACAACAAAGCCATTTCAATTGACATATATTACACGTGTGCAGCGAACTTAAACATACAGAGGCAACCGGCTGACGTGCGTGGTCACGCTTCGTTGTACGCGATCTCATTGTCCGCGGCATGATTAGCGAAACCGGGTCACTTGCAGCGCGCAGCAGTACAATGCAATCATTTCGCATGCAAACTAATCTTCCTACCACCCACACCGTTGCACTTTATCGTCGGTACATGTTTGCTTGGATCCGCTCGTGGATTCTCATCTCATGTGAGGGCCTGTGCTCTTTCCTATCCGGAATTAATCTTTCCGATACACCTGTGTGTGTGTGTGTGTGTGTGTGTGTGTGTGTGTGTGTGTGTATGTGTGTACGTTTGCGCCGATCGATTTGCTTAAACGTCCACTCGTGCACGGACGAAAATGTAAATTTTCTCGTCGCCGATAACCCGTTGTTGACAATGATATTTCTGAAATTCTTTTTTAGAATTTCTCTACGAGTTTTTACAAATTTTTCTTCCGATTCCTGAAAATTTTTTTCTCCTCTTTTTTTTTTATTCTACAAATTCGAGAAATTTTCAATTTGTTCGCGTACAGTGGAATGGAGCGCATCGGCAACGAGATCCAACATTCAGAATATTCTGCATATAAGCCATTATAATTCGAACGATGGTAATCGAAGTAAATAGATTTCTGTCTGAAGTCGATATATAAATTCATAGAAATCGAGATTTGACAGAAAATATCGTAGTACCTTTTTCAAGCGAATTTAAGGGAGTCTAGCGTTGGGCATTGGTTTACCACCGAACGACTGAAAGCATGAAATCTCCGTTGAATTAAAAGAAAACAGAAAAGCATTTATTTATGTATTTTACGAAGAGTCATTTCAAATCTCGAGAAACGCACTGTTTCGCGAAGCGTATCGAACAAAAATATTCAAAATGGTCGTTTTCATCGTTTCTGGTTGGTGGTTCCCTGTGTTGCGCAACAAAGGTCGAGCAAAGCTCATTTCTTATTTAATCAGAACGATGTTTACGATAGTGGGGAAACTCTCGATTCTGGTGGAACGATTTCCGTGTCATTTCCCCAGCGAAGCTTTCCGCTTGCCTATCCTCTCTAACTGTGGGTTCCGTTCTTCTGTATGCAAATCACTCGACACCTACCTACGTGGCGCTTCGTGTCTTATCTTCATCCCTGAGAGGTTGGTTCCTCGTTTCGTGCAAGATTGCGTGCAACCTTCTCTCGTTCCCTCGTTTCTCTTTGCCGCGCACGTACATTCGTTCTCCTCGGACGTATCTTTGACGCTCGTCCCTCTACGATAAAGAAATACGCTTCCTCCGAGGAAAGAAACAACAGGATACCTGAAGTTTCGAATTCCTCTTTTGCCAAAGTTTGTCAAAAAAAAAAAAAAAAAAAAACGTGAATTATTTCGAATATGTACTCGCGACACAAGTTCGGCTACAAATGCTGCTTACAATTATGGGTGATCGGAGTTTTTTATATCGATAAAACTCACGTGTACTTATCAGACTCGATACTAGTAGTCCACTGAAATATCAGACAACGGACATTGCAAGCGTCGGTCCGCAGGGACCGACACCCTCCAAACGAATGCCGGAGTGTCGGTCCGCAGGGACCGACGCCGTCTCGAATGTGTCGGAGACTCTCGCAACGTAATAGCTTCGCGATTTTGCAGTTTTTCCCCTCGTAATGGTGGGAAAGCCACGCGTGGGGGAGAGTCGAAGCATAAATTTTTGCTCCCTCGAATCTCTCGACTCTTGATTTATCAAGATGAAAATTTGAAAGCGAGATAAAGCCCGCGGATATATGTGCACGACGATCGAACCTTGGCTTTTCCGCCCCGATAAATTTTCGCGTTTCCGAGGGACGACAGCTCCGCGATTCGTCGATTACGATTCGACGGATATTCGATTTATTCAAATTCCAGCGGATTAGACGGTCTGCGACGCGGCAACGCGATGAAATTCGCGTCGGAATTACAGTTATTGGAAACATTAACGTTACAGTGTTATTGATAGATCGGCTATTAGTTGGCTATTATTCGGCCTGACGTTTAGTAATTGGATGGTTTAATTATTTTGATCGATTCGCTGCCTTAATAAGGCAATTAAGCAAGGACATATTATGTGGTATTTAACGCAATTACCCAACGGTTCTCGATAGTTCTCGATAAATAGATTAATTCCGCTGTTGCCTCTCTCACGTTTTCAGGAAAACTGGTGAAATTACGCGTCGCGCGCACGGACTAAACCGTCGTCGGACTAAAGATAGACAGCGGATAGGCAAGAACGATTAGCTACGAGTCACGAAAGAAATACTCTTTGTCGGCAGTTGTCTCTCGACAATGTGTTACTCATTCTTTTGTTTTAATTACATCGTTGAATTATATCAGAAAATCAGATCGACCTTGTTGATATCACGCTCGTCGAAGCACGTGGCCGACCGAAATCACCGCGGTCTTCTTCGTTGACTCGGGTCTAAAAACCTGAGGCAAATCCGAAACGTACGCTACGAATAATACGAGGCGAATCGGATCACTTTGAAAACACGTGGATTTATGATATACGCTTGACACATTGCACTCCGTCCCTTCCGAGGGGACATCGTATTTGAAGCTAGCTGACAGCTCGAGCTTCTCTAGGAAAATACTAAATCCGAGATCGAACAATGAAAACGGAAGAAAAATTTCCATTTTTAAACTTAAATTTATCTCCCCTTTTTTTGCAAAACAACGTAGCCCTCGGATTGCGCCGAGATTGTCACACATCCACACGTGTCGGAACAATTGACGAAGAATTGTAAACTGTAGGACAGAGGGGCCAAGGTAGTTCGAACAATCGAAACACTCGTTTCCATGGTTTGCGGAATTAGAAAAAGGATAAACCGATTCGCGCAAGCTGTGGCGTGTTTCGCGCAGTTTCGCAGGAATCGTGCTTTTCGCGGCGCGGGAGACGGGGAGGGGGGTGAAAATGCAAAGGGGGTTAGAGAAAAAAAGAAAAAAAAGAAAAAGAAAAGAAAAGAAAAAGGCGCGGGGGAATCGAGCGAAATGACAGAGGCGCCTTACGAGCCTCTAGAAAGAAACAGTTGCGTCGTCGGTAATTGCGCGGGGCTTTAATTAACGAAGCACAATGGAGGGAACGTACCCATTGCCACCCTCATTGTCCTTGCGTTAGATCTGTCCTGGCGCGAGTTGCCGAGAACCGCGTAACCTATGGCCACGGTTGTACCGCGTACACAATGGCGCGTTTACACACGACTACTTATCGTACGTACAGGGGCGGGTTTCCAGCGACGCACACGGTCGATTATTTAACGCAATTATCCGTCGTTGCGTCGCGAACCGCCTCCATACCCCTCGTCTCTACCGCTCTCCACCGTCCGCTTTCGTTCGCCATTGTTTCTTCTCGGTCGTATCGATTCTCGAGTCGTACATTCGTTCGTTCGTTCGATCGGTCGAAGCGAGTGATGAAAAGCGCAATCGAGAGATGCAGCAGCGAGAAAAGTGGAAAAGAACGTTCCACTGGAGGTGATTTTCCAGTCAGGGGGTCTGTTTTATTTACGAGGTTAGGTTACGTCGACCGATCGGAAACGTTCAGCCTTCTCGCTAAAGATGGACTAAAGAATCAATTTCAACGTAGACGTAATGTTTGTTTCTACGAGAATTATGCGCAAATGCGAAATTTCATTGGCCGACTAAAATCGTAAGTAGTCAGGGGAAAGTAGGGTAAAACCTAAACATGATGTATTATATTCGTGACAAGAAATAAGATTAAACTTCATGCAATAAGAAAATGACTAGACCTTTTTTTTCGGAAAAAATTGTTTGGCTCACTTTGGGAAAATACAATTTTCTCGAGGTATACAAATACTTTTTGCCTTACAGTTGTAAAATTTTTATTAGTTAAAAAATAGTAAAAAATAAGTATTAATAGTTTAATAGTAATTCTAAATTGAATTTCCATCGTATTTATAAAAAGTTTGAATTATTTTAACACATAAATGTATATCTTAATTTAATAGAACAAAAATCGCAAATAAAATATTCGTCGCCCTCGTCAACGTTTGTACAGGGTGGAAAGAAACGTCACAGTTCGCCTGTTCACAAATGAATTCTACACCTTCGATTTGACGGACATACATCCAAAGAACCTGTCGCAAACAAAAAAATATTTTTTTTTCTTGCATTGTATCCTACTCGTCGCGAAGGCAAAAGTTTCCCAAGAAACTATACGTCGCAAACTACCAGTTCTCTTGAAAAATGGCAAAAGAGTTTCTTAAACACTGCGGACTAACAGCGACTTTATAGTCCTGGACGCGTGGACGTCTGTATTACGTAATGTTTATATTTCGAATAATGCAGTTCATTTTATCATTTGGTTATTTAGACTCGCACCTATGTTACAACTATGACGAATAAAATATTAGTGAAACCTAACACGAAAATTACTCGTTCAGAATTATAAAGTCGCTGTTAGCACGCACGCGTCATAATTGCTTCGCCATTTTCTAAAAGAACGACGTACTAGGTCTCTTGCTACCTATGGTCCCTTGGAAAAGTTTTACCTTCGTTATGAGTAGACTATAACGTAAAAAAGTGAAAATTTGATTACCGTTAGGAGCGAAAAGGTTAGAAAGGGATAACTGAGATCGCTTGGAGACGCCATCGTCACTGTGGCGAAACGCGTTTCGGCATTTCTCGAGGGACCGCGGTGGAACGCTTCGAACGTTGTTCATCACTGCGTCGCGCGTGATAACGTCGTTGCGCCGTTGAAAGATACCGCGGTGAAATTACCGACCATCCAAGGAAATTGCTCCCCTTTTGATTGCTCTCCTTCTACTAACAGCACCACCGCCATCAGCAGATCGATATCGGTGTCCTACCGGTTGGTTCCCCTTAACCAGACGCGACGCAGCACGATCTCGCGAGTGGTTGCGAGTTTTTACACGTCGCGGCTTTTCAGTTCGGGAACAGTCGCGCTCGAGGATGGAGAAAGTGAACGAGAGAAAGGGTGTTTGGATTCGTCGAACGATTGTTATTCACTTTAGATAAGGGACTGTTTTAAAGTTTCCAGCCGACAGAGGGAAACCGGTGCGTTCCCGTATTCCCCGGCGATTCGCCGGGATAAAGGAAACCTGGAAATTGTTGTTGCTGGAATCGGGGACACTCGGAGACACCGCAGATTCTGTCGGCTGTTTGGAGGGGTTGTGGGGGGATGACGGTAATAGTATTAGGGTTAGTGGCGTATCTCGAGTGGTTCGAGCGCCGGTGAAGCGGCGGTAAGACAGAGCGCCGGTGAGGGGCCGATGCCGGATGCGAAGGAGAAGAAGCGGAACAGAGAGGTGAAAAGATAAAATAAACAGAGAAACCGGGTGGTCCCGGGGGAATAGGGAACGGGAGACGGGATGCGGCCTGTGACCAGAGGCGAACTTTATTGGCCCGAATTGCCGGAGGATTAATTTCGCTGGGTTTTAAGTGGAATGCCAGCGCCCGTGGAACGCCGCCCATTAAAAATGATAATATTTGGACGGCCGATTACCCTCGTTTGTACGTTCCCGGCCGCTCCCATTTTTCCCTCCCCCGTAAATTAGGTTTTCACCGGGGAAACTTGGCCAGCCGCTGCTGGCGGCTTAAGAGGCACGATAAGATGAATCTTATTGACCTTAAAATTAGATCTCGTGATACTTTCACGGCGAGGACGGCAACGGCGACGCCGACGACCAGAAAAATTGCTGACAACTTTTACGTCGACCCCTGTCCCGACCGATTTCCTTGGCGTTTCCAGCGACGATTTATCCAGTCGAGTTGCTCGTTTCTTCGAGATTTCACGGGCCACGGCCGGCCGACTGACACAAGCAATAAGTGGTCAACTCGTTAGAGTGAACTTCTCGGCGAATGGAATGGAGTTTCAGCGCGCGCCGCTGCGGATTATTATTCCGGTAAAAGAGGTTCAACGAGAGAGAGAGAGAGAGAGAGAGAGAGAGAGAGAGAGGATCTCGAAATTGAATTTCTTTCTTTGCGCCGAAGAAAGCTCGGCGATCCTCGCGACGTTACGTTAGATTGGATAGGAACATCAGGATGGGAAATCTACCTCTTAATTGCCCGCGTGCTCGTCCCTTCCGTCGTTGAAAAGCTCCCGTCGCGCGCAACTCTCTCTTTCTCTTTCTCTGTCCGTTCGTTAAAAATTATAATAGCGAATGCCCCCGATTACCTTGCGAAAATTGCAAGCCACGCTCTTTTCTTTCGCGGATCAAATTTAAGGGATGAGTGGATTACCTCCGCGTGCGAGAGAGCCAAGAGGCTTATCTCGAAATTAAAATTTCCTCGGGTTCGAGGGGGAAAGCATACGACACGAGGCATGCGAAATTGATCGGAGGCAAAAGCGGCTCGCATTATTTATACACCGATGCTCAGCCTCGATGAAAATACCACGCCGGCGAAAGTCTTCGCCCCAATTACTCGATACTTTGTTTTTTCCCAAGGCACGGTAAACAGAGTCAGCGGTAAACGTTGTTGGCGTTAACACAAGAATAATCGAACATTCTTGCGCTCCGAATCTTGGTTTTCGTTTGCATTTCCTTTCGATTGTTTCGATTTAGTAGTTTACTGTAATAGAAGCATCGCGTAGTCAGAGGCGGTTGACTGGCGGCCCTTCCCCCTCCACTGCATCGATCTCCCCACTTTCTTAGTAGAGAGATCAACAGACTGAGAGAGTGGGGGGAGACTGAAAGAGTATGAATTTCACTGTAGTGGAGAGACCGACGCAGTGGAGGGGTTAGCGCTAGCGATGAAAAACGTAAAGGCAAAGACTCGCGGGCCGCCAGTTAGCCATCTTTGTCGTAGATGAAGACGGTCTACTGACCCTGTTGCGAGCCTGTTATGTTTGTGGGCATCAGTCGTTTATCGACGCTTTAATTCTACCGTTTTTAGATAACTTACAGCGGAGCAATTAAACGGCTCGTCCTTAATTGCTGATTCTAATAAAACCATGCTCACGGGCGGCCGCCATATGAAACTAAATTGAATTTCAATGAAGCAGAAACAGTAGAAATTTCACTTAAACTCAAAAGAGTTTAGAATTTTCGCAATGTAGGAAAAGTAATCTAATTAATTTCACGTACGATTGGACAAGACACGATCACAGTCCAGTGATGTGACATTAAACATGGAACGCCAAGAGCCGGTCGACAGTTGAAATATCGTGCCTTTTTCTCGTCGTCGTTGTCGTCGTTGACGTTGTCACTACGCGCGTCGATAGCGAGAACGCGCGTTGAATGAAATTTTTTTCAGTTGCCGTGTTTCTCCTGCGCGACGCCGACGCGATCGCGTGGAATCTGAAAATTGAAATTCTTTCTTTTCATCCGGAACAAGAGACACGCTTTATGTCGGGAGGGAAAAAATTACCGACCGCCTCGAACCGCGTCGCCAGTGTCACGACCAAATCTATCTGTCCTTTACCGGAAAAAACTCCGAGATAACACTCTGCATAAAAAGCCTAATATTCAATAAAGTCAGTTTCGGTTGATCTATGGAAAAAATACTCTCGCGAAACTCCCTCTTTTTGAATCTTACACTATTTTAATATTGTAACAGTATTTAATATATTTTATAAGGTGATACTCACGTAACTTGCGCACATGAAATAATTCTTAAATTATGCATCTAATACGAAATTTGTACAATATGGTTTTAAAGAAGGCAAAATACGGCGTATCAATTTTTTCTGTGTCTGTTAAGGGATTTCGAAATTTCCAAGGTCGTCTTTATTTTTTTTAATCTTTTAATTATTCCATACCATGTTTTTCCATCATAAATCGGAAAAATATTAAATTCTAAGTAAGAAAGTATCAAGCCACATTGGTTCTACACCTAATTGGTTTTGGAGATATTTCACGATAATTTGTCTCGAGACAAACAAAAGAACTGCACAGAGCATAGAGGATTTATTTGCTTCAAACGAATTTCGAATGAGTAAAATAAAATGCAGAACATTGAACATCATAGCGTAATATTATAACGTCGATATTATGAAATAAAAAATCCACTATTCAAGAATCAAAGATTTTAATTAAAACATATATTAAAATTGTATCATCGTATATATGTATCGTATTCTTGTACAATATATCGTAACATATATTGTTAGGTTTATTTCAGGTGTGCAAGTGAAATTATACGTGAATCACCCTGTATAATTTTCATTTTTCAACAACGAATCAACTAACGATCGTTCTAACGTGAAACAATCGCGTTCTCTTCTACAATGACGTCGGAAATACGTTATGTTCCGACATGAAGCGAATAGTTCAGTATAGAGCAACTATTTCTGATCGGTATTTTCTTCGAGTAATCTCTTTCTACCAGCAGCGTGGAATATATTACAGAGAGACGATCCGATAGACGCGCGTCGCGTCGCGATGAAAATCTCGTCCCTGATCGTTTCTTCGACGAAGGGCGGCCGTAAACAGGGCAAGCTTATCTTTCCCTCTGGTTCGGGGGCGGGTTTCCTTTAACCGAAACCGAGCAGCCTCGTCGATAAACCGTAAGTTCCGGGGACGTGCACGCCCGATCAGACGAGGTGAAACGAGAACAGGAAGGAGGCTGTGTATCTTTCCCGTATGTGTGTGCTTGTGTGTGTGTGTTGCAGCCCCGTGTTTAGGGAGGTCGACGGAGAACGCGTTGGCACGGGCTTTCACCGGAAAATCGACTTGTCTCTTTCTCTGTCCGTCTCGTTCCAACGAGACGCGAGGTGAGTTCTTTTCGGATACTTTCGACTGCAAACAGCTTTTGTTGTTTTGCAAATAAATCGTCTCGCTCTGACGAAGGGAAGAAAGAAAGGGACACGAACGCGTGAAACGTTGACAGAAGGTCAACTTTGCGGATAACTTTCGACGCTTCCGGATTAGAGATGGACCAAAGGGGGGTCGACTAATCTCATCGTTTAGCTTGACCGTTTCAGCGGCGGGGATTATTTGAAAAGAACTCGGAACTGTTGGATAGTGCCATGATGTAACTACTTGCTCATTAGATAAGAAAATTATTCAGAAGCTTATCGAATCGAATGTATAATTAGAGGAAGATCAACCCACTATGAACACTTCTTTATAAAAAAAGACTCGAAAAATTTCGTTCAATTACTCGAACACTACTTTTGTATCTCTTCTGTCAGTGTCTTATAATTTCGTTCGAGTATTATTTTTGTTTAAATTAAGAATTAGATAGCTCGGTGTCGGATAACGAATGTAACGCGAACTTTGATTTTGCCCACACAGTGTACGTAGAGGAAGTATCTGCAAATAAAAGCAGATAAAGTGAAAAACTGCCTATTTAATTAGGGGAGGAAGCCTCGATACGACGACGAACGACGTTGTAATCGAAACCGAGCGCATTGTACAGGGTGGAATGAAAAATTTGTCCGTGGCTGTCATAGATAGAATTCTATCTATCGTCTTCGATTTTTGATGGTAATGCAGAAAAATACAAGGAATCCTGCCGGCAGAATTGATCTTGACCGAGAAATCAAAGATGCTGGCGACGCGTCTAACTTCTCGGAGAGCCATCGCGCTGGCGAGGGCTTCTCCTTCTCCCCCTCGGACGCGGATGGAACGCGAGGAGGGAGAGGAACGAGCGAGACGTTTTCGTGGTGGTTCCAACATCGGGATCGATGTTGGAATACGAAAACAGCGAAGAGTCAGCTCTCCTTCCCTCCCTCGGTTTTGAACGGCGCGGCAGCCTCTTTCCTCTTCTCCTCACTCTCTCTCTCTCTCTCTGTCTCTCTCTTTCTCTCTCTCTGTCTCTTTCTCTCTCTTTCTCTCGCTTGCCGTCGCAGTCGCATTTCCGGAGTCTTTTACCGGCGGAGCGTGTAAGCTCGCACAAAGAAGGCCCGGAGCCCGCGGAGGAGGTAGGTCGCAGCCGGTGACTAAACTCCACCCCCTTCCTTCACCCCCGTCCGTCCTCTCTCACCGCGCTCTCTGCCGGCGAACTTTTAGAAACTGCAATTTCTGTATACCTTTATCGCTGGCCGCCGCCAAGCGTAATTCCGATCGCGCTTGACTCAGCTTTTGCATAACCGCATAACCCCCGGAGCAGTCCCGTCGGGGTAGTTCTAGAATTCATAAAAGGGTAAAAGGCTAAAATTGCAGCACGTTCTTCCCTTCCTCGTTCTCCTTCGGTTTCTATGCCCGTTCTTCCTCTCCCCCCTCCAACCCCCTCCGAAAAGGTCGCCTCCCTGCGACTGCTGCCTTTCTATTTTCTACGTTATTCCAGTGGCAGTGGCCGACCAGTTTCGCCGGAGTGAATGTTCCACCGGGCAATCGTGTCTACAGCCAGCCCGGGCAAATAGTTTTCTTGATTCGATGGGGCGAATTTTTATTCCGTTTAACCCGAACGACCCAAGCCGTGCACGCTATTCGCGACAGAGCCCTCGTTTTTATCCCCTCCCTCGCCCCCGCTGCTGCCATCGCGGCCGTCCCTTCTTCGCCTTATTTCCAGATTTTTGCCACCGCGACTCAGCGCCTGTCCGCTTAGCCTCTTGCTACCAGAGATTTTAATTCCTCTTTGCCATTTCTTGCGTCGACCCGTTTCTTCGCCGCGGTTGTTGTCGTTCAAACCTGACCTGCGACCTGTAAGGGGCAATTTTACATTTCCCTCGCGATTACGTTCCGATACCACGGGTTTTCCTCGATCACGGTCAGGGCAATTGCTGTCTATGCGCGTGAGGGAATCTTGGAGATTGCTCGGAACTTCTTGCTGTGCCCCAGGAGCGAGGCAATTGTGACAACCGCCTGCTGCGTGCCCCATGCGGTTGTCACAGCGAGGGCCAAGTTTGGTACCGTTTCATTCGACCGTGCAAGTCTTGAGAAAATATTAACCCTTTGCACTCGGAACAATTTTTAATATAACCTATCGCATAATGCAACTCCGAGTCATTTTTACTATCGGCTACCAGATACTCCAGACTAACAGCATAAGCTTCCAAGAAAAACTAAAGAATATTTAAACTCGATATATAAAATATTTAAATTAAAAAAACAATGTTTCTTTTTGGTGTCGCTGCTGCGGCGACAACGAGTAGTGCAAAGGGTTAAAATATTAAAGTATGGTCGTGTGTGTGTGTGTGTGTGTGTGTGTGTGTCTCCGCGCGAAGACGAAAGTTTTGAGGGTAAGATTTTGGGATAGAGTCGTAACAGCGTGCAGATCTTGCATGGTATAGTGAGACTTTAACATCTCTCGCTTAATCATCCCCGTATTTCGGGGACTTGCTCAATGTTCCTTAATTCCTAAATTAATAAATTTTCTCGCTATTATTATTTTATTATCAAAAGTTTGAGTTTAATCTCGCGTTGTTTCCCCCCCCCCCCCCTCTACGTACATACGGAGTTTCCCCGGTCACGCTTGAAATTAAAAACAAAAGGAACGTCATTCAGCTTCTTCGAGCAGGCTTGAAATTTCAAACGCAAGCACTTCCTGGCCGGACGATGGCGAGAACCTTCTTTCGATCGCGAAAAGAAACGAGAACAAAGGACGTCAACTCGTCGTGCAATTTCCGTGCTGCAAAGTCTCGTCGAAGGACAGAATGCGTATGAGGGGATACTCGCGACAACAACACTTTCACCCCCCGGCAGCTATTTGGAGGAGCGCGCGGCATTTTTCGGCAAACGTGCTCGGCAAAATCCATTTTTATATGCCGAGCAAGCGGTTAGAGACATTTCGAGAGACGATGTTGACTGTCGAACTGCGAACACGCCTCGCCTTTTCTCATCTCATCTCGTCTCTTCTTCTCAGCTCTCGGGAACTCGGGCCCGAGCTGAGGGAATCAATAACTCCTCGCGACTCCGAGCCACCGCCACCTTCTCTTCTCCTCCCTCTCCCGCCCTCGTTCTTCAGGAACCCTGCCTCCTATAACCCCGTGAAACGTTCACGGGGGGATGACTCGTCTCGCATTGTCGAGATTTCGGAACCCGAACGACTCGGTGTTCTTTTTCCCCCAAGGTGTTTTCGACGACCGATGGATTTCAGCCATTTACGTTTACGAAACGTTGGGATTATCGTCTGCGGCGGTGCATGATAAATCTGAACTCGAATCGAATTACAACAACGTGTTCGACGTTGCATCGCTCCATCGTTTTCCCTTTTTTCTTTCTTCTTTCTTTTTTTTTTTTTTTCGGTTGCTGCGCGTTCGATTCGATCGAACGATTTACTCTGCAAAATTTAAACGAGAGTACCGGACATTCTGAGTTTTTGTTTTTTTATCACAACTTGGGGCCAATTCTTGAGGCCAACATTCAACCTTAAAAGATAGAAGAAAGAAGAAATTTATAGTAAAGCTGGCGCTAAACAAACCAAAAATTGTCGCCCTGTATCGGACACCTATTTAAACAGTAGATTTCAAGGTCTACGTAATGAACGGTGTTAATAAAAACACGTTTAAATGTGTTTGCAAATATCGCAAACGAAGCGAACGTTTTTCCTTTCTCTTGGAAAACGTGGAAAGCTTCAGCGCCCTGCCCTATAGTCATTTTCTCCTCGAAGCCGCTTTCAATCGCCGGCTTTCATTTTTCTTTTTTTCTCTTTAACTTCAGACTTGTTTTTTTAATACAGATAACGAAGGAGAAAGAAAATCTAACAACCCTAATGGCAAGAAATATTTCTTTCAAAGTAGCTTGTTTGGTAATGGACGACAAGCACGTAGAAAAAGACTTGGATTCGATTAGAGTAAATGGCAAGAAAACTGGGCCATTTATGTATACCTGAATAGTCTGGAGAATAACAAAATTATTTACCTACCTGAAATATAAAATACGAAATAAGAAATTCACGGTGGAAAACAGCGCAAACATATATCTCTGGTAATATTTAATACAACAACGTCGCTAACGACGAGGGTGTTAATTTGTTTCTCCATCGGTAATGCAGACAGCCAACGGTAAGAACAAAGAACTACTCCTTTCCGATACAGGACCGTCTCCTAAAGATCTCGACCTTCGAATTTGCGATTCGAAGCAAATAATTCTTTCGATCGTGGAACATTCTTTTATCTTCAACGTTCGAATCGCGATTGAAAGCAAAACGGCCGAATTAAAATCACCGACACGACGATGATTATCGAGAACGGTGCGGATGGAAGCAACGGGGAATATTCTATTCCCGAAACGCGAGCGTGGCCAGCGGCCGGGTGGCTATCTGGTGTAATTTATAGCGAATCAACGGTTCATATCGTAAAACGCAGAACCGGTGACCGCCGGCTACGCCTCGAAAATGGAGTTACACGGGCGAACGAGTAACATCGATAATTTATTAGATTCTGGAATGCGCACTCGTAATCTCATCGATCGGTGTATTTGTCCAGCTGAGTGCGCCCGTTAATCTTGCGCAAATGAAATAATGGTTTCAAGCTTTATCGACGGATAATGAATTTTAAATTGGATCAGCTCGACGCGGCATTAATTCCGCGCGTGATCCGAAAACTGGATTGCAAATTAGATTATCTAGCTCTATCTCCGTATCTGTGTCTCTCCTCCCTCGCTGTTTTTCTTCCCCCCCTCCCCTCCCTTCTTTTTTTCTCTCTCCCCCGTTAGACACATATCCGTCCCTCGAAGGTAAATGGGCACGATAGCACGGAATAAAAGGCGCGCCTCATCTGCATAATAAAAGTGGAAAACCAGCAGATATGATTGAATCTTAACCAAACTCCGGCAACTACGTTTCACCCCGTCCTGCCTTTTTTTTTGTAAAATCGTAACGCGAAATAATGTCTTCCATTTTAATCGACGCCGCGCGCCATTCTCCTAATTGGCACTTGTGCTCGCCATCCCTCTTCTTTCGACCATGGGAATTTCGTCCGATTTACATTTCGCCCCCCCTCGAAGTGTTTCTCGCATTCCTTTCGTTGCACATTTCGTTACATTTCCCCCCCCCCCCCCGGTAAAACATTCTATGTTAAAAAAAAAAAAGTAAAAGTTTGAAAACACAGAGACAGAGCGCGCGTCGAGTTCAACAAACTCAGCGAAGACGATAACGCTTTGCCGAGTGCGAGTTTCTATCGACGAGAGGAGATCCCGTGGATCACGTGCTATTCGTATTCGATCGCGCGCGATGCCGATATTACCGGGAGGATTCCATATCTCGAGGCCGGTTGACACCGGGCTTTCGTGACTTTTACGACCAGGCAATTTTGCGCAATGCGATCCTTGGTAATGCGAATTCACGTAGCTGCCTCGTAACTCTTCTTCCACTGCTCTCGTTACTCTTCTTCATTTATTACGAATCTGTCGGCACGTAACGATATAGTTTGACGCTCGAGATCGAGATCCACATGATTTAAGCTACGTGGATCCTCTGATTCTTCGATCGTTCCCGATCCGCTAGCTCGATTTGCCTCTAGTTTCTTCGTCAAAGGACTATTGTTCACGTATTCGTATTCGAACGATTATAGTCACTTCAAATATCTTAACTGAATGCAGTTGCTTAACGTCGTTTTAGATTTCAAAATTGGCGCTTCTGCTAGAGCCGCGGAGCTGAATCTTCATTTATTTAACACAATCTTCATTTATTTAATGAATACACGAACGTTCAATGAACAAGTGAACAATAATATTGTACGATTATCCAAACTGTTAGTGATATCGTTGCGAATATAGTTAGATACAGCAAGTTTTTCTTTTTGTCAAAATTATCAGTTCAAATTTTTATCATTATCTAGGATACGTATTTTTCTTTACACGTTGATCATTTTTTTTTTTTAGAAAAGAGATAATTTTGTGGATAACAGTTTACGTAGATTACGTCTTCTGATTCTGACAGATTGGAGAATCGGAATAACAAGAAGCGACAAAGAATCGGATAGTTCTATCGATAATACAGACGAATTTCTTGGGTGGCCAAGATATTTTTTATACATATTCACAAACAACGCGTTAAATTGCAAATCCTCGCGCTGCTATTCTCAGTTGCAGACTTTCGTCAATTATATGCGACGTTCTCGCCCAAAATCGCCGATCGCGAATGCAATTATATTTTAGTATATTATTAGTATATTTAGTATATTTTAGTATATTTTGATACTCGTTAGTTTCTGGTTCGTATTAACGAGCAAACATTCTTAAATAAATACTCATACGTTAATCCTCTATGGGGCTATGTAACTTTCAATGTAACTTCACATACAAAATATATCATTAAATAATCGAACTTTTTTGCACAAGATGGTGTGTACGTTGTCCTGTTGTACAATGTCTCTTTATTAACCAGTAACATTCTTGATAACAGTTATCATCTCTATCCTGAAATGTCAATTTTATTATCCGTTGTCAATCAAATTGATGAAACCGCTGAGAGTTCATTGTTAATCTGTATTTGCAGGTACACTTTCACAAGCCACGAAAAATATTCGGGCCCTCTATTTCTAAGCAATATGTCTGAAAAAGATATATCTTGATAAAATATTTATGCATAATTCCTTTATATTATTACTAATTGGATTTTAGTTCAGTTTAAAACAATTGCATTATGCAATTAGTAGCATATTAAACAACAGATCTACATCAATAATCATTAGAAACAACGTCTATCGTTATATTTTAATTTAAAAAATTAATTCTTTTTATCAGACGTCTAATACACGGAGGGTTAAATTAATCAATTCTCTCTTTCTCTGTTTTCAGGTAAGCTTGGAATCTGCAAACGGCGATACCCGAGGCGTTCTTAACCTAAGGTAGATCTGATCTAGCGATTGTTGATCGAGTGGAAAATTCGCGTGCAGGATTTTATTAATCAACGTTTAACGTTGCTTCAACGACCGATTCTCTTCCGGTAAGGTAGAAACAGTTAAGTACAAAGTCTAAGCACGTTTGCACGGATCGCGTTGACGTGGCCGAACGTTCCCGAGGAAACCTGTAGCCAGCCCGACACGTTAGCAAACTATCGGCCAGGATGGGAACAATGAAAACGCGATCCTCCCGGAACCGGCGATCGATCCCCGCCAGCATAGACGAACTCCCCTCCCCTCCCCTCCCCTTCCCTTCAGCGGACGGTTTTTGTCATGGCACGCCGAGACAAATGGCTTTCGCCAATCCGATTAATCCGGCCGCAGTTTACAATTCGAGATGCGCCGGTTAAATAATTACTTGGCAAAGTTACTACTCGCGAGGGTGCTCTCTCTCTCTCTCTCTCTCTCTCTCTCTCGGGCGAGAAGTGAACGCGGGGAGACAGGCGCGATAATGCGCGATAATTCGTTGCTACATGCGTTCGAGGCTGGGTTCGCTCCCCCCCCCTACCACCGCACTTCGCAGCCACCGCAATTTTATGATTGCGTTATCGATGTCGTTATCGAAAATTGCTGACCACCATGATAAATAGAGTCGCGGGAATTGACCACGTAATTTTCTCGATCGTGTTCCAGAGGAATATCGTGCGAGCGAATGTCGCGGCAATTGCGTGCAGCTGCAATTTTCCTTCCCCTGTTCCGATGATTTTGTTAATTTTTTTCTTTTTTTTTTTTAATTTCTCTCTTCCTCTTTCGTCTCGGTCGCGTTCTTTTTTTTTTTTCTTTTCCTCTTTCCTCCTCGTCGTTGCCGTTTTTTCGATCCCGTATTTTCCGCCATGGAGGATCGGTTTTGTTTCGTGGTGCCGTGCGACTTTAATTGTCAATTCACCTCGGCGTACCAGTTTTTCTCCCCCCGCCACGGCTTCACGATGGATCTTTCCCGATCCGGAAAATGAAAAATGCATTTCGCGCGTTTTATATACGCGATAAGCGAAAATTTCGTTTCGCCGACAATCCGTCGGAAGGGGGGGCAACGAGTGTGTTTCGTCGTTGACCCCGGATTCGTTTTCTTGCGCTTCGATCGTGCGGCTTTATCTGTTCTCGCTATCGGTATCGAGCTTCGCCAGGGTACTCTCTCTCTCTCTCTCTCTCTCTCCGTTTTAGATTTACACCAGGTTTACGAGATTGTTTCGTGAAACGAAATTTCTGCACGATAATTGTGCAGGGCAGACCGCAGGCGAATCATTTTTCGTTCGATAGTAAAGAAAAAACAATAATTCTTTTTTTTTCATATTTATTGTGAATTCATAATTAGCGATTACTTAACACTGTTCCTACCGACACTTCACGTATACCTATTCAGACTACAAATTTTTCTCTACGAATAAACAATAAAAAAAAAGAAGTGAATATTGAAAAATGTATTATACGTATATTTGAGGAAAAGTCGTGAAGTTTAAAGTCGATTTAATTACGTTGCATATAGGAAATTCTAATCGAAATTTTAACAAACGGTCATTTGACGTCGTAGTAAAAATAGTGTTAAGTAATCGCTAATTTAAAAGAGATAAATAATGAAACTTGATCTTTCATTTACGAACAGAGAATGAAAGAATCGAAGAAAAAGAAAAAAACTGCAAATTATGGGGGCAAATCGGATGAAATTCCGTGTGTCGAAACATCTTGCGATATCGCGATAATGGATATGGGAATATCGATCATTGCTCCGAATACTCGTATATGTCTGCTGCAAGGAATTTACGAAGCGGATGACCTTACCTTGGCGACTATACAACGAGAAATATTTTACGGTTTATTACGTATAAACGACACAAGAGCCGCAAGTCGTTGAAAATATAGAAGTCGTCTTCTTCGAAATAAGTTCATTCTCTAAAGTCGATTTTTCCAAATTGTTTCTTCTACCGAAACGAAAACAATAATAATAGAAATTCTCATAACTCTGAAAGTGATCGGTAACAACGTTCCCTTCCGTTAACATTGGAACTACCAAAACTAAGTCGGACCGATTTTTAATGTATCCGTTGGATATGTTTTGTTAGATTCAGACAATTCCTCGCAAAATTGTATTATAAATTTTCTCTATTTTTCTTCGGACTTGAATGTCTCCGATAGAAATTTTACTCTCGGTATTAACACTAGAACTACTAAACAAGTCAAAATGACTGGTTTTACAATTTTATTTTAAAATTTGTATTTCATGTATACAATTTTTCCCCCGCAATGATGCAATGACTTTTACAGTGTATAACTAAAGAAATAATATAATGAATTTTATTTTATTTTTATTTATTAGAAATCAAGATAATTTCGGTAGAAATAACTTCGCCTTAACTGTTGGTAGTTCTAGTGTTAACACTAAACGTACCGGCATTTTACATATACCTATCTTACCATAAGGAGTCAAATGACCCCTTGTGAATAAACGTTGATTTTTAGAAAGAAAATTCTTGATTTATTAAAGGGAATAATTCGCGACGTAACTTCTGATTTCTAATAAAATAATCAAACATATATATTTTTATTTAAATAAAAAAAATAATCAATTAATTGCACTTTTTACATATGACTGCAGTTTCTCCTTCGTACATTTGTCCGCAGACAAATTTTTTTGCAAATTATGCAAGTTTCGAGTGGTTTTATTACCCGTGCACAATCTTATTTGACATTTTCTTCGTGACTGGGAAATATTGCTTGGGCTGTTCGATGTTCCTTGTTGTAGGTTTTCCTTTCCTTCATCGATACTCTGTGACTAGTTCATCTGCTAATTGTAATAATTAATATTCTTTATTCCACAAGAACAGTCGTATATATCTAGATCGCTTATTTTCGAGACTACTAGGTTCTCTAGTTTATATTAATTAACCCTGATGCAAAAGTTACAAAAATAATTTTACTTATTATATTTTAAAAAATTTCATTTTCATTACTTTAAGCTTTAAATAAGGTAATTGTTTAAAAAAATTTACTAAAATTATATGTTCTAATATAACTTTAATAATTAATAGTATATTTTTTATTCACATATATTAAATAAATTGATATTTTTAAATAAAATTTTTAATGATCTATTAATTCTACTTAATGTAAATAAGTAATTTTGTATAAAGTAAAATTATATATTATAATATTATTATAATTGTAAACAAGAAAGTCTGTTAACAGCTGTCTTGATATACTTTATTCCAGATAGAGTATCCGTGCATTGATTCCAGCTAAATCCAGGATATCGAAGAACACGTGCACAGGCTATCTATTGCATTTTGATTTTCGCGCCATTTGGTGCAACCACATCGACGCCAAATTTAGTCTTATTATAATAAATAATTGTTTCGGGTGTTTCGCTTTCCATTGTTTTTGGCTTTGACGCGTTTATGTCTCGAACTTAGTGTATCGTAACTTTTTCTGTTGGTTTCGATTTATAAATTCAGTCAGAAAAAATACGTAAATTTCGTAAGGGGGTGTACATGAGGTGTGCAAAGAATTTTTCTCGGTAAAATATATAAGCTAAGAGAAAAAAGCAGAAAGCGAGAAATCGAGAATAATCGAGATAATATAAGAATTTACAGAAAGTCAGATCAGCGAACGAAGTAACAACGAACGTGCGATTTTGAAGTAAATTTTGAAAAAAATTGGTACGCTTGGTACGTTTAGCGTTGAGAGTCGACGCAATCAAAGATTCTTCTCGCAATCTCTCACCTGGCATGTTCGCCAGGCAAAGCCACGGGAACATCGAGATGCCATCGAGTTGGCGTGCGGCACCCAGCGGGGAGCTAACGAGAAAATTATTACGTTCAACATCTCGATAGGTTTAATCGAAGATGTCGAAACCCCGTGTCTCGTAGTCGGCTGGGTGTGTGTAATGTGTTTAGCGGGTAAAGCGCTAGCTCGATGTTCGCAGCGGAGGCGCAGTTACTTGGATTTAGTATTGCGAGAACGGTGGCGGATCGGTGGTAAGTGCGATGGTAAGAGGATAGAAGAGGGTGGACGGGCCGTGTTAACCTAGTTTCTATCCGAGTGATCAATACAACCAGCGTTCCGTGGTACCGCCGCAGCCACTTATTCATCTTGAAAGGTTCACGCGTTGTTTACCCTCTTCGGCTGGATAAATGTTATTCCGTTTATGCCGGGACTTGTAAGAACTATTCCGGTTCTTCCCAGTGCTATTTTCGCTTCTCCTATATTCGCGATCGTCGTCGATCGTCCCTGGAAATATTCGATCGAGCAATAAGTTCATTCCCTTCTGTTTCACATACGTAATTTAAGTACGCTTGCAAAGATTGCCTAAATAATATAAAAAATATTGAGTAACTGAATTTTTTAGTAGAGATAAAAGATATATGTATATATATATATTCGTATGGAACGATAGAGTGAATAAATTACTACTCGATCAAACAGATTTCGTATTTTCTTTTAACCGTGCGAATGAATCTATTACTCAGTTTAATAGATTGCGGTAGAATTACTCGCGTAGTTTGGCAAGTTGATTGATTTTGCGTTATTTGGGTTGGCGAAGCGCCTGCCGATAGAAAATTTCGAGATGCTCGCTTGTAAAATTTGGAAAGTAGAATCGCGAACCGAGGGGAATTTATTTTTCATGCTTGTGTTTAGTCATTCTTGACATTCATAAAGCAAAACGGTCGCACATACGGTTGAAACATAGTTATACAAATCGTCGTATAAATTGGGATCATCAAGCCTTCGAATTGCTCCGAATTCCCATCTCATCTCGTCACTATTCAAACTCGCTTCTGTAATTGTAATTCCTCACACGTGTATACATGAGCAGGAGTAATTTCGTTCGACGCGAGACAAACGACAATTTATTCCACAAAATGTCGCAAGTGTTTTATCGACGTATCGCAGCGCGCGATTCTGGCGAGACCTAACCTAAACGTAAATTGTAACCTAAACTTAACCTAAACCTAAATCACATGATCTAACCTAAACCTAACTTAAACCTAAAAACTGTACAAATAGGCAGTTTTTATTTTATGTAGTTTTATAGATATATATACTTTTTCTACTTTTACAGATACTTGTACATAGTGATATCAAGGGAGCGCTATCGCGTTGCATAGTATTATCCAACTCGGTTTTTTAATTGATTTAGTAGCGTGCAACGCGATCACGCTGTCCGGATTTCGTGTCGAATAGCGTTTGATTAATTTACAATGCGTCCAGTTTCGATTATAGCGAGTCACATTGAAGCTTCCTTTTCCAACTATTTTCGTTTCAATTGAACCTAAACCTAACCTACATGACACGAACGTAACTTAACCTAGATTTAACTTTCTTTTCAATTAAATCGCGTGGGCCAGCGATAAATCTTAACCTAAAAATTTATTTACAGATGCTTTTACATCGTGTCGCATGGTACTATCCAACACGGTTTTTTAATTGTTTTAGTAGCGTGCAACGCGATCGCGCTGTCCGGATTTCGTGTCGAATAGCATTTGGTTAACACTTTACCGACCGTGTATTAGCGGTAAATAGTTAGCCGATTAATAGGCTACCGGTCGGTAAAGTGCTAAAATATGTTAGTTAGCTGATTAATAGGCTATCGGTCGGTAAAGTGTTAAAATATGTTAACCGATTAATAAACTATTTGTCGGTAAAGTGTTAAAATATGTTAACCGATTAATAGACTACCGGTCGGTAAAGTGTTAATTTACAATGCGCCCAGTTTCGATTAATAGCGAGTCACATGACCTAACCTAAACCTAACGTAAATCTAAGCTGAACCTAAAAACTGTACAAATAGGCAGTTTTTATTTTATCTAGTTTTATAGATATATATACTTTTTCTACTTTTACAGATACTTCTGCATAGTGACATCAAGGGAGCGCTATCGCGTTGCATAGTATTATCCAACTCGGTTTTTTAATTGTTTTAGTAGCGTGCAACGCGATCACGCTGACCGGATTTCGTGTCGAATAGCGTTTGATTAATTTACAATGCGCCCAGTTTCGATTATAGCGAGTTATACCGAAGCTTCCTTATTTTCGATTATAGTGAGTTATACCGAAGCTTCCTTATTTTCTTCTCAATTGAACCTAATTTACATGACAAACGTAACTTAACCTAAATTTAACTTTCTTCTCAATTAAATCGAAATCGCATGAGCCAGCAATGGACCTTAACCTAAAAATTTATTTACAGATGCTTTTACATCGCATGGTACTATCCAAGCGTTTTGATACCATGCAACGCGATCGCGTTGTTCGGATTTCGTGCCATATAGCGTTCCATCAATTTACAATGCGCATGGGTTTCGATTATAGCGATGTTATCATATTCGAAGTTGCCTCTCCAAATTACTTTCTATCCGGAATTAAACGTAAACCAAAAGAGATGATCATAAATGGTCAGTTTTTAGAAAACAACAGGCGCTACTGCATTGCTTGACATTTCTCGCAGTTACAGCCGCGTGGCACTGTCCAACACGGTTTTCCAAATATATCCTCCGTGGCACTAAAACCACGCGAAAGCCAGGATTCGTGCTCGCAATCTCGTCTTGGTGATCGCGAACGAAGGATACGCCGCGCCGCGACGACAAGCGTGATAATCGCGCGGCAGGGAATTGCTCTCGCGGTTTGCTAAACAGATAATTAATTAACCGATGATTGACAGAACGATGTTGCAACCATTGATATGTGCAACATATCGATATCACGACGAGCTGACAACTCTCGTAGAAGTTTCTCGCCGCGCGGCGAGTCGAGGCAATCTTGACGCGAGTCCTTGGATAACGCGTACTGATAACGCCTCGCATATTTCGCCGTCGAGCGCGCGTAATTCGATTAGAACGCGTCGTGTCGCCGTTAAACGCGGTCGAGGAACGACGGCGTGAAAAAAAAAAAAAGGAAAAGGTCCGCCAACAAGTCCGCGACCACACCGCGTCGAGTAATGGTTTTTGATCTCTCGCTAGTCAAGCGAACGCGGCAAAACACGTGCACGCGTTTGTGAATGGAGTCCGGTGTGCGTGCGTGTGTGACGCGTGAAGAAAGAGAGGAAGAACGTATGCGTACATGTACAGATATACGTAGAGATAGAGAGTGGTTCATCTCGAGCTGATTGTGTCGCGCGTGCATGCGCTTGCATCGGATGCGTGCGTGCGTGCGTGTATGCATACGTTGCATCGAGGATAGGTGCACACGTCCTCGCGTGAACGCGCGCCGAAGCCAATTAACTGTAACCCGCGGGATCTGCTTGCCAAGTCAGGCTTACCAGAGTAATGCCCTACGAAGCCCTTCGTCGAGAGGGGTTCCGATCCTGCG
Source organism: Tetragonula carbonaria (assembly GCA_032399595.1). Lineage (NCBI taxonomy): Eukaryota > Metazoa > Arthropoda > Insecta > Hymenoptera > Apidae > Tetragonula > Tetragonula carbonaria. The sequence goes on along the minus strand of JAUCRC010000007.1, from coordinate 1,639,037 downwards.
AGCTATAAGGCCAGACAAGAAAGGCCGTGTACGGTTTACCTTTGTAACTTGGTAAGCCCCGCTGCGCGAGTAACGCCGCGCCCGCTCGTGAATTTGATTAAATATGCCTTGGACACGAATACCGTCGATCCATCCTCCGGATTAACTAAACCGGTGCACGCTGTTGCAACGTAATTGCTCCGAGCGTCGCCCGTATACGGCTATACGGAATACGGTTTCCCCGGCACACGCAGGGTGAATTGCTTCTTTCGATGAAAATACGCGGGTTAGCGCAACCAGGTGCTGCCAACCCATAAGTCGCAACACACGGTTTCGCAAGACCGTTTCGATCGAACGTACGCGAGAAACTCGCGAACTTTCAGACAGCAGAGCGTTTCTTTTTTTTTTTTCTTCTTTCAACTCTCTGCGGGCCCCCCTTCTGTGTCAGCTTTCGAGTCACGTACCAATGTATTATTATCGATATTTCGTTCAATGATTTAACTTCTTTCCACTTAACGCTAGAACTACCGACAGTCAAGACGAAGTTATTTCTACCAAAATTATTTCGATTTCTAATAAGTAAAAATAAAATACAATTCGTTGTATTATTTCTTCGGTTATACACTGTAAAAGTCATTGCGTCATTGCGGGGAAAAGATTGTAACACGAAATAGAAATTTTGAAATAAAATTGCAAAACCAGTCATTTCGACTGGTGTGGTAGTTCTAGCGTTAATAACCGGTAACATTCTTATTGACGATTCATCGTGTCTAACCTGAAAATATCATAGTCACAGAAGCTGAAGGAACCATCTTGTGTTGTGCAAAATTGTCATCATTTTTTCTTCTATCGGTGTTTGTTAAACGCATGGTGATAGCCCTTGGTTTGGTACATTAATAATATCTCATTTGTTTCAACAATCATTTTCTTACTATTTTCATCTTCACGATGTAGCTTCGCGACTTTTTCAAATTAGGCTTCGGTGTGTTTGCGTTTTCTTTGCTCTTTAGTTTCACACATCAGAGGTGCAAAATCGTACGTAGAAATAAAAGAGCAATAAAAATCGGAAGTAGCAGCGATATATAGGTCCAAAGATCATCCAATAGAAATTTACCCGGCGACGCATAAATATTATATCACAGATGAATTTAATGGTAAATCGTCGTCAGATGAGGATGCAAAGCGATTCCGAGAGTAAAATGTTCAAAAAAATGGGACTCCATGGTTGATTGCATTTTATACACAAGTGCAAACGTTGTAAGCGTTATATGTTACCTCAAAGTTTGAAAAGTGTCAATCTCTGTACTTAATCTCATAGGTATTTGTTGGTTTTACGTTTCACATAAATCTTTTTCTTCTTTTAACCCTTTCGGTACGAGCGCTCTGTCCGCCGTGATACTCCCGCTGCACCGAAAATGCACATATAGCGCGTGATCAGTCCTCTTTTGTATAAAAAAGCGTTAAATAAGCACTGTGCTTGATAAAACAATGTTTCTTCTAACAAATGTCGTTTGTAGTTTTACCGTTAAAAGACGTATAAAATTCTATTATTATGTAAGTAACACTAGAATTATATAAGTACTATATATAAAAAATTAATTATACAAATTAATATATGTAATTAATTTATATTTTTACATAATTAATTATAAAAATTAATATATATAAAAAATTCTATTAATTATATTCTGTTATATAATTATATTATATAATTATATTCTATTAATTATGTAAGTAACACTAGAATTATATAAGTACTCACAGGTCACCAGATGGATATATCCGGCGCTCGTACCGAAAGGGTTAATTATGAAAAAAAATTCGGCCCACCAGAGTCATTCCAGTGACTCGTAAAATCAGGCGAGAAAGAAAATTCCTTCTCTCGATATGATCGGCCACTTTTTTCCCCCCTCCCACCCCACTCAGGGACATACGAGTGGATTGCTCGACAAATATCGAAGAGCTCGCGACGATCTCTTGCGCAGAGAGTAGTGGCCTGAGCGAGCCAAAGTTTACACTCGGTTGGTTTAACTGGAAAATTAAACGTTGCACTTTGGATTACACGTTACAGCGGCGTTGGCGTTGGCGCGAATTCAATTAAATTTGTGATAAACGGAAAGACTGGCGTGGCAAAGTGCCGTGTAACAGTGCCTGCTGGTAATACTAAGCCGCATACTAAAGAATTCCGTTAACCGTCTCTCTGTTCTAATTGTTAATTTCTTTGAACATCTTTGCACACTGCAAATGCAGATTCCGCGCGAATTTCAGTACTAATTTGTACGAATTTAGGCCAGGAACATTTGCTTAGGACTACTGAGCAATTTCAAAATGGTGGAATTGATACTGGGGTCAAACGACAGTTTCAGACAGAATCGTAATCTAATGATTACGCGTCAGCGTGGAGTCAGAATATTAATCGGTAATCGCTAATTAATGAACAAGAAAATCAAAATCATTCGTTAATCATAGAATGATTACGCTATTGAGTATGAGTGGCCAGTAGTTTACTTCTGAATCTGTTACGTATATTTTGTAGAAACTGCGTTATTTGTTGTTGGTATAACACTTTTGCAGTTTTATGAGAATCTGGTCGAAATCTTCCATCAACTGAAAGTCTCGTCTGTATATTTTTGGAATATCGTTGTTTTACCATTTTTCTTTAACCATAAACTTGATCGGTAATTGCTGATTAATGAACAAGAAAATCAAAACCATTAGTTAATCATAGAATGATTACGCTATTGAGTATGAGTGGCCAGTAGTTTACTTCTGAATCTGTTACGTATATTTTGTAGAAACTGCGTTATTTGTTGTTGGTATGTATATAACACTTTTGCAGTTTTATGAGAATGTGGTCGAAATCTTCCATCAACTGAAAGACTCTCGTCTGTATATTTTTGGAATGTCATTGTTTTACAATTTTTCTTTAACCATAAAGTTGATCGAAATTTTCTAGATTCTTCATTATTGATGCCGTCGCCAAAGGTATATCGCAGATATTGTAAATTTTAACAAATTATTCTAAATTCAACATACTCAGTATAGTATTATTCAGCAAAGAATACGCTTAGATATCCTCTCTAGTGAATCTGCCACTCAAGCTGCAAACGATTTAACATTTAGTTACGCTGAATACTACAATTCTGCGCGATAAAATATACTCAGTGATTTGAAAATGGCCGATTACAATAACCACAAGTTACAAAGATTAATCAAGATTATTTACCGATTTATTTTACGATTAATCGATCAACTGATTACTATCTAGATTACTATTGATTACTATCTAGCGACTGATTACTAAATTGCAAAATAATTGATCGCTGACCCAACGCATCAGAGTTGGTTTGAAAATCACATTTGACGATGACACAAAGTTCCAAAATATATTTCAATCCTAGTTTCGTCTTCTAGTTGCTGGGCGAAACTGTGACACAGATCAGTTAGGCTAAACACCTAGTGAAGAAGAACAGCCAGCCATGTTTTCGACACTCGGTGAACCGCGTTGTCGATTGTTAGCGCCAGTGTTCCCTGTAAACTGTGCAAGCGTAATTTTCAGGCAAACAGAGAGGCTTCAATGGCCGCGGCAAAGTTTGCATTGGCCGGTTAAGTGGAAAATTAGACGTTGCACTTTCGATTGAGCGTCTTGGCACACAAGTGCACGCGTTGCGCGCAATTACGCGAGCGAGCAACGCTGAGAGAGAGAGAGAGAGCGGATAGTCGAGCTTGGGACATCGCGTGCGGACAATGATTCGCGAATTAACGATCGCGAATTATTAACGAAGGCTACGCAGCGAGGCGTGACCTTCGTCCTCGTCGACTCGTCGTCGACGTCGATCTCCATCGTCCTCGAGCCTGTGAACAATTTGAATGAAGTTTTAAATCTGAATTTCAGTGATTCTCGTTTCACCGATCGCCCCCCTTTTTTTTCTTCAGACGAGAATTTTTCAGTCCTCTTGTCCCTGGAAATCTAGTTTGTTTCAGCGAAACAAAGGCAGGAAAACGCAGTGACTCTTCGAGCCTGTGAAAAATCTGAATTAAGTTTTAAATCTGAATTCAGTGATTCTGAAAATTCTCGTTTCACCGACCGCCTCCCTTTTTTTTTTCTTCAGACGAAAATTTTTCGGTCCTCTTGTCCCTGGAAATCTAGTTTGTTTCAGCGAAACAAAGGCAGGAAAACGCAGTGACAAATTTGCGTTATTTTTACCTACCGTTCTCCAACAGAATAAGAAAGATTATTGCAAATGAGACAATTGTTGAAACTTGAAATTATAAAATTATCCGGTCGATTACGACTTCGTGATTGTTTCGCAACAATGAAACACGTGATTCTCTTATCTTCTTTTCTTTTTCTTATCTTCTACTCTTTCCTCCTATTTTTATTCATCACCCCCCCCCCCCCCAATTACATCTGAGGCTACCTTGAATCGGTCCAGCGTCCACTTAGAAATTCGAAACACTGACCTAAATAATCGAATATGATGCGTAAGTCGCGCGTTGAGTTTTCTTCGTTCGCCGAAACACCGAGAAAATGCTTTCTTTTTTCCAGAAATCGATTTATTACGTCGCACGTACTCGCAAGTTGCGGCTGGAAGGAGAAGTTGACGACGCATTTCCGATTCGTTCAGGTTGTTAGACTTTGATACTCGTCTTTCAGTTGATTTAGAATTATGTAACTGAACGTGTTGAAATTTTCTCCGGCAGATGATCATTACCCTGCAGTGGAAATCAGAGAGAGAGAGAGAGAGAGAGAGAAGTGAGATTGTTTCTGTTATATTTACTCGCGAAATATGAAATTACTTTTCACTCGACCCAATAAATAAAGCATCGACTGCTTTGTGAAAACGGCGCGTTAGCGCTGCAAGAGAGAATTTTGTCAACGTAGGATTCATCGTTGCGACGAGTTTTAAAACTGCTTTCAAAAGTGCTACGAAACGCATTATACAGGGTGTTCAGTGTGAAGCTAGTCACGCAATATCCTCTCAAACTATTCGCTATAGAGAAAAATGTTACAAAACTTACGTTGTTATGTTGAAAATAGTACTTGTTTCGCTTCATATATTGACAGTTTTGCCAAATAGAAATTAATGAATATAACGTAACAAACAGTCTAAGATAGGCAGAGAAACATAACCTCTCAGAAAAGCACACGTTGCGAGATTGTTTCTGTTATATTTACTCGCGAAATATGAAATTACTTTTCACTCGACCTAATAAATAAAGCATTCCATTTCCTCCACGTATCGACAGTGTCGTCGAATAAAAATTAATGAACATAACGTAACAAACAATGGTCCAAGATACGCAGGGAAACATAACCTCTCAGAAAAACACACGTAGTGAGATATTGAGTGAAGATTGTTTCTGTTACATTTACCCGCGAAATACGAAATTACTTTTCACTCGACCTAATAAATAAAGCATTCCATTCCCTCCACGTATCGACAGTGTCAAATAGAAATTAATGAATATAACGTAACAAACAGTCTAAGATAGGCAGAGAAACATAACCTCTCAGAAAAGCACACGTTGCGAGATTGTTTCTGTTATATTTACTCGCGAAATATGAAATTACTTTTCACTCGACCTAATAAATAAAGCATTCCATTTCCTCCACGTATCGACAGTGTCGTCGAATAAAAATTAATGAACATAACGTAACAAACAATGGTCCAAGATACGCAGGGAAACATAACCTCTCAGAAAAACACACGTAGTGAGATATTGAGTGAAGATTGTTTCTGTTACATTTACCCGCGAAATACGAAATTACTTTTCACTCGACCTAATAAATAAAGCATTCCATTCCCTCCACGTATCGACAGTGTCAAATAAAAATTAATGAATATAACGTAACAAACAATAGTCCAAAATACGCAGGGTAACATAACCTCTCAGAAAAACACACGTAGTAACCGATAAATAGGTGGTCCCATAAGTTCGTTCTTTGCGTCGACGACGATATTATTGAAAATGTATTGGGCGAAAAGACGAGACTATCAGTTCGATAAAATTTAATTTACTCAACCCAGTGGGTAGTAAGTCGCTAGTAGGGAACGACGAGAATATCGACGATAGTTACCACTGGGCAGACGACTAGAGTTTATCGCGGCGGAGGCGATCGTGTAACGTCTGTCTCGTCGCACGGTGAAAACGCACGCGTTTCGAGATTGTTCTCGCGTACTTGGCTTTTCATCCGCAAGGCAGCCGTGACGTGGTTGCAGCTTCGAACCAGGGTTACCTGGTGTGCCCAGCGTCCAACTGCGACGTCGTTCCGCCATCGTCGTAAATTAAGAGTGACTGACAGACATCAGTGAGGAATTCCAAGGGGTTCTCGCAACGTCGCTTTGTACCGTGCCGCGTTGCACACTGCGATTGTGCACTTTGATCGTTCGCTGTCCATTATTACGATGGTTACTTGCCGCTCGTCGGTTCTACGAATAAAATAATTCCCTTTGCAACGAGGCCTGGAAGACCGAGGCCGCGCCGGCGACGATAAGGAGATTGAACCAACCAGCCAGAGATCGTTCACCACCGGAATAAACCGGCTAATAAACCGGCGGCTCGCGCCGTGATTCTTTAATGGAAATGTTTCTTTCGGAAATGTTTCTTTAATCGACTGTGTCGCGACGGAGTACACTCTCGTAAATAGCTTGTCGATTTCCCGATTGCCGATATAACTCATTTAGCGACATTTATTTACAATTGTCCGTGTAATCAATTGCACGTTGAACTATTTCGCAGTATTATTTTCGGGCGAAAAGTTTTACTTTCATCGCGCAAGTCCAGGTGTCGTACGGTATTTACGACACGCAAATTGTCAAACTAAGAAACAACGCTCATTCGCGCGTCGAGTTGGTTGCTTTCCAATTGCCGATATTTATTTCGCGCGAAGGAAGCAGGGCGTACAAAGGAGCGAGTCTGGTCTTTGGAGATGGAGGCAAAGAAGAAGAAGAAGAAGAAGAGGAGGAGGAGGAGGAGGAGGAGGAAGGAGAAGAGGAAGAGGCCACGTAAGGTCGCGAACGACCATTATACAGCAACAATAGCCTCATTGTCCACTGTTTGCAATGTGACATGCCTAAGAGGCCTTAGCTAGGCATCTGAGATCGTATCGTGCGATAATATTGTCCTGTACACCGCTGGCGCTGCCAAGCTCTCCTTCCTAACCTTCCGCGCTATTCCTTTCCCATACCGAAGCGTCCTGCTGTCTCTTCCACGGTCTTTCCTCACTTCTCGCCCGACGTGAAATATTTTACGTCGGCCGTGTCTCGGTGCCGCGAGCTGTGCGGAACGTGCCGGATATCTTTCTACCAGCCCCTCTCTCTCTCTCTCTCTCTCTCTCTCTGTCTGTCTCTGAATAAATTATATCCGTGATACAACCTCGACAGTTTGGTTACGGTCGAATTAGACGTCTGCCTTTTGGACGGCGTTCGCGGCATAAATTCAACGGCGCAATAGAAGTCGCGCGCGGTTTAAATTGTCACGCGGCCCGCTTGAACGCGCGTTCGTCTCGCCTCGCGTCGCCGCCGACGTTACTGACAGCTGCGAACAGAAAGAGAGAGAGAGAGAGAGAGAGGGACTACTTTGGAGGTTGCTTGCTTGCTTGCTTGCTTGCCCCCGAAGTCGAGTCGAGAGGATCGGTTTGCATGCTCCGATTACGATTTACAACAGCGGAGGCGCAACAGTTACCGGACTCGAGACTTTCCCAGCTCAGGAATCGGCTGATGAAGGACGACGAGGGTGTTTTTCGAACGTGGAGCCTAGCAATCCGCGAGTAGTCCGGGGGGGGGAGGGGGTAGAACATCACGGGTGGGATCTAAAGGCTGCGCAGGCCTGCGAAATGATGGCATTCCTACGTGACAGTTGTGCCAAGCACGGAGGAAAATCTAGATCTCGTTTAGATCTCTCTCTCTCTCTCTCTCTCTCTGCCTCTCCGATCCCTAGCCCTGGCCTGGGCTGGCCCCCGTGGCCAGTTAATAACTCGGAGCGCATACAGGCCGGCGAAAGGAGATCGGATCGGAATGCAGTCTGTGCAGGAAGTGACCGATCAACGACCCTACGATGCTTTCCAGCCGGAAGCACACCGATTGACGCGATATCATTCGTCGATATCGCGAATCTATCTGTCGATATCGATGTCGACGTTCTCTCTCTCTCTCTCTCTCTCTCCATTCGTTCGAGACGATTGGACAATGTGAGATTCGAGGCTCGCGACGTGAAACGCCAGCTATTAATATTTATGCCACCGTGTTAAACGGTCGAGACGCGGAATTCGGGTCTCGAATTCTTCGACAACGAGATCGTGGCGCGACGAAATGTGAAATACGGCGTATCCGAGCGATTGGAAAAAAACCGGATGGCAAAAACGGGCTGGCACTCCGATTTCCTCCCGCGCGTGGAATACGTTTCACTTTTTCACGGCGACGATTGTTTCGCGATTGTTTTTATGGAGATTCGCCCGATTCCGGGGACCGCGATCGATGTACGCCGCTGCTGCGACGTCGACCTTCTCTTTCGTCCACGTATTATCGTCGTACGTATTGTAAATCGTCTGTGAATCGATCTGGAAGCGCGTGACGCCGAAAAGAAAAAAAAGATCTTCGAACCATCCTGAAATCGTAGAACTAGTTTCGATCGATCGATCGGAGGACGCGATGAGAAAAGTCGTCGAAAATGGATGGATGGATGGAGTTTTCTCAAAGAGGAGGAAAGGGAAAGGAAAATGGAAACATGGAAACATGGAAACAGCGCTGTTGTGTTGCATCGTGGTAAACGTTGGTAGATCAAGCCGATCGGTAGGCCGGCCTGGTTGGTGGGCGATACGCTATTCTAAATAAGTTTAGCTGGCCTGGGTTATTGCCCTCCGGTGAACCTAACGGCATGGCGGCCGACTAGCATTTGTGACATTGTGATTGCTGGTGTACCGGCGAAGCCGCGAATGCATTGCGGTCGCGCGCCGCGGCACTTCGCGGTCTTCCGTCGGTGGGCCGCTCGCACCTACCCACTGCCAGTCTCTCTCTCTCTCTCTCTCTCTCTCTCTTTCTATTGACAGTTTCCTCGATTCTGTTCTTCTTTCTTTCTTTCTTTCTTTCTTTCTTTCTTTCTTTCTTTCTTTCTTTCTTTCTTTCACGCTCGATCGATCGATGGACCCCTTGTGCAGCCTGCAGCTCTTGCAGGTCGTCGATTTGTCCCTTTCGGAGCTCGAACGTTTTTCTTCCGGTTCGTCGATCGTTCGTATCGTTCGTATCGGCCAGCGATACGTGACTCGATCCAGCCGATCGCACAGTGGGGCATTCGACCCGAGAAGCTGGTCCGAAGTAACCTTCGTTGAAACAATACATCTCGATACGCTGTAATGTGTTTTATTACGATAAGCGTGGCGTATTTTTAAATCAGGTAGAAGTGTACATCTTTTGCTTCAAAGTAATCAGTGCACAAAAAGATAGCCAATATATCGAATGATTCTGCGATACACGCAAATATAAATAAATCCTCGTTCTTGAGGAATTCGAGTTTGTAAGATTTGTCGAGGAAAAGAATGTTACTTTCAAATTTAAGTCTGATCGAGAAAACACAGGAAAGTAAAATGTTGCTCTATCGTCCTACAGTTTTTACTTTTATCGCAGTCCTGAAATACTATACTCGTAAAAAATTAGCTCTTTGGTATATTTGGTCTCTCGACTCTTTTTTTTTTACAACAGCAAAAATTACCGAAGTTAAAGCCTCAATTTTCTTACTCATTTCTGTTGTTCTTAAAAGAATGAATTTCTAATTTGCTCTTGGATGCATACATACAGGAATGAAATATTCAATTTACTCCAAAAAAAAAAAAAAAGAAAACCAACTCTCTGCTTTATTTTGATCTGTATTTTGTAAACTCAAAGGAATTCTACAAGTTGCAGAATGCAAGAAATATGACAAAACAAGCCTTTTTGCATCGTAATTTTAGAATCTCTCCGATTCTGTCTCCGATTTGTAATAAATCATCTCCATTGAACAGCCAGCGTCGCTCGGCTATTAATTATTCAATTTCGCTCGATTAAATCGTTATATAATTAATTCGTACTCGCGACCCGTTTATCTCTTCGTTATTTACGCTTATCGAGTGATTAATAGTTTCTTCGATTGTTAATTTTAAATAGCCGCAGGAATTCGCATTGACCTTCGACCGAACATCGAGCACAACCACACGTATCAAACAGTATTGATGATGAATGAAATATCGGTTTAATTATTTATATCGGTAGAATTATTCAAGACTGCTATAATTATTCGCTCTGATTCTCGCGCGACGTATGTCGATTATATACCTATATACTTTACAGATTTCGCAGACCGATCTTGAACGACGTAGAACGTCGTCAAGGTAGAATTAAAAAATTATACTCATAAAAATTGTACATAAAAATTTTGCAGAATTTTTATTCGAACAAGGAAAGACTTCTACAACTTATCGATGTAAAAAGAAAAATATGCTGCTTAAAGATGAACAAAAAATCGTTTTTCTAATTTTGAAAATATTAATTTTTCCACTCATGTTTACCAGGACTTTTTTTTTTTTAATGTTTCGGCGACTACTATTTACCCTAGAAATAATGAACTCTTTCTTTTATTCATCGATGTTTCTTTTTCATCGCTGATATTTGCACCTTGTGTCCTTTGCTATAGTACCTCGGTACCTAATTCCTAACTAATTCGTTTTACGTATTTGGTAATTTCGCGCGTGTGGATCGAACTACTCGAACGAGATCGAAACCTGTCGAAATATTCGGTAATATTCCGGCGTTAAAAATTTACTTTTCGTTCGATCGAGCGTCGTTCGGAGAGACGTAACCGCGAGACTCGCGCGTGTGTATATATATATATATTTGGAAAACTCGAGCGTGGAAATCCCGGGGCGAAACGTCACGCCCGGTTGGGAAAACTGCGCGGCACAACGTCCAATTTTGCTCGATCCCGTCCGAAACAGTTTTATTTCGAAACCCTGCGCATAGCGCCCCTCCCCTCACCCCGCGTACATATCGAGCGGAGAGCGTCGTAGTCGAGAATTCACGGCCGATTTAATAACGGATTAGGGGGATACACGCGTCCGCGTGTGATTTAATAAAGCGCAGCCAGAGAGAGAGAGAGAGAGAGAGAGAGAGAGAGAGAGAGTTTTGACGAGAGCCCGGCTAGGCAGCTCGTGCATCGGTTTTCGTTAATTAAGAGTCGGCCGCGTCGTTGACCCGCGGCGCGGAGCAGGATGGCCTCCGGTTTCAGAATTTCAGGATTCTTGGGCGACCTCGATCGACCGCAAGGATACACGCCGGCAGCGAGACGAAACGGACGAACCGCGCCGCGTCCGGTAACGCCAGGAAATTAGCGCCGTCCCCGATAGTAAACACAATTATGCGACAAAGTAAAGGTGCGCGGCAACGCAAACACTAATTTGCGCCGCAAACAGACCCCGTAAGTCGCCGCGCATCGCGCCGTAAGCCTCGGGATAAACACCAACTCGCTGCCTTATCCGACTTAATAACTATCACCCGTCTATTTATAACCTGCCATCGGCTCGTCCTTCTTCCTTCCCTTCAGCTCTCGCTTTTTTTCTTTTTTTTTTTTTTTTTTTTTTTTTCTCTTTTGGGACGGGAGTTCGTCCTGTCGGGAGAAATTGTTTGCACGATTCGGACGGATGATTCTCGGACGAGACGAGGTCGAGATAATGGACTTTCAGTTATTCGAAGATACGTTATCGTCATTGCGTTCGCGATCTCGAGCCCCCTGTTTCCGGTCAATTTTAGCAGAAAAGCAGAGTTAACCATTTTTAGTGCAGCGCGATCGCGCCGTTCAGATTTCGCGTCGAATAGCGTGTACTTTTTCTACTTTATCTACTCTATCTACTCTACCTACTTTATCTACTTTACCTACTTCATCTACTTATCTTTTTGTCTACTTTGCCTACTTATCTACTCTTGTTGCTTGACATTTTTCGCGGTTTTTTTAAAATAGCCCGAGGCTATACTAAAACAAACTCGATCAACTCGACTTCCAATTTAGGCTAACTCGATTAGTTGGTCCACTTGGTTTGGTTTTTACCACGACACTTTATATATTTTACTACGAAACAAACGTGCATCGTCGATCGTTTCGTACGTGCAGACGGGATATGCTGTTGTTGCGTGCACGGGATGTTCGTTATCAGGCATTGATTAGGTAAGATATTTGACGAGCTAACTAACACGTTCGTGGCCCGAGGTGAAAATCTCCCGCTGATACGCGCCGGAAAAGCGATACAAGCATCTCTGTTAATTAGAATCATACATATATATCTGTGATTACGCGTGTTGGATATCACGCATTAACAACGATCGCATGTGTGAAGTTTTCTTTTTTTGATCTTGAACACGGCTAAATACGAGTATGATGAACGCGTTAACGCTGCAAGAATCGGCGACATTCACCGCACCGTTGATTTTCAGCCGACCGAGCTGCTGGTGAAAGTTTGTTCGGAAAGTAGGCGATTCGTTATGCTATTGGGGAATACTTGAACTCGTTCTCGTGTTCAGTACAGTGCGACGTTTTCAGAGCGCAATGTAACATTTTCTCCAATTTTTCATTGAGTTTTGAATTGTACACTGAATTGTACTCTTGTTAATATTCAGTCGCTGAACATTGAAACTGTCCTAATTTTCTAAAAAGAAGTAGTAAACTTCAGTTTATTTCCAAGCTTGAATTTTAAAATTTTTACTTATGCAACAGACGTGACAAAATGCAACATTCTTTTCTTTTTCACGATCGAGTCTATGACAAATTTGAAGATTGAAGTCTTCCCTTTGCAATGATCTTTAAAAAACGATAGCAGCACGATTTTTTCCCTCGCCAATTTGTTGAACTTTGAATGCCAGGTAAAAATGTTACCGATTTCTCGAATTTTCGTCGTCTGGGCTTAACATTCAAAGTTTAATAAAAAGGTTGATAAATAGTAATACCTTTTTCTTTTTTTTTTGGAGATTATTGTAAAGGGGAGACTTTAGTCTTCGTAATTTAGTTATAAAAAAAAAAATCAATACTACGATATAATTGAGAACAATTCTCGCGCAGAAAAGTGTCTTCACTGGACCATCCGTGAACATTCTAAATAAAACGCAGGCCAAAGTAAAATGAATGACATGTTTCGAAACTAGGGATTCCGTGCTATTGAAATGAGCCCAGACTTGTCGTTTATTACGAACTCTGTGGTAACGATCGAAGAGAATCGATATTTGCTCGATCGTCGCTCGATCGTTCATTACCGCGGATCCTTTTTTTCAAAGTGAAAAGGGGAAAGAGAAATGTCGGCTGTAAGGAGGACAGAAATTCACGGTTGCGACGTAAATTTGCGACGTGACATTGTCACCTCGATACTAAAAAGCAGCAGGAACCAGGCGTCCCCGGTTTCTCTCCATTGTGCTCTCTGCCTTTCCCTCGTCCCCACCGGGCTGCTGCCCTATAATAAATGCACGTTTGCAATCTGGGTTTACTACCCGGTGGAATCCGTTGGCCCATTTTCAGGCCACTTTTCTGCTGTTTCATTCGCACACGCTGCTCGTTACGCCAGAGAGGTCACGCTTTTGTTTGCCATCTCTTTCCCCCTCCTGCTCCTCCTCCTCCTCGTAAGTTCCATTAGCCGGTGCCCAATTTGTCCGATTGCCACGTGAACTTTCGACTTTCGCGTTTCACAAAGGCTTCGCCTCGTCTCCGTGACGAAGATCATCTCGCGTTTAGGCAGAGAAGTGGGATCTTCAACGAGCGGAGTTCAACAACGGATGGCAAAGTCGTGTACATTTCGCGCGTTTTTCCCACGCCACTGTTCTTCCGTTGATCATTGTTTCAGTACACGTGTATTTCGAAGATTTTGATCCGTGCTTGGTCTGAAAGACATTGTACGTTTCATCGGAATACATAGTCAGAACGAAAAAGCCAAAGAATTGTTGCTTATCGAATTTTCATTAATACCAGATTATTAATCAATTAAAAAGGTCAAGAAATCACCGATTTATGATCTTCTATGCGATTCGAAATTTTATACACTTAATAATATTTTTCGGTAATATTTTTCGATACTCGAGTGATTTTTAATAAAATGATGTGATTTGATAAAATTAATTTTTTCCTGTATTTCGCACTTTAATTTCTCTGATATAAATGTTACAGCGTAGCCGTTGGTAGTTCTAATGTTGGCACGCGTGTTAACTTATACTTTTAATACTTTCCAAGTGGCTTTCAGATTATATTCGACATTAAGGGATCGAATGTAAACGTCGATATTCGTTTCTCTAGTATGTTCGCGGAGGAATTCGCGCGACTTTTCCGCTTGAAACGGGGGGGAGGGGGGGAAGCCAGATACGTGATATATATTTGCGATATTCGCGACTCGAAATTCCCACGCTGAAAATTCCTCCGTTGCCGATATATGGAAATTTCGAAAACCGGTTCTAAAATGTTGAAAGTGCTTCACGTCGTCGGAAATTTATTGTGCCTCTAAAAAAAAAAAAAAAAAAAATTCGATGCAATTTACCTGATAAAAAGAAAAAAAAAATATATATATATATATATATGTACTGGAATGCAAACACAACCGTACATGCGCTGTTTGCTTTATTGTCTTCAACTGTTTCATTGGAACAGATTTATCGTTCCAAAAAAAAAAAAAAAAAAAGAAAAAGAAAAAAAAAGGGAGAGACAGAGGACGCAATAATCTTACTGCTCCGTAGAAAATATCACGTTGTTGCAATAAAATCAGGCGAACGTGTTCGTGAAACAAGCAAAAAAGAGAAGGAACAGTGAGTCAGAGAATCAAAGAGTTACAGAGAGGAAGAAACTGTTGGAAGCTTGTTGAACAATGCGGCGTGCCTCGGCAGAGCGCGAGAAGAAATCGGCGGCCGCAGAGCGGGCGTAGAGGCGAGCGAAAGAGGAAGGCGTTGCGTCGCGTCTCGTCGCGTCGCGTCGATAGAAAGTTAACGAGATGGGTGGATCGGCGAACGAAACGAACCGGTGAACGGCTGGAAAACAAAGCAAAGTGTTTCGCGCAAAATCCTGCGGTTGCGCATCGAGCGATCGGAACGATAATTGAAAGTGATCGGTACACGGGCACTGGCGGAGCGTGTACCGGCCGCGTCGAACGACCACAAACGAAGGCATCCGAAAGGCTGCTCGGGTGCCTTCTTTCACGGCGTTAAATAAAAATCCTTGCGGTTTTCATGCCGATTTCACTCTGGCGGCCGATTCGACGGGGCCACGGCACCGTGCTTCCGCATTCCATTGTTCATCGGCCTCCGGCGTCGGTCAGCGCTCTCGAAAAGAAATTTACGAGCCGCTTTTTCCGACTAGATTGCCTTCCCCCCTCCCCTTCTATTAACGTTGTTCTTCACTTGTTCCATCATCTACGGTCTACGTCGATATCAACCGTCCTCTGATTTACTTTTCGGTGTCACCGGAGTGGAACAAATCGCGAACTGATGGCCCATTATTGTTGAATATAATCGATATCGAAAAAAGAAGAAAAAAAGAAGTAGATATATTTGTGAAAGCAGACGCATATAAATGTACAACGTTGCAAACGGAAAATTAAAAAATAATTGTACGGGGGTAGGTCGAAAGTTTCTTCCCGCTTATTATTATTATTATTATTATTTTTTTAATAAAACATCAAAATGTGAGAAGAAAGTAATTTTATTAATTGCAAATTAAATTCAAGCTCGAGCACGATTGTTTTCATTATGTATACTTCAATCTGTAAAAAGAAAATTTTTTTTAAATACGTAATTAAAAAGTGACGGATTTATTTCAATAGGAAGTGATTTTTGGCTCGTCCTGTAGATTTGCAAAACAAAAGAAACGACATCTTGTGAGAAAAAGCCATCTCATCGGGGATTGTTTTATCTCAGATGAAAAATGCATATTTTGAGGTCGATTTTTAATTTATTATTCCGTTAATGTAGACCATGTTAAATATATTTCTCGGTTCAAAAGATTTTCTCGTAAGATTTATATATAAGATCCACCTTATTAATATTTTGGCACCAAAATGAAAGACCTTCTGATTTTCGTACAGTGAAATCCGGATGCTAAGCAGTTCTTCTCTCGAGTTTTTAACCAAATTAAATGCCACGGATCTTGATGCGAAGCTGTACTTTTGCAATTTTTTTTCACACGAATTTTAAGTTTTCCCCCATTTTTCACACCTAGCAGTGGTCCTAAAGCTTTGTTTCAATAATCATTATGATGTTTCATTCGTCTCCTTAACGTGAGAATCGAAATGTCGAAAACTCCAGATGTCGCTTTCGCGGCCATTTTGTCACTTTGAACTGTCTCCACGGCATCCAACGATCATCTTCATTTGTCCATGATCTGTCTGTTGTTAGATTTTCTTTTGCATCCAGTCAGTACGATTTTCTTAAAAATAAAAAGATATTTACTAACTATTGTACAAAGAATTTCACGATGGGTCAACTCTTCTCTGGAAAACATAACCTCTAAAACACTATATCGATACACTTGTATACAAATTCCGAAGGAGTTGTTCCTCTTTGGTAAAATGTTACAATTTAACGAATAAGTGGAAAAAATTTTTTAAGACTATTCAATCATACTATTCAACTTACCTTATGTTTCAAATAAAAAGTATAATATGATTTTGCGATCAAAATACAATATATCGCTATATATATAGTGAAAAGCTGAAAATTGATATTTAATGACCGTCTCACACGAACTGGTCCTCGGTAGAAAATTCGAAATATAAATGGAAACTCCACTTTGCTTATCTAAAAGAAATTTTACCAAAAAAATCGAACATCAACAAAACGTAGGGAACAAAAGCTAGGAAAGCGATACTCATTGCTCGCCAATGATCCAGCAGTCGATACGATATTAAACTTAAAAAAAAAAGAAGAACTATCCTTGGTTCCTAGGAGCCAAGCTAATTAATTTTGACACCCATCGATCGACTTTTGAAAAGAGGATGAAAAAGTTGCGCCACGGTGAAATCCAAGCTCTCGCCTCTCCACGTTTTCAGCTTGATTTATTGGCTGGCGGATCGAGAGCTAGCAGGCTGGCTAGAGCGGAGTAGCGCTCGTACATACGTAACGGTTGTTATTTATACAGGGGAAGATGTTCGATTGTTGATGGTCGGCGAAACAGAAACGATTGACCGTGTGTGTGTGTGTGTGTGTGTGTGTGTGTGTGTGCGTGCGTGTGTGCGTGTGGAAGTATAACTGCAATCCAACAATGCAGATGGATCATCAAGGATGGATCGCCGCGGAGATAGAGCAGCGCGGCCGAAGAAGGAAGTCGTTTGAAATGCTCGATCGAGGGCGAGATCGATTCGAGCTCGTCGAACGAGCTCTCTCGTTGCTTCCGCGACAAGGGAAATCGGTTGCGCCGGAAGATTATTATTATTATTATTATTATAGTTCCCTCCGGTGAGACGGAGAGCGCCGCGATTGCTTGACACGATTTGCCACGTGTTGCCTCCAACGCCTCTCCGATCCGCTTTATCCTTCCTAGTTTCTGTTACGTCTGAAACGTACCGTCTGTCTAACGACAACGGACAACAACGGGGATTATCAGGGCACGTTGAAAAATTCGAAAAATTTGCAGAAAGAGGTAAAAATGAGAGAATCGACGATTCGTGCCGTCTCTCGACAAGCAAATGGATTTTTACACTTGCCCTGTTGCTTCGATATAAATAAAAAAAGGGATTCTAACCTTTTTTTTTTTTCTATCACCAGTCTGACCGTTTTTGCCGACTCGATCGTCATGTCACGACTGTTCAACAGTTCTTTTGACGTTCCTCAGAAATTTGTTTTCGTAATACTTTTCTCAATGGTTTTGTATTTGAAACGAAAAACACTTTTACTCTGCTTAATTAGCTTCTATCTTCGTAATCGAGCATTGAAATAAAACTTTCGTGAATATGAATTACGTAATAATTTAATTTAGTTTCATACGAAACACAGAGAATATTCATTCTTCTGAAATTGTCACTTTGATAGTTACTGTCACGCATACGCGATTTCGCGATTAGTCGAAGGTTTCACTCTTCCGCCAATCGTGAGCCGCCGCTCCTAATTCAATCAATCAGCCATGTTTCTTCCTCTCGCCCAATCTTTACGAGCCTTGTATTGCTTGTCTGCAGTGCACTATACTCGATCTCCTGTCTTGAATTTCAAGGTCAAATTTTCTTTTCTTTTTTTCTTTTTTTTTTGCATTGTATTCTACTCGTGACGAAGGCGAAAGGAATAGTTCTTTTGAAAAAAAAAATAGCAAAAAGGTTTCATCGATCGTTTAATGCTGCGTACGCGTGCGTGCTAACAGCGACTTTATGGTTCTGGACGCGTGGATGTCTATTTTACGTAATTTTCACCAACATTTTTATCGCAATTGTAGCATCAGTACGAGTCAAAATCAATCAAGAGTAACTGTTAAAAATTATTCGAAATATAATAATCACGTAATATAGACATCCACGCGTACACAACCATAAAGTCGCTGTCAGCACGCATTGTCAAATAATTAGGAAACTGTTTTGCCATTTTTCAAGACAACTATTGCATCGCGACCTATGGTCTAACCATCGTTGAAAACGTTCTTCGCGATGAATAGAGAAAAATATTGACCTTCAGACTCGAAGTTTTTTACATCGAAAGTGTAGAATTCTTTCCACTCTTTAAGTAAAGCCCGCTTAAGCGTCTATAATCGAGACTATACGAATACATTTAAGCTGGCAGAATTATCGTGCGAATTGTGCCGAAATATCGATCGGTCACGTATCACTCGCTTTGGTATTGCGCAAGCGAAGTCATATTTCACGCAGTGTTCGTCACGTTTCACGGTGAGATAGCGTAGAAGACGGACGCTTAACCGAGCAAAAATTCCGCGGACGACTATCTACAATTTAATTTTAGCAAGACGCTTCGATCGAACGAAAAATGCTTCGTGCTCTTTCTTCCATCGACTTCTACTCCATTTTCACACGCACGATGTTGTTGCATCTATTCTGAGACTTGATGATCGATACCGATGACAAATCTGTATTATCACCGGAGCATGGAGTCGTCGGTGGATCGAAAAGGATAGAAAAGGATAGAAAAGGAAAAGACGCGGTGGAGGGAAATTGGAATCGCGACGTAACGAAAGAGACTCTACCGCGGAATAATAATAGTAATCCCGGGGCAATTTATGCGTCGATAAAATCGGAAACGGCGGGCGTTGTTGCTCGCAGCCGATGACATGGTGGAGCGAAGGTTTCAATCGAGGCCCCGTTCGTTCGTTCGTTCGTTCGTTCGTTCGTTCGTTCCCCTCGGAACCGTGCCGAGAATTTAGGTCGCGTTATTCTCGATTCCACGCTTTCCATACAGTTGGCTCTTTTTTGTCAATAAAACCCGTAGCCCGTAGTCGTTACTCTCAAACAACTGCCAACTTTCGACAAGCTCGCTTGCCAACCACGTAGGGTAGTATATATTTGCTCGATTGCTTTCGATTTTAATTTCAATATATCGTCGAAATCGAAAAGGAAACAGGGCTCAGGGATGTTTCACTTGGTTTTTTTTCCCTCGAGTCGTCGGATTTTCTTACGTAAAAAACAAATTTACCGCGAACGATCTCCGAGAAACCAGTTGATTTTCTTTCTGATCCTACGGGAATTAGGTTTGACAGGCGCATGTTTGAACACTGATACGCGATGAATTAGCAGTTGTGTTCACAGGGCTGTTACGCGATGCTAAATTCTAGCTATAGATAAACAGCGCTACTTGTTGTCACGCTTGCTACAGGATTCTCGATCAACATGTCAGTAGCTAATTTGAGAGTTATGTTAACAGTTCACGCAACGATTCTTCAAAACGTAGAATAACTCAGCGAGAAGTATCCATCGGCTGATGATTCTATTTTTTAAATCTCTTTGATCATATATTTGGGTAGATAATGGAAGAAACATATTTAGTAGAGAAATGAGTTTTCATTAATAGTAAAGTCATCTTTAAATCAAGCAAATAAAACTCGCGACATCGAATAACTTGACGTAAACAGTAACACAGTGAATTCTCGAATTATTTTCGAATTATTTGTCGTAATTACATTATTTACATAATATTGTAATAGCTGTTTGTGATGTATTGAAAAAAAGAACAATCATGGGATTCGAGGGTCTCTGAATTTCTGTCTCACCAACCTGTCTGTCGTGTCCATTTTGTTCGAGCAAATAAGATCGGGTCTTTTTTAATAATTGTAAATGTTCTTCATCACACACCTCTTGTCTCTCTCACCTTGTCGTACAGTTTCTTTCTCATGACAATAGCGAGAGGTCTTTAGACTTAAGTGTATAAATAAATATTTCTATATATATACATATACATACATTATACATTGTAGGCAAAGAGTGCAGGGGAAGAACACGATAAGTCACGCTCTCGATTCTTTCGCAGAAAAAGCAAGAATTTCAATCAAAATTCGTAACACTCTCCGTTATATTTATATATATATATATATATATATATATATATATATATATAAATACAAATAAATATTGCTTATCTGGCTACCTAGCTTAATACTAGAACTACCAGAGTAGTCTACACTTGAGCGACGCAAAAAAAAGTGTGTAAAAATATCTAATTTGATATAGTTATAAGTCATAAGCTTAACAAAAGTTATAAGTCATAAGCTTAACAAAAGAGAGATAAAAAAAAATACAATAGAATGCCGAGTGATTCGTGGCAGAAAAAACCTACTCGTTCGACGATCAACGTGTTAAATCAGAAAAAAAAGAGAGTTGACGTTCAACGAGAAATTGATTTACTACCCGGAAAAGCTGTGCCCGGTAAATCTTCGCGGAAAGTTGTTTCCTAATGCGCGATCCGCGCATTGAATTGTGCATACGTTGGTAGCCAGCTACCAGCTAAGTATGTACACACTTTGTCGGCGGATAATTACGTTCGATCGGAAGGCGATTTATACGAGTGACGCGGACGGTGGCGAGAAACGAGTAGCGAGAAACCAGTGCTTGTAGCGTGTGCTGCACAAGAGGCGAGAGAGACGCGTGCACGTCTCGTTTCGATATTTATAACTTGTTTAGAGAAGCACGGCGGCGCGAGCTTGCTCGTGAACGAGACGAGAGTCAACGTACGACGACGACGACGACGACGAGGACGTAACAAACGATTGTCTCGCTTTTGAAGTACTACTGCCTCGGACGAGTCGCCTCTTTCACGCTGTCGTCGAATCTTGAGGAGACCAGCTGTCAGGCCAGGATTACACGGCAACGATTACGTCGTCTTCTTCGAAATAAGTTCATTCTCTAAAGTCGAGTTTTCCAAATTGTTTCTTCTACCGAAACGAGAACAACAATAATAGAAATTCTCATAATTCTGAAAGTGATCGGTAACAACGTTCCCTTCCGTTAACATTGGAACTACCAAAACTAAGTCGGACCGATTTTTAATGTATCCGTTGGATATGTTTTGTTAGATTCAGACAATTCCTCGCAAAATTGTATTATAAATTTTCTCTATTTTTCGGACTTGAATGTCTCCGATAGAAATTTTACTCTCGGTATTAACACTAGAACTACTAAACAAGTCAAAATGACTGGTTTTACAATTTTATTTTAAAATTTGTATTTCATGTATACAATTTTTTCCCCGCAATGATGCAATGACTTTTACAGTGTATAACTAAAGAAATAATATAATGAATTTTATTTTATTTTTATTTATTAGAAATCAAGATAATTTCGGTAGAAATAACTTCGCCTTAACTGTTGGTAGTTCTAGTGTTAACACTAAACGTACCGGCATTTTACATATACCTATCTTACTATAAGGGGTCATTTGACCCCTTATGAATAAACGTTGATTTATTAGAGAGAAATTCTTGATTTATTAAAGGGAATAATTCGCGACGTAACTTCTGATTTCTAATAAAATAATCAAACATATATATTTTTATTTAAATAAAAAAAAGAAATCAATTAATTGCACTTTTTACATATGACTGCAGTTTCTCCTTCGTACATTTGTCCGCAGACAAATTTTTTTGCAAATTATGCAAGTTTTGAGTGGTTTTATTGCCCGTGCACAATCTTATTTGACATTTTCTTCGTGACTGGGAAATATTGCTTGGGCTGTTCGATGTTTCTTGTTGTAGGTTTTCCTTTCCTTCATCGATACTCTGTGACTAGTTCATCTGCTAATTGTAATAATAATTAATATTCTTTATTCCACAAGAACAGTCGTATATATCTAGATCACTTATTTTCGAGACTACTAGGTTCTCTAGTTTATATTAATTAACCCTGATGCAAAAGTTACAAAAATAATTTTAATTATTATATTTTAAAAAATTTCATTTTCATTACTTTAAGCTTTAAATAAGGTAATTGTTTAAAAAAATTTACTAAAATTATATGTTCTAATATAACTTTAATAATTAATAGTATATTTTTTATTCACATATATTAAATAAATTGATATTTTTAAATAAAATTTTTAATGATCTATTAATTCTACTTAATGTAAATAAGTAATTTTGTATAAAGTAAAATTATATATTATAATATTATTATAATTGTAAACAGGAAACGCTGTCTTGATATACTTTATTCCAGTCGTTTCCCGATAGAGTATCCGTGCATTGATTCCAGCTAAATCCAGGATATCGAAGAACACGTGCACAGGCTATCTATTGCATTTTGATTTTCGCGCCATTTGGTGCAACCACATCGACGCCAAATTTAGTCTTATTATAATAAATAATTGTTTCGGGTGTTTCGCTTTCCATTGTTTTTGGCTTTGACGCGTTTATGTCTCGAACTTAGTGTATCGTAACTTTTTCTGTTGGTTTTGATTTATAAATTCAGTCAGAAAAAATACGTAAATTTCGTAAGGGGATGTACATGAGGTGTGCAAAGAATTTTTCTCGGTAAAATATATAAGCTAAGAGAAAAAAGCAGAAAGCGAGAAATCGAGAATAATCGAGATAATATAAGAATTTACAGAAAGTCAGATTAGCGAAAGGAATAACAATGAATGTGCGATTTTCAAGTAAATTTTGAAAAGGGGTCATTTGACTCCGCTTAGGTACGTTTAGTGTTAATTGCTCGTAAATATTTCTTCGCTTTCTTTCTCGAGAGTTGCTGCGACAGTCGCTCGTCCCAGGCGTTGGAATTTCTATTTGCCTTTTGATTTCTCGCGAGGGTAGAAAACTGCCCAGTCGAAAACACGCGCGCCGACTGCCCGCTCGTCTCTCTCTCTCTCTCTCTCTCTCTCTCCTCTTTTTCTTGTCGTCCGAGAGTGCAGGGTTTCTTTTTCATTCTCTTTGGACAAACAATGCGATGGAGGTTGTACAAATGTTCCGCGAGTTATTCCATTTTCTTGGCGCGGCGAGTGAACACGGTTCCCGCGTTCGTCTGACGATTTCTATTGACGTAATCGCATATTAAATAAAAATAATGTATCTTAGGCATCAAGACGAGCCGTTGCTATTTTGTTCTGTTCGACAGTGGAATATTCATATAAGAAATTATTCGTGATTATCTGTATTTTAAGAAAGATCTATCACAATATTTTCTTACGTAATTTTCTAAGTTTTCATTATAATTTCAATTGCAATTTCGTGCAATTTCATGCAATTCGGAAAGGACCAGCTGCTATAGATACAACTGTTAATTTCTTAAAAATTAAGTGTACAAGAATCGGATGTAAACAGCAGTCTATTGACGTATTAAAAATGACGTGATACACTTTGCCCGTCATTCTTCTATTTTCTTTCTTTTCGACAGTGTCTATTCTATTGCAACCCGGAGAAGACAGGCCATAGGGAAACAAAAAAAAAAAAAGCTTATTCTTTATTTTCGACTTATTTTTCCACGTGGAATCACCTCTTCTTCGCTTGTACTGTATATAAGAGACACTCTGTATAAATTACGTTCAGTGTTGAATCGAGTCGATGACGCGACGAATCGACGAAATTTCCGTGAATTTTCGCGAACACATCACATCGCATAGTTACATACTTCTGGAAATACAGATGTTTCTTCTTCGATGGCATGCGTCGACGCAATAAACGACCAAGGTCAAAGGTAATTGCACAGATGGATGCACGCAACAACGACGAGAGTTGGCTGTATAGTTAGAATCGCTCGGCTCGGCGTGGCCGAAACTTTCGATTGTCCCTGCGACGACGAGTGAGAAGAGGAATGAGGGACGAGAGAGAGAGAGAGAGAGAGAGAGAGGAACGGAAGGCAGGCAGGAATTTCGTGGTTATTCCCAATGTTACTCGGGTACGCTGTAACCTAGCCGAGGCAGGGCAGGTTTTCGACCGAACGTTTGTTCCAGAGATAACTCGTCCGACAACACACACAGCCGAGCGATCCGAGCGGCCTAATTCTCTCTCTCTACGCTCGTTCTTTTCCCTCTCTTCGCGTAATCGCGTGCCTCGAATAGAACTGTGCGAAAGCCGAAGCCTCTCGAGCCCTTTCACCTTTCCAACAGCCACGCGTGTGACCCAGAATGAACGCGAATTCACGGATTCCTCAGGTGGTGTGCTGTCGTCCAACTGTTGTCTTCTCTGTGCGTTCTTCGAGATTTCCTACCGAGATGTCGATCGTCACTTTGTCGAAGGATTCTGTCTTCTATCTTCCAGGCTTTCGTCCGATAATTCGTTCCGGCATATACGTTTGAACTGCTGAAAATGTGCGAACTGTTCCTCTCAAGGGAAATTTAATTTCTCTTTATTTCGTCTATTTATTTCGATCGTCATTCGAATTACGCGTGAGTAATTTATACGTAGAATAGAATATCTTCACATGGTTTTCTCTAGCGTCACAATAAATTCCATTTCCCTTTATTTATTTATACTAACACGTTCACGACCGCTGAACGTGAATTTATCATCGTTTCGAGTTCTATTCTTTAACCGTGAAAGTTTCCTTTTCATTTTCAAACGGAACAGATCGTTAAATGATAACGAATATCTCCAAAGAAATTTACTAATTTCTGTCCCTTTTCTGTTTCAACGTCAGCAAATTCCCGGCAATTAGCTCGAGGCAATTTTCTTCATTTCCACCAATTAATGAGCGTTTATTGGAAAAGCGGAAAATTTGCCGGTTAATATTTTTTTTTTTTTTTGCAACTATCAATCAAGTATGCGTATACACGTACATACGTATGCGAGAGTGTTAATCGTGCGGACAAAAGACTGGCGCGCGTACTCCTTTCGGAGGAAGCCGGCGGACTCGTCGATTTCCAAACGCTTGCAGACGAATCCGATTTGCATTCAATTTCCATCTCGTCGGCGTCGTTAGCCTCGCCATCGGTGAAAACCGCCGGCGAGAGTCGTCGCTCGCTCGCGAGAGACCTTCCTCGCTCGAAACGGACGGAAAATTGCGGCTCCTCTGCCTCACCGTGCAATTTTCTCGCTGCTCGCTGCTTCGTGACGTCCGCTGACGACTCGTTGCTTCCTCGCTTCCAGACGAAAACGTGCACCCGATATATATATATATAGTCTGGCGAACGACGACTTACGACTCCTAATTCGCGCCATTGGCGCGTCGTTCGCTTTTATCGCCGATCACCGGGTGTCTCTTTTGGATGCCTCCTCGCGTTTCGATTTCCTCGCGATTTGAATATCGTTCCAAAGCGGTCCCGAGCCGGTTTCTCTCTCTCTCTCTCCTCGTCTCCTCCCGGTCGCGTTTTTGCCGAAACGGCGTTATCGGTAATAACCGGTAGCCTCGTTCGAGATTCGTCGCTAGCCATTGCGCGTGTGTGCGTGTTCTCTGTAATTTGCGGTAAATTTCTATTTCCAAATCCGTTGGCCAATCCGTTCGAACGCCAACCTGATTTCGACCTGATTTTGTATTTGTAACGCGCGCGAGTGTTTGAGAGTAGATTTGAAAGCTACTCTTGGTGAACACGCGGCGGGAAGGGGGAGGAGGGGGAGAGTCGACGAGAAAGAGAGAGAGAGAGAGAAAACCAGTAGAGCCGGGAACTGGTTTTCTGGCGGACGATCAACGCCCATGGCTTGTCACGATGGGCCGCGAGGCCGCTGTTTTGAACGAAGCTCAACACGCCAGAGGAGCCACCACAGCTTGTTTTATAATGCTAAGCCCGATCCCTACCGGAGATCATCCTCTGCCTCTATCACGCGAGAAGGCGAAGAATCGTCGTCGATTGCCCGCCAACAGGAGGAGACACCAACAGACAGCGCAGCGACACAAGCCCTCGACGAAGCGATTATTATTGGGTTGATGCATCATTATTGCGCCTTTTTTTTCGCGACTCTTTCCTTGGTCTTTGAAAATTGACCTTTTTTTTTCATATAATCCTCTCTTTTCTGAGAGTGAAAATGCACATCGAAAATTATATCCATATTTTGCTCTACCACTTCGAATGAAATATTAGAACGCGACCCTGTCATTTCGCGATCTCGACGAACATTTTGGCGAAGGAACAATCAACAAAAGCCAAGTATCGTAAGATGGTTCGAGAAGTTCAAATCGGGCGATAGAAACCTCGCAGAGATGAAAAAAGGAAGCCGTGGAAGAGGACGAAATCTTGACAACGAGAATGTTGGCCGAAGAGTTCAATGTGGACCATTCGACCGTCGTTCGTCGTCTCAAAAACGCTCGGAAAAGTATGGAAATTGGCTGGATGGGTCCCCCACGAATTCTGACATTCATCATCTACCTCAATTAGTCTACTTCAGTTAGAGCAGAGTATGGATATGATTTTCGATACGCATTTTCGCTATCTGAAAAGAGAGGATTATTGTGAAAAAAAATAAACAAAAAAATAGCCAATTTTCAAAGGCCAAAAGAGTCGTGAAAAAAAGGCGCAATAATTATGTACCAACTCAATACAATCGATGAAATTTTCAAACGTCGCGAAAAACCGCCCGCCAAAATCCTCCTGGATAATTTGAGATCCTTTCGCTGAAAATTCACGCTTGGTTTTACCTTTTTTTTTTTTTTTTTTTTTTTTAGTATTTGTACCCTCCTGTTCCGTCACTACGAAAAAGTTGCTCTCGTGGATATTGTAGAGATTAAATATAAATGATATTTATTTAATGACTTATTTGATGCTAGATAATTAAACAAAAGGTACATGGTCACAATTCAAATAACTCAGTCAACTCTTTTTAATTAAACTAATTTTAATTAAATCGGCGCTTTTTTACAGTTCCAATCGACTCTGTTTTTTCATTCGTTTCTCGATTCTCTCCTTTTTCAAAAGGAAAAAAAAAAACGCCAACGTACGCGTTCCTACGATCGGCAAATATTAGTCGAACCATCTAGTATAATTAAACGCAACTAAAGATATAATAACTATGACTATATATAACTCAACAACGACATACGATAATGACCTACGATATCGACATGCACGTTTCGAGTGATTGCCGAGTGATTGTAATTTCAAACTACAAAGAGTGATCGTCGCGTGTCTGAACGTCGTTTTTTCCTTCGACGGAGACACTCGTGATAATTTCGAGAGGTTTCTTTCAAATTCGTAACCCGTTGGCAACTCTTTCGTTTTGTCATTCTCGCGGATAAAGGAATTACGCGGCTACAGTGTGTGTTTCACAAGAACGTGGACGCTGATCTCATTTCTCTGAAAAGAAATGTAAAAAAATTTTGTACAAATCGAAGGTAAATTTTACATATCGTTTTATAGAATTTATTTTACGTACCATTTATATTTATTAGATTAACAGCGGACACATTATCGATTCACCATATACTTTCGATCTGTGCAAAATTTTTCACGAAAGCAACATTCTTTTCATTCCCCGAAGAATGGCGTCCACGTTCTTATCAAACGCACTGTTAAAAAATTGAATTCTGAATTTACAAGTCACGATTACAACTCGCAGACGTGACTGCGGATTACGACGTGGAGAAGAAAATTGCAATCGTCTCTGAAACATCTATTTCACGGTTACGTCGAGTAACAGTTTCATCCTTTGCGTGTGACTCGACATCGAGCTTTATCACAAGGGGAAACTCTCCGAGTCACGCTCGATATTTTTAAATTGCCAAAAAAAAAAAAAAAAAAAATTTGGAAAAATAGTTTGGAGTGCAAATGATCAAAGAATGTTCTCTTCCCGAAACGTTCTCATCCCCCCCGAATTGGCGAGAAATTAGCCAAAGTCGAGATCACTCGGACGAAGCGGCAATTTAGCATCGCAATTACTCGTGCTGGAGCTGCGACAACAACTCGGCCTTGAGAAATCGAGCGGAGAGTCGAGCGACTTGGACGATTAAGGTGGTATCTCGCCGAGAAAATTCGGTATTTGCATGCGCGCGCGCGCGCGTGTTTTGAAGGGGTGGGTTTGAAATCGAGTTACGGGATGCCAGGATGACGAAGGAGAGAGAGAAAGAAAGAGAGAGAGAGAGAGAGAGAGCGGTCTGGGCAAAGTTTTCGGCTTGGCAAACTTGGCAAGAAGCTAGCTTGGCCAGCATGGCGCGACGGACGCGGTCTCGTGGAAGTCGCAGCTCCCGGGAAGGTCTACTCTACGGGACACGCCGGGCGACATTACCGTGGCCCGTGGAGGAGCCCACTTTTCGCACCCTCGTCGTTCCTAGCCGCGTATAATTGGCCCATTTAGCAGCCGCTTTATCCTGTTTTCCTTTCGGTTACATGCGAAACGATCCGCGCGGCCCGGCCGACAATTCTGTTCATTAACGAGCTTCCTTAATTGTTTCGCCGTGTCCCCCTCGCACCGCGTTTGTTGCCCCTCTCTCTATCTCTCTCTGGACCTTCGTCAGCCGTAATGAAGAAAAACGTCGCAAGGGGGTGGGTGCGCCAATTAACACGAGTGTCATCTTGTAAGAAGACCACGGAGAACAGCCGTGCCCCGTGTGTTCCGTGTGTTTTTATAAAAGGCACGGTTTCTTGCCGTTGCGACGACGACAAGAAAGGGTGTGCCCTCGCCGTGTGGCAAACAAGATTTGCATCTGTCAAAGTGAAACGAGAAGCATATTCGTAATTTCGACTCGTTTTCTCAGGGTGAAAAATGGGAGACGTGTAATTTATTCAATTTTATAATGAATATTTATAACGAGATACGAGAAGCAACCGGAAAATTTCGCCGGTTTCATTGTAACATATTGAAACGTAATTCGTAATTTTAACTCGTTTTAGAATACTCCGGAAAGAAAATATATAGAATTTATTCAATGAAATAATACAATTTTAAACGATAAATGTCCGCAGCGAGATGTGATTTAAAAAAAAGAACGGACCGGAGAATCTTGTCATTTTTATTTATTCCAATTTTCATTTTGCGATTCGTTACAATTTTGCAGCAAATGCACTTACTCTGAGCTTTCGTCGAGTGTATACTCGTCGCAGCTTAAAAATAATCAACGATGCGAATGCAAATGTTCTCAAAAATCCGAACGAAATGGAACACTCGAAGAGTTAAAATTCAACGCGCAGCCGCGTTTAATTAAAGTACCCTTTTTATGTAGTTTCTAAGCGACACGCGTCTTTTACCAACATGTTACCGACCGGTACTATTTACCTCTACCGGTCGGTAAAGTGCTAACAGCGACTTTATGGATCAAGTTTCACTAACATGTCATTATCATAGTTTCGTTGTGAGTCTAAATAATCAAACAATAGAACTAACTGTTAACATTATTCGAAATATAAACATTACATCCACGCGTCCAGAATCATAGAATTAGTGTTAGAACTCATGCATCCAGAATTATAAAATCGCTGTTAGAACTCATGCGCCTAGAATCATAAAATCGCTGTTAGAACCCACGCGTCCAGAATCATAGAATTAGTGTTAGAACTCATGCATCCAGAATTATAAAATCGCTGTTAGAACTCATGTGTTCAGAACCATAAAGTCGCTGTTAGAACCCACGCGTCCAGAACCATAAAGTCGCTGTTAGAATCCACGCGTCCAGAACCATAAAGTCGCTGTTAGAACTCACGCGTCCGCAGTGTTAAACGATTAAAAAACTTTTTCAGAAGAATAATTAGATCACGACCTATGGTTCCTTGGAAAAGTTTCATTTCACCTTCGTGATGAGTAGAATACAATGCAAGAAAAAGAAAAAGAAAATTTTGACTTTGGAAATTCAAAGTCAAAGTCAAAGTCAATTTTGCGGCAGGTTATCTCCATCGAATCGAGGGTGTAGAATTGATCTACGATCTATGGATAAACTTCTCATTCCATTTCTGTGCTGGTAGCTTGCGCGCGATTTGAGAATCACCCATGCGGGTGTGGCAAATATCTCGAAAACATTTGGCTCATTTTCTCTGTCTCGCGTCACGAAATTGCTTATTGTCGCGCGCATCGTAGCGGATTTTTCACAAAGGCGGAAGAATTTCATCAGCATATCTTATTATTCGCTGGAAGTTTCACTTATTGGGCCGCGGCGTCGTGAACTTTTTTCCTTTTTGTCGGGATCGGTTGCACGGCACGCACGCGTTGATCGGTCGACGCTTACATTTCGGACTCGGTTCCACCTGCCGTGCGCGCGAATCGCCGATATGCATCGCGCACGGTGTGCTCGTTAATGGTGTCGAACAGGATCAAACAACGGTGTGAGCGATGTTCGGTGCCACGGTTGGGGCTGACCACCCATTGCACCGCTGTAATAATCCCAGCCGATAATAATTAATCTGCCGAGCGAGACAGTAACCGTGCCAGCAGACGCGCTGTATAGCCTACGACCTAACCTATAACCGGTAGACACCGATTGCTCTCGGACGTAATAATCTGCGGCGAATTAATTGTCGCCGCGTCGAACACAGGCCTACGCTTCTGCTCCTCTTCCCTGTGTGTGATGGTCCCTAACACGTTGACCGATATTCGTCAAGCGCTCGTTAACTCCTTGCCTTCTCTTGCGATTCTCTTTTCAATTTGAAGGAGCAAGCGTAACACTTCTGACATGGATGTGCTCCAACCCTAGTGCCAGGTGAAAGTCTGGTCCAATTAAAAAAAAAAAAAAAAAAGAGTGGTCGAACAAAGAAGTTTAAGATTTTAAAGAGCGAGTGATTTTTTTTTTTACATTTATACGAGCCATTATTGCAGTTTTAAGAAGCAGTGGGATTGCTCTTGGTCACAACGTGTATGACACTAGCAAATCAGGAATTTCTGAAATTCCGAACTAGGCGCCCCATAAATTTATCTCGATCAGTCTCAAGCGCGACGAGGTCTTGCGCACCATGTCGTACAACTGGTGCGCACCCGAAGGATTGTACAGGTAGTATGGGATAATTTTCGGAGAGCAATTGACGTATATACATCACGAGTAGAACTTGATATTACCTACAAGTCGCAAACCGATGGATCCTGCGATTTTTGCGAAATTGTAAAATCGCGAACTGTAAAATTCTCGTTTCAACCGTTGCGTCCGAAAGAGCTTCTTTTTCTTTCACTGGAGACGAAAGTAGAAGTAGACGCCGGTCGAAACGAGAGCGCGATGAAAATTCAAAGCCCGTGGCTCGAGTTAAAAGCGCGATTGCGCGCTCGATGGCGTACGCGCGCACCCGCGAGCGCGATAAACGTTCGCTTAAAGCCTCGCTTTCAGCGAGAGCTTTTCCAGAGTTCAAGTTTCCGGCCAATTAACGAAGGTTAACTACGTAGAACCTGTCTTCCCTCCCTGATGTACGTAGATGTTACGTATCTCGGTGGAGGCGACGTGTCGTGCAGCTCGGTTTAGAAATTGGAATTATCGCTGGGACACGTTCTCTCGTTATTTGTTAGAAACGCCAAATCTAATGGGGAAAGTTCGTGCGGATTTTTACGATTTTTTTCAAAGTTTTAAACGCTCCTTTTGCGCGATAATTTCATTCAACGAGGCAATCTACGAATCTTCTCCAACAAATTCTACAAGTTTGTAAACGAGTTTGTCGAGTTTCACTCGCATGGGACGAATTAATATAATAGTTGATTTGACGTCTGTGTCATTTTTCAAAATTTCTGTTTGCTGGGAAGTTTGATATTGGTAAAAAAAAAAAAAAGGAAAATTTAGTGATAGGAAACTTCCCATTCAATGTCCTTTATTTTTTACCAAATCGTCAAAGCGGTATGTGGCCGTGCTCATTATTACGTTGCAAGGGTATAAAATTATACTTTTATAAAATATACTTTTACACTTTATACTTTATACTTTATATAAATACTATATACACTTTATACTTTTATACTTTATATAAAATTATACTTTTATAATTTTATATAATATATAAATTAAAAATTATACCTCACAGTTTCGCAGGACTATTTATTTCAACGAGACAAGACTTTCACTGCAGGACTTGTAGATGTAGAAATATTACAATATTGGCTTATGCTTGCTGCGATACTCAATTATTTTTGCCTGTGGATCTTTTCTGCTATTATATATATATATACTTATTTTCCCAAGAACTAAGCACATTCTCGACTCACCCTCTCGTATCGCTCCCCAAAAGAGAGAGGAAAACCACTCAACCCTTTCGCGTGTAAACAACGTTCCCTTTCAACGTTGCCCTCGCGTATCCTCGCGAAGAGGACGAAAAAAACTCCGGAAGCTGTCTAAACAATTTGCCCCGGAAGAGGGGGGGGGGCAAACGAATTGCCCGGTCACCTTTCCACGAGATGAACACATCACGAAGGATCGGTATACTCGATGAATCTCTCACTTCGGGAACGTTGCCTGCCGAGGCGAAAAAGCGTATCGCAGGGACGAGATAGGTAGAGAGAGAGAGAGAGAGAAATAACGAAAGAGCAGAGAAAAGAAACAAGTGCACATCTGCCGGAGCCGTTCTCATAATAGGGGCTGGGTGTGATTACGTGCAATTACCGCGAGGAGCGATCTCAGAGATCGACGAGCGCCGCGTTTGCCGGAAGAAGAACGAGAGAGACGCGCTCGTTGCGGAGGACGCAGGTGAAGAACGCAGGCGGGCCCTGCTGTTGAAGCGGAGCGCGAGAGAGTGGAAAAAGGTGGCAAGAAAAAGAAGAAGCAGAGGAAGAGGAGGAAGAAGAAGAAGAGCAGTCGGTCTTGGAAAGGTGGATATTTCGCCGCGGCGTGCAAAGACCGTGACGGTTAAAAAACATTTCGAGCAAACCATTGACCTTAATAACAGGTCTGGCGAGCTGCTTTCGGCTACCAACGCGGCTAGCTTCCCCTTTTGTTTTCTCTTTTCGGAACCTTCCCACCCCTCCGCTCTTCGACAGGGCGCTGTCGGTATTCCGAATTAAAATGTATGACTGCACACCACCCTCCCGGCTGAATTTTCGAGGCGTTCGAGGGCGCCGCGACTTGTGTTCCTTCGATATTATTCGAGAGGAATGTTGTTGATTCCTCGCCGTTTTATATGGCCAGCGAAGTTGGTTTCCCTCCGTTTTACATGGGGGAGAGACGTTTCAAGAAGCGGTGATTTTCAGAACAGGGGGCGAACGAACAGGCGACGTTTTATCGTTAACGTTGACGAGACGTTGGCGAATGTTTATTTGGTTAACGCACGTCGTGCGAGGAGGAGAAATGCTTGCTTCACTAAATATGTATCACATTGAGAAAAATATTATCGTAGTGTGCTAATAATCAGTGTACTAATTATATATATATATATATATATATATATATATATATATATATACTGTATGCACTTCTACGCTGTATGTGTGTATATATATATATATACACATCTACGCTGTACATATATACTTATATGAAGTATATATATATATATATACTTGTATATATACGCTATATATATATACTACTATGTATATATACTTCTACGCTGTATGTATGTATATATATATACTTCTACGCTGTATGTATGTATATATATATATACTTCTGCGCTATACATATATACTTCTATGAAGTGTGTGTGTGTGTGTGTGTGTGTGTGTGTGTGCAGATAATCAGCGTAGAAATGAACTTTCAAACCGAGTGAAATCGACAACGCTCGATCTATCGAATTCAATTCTACCGCGTTGAACATGATGAAATTAACTATTTTCTATTTAGAGAATCGTCGCGTCCGAAATGTCGAACGCGATATCGCGTTCGCGAACGTTGATCGCAAAGTTTCGCAACTTTCCTCGCGACGCGATTGTGCCAAGATCGTGCTGGAATTTTCCTTGTGCCTTTTTTCTTTTTTTTTTTTTAAGTCGAACAACTCGCAATGCGTGGGACAAATGAAATAAATGCAGAAGATGTAAACACATACGCGTGAAATCGTCGAGATTTCTTATCGACTTTCGATAATCGATTTCCATCGCTGAAGATCCTTTCCGATCTTTTTTTTTTTAGTGCCGAATTGAATGTACTAACACTAAAAAACTGCCAAACTGGTTAATATGACCAGTTCTTTCTGTAGTAATTTTCTGTAGAAATTTTGTAAGTTTGTAACAGTGTATTTTTAGAGAGCCGAGTGATTTTGTAGAAAAATATGTGGATAGAAGCTCGGTATGTGCTCCTTATCGCCAATTTTTCCCCCGTTTCTTGCGTCTCGAACTCTTTGCTGTTAATTTTACACTTTGGTCGCCGACAGTTCGAGCGTTAAATGACGAGAAGGAAATTTCATACAGGATGTGTCGGTCGTTTTTTCCCCCGTTTTTTTTCACGCGGAGAACACGTGCGGGGAAAAGTTGGGTTTTTCCCGATAGTTGTCAAGCAACCAGGAGAAACGAAAAACCGGTAGAAAAAAATGATTTTAATGTTATCTGTATATTCGAGGTTGTTACATATGTACATAGGTCGCTGAATTCGTCTTGACGTCAGAACGCGACGATAAAATGGGTACTTTTCTCTTTGACGATGTTTCCCGTGTTTTCATACCGATTCGAAATTTTATCAACGCGACGATAAAATTT
Source organism: Tetragonula carbonaria (assembly GCA_032399595.1). Taxonomy (NCBI): domain Eukaryota; kingdom Metazoa; phylum Arthropoda; class Insecta; order Hymenoptera; family Apidae; genus Tetragonula; species Tetragonula carbonaria. Next base: position 1,604,207 of record JAUCRC010000007.1, on the reverse strand, counting down.
CAAAATGGGCACTCTCTTCTTTTGACGATGTTTCCAAACCGTTTTCAAAAACGGTTATTTAACGCTCGAACTGTCGGCGACCGATTCCGAATTTTACCGACGATAAAATTTCAAAATGGACGCTCTCTTTTTCGACGAATGTTTCGCGCGTTTTCAAACCGATATCAAATATTACCAACGCGGCGATGAAAATTTCAAAACGGATATTTTTTTTTCTTGGACGTCGACGATGGAGCTTCACGGCGGATCGTTCCTCGTATAAAGAGTGAAAGCGCAAACGGGGAGCATCGATCCGCTCGGTTAATTAAATTCCCAGGTAACGTCGAATCGGAGTGGTCGTGGTCGGTACGAGGAGGAGGAGGAGGGTGTACCGGTGAAAGGGAGCAGCGAACGAGTGGTTTATTTATTTATGCCGTTTGATCGTCGTCCCATCGGAGATCGGTATTACGCCGAACGATTATTTTTACGTTTGTTCCACCGTTGTCGGAGAGACGACCGCGAAGGAGGCATTGGCATTAAAATGGCTACCAGCTCCTCTCGAGTGGCTCTCGAGCCGAGCGGAACATCTGTCGGAGTGGCTTCTTCTGCCCCCTCCGTCCCCTCTGCCCCCTTCTGACATGTCTCGAATCACCGTGGCGCGGTGTGACAAGCCACGGGATTGAAGGGCACGAAAAGGGATTGAGGTTTCCCGTCGTTCACCGGAGAAGATTAAAGTCTTCCTCTTTGCCCTTCTTCTTCTTCTGCTCTTCTTTCTCTTTCCCCCCATTTCTGCGGATCCTCTTCCTCCCGGCCCTATCTGAAAAATTCACTTTCGAACTACATCGCGGGAACGGATGGATGCTACTGGATGGAGGAGGCGTTATTTTCGATCCCGGGGATCCCCGGTCGCGGCCTGTTTTCCACACCCGGGAAGCCGCTTTTGTCGACAGGATCCCACTCGTTTATAAATAATGGATTCCGATATCGCGCCTACTTACTTTTATCGCCCCCTGTCAAAATTCGTATTTCGTTCGTTCCGCTGTTCGTTGCTCCGTCCCGCTCGAAATTGGATCGTCTTAAATGAACACATGAATATCTCATCGATTCTCTTCGTGCGCTTAAATCGTTGCTTGATCGCGGCTTTATCTCTAATGCGGCGTACTTTTACGAAATTTACGCTTCTCCGAATCTTTCACGATGAATATTAATTACGACGGACAGCTTTGATCAAACCATCAAATGACCAACTATTGACACTAGATACTGTCGAAGTGATCATAATGACCAGTTTGCAGTTTTTTAAGAGTTTGTCCGTAGCCATCGTAGATAAATTCTACACTTCATGGAAATACATGTAAAGAACCTGCCCGCAAATTGAATTTCAAGATCAAAATATTTTTTCTTTCTTTTTGCATTGTCACGAAATCATTGTCTTCATCATTTAACACTGCGGACGCGTGCGACTTTATAATTTTACATAATTTTACATAAGTTTCGTATTAGGTTTCACTGATTGTATTAATTTAAATAATTTAAACAAATGATAATATCTATTAACAGAAAATATTCTACATGTAAATCATTATAATACAATAGTGGTGCTAACAGCGACTTTATGGTTCTGGAGTTCATTTATCATAGTTGTAGCATCAATGTGAGTTTAAATGATCAATTGATAGAACCAACTGTTAACACTATTCGAAATATAAACATTATATCCACGCGTACAGAACCATAAAGTCGCTGTTAGAACCCACGCGTCCTCAGTGTTAAATGAATAAAAAACTTTGTTGCCAGTTTTCAGGAGATCTATTAGATTGCAACCTATGGTTTCTTGGAAAACTTTTACTTTCGCGATGAGTAGAATGCAATATAATGAGAAAAGAACAAAATTTTGATCTTGAAATTCAAGATCAAGGCCAAGGTCAATTTTGCGGCAGGTTCTTTACATGTACTTCCATCGAATCGAAGATTAAGATAGAATTCATCTATGATTATCGCAAGCTTTTCTTTCCACCCTGTACGACTTACAATGTTATATTTTTAGCGATGTTATATTTATGATAATTTCTGTAAAACACACGAATAAAAGTTTACGTTCTTTGTTGTATTGCAAACTTTTTCCTATTCCTTTTGTACGCTAATTTCTTCGATGAAACTATCTTTGTAGTTTAGTAGTCGGTAGTTTCAATATTAAATCACTCGTCGGTCTGACGTCGATAATTTCTCGTCAACGCATGGGAGCGTCAGATCGTCGCAAACGCGAGAAATCCCGAGCGAACGAGAATCTATTTACCGGGTATATACCGAGGAATCGCGTGAAATATGGAAACAATCAGGCGAGCGTGCTTTCCCTTATTTTTTTCACTCCCCTAGATTGTCATCAATCAAGAAGCTCAACCATAAAACGAGCCTCCCTTTGATCCCGATTCAATCGGGAAACACCTTCTGGCCCCGAGCCGAAGATTGCCGAGTATCCCAAGGCAGCGCGAAATATTAATCCCCCTCCGATCGGAAGAATCTCTCTCTCTCTCTCTTTCTCTCTCTCTCGGAAGGTTTTCGAATCGATCGGGCTCGGTTCCCCTCCCCCTTTAACCCGGGCAAATCGCCGGTTTCTTCGCCTCATCCGAATCGCGTTTGCCCCGTTAATTCGACGCTCGGGAGAAGTTAATTTCGTCCCCGTTCGGTACGATCGTTCGCCTAATTCACAGAGGTGGCTGTCGGCGATTCGGTAGCGAGGTGAAAACCAAGTTGGAAGAAAAAACGGATTAGCGAGAAAAATCGAGAAGCTGATTTGCTTCCCTCGCGACGATCGATCAAACCAGAGACGAACTCGATATTACAAATATTACAAATATCGAAGCTGTACAAATTAACCGATACAGTTTCAGCTGTTCCTTGTACCCAAATTAGCGTCGACCGTCTTTTCTTCGTCATTGAAGTATACATATCGCCATGACTCACGGGACAATCGTGTAAACAGTATATTACTAATTCGAGCAAATTCTCTCGAATGTTCTTTTTTCACTCGTTTCCATACGTAAGCACGAGAACTATATATTTAATATCACATTCTTCCTTGTAATGCCGGAATAGAACACCGATATAAATCTCAGTATTGACGCCAACTAGAAAGCGATAGAAAGTGTTTAAAAATATTAGTATTACGATAGGATCGATCTAAAAACGGGCTCGTGTTATTATTAATTCAAATAAACCATCGAAATGTATCGGTATCCGATCTCTGGATCAAACCATTGGGCTAACGCCTCGCGGCAGGAGATCCTCGAGGATCCTCGATGTAGGCACAGACAGGCGTCGGCCTCGACACACGCATATGCCGACTTTTTGTCGCTTAGAGGTTACAATCGAGGACCCGCGCGTCTCGTCGGAGCAAGGGCTAATCCTATTGTACGGGGCATAATTGGATCGGTTCGCCTCCCCTGCCCCCTCTTTCTCCATGTCCATTTCGTTCTTTCGTTTCCCCTTATAGCGCGAGGGATCTCTAGTCCCAGTGTCGACTACTCGTCTTTCGGCAGAACTGCTTACTGCTCAGGCTCCTCGCGGTAATCTCTCGTGTCCTTCGTAATTTCGTTAGACGACGACCTTTCGGTCGGCCGTTCGCGTATAGCTCGATTGTTTCGACGACTGCCTGACATTCGTTGAAAAATCAATCTCTCTCTTTCTCTCTCTCTCTCTTTTTTTCCCGTGTTTTTCTCATCCATCGTTCCACGCGAACGACGAATTTTTCAACGCAAAATGGTGGTCCTGAAAAATGGCAGCTTTGGCTTACCTTCTGTTGACGCCTAAAGACACTTTTAAAATTTGCTTTCGAGGTACCCATAAGCAGTACCCATAAGCGTGACTTCTGATTTGCTCAAACGGCCCGCTGAAACGAGAAGTACCTACGCCTATGTGTAGACGCTCGCTTCACGTTGCTCGAATCGGACTGAAGGTGTCTACAGGCGTTCACGCCCGGTTATGTTGAATATTGTCGACAATACAATCACAGCAATCAGATGTAATTCTAATTCGACAATTACATTTTTCATGTATAACAACAATTACAACAGTCGGTTACTTAATAATACTTAACCAGTTATACTTAATCAGTTTAATACCCTTAAAACGAAAACTCGTGGTAAGAAATTAATCGGGAAAAATACGCGCAAACGTGGCAAAATAATTAATTCAAGTTCGAGAATTATTCCGAGGACATGAGTGAAATTTCGAAACGGTCGGTTTCTATTTACAAGCATTTTCATACATTTGAAACATCTGAATTTCATCGGGAGAAGATTGAAATAACACAGGAAATTCGTTTTCCATTTGCTTCTGCAGACTTAGCTACGTGTAAATACATTTATTTTACATAATTACATCTGGAAGAAACTTGCCAATATCATTTATATTTGATCAGACAAATTTTAACGAAAATACAGCTGAAGTAGAACGTATGTATGTAAATCGAGAGGTTCGTTTGAAGCGTAACGGAAGAAGGGAAACGCACTACGAATCACGGGAAAAAAACTGATGTGTGACTTTATAGGATTATGTATTGATCCATGTTTCGAGTTGTACCACACTTCTCTAGATTACGAAAATGAAGCTTACACCGTTAAATTTTTAGCACATGCAATTCAATGACACACGGAATACGAATAAATAAATAGTGCGTTTCAATTATTTCGATGTGCAGAAAATTTTGTCAGCGCACGTCGCGATTGAACACACGTTATCTAGATTATGCTACGCGTCGAAGTCTGCCGTAGCCAATGAGTTAACTCGAAAAAAAAAAGAAAAAGAACTATCGTCTGTACGCGCGTGCGGTTTCGAGTGTCATTGGCAGATAATTCAATAACGAATATGAAGCTGCGGCAGCCCGATGATCCTCCCTCCGCATATTGGGAATGTTGGCGGCGGAGCAAACCGTGTTATCAAAATAAAAGGATGATCGATGGCCAGAGACGTTGAAAGATAGTATTGAACGTTAATTATCCATTAGTGGGCATTAGTGCATCGACCAAAATGGATATTCCGTTATTAATCTCGTTAACCGAGAACTGGCCGCCCCTCACCAATCGCGACACGTGATTCATAAACTGAATCTTGTTCAACGAACGGGGACTTTTTGCAGTATTGCTTATGCACGTGCAGGGTGGAAAGAAAGAGTTTGTCTACTTTATTGCACAATGATGCAATAATATTAATATATTAATACAGTCTTTGTTGTAAAGTAATGTTTTACATTTATTTAATTTTTTTCCTCATTTAATTTCAATTTTAACTCGAACAAATGTATTTCGCGTATAATTCAATTTTATCGCATGTGCGTATCGTAATATATAGAATATATAATACGATTAATGTATTAACAGACTAACGTACTAACAGAGTATAGAGTACGTTTTATATTTATTGTACTTATCTCAGATACAACAATTTATACTGTACGTTGCATACTTGCGTGTACAATCCACACATAAATTTATATTATGTCTGCTGTACATGTAATTGCCAGTTTATATTCATTGTGCTGCAAATTTTATCGTAGTATTTATCCCGTTGGATTTACCGGCTTCGCGAACCACCATGAAATTCTCGCTGATGCTCGAGAGTTCTCTCCAACACGATGTTTCCTTGGATTTCTGAATTCCGCGCGACGATCGGGAAAAATTGCGAACTCGGCAGGTAGCTCGAGTTTCAACGAAACGGACAAATCGGTCGTAATATTACAGGATCGTTGCGATTATCGCGGACGTCATTGTAAATCTTGACGAAAAACCACGTTGAAGCACGACGAGTACTTTAAGGAAACGCTATTTTTCCACGAAGTGTGGGACTGACTGCTCGTTTAACCGAAGCATCCTCGCTAGATAAATATTTCTCCGCTGGTCCGTCAATTATACCGGGTGTTCTAGTCGCTGTGGGCGGTCGTCGCCGATCGACCAGTGTCGAAAGTAATCGAATTAAAGAATTCTCGCGTCGCGAATCGATCGTAAAACGTCCGCACGAGGCGTCGCGTTATAAGCGTGAGTCACGAATGTGTCTAATTTATTTCTCGTCGTTCTTTGAAAATTGTAAATTTTAGGTAAATCTGTAAATTTTAAAATTACAAATTTCACAACTTTAAAAAAATTGTAAATTTTAAGTTGTAACTTAAACAGCTGTCGCTTGGTCATTTCGTAGATAATTCGACAAAGTTTTTTTCCTTTTCGATGTATCAGTATCGGACGATCAGTCGTCTGAGCTTGTAGATCGAGAATCAAGGATTTCGTAATACTCGTCGTCGATCCTTTCTCTCTATCTCAAGGCGCGCTGTGTCGCTAATGAAACGTAATTTACAAAGATTTACGCGCCATACTCTCTGTCTCCTCTGCACGAAAGTGGAAGAAAAAAGCAAACAGAACACTTCGTAACATATGATTTTCTAACTGGCCGTTAGCATAAATCAGCATTTCTATGTTAAACGCGAGTTTTATCTTTCTGCCGTAAAGGAGAAAATGAGATCCGACAGGTTCTTATTACCGTTATTACCCAGCGGATTAATCGGATAATTCCCAGATTTAATATCGCGATCGAAATCGAATGAATTATTCGCAATGGAAGGCTGATACTTCGTATCGAGTATGCACTTAAAATACTTCGAAGAAAATGATTTACATTGCTTGTTAATACTTCGTCGACGTGGTTGAGATTTCCTACCGCTAAAGACGTGGAGAAAATGTACATGCTAATTTTCTTATAAATATCTTTACTTAATATAGAAAAGTAAAAACTCGAAACAAGTAGAAGTAAGAAAAATTCGATTCAAATCTCACGCGCTCGAACGGAAATGAGGAATTTTTATTTAAATTTCACGAAAATGGTTAAACTCGATGAAAGATAAAACTTACATATCACAGATATGAAAATTTAGTCCGTATAAAATTACGTAATAAATTTAATACTGAGGAATCAATGATTTCGTTTAGTATGAGCACGCATTGTAATATATGTTAATTTTTAATTTTGCTCAATGTGTCGCTAAGCAGTGACACAATATCAACAGGATCGTTGTAATTTACCTGGAATTTGTCGTGGAAATGATTTGTCGTTTAACACTAGAACTACGAAGTTATTTCAACCAAAATTATTTCGATTTCTAATAAATGAAAATAAAATAAAATTCGCTATATTATTATATCTTTAGTTATCACTGTAAAAGTCATTGCATCATTGCGGGGGAAAAATTGTAACGTGAAATAGAAATTTTAAAATAAAATTGTAAAACCAGTCATTTTGACTGTGGTAGTTCTAGTCGTTAAAAGTCGAACAAAGTAACTGCAAGGAGGAAAATAAAGTTGATTTGCCAGGTGAGGTTGCTCGTTTGTTACTCTTCCTTTACTCTACTTATCATTCCCGAGGTGGAAAGTATCGCTCGCGTGTAATCCAGCAATCGTGGAAACTTTTTCATCGATTCGAATATGTGACAGTCTAATTTAACTATAGTTTAATGGCGCTTCGCCGTGGTCGGCGTTCGCCAACTTTCTAATTATAGCCCGACGAGACGAAAATTTTACCTAGCCACGCCGCCGCGCCATTTAACGCGAGTTACCACCCCGAAAATTCGCAACGAATTTCGCCCGTAGTAACAAACGCGAGCGCCAGCGTTGGCCAACTTTTGCAAAGTGGTCCCCCGCGTAACGTATGATAATTTGCAAATGTTCCTTCAAATTGTAGACACGGTCTTCTTTGTCGGTTTATTCGATGTCATCGAGCAACATGTAAAAAAAAAAAAAAAAAAAAAAAAAGAAAAAACGTTGCATTTGTAGATTGTAACGCGATTGTAGGTCAAAATCATTTTTCCAACAAAGAGAGAAGAAAATAAGAGATCACCGAAATTATAATTTTCTTTATTAGAGAAAATCGTTTCGTTGGATATTCCCAATAAGTGTTCTCATTATGTTAACACATTGTTCGCGGATAACGGGGAATCACAGTTACGTAGTTCTTACTACGGCCAGTTGTTGAGTGCGGGTGACTGTGATTATTCTGTAGATGATAATGCCTCAACTGTGTGATTTTTCTGACGCGGAGGATTCAGATAGTGACTATCCTCTTGTAAGAAGACATATCAGAGTAAATATCGTTTGTCTAGTTTTCTGCGCGGATATGCCTGCTCCTAAACCCCACCCGCATGAGATGTGTTAAGGTTGAAAGAGAATCAGTCGTTAAATGCTGCGCAAATACAAGCAGAGACTTTCGAGAATGTTAGACGCTGTAAATGTCCAGTTCTAAATGTTAGACTCTAACCTACAGTCCAGATGATTGGCAATCGTGAAGATTAGCTTATGCGAGAAGCGTCGAAAAAATTTCGAAAAGTATGGTTTACAAATATTGCTCGCTTTTGTTGCACTTTTTTTTTATTATTAAAGATAATGGCAAACCTCAGTGACATGAAAAATCGAATTCGGCTAACGAACGAAGAGAAGGTGCAAGGTGTTTTCTTAAAAATACGGCTGTATTTAAAAAAATATCGGCAGAATTTGTCAAGCAAGGAAATGCTATGATATTTAGGCCGAAAAATTATAAACGTAAAAATTATAAACAAAATTAAACAAGTGCCTCCGTAACAATGATCGATACTTCGAGGACTTTGTAATTCTGTTGGGGAGTCATTAGGAACTGTTCATCCAGAAGGATATAGAGAGAAGGATATATTCAAACACCTTGCAGTTGCTAGTAATTTCTAAATAATAATTGCTGATATAAGTATAATTAATAATAATAATAAATATAATGTAACGTAATATAATATTAAAAGAGTTTCAAATACCCCGAAACCTTACAATTGCTAATAATTGCTAAATAATAATCGCAGATCGTTAATAATCAGTTAAATTTCGTCATGTTCGTAGTTCAAGATATTTAATTATACAAAGTTATTACATAACTAAATCAAATTGAGAAAAAAATTGGACATTTATTACCGAAACAGATATAATGTGTAAATGGGATACTTATTTCGGAGGGGATACGTTTTAAAGAGTAATAAAATTCGTTCCATGGTTACGTACATGCGTTACAAGACGCTGTCACATCGCCGGCATGAATATTTAACAAACGTCGTACACCTGAATATTTATCGAGAAGGATGGGGAAAAAAATGATAAATATTATATTTACGAGTGGAGGAAGGACTGTCTCTCGGCGAGGGGAATCTCCAGGTTGGAAGCAGGAGGTTCGAATAGCCTCGATTAACAATGTCTTCAGGATGCTGGCCCTCGTCGTATTTTATCAGGCAAGTGGCGAGGAGGCCAAAGAAGGGTTGGCGAGCAGGAGGTTGCCGATCGATCCAAATAATATCAGATTATCATACACCGGTGTGTGTGTGTGTGTGTGTCTCGGTATGAGGCTCGATCAGGCCAGCGCGTTTATGTATAAATTATTCGCCACTGGCCGTAATTATTTCCACCACGGTCGTGCGTGTCGCTTCCACGAAGGCTGATTTGAATATTTCGAAACGTGGTCTTTTCGTTTAGACGAGAGTCAACCGACACGTGGTTATTAAAGTTATGCGTTCGCGGCCGGTGTGTCGGCGGTGGATACCGTGAAGAAACAAAAAAAAAAAAAAAAGAAAAAAAGAAAAAAAATGAGTAGAGAGAGGAGGGGAAAAAAAAGAGAAGAGAATAAATTACAGAGCGCGGGATTCCTTGCTAGCGGCACGTAAAGAATTTAAATTGTTCAATTGCTCTCGCACTTCGTTTCACAATCGAAAGGAAACTCGCTCGTTCACTCCGTGCGTTTCGTCACCGGAATTGTCGCTCTCGTTCGTTCGATCCTCGTTCACCGATGAGTTGCCAGCGTAATGATGTTCGATTAAACGCCAGGAAAATTGGCTGGCTCGTTATTCGATAGAAATTTTTACGACTCTTGATTGAAAATGAATCCAATCGAATATTCTTTCTCTTTCGAAAAGTAATTTCTTTTTTTTTCTTTTTTTTTTTTTGTTAATTATCGGTAATGGAAATAGGCGAAAATTCTGTAGGGTAAATCGGGAAGTGGTGACACTTTTTTTAAAAAAAATTATTACATTTTAAATCGATATCCAAAATATATGTATAGTTGTGTGTGTGCGTGTGTGTTGTATTGTATATACATATAAATTTATAATGTTACAGACGGAAAATTAAAAAATAATTATACATTTACAAAACAAAAGACACGACATCCTAACGTAGAAATCGAAATGCCATTTTGTCACTTTGAATTACCTCTACGGCATTCAACGATGCTTTATTGTTCATTTTTTATATTCAGTTGGAATGATTCTCTGACGAAATATTTACCAATTATCATACATGACTTCACGATAGGTGTCTCCTAAAAAATCAGTCCATCTAACTCGATGACTCACTCGCGTGTTTTTTCTTTTTTTTCTTTTGTAATGATACGACGATATCTCGTTATGGAAATGTAACATTAACGCACTGTGTTCCAAAGAAATCATTATCTTTGGTAAGACGTTAGTAAAGTGTAATTTAAAGGATAAGAAGAATATTTCTGAGAATACTCTGTTAATAATTAAAAAACAGAAAATTAAAAAACAGAAAAGAAAATGGACATTTACGATAACACGATAATTTGTAATGAGCCGTCTCACTCGGACTGATTCTACCCTGTCAAAGAAACAACGTTGAAATTTCCACGTGAGAGAGAAATATATATATATTTTACAACGACGACGGAAAATAACGTTGCACACGTTGCTGTTAATCGACCGCTAAATTTCTATTTGCGCGCAAAGCGAAACCGGCTAGAGGGTGGGAGGGGGGGGGGATGATTATCGGTGTGTACATTCATCGGGAAACGAGAGGGAAATCGTCGCGCGGAATTGGCGAATTTTCATATTTCTGGACCAGCACCACGCGAGAGCGCCGGAATGGATCGAAGCGGAAGCGGTTGCTGGATCAACGCGTCCAGAGAGCCGCGTTGCCCGTTGATACACGCGACACGGTTAAAATCGCATTATGCTAATTTTCATTTTACATTCTGGTAATTAATTAAACATTCGCGCGATCCGAAATACGTACGCGCGCTCTCTCTCTCTCTCTCTCTGCCGCACCGCTCTGTGTTTGGCCATCTTTTTCCCTGGATTTCGCCTGGATTTCGTCGCCCGATAAAATCGTCTCTCTCTCTCTCTCTCTCTCTCTCGCTCGCTACGCTTACATCCCTCTGGCTGTTCAGCTCTGTAATTAATGAAACTGTATCCGCGCGGTCGTCGTAATAATATCGTTGCAAATAGACAGCCAGCCAGCCAGCCAACTCGGATTTTCGTGGCAGATGTTCCGAATATTTCCCGCGTCGTTATATCGCAAACGTGCTTCCCGAGGTTTATTTATGCGGCGCGGTTTATTAACGCGTATCCGCGTCGTCGCCTGTTTTCACGCGTTTTTCTCGTGCAACTCTCTCTCGTGGCGGCAAATGTATGGCAAAATGTTTAGAAGCTCCGTCGCGTTTTACGGGAAATTTTCACCTTCGTACTGCGTGTTATGATTAAATACCACCATTGGATATTTTCTCCATTGAGGGAGACGATAAAGCAAGCAACCCCCTTTCCTCAATGGAGAGGAAGGCAAGCAACAAAAGATAATTAATCGCAAAGGAGTTGCGCGAGTTGGAGCAAAAATTGCATATAATTGGACAAGATTGGAGCAAAAATTATATATATAGTTTAATAAGGTTGGAGTAAAAATTGGATATAGTTTGATAAGGTTGGAGTAAAAATTGGATATAGTTAAGATTGAAGTAAAAACTGGATGTAGTTGGGCAAGATTGGAACGAAAATTGTACATAGTTTGATGAGGTTGGAGTAAAAATTAGATACAGTTAAGGTTGGAGTAAAAATTAGATATAGTTATGGTTGGAGTAAGAATTGGATATAGTTAGACAAGATTGGGACGAAAATTGTATATAGTTTGATAGGCTTGTAGTGAAAATTGGATATAGTTAAGATTGGAGTAAAAATTGGATGTAGTTGGACGAGGTTGGAATGAAAATTGTATGTAATTGGATACGGTTGGAGTAGAAATTAGATATAGTTGTGGTTGGAGTAAGAATTGGATATAGTTGAACAAGGTTGGAATAAAAATTGGATATTGTTGGACGAGGTTGGAGCAAAAGTTGGATATAATTGGACAAGGTTGGAGCAAAAATTGGATATAGTCGGAGATGCTTGTCGTTGATTTATATTAATTATCCGAGTACTCGATTTCTTAACTCAACTGTGATTGCCCCTAAACGAGGCGTGTTAATCGTCGCCTCCGCTAGCCGAGTGCCAACAATTTACAACTTCAATTCGTATCACGCTTGGCGACGAATTGTCCGATAATCTTTCGCTCCGAGGTAGCCATTAAACCTCGACGCGAAACCGATTTATTTCGATATGTCGTCGAAGTGTAATTACAGCTACAACAGCAGATTCTTAACGGCCCGTAAAATAATATATATTTCTTCAGAGGTGCGAACTGATCTTTGTTTAGCAGTTGCAAAAGCGAGTGCCTAGGCAGAGATATTTGTTTCACTTTCACTTGAACGTTGTAACATCGTACATTGGATTTTACTACTTTCTGCATTTCTAGATCTCGCGATAGGTCTACTTGTTATTAACGTTGAGATTGTAAAAAAGGATTGCAAATTGATCTTTCGAGGAATACCGACACACAGATATATATATATATATATATATATATATATATCTGTCCCTGTCTAGTTTAATTATAATTCCAAAAGATACAGTTAACAGATAGGTGTAATACGAACAAACGTTTCTGAATGAATGAAATTGTTCCATGAATCGTTAACTTCATCGTGCAGCGCGGTTCTGTGCGCGTAATTATCTTTCACCGGCCCTTGATAAATTCGCCCTTGAAGCGGTTAATTACGACGGGGCAGGAATGTCATGCTAATTGTTGGTGCAAGGAATTTTATCGTTAAACGTTGATAGAAGCGAGAAAAAATTCGATCAATTAAATTCTCATATAAAACGTAATATGTATATAGTACAAGTCACTCAACAAGATCGGATCATTATGTATTAAAAATCATCTGTCATCGTTCCAGACAGTTGAAACTACACGAAGGAACACATCGACGAACGTCATCAGGCGGTGATTATGCAATCAAAGATTAAAACGACGGTGCAATTCCGATTGTGTCTTCTGTTCGATTATTTTCCGACGATCTAACATCGTCGTTTTATGCCATTCAAACGACGGTCTACCAGCGATATTATGCAGATGCGCGGATTAATATTAATGCCATTGATTCGGTAATTGCCTTACATGTATTTCATAATTATAATAATGGTAATGGCACTCCGGAGCGTGCCGGAGCACGCGAGTGCTCATGAAATTCTAATTAAACCGTTTAACCGTTTAATTGATTTGATCCATTACAACAGTCACTCGGATCGAAAGTTCGTGATTTCGAACAATCGTTGTTCGCGTGTTGTATTCTCGTTTGTTTAATTTTAATTTCTTTTTTCTTTTTTCTCTCTTGGATATAATATCTATTAAAATGCAGAAAGTTCATCTTCTTCGAACAGTCAGTTTTTTTCCTATGTAATAATATCTCTAATATTTCTGATATTCGATGTAATATTTTTTCCAACGTTTGAAAAATTTGCAATACACATCGAAGAGAACTGAGCGTTGAACGATTTCCCGAATATCTTCCGGCAGAAATATGATGTTCAACGTTGTTCGTACGAGAATCAAAAGCTGCGCTCGATTGTTAATTACGACGATTTATTTCTCCAAGAAACGAGCGCGTATATCCGTTGAAATTGAAACGAACGGCGTATATAGAAAACACGTCGTTACGTTCAAAACGGCATTTTAAAACGTTTGATTACTCGAGTATCGGGTATTAATCTGTACGTACGCGTAATTACGTCTCGCGGCTCACGACCACTACTGGCCGCGTTATTACTGTTATTTGCTCGTCCGGTTTGGTCTCGTAGCCCTGAAGGATTAAATTCAGGTTGCCTTCTGATTCACAAGGTCAGTCTCATTCGCTGCTGTCACTCTGTTGTCCATTTATATCCCGTCCGATCAGCCAGTGGTTCTCCGTGCTCGCTTGTGGAGACACAACGCGATACACACGCGCGCGTACATATCGTACATACGTCTTAATCGTTATCTCGAATCCGACTTCTGCGGCTTCTCTCTGTTATAAATAGTGTTCTCTCATTGAGAAATCTCTCTGCCTGTGAGCACGGAGCGCGGTTTAAAATTAAGTCGACTCGCATTTTGCAGCCCTCCTCGACACACGCATCGATTATCGATACGCGATGGGAATTTATATAAGCTGCGACATCGCCAACAATCGTACGGGCGTGCGATTTCACCGAAGGCTTGTTTCGAAATACGAGACAGATGGTAATAGCGAACCGTAATTAACTCTTTTGTTGCGTATTTGTTTTTTTCTTTTACAACTCGTGTTCAATATCTACGATACGTGATGGAGTGGATTGAACGCGTGTCTTGTCTATTCGTTGGGATGATCTTTGAAAATCCAATTTTGATCGTTCGATCGTTTTTTTCATTTGTCCATTGGCACGAAGAAATTTATTATACCAATGTACGCTATATTGCAAACAGTCTTTCTCTCAATGATTGATCAAGCTTCCGAGAAGTGCAATATGCGTACGAAATTACGAATTGTAGAATTTGAAATCCTTCAGAGATGCAATCAAGACTGATTAAAGGTGTCCGCTTGCCACAAAATCAGTGTCGATAGTTCTCGATGAGAATGAATACTGTTGAAAAATAGAAAATACACAAAGTTTTTTCTTCTTCTTTGTCATTGGTCTCTTTAAGGTGACTTTAAGGCTAGTAGCAATTGACTCAGAAATACTGAGATTCCTAGGAAAGTTTCTTCATTATCTGAAATATAATTGCTTAGATTGGGCAAAATAATGGAACCTCGTTTACTTAGAATATTCTTCATTAATATTGAAGTCCTGTATCGGCCAAAGAAAATGTTTAACGTTATTTCCATGTTCCTCGAGCCAAGATTTTACAATCGCAACTGCCATAGATCGGAATACTGTCGTCTTGAAAGATTCCTCTATCCTCCAGAAACAATGATCGCACCATTGAGCAGATTTGATTGCACGAGATGTTTTAAATAGTCCTTCGGATTCGAGACGAAACATAATCCCAATGCGAGCAAGTTCGTAACAACGTAATACATAGATTTCATACGAGGTGTTTTCGTTATTTTGTCTAACGAAAGCAAAAGTAACATCTCAAAAAACCCCATTTGGGGCGCCGATTTTATTCGTCGTTTAATATGCATTGATACTGCAATTGCACCGCTATTTGCTTCTCTCACAATAATGGAAAATCGCAGGTAACTCGAGATGCGATTGGCCTTGGTGGTATTGAAGAATCGATCAACAATCACCGCAAAACGCATCGCGTTCTCGATATTTCCCGCGACCTTTACATCTGCTCGATCGACGTCTCTTGTTTCTAGTTCAGATAGCTCTGCTATTTCACTGTTTCTGATCTTGTCATCTCCATTATTTTTATCATTTTGTTATTTTTTCTCTCCTGTACTTCACGCTCCTCGGCAATATCATCGGCGTACAAAAATTGGACGATTTCCAACTTTTCGACCCGACGCCGCTGTTTTTACATAGCGCGTTTCTCGCTCTTCCCCAGAACTGTTCGACTATTTCTTATCAGCTGTCTGCTAAACGTACGGCTTGTAAACTCGCGAATCCTCGGCGATTTCGTAAATTACGAGCGAGCTACGTATATCAGCTACGTGGAAATAAAGTTTCCTTCAGACAAACGATTCCACGCGACGATTCGTCGTGTTTTTTTTTTCTTTTTTTAATCTTTTCCTTCGCGAGTACGCTGCCGGGTGTCGAGAACAACTCGATTCAAACAATTCAAGTGTTTTACGAGGCAATTAGCAAACGCGTGCGTGGCAGGCGTTTACTGTTTGCACTTAATAACGCAAATTGCATGCCGATTCGATCTGTAATTGACGCGCGTGTACCTGGAAAATCGACCGGCGGAAAGTTTTTCTCCCGAATAGCTCCCTGACTCTGTTTCAAACTTATCTGACGTTATTCATACGTTATTGGCAACTGCGTCTCGCAAATTGTACATATACACAGCATCTTGCTTTTTCTTTCCGCGAGCGGGCGAATCGTTAAAGAAATCGCGATACATTTATCACTTAACGTACGTTCGATACGTCGGAGTGTGTTTGACACGTTCCGTGTCCATTTTTGGTTACTTTACGGCAGAAGTGGCTAACTGGCGGCCCTTGTCCCCACTTTCTCGGTCGCTAGCGCTTCCCCCTCCACTACGTCGATCTCCCCACTTGCTTAGTAGAGAGATCAACAGACTGAGAGAGTGGGGGCTCGTGCGGAGTGGAGGGGGCTAGCGAAAGGGACTGGACCCCTAGCTCTGCTTTACGATATTACGATTAATGGTTTTGCTTCTGAAGTATGTCTCACAATTTTTGTAACTTTTAGTGCAGAGACCAAGAATCACCAAGAAAAGCGTCGAAGTGAAATTTAATGTCAGGGTATTATTTTTTAACGAATAAATGTGATTGAACGTTTATTCTAACACGCGATTACGCGAAAAATATTTTTCAACGATGTCAAAATTGATTTAAAATAACACGTTTTATTCAAAATATTTTCAATATTATTGTTCATGCTACGATGATATCAAATAATAATAATTTATTGCATAAATCATATAATATTGTACAATATTAAATAATAATAATTTGCTTACAATCACAAAGATATGAACTTCGATGAACTTTGTTGAAACGTGGTAAACATAAATGTGATTTGTCGGAGTCCACTGTCACAGACTATTACAACTTCTATGGTAATTTCCTTTCGAATCAGACTTTTCAACGTTACTTTTATAACAAATTTTACCGCCGAATTCTTCTTATCGAATTGAAGATATCCCGTTAGCCTCAACACAGACAATGGAGGAGGAAATGATCGTCACGCTCCACGATACCATAAACGCGGTACATGTTGTTGAGATGTCGACGCATGACATTTGGAAAATAAATTTTTTATCTCTTCCAATCTGTAAAAATCTTTACAATGAAAATTCCAAACGGCACGAAAGTTCACTGCGTATTAATCGCGCGAACAACTTGTCACTGATAATTTGCACTATCGCGGCACAGTTATTCGCCGTCCTTTATTAGCTGTGTGTTATTTTTCATCGAGCCGGCAAGTAAAACGAGCCCGGAACAGTGGAATTAATCGAGTTACTCCTATAATTTGATCGCCGTTTAATTGAACGATCACGCGTGATTGTAAAAGAGTACGCGTTTTCGCAGGTGTCATTATGACGCGACTGTTTGCACCGCGGCAATTTGCTGGAAAGCCAGGCGAGCCGTTTTCACGCGACAAACATCGACAAGCGTGTTTTCACTGTTCAATCGTATTTTAATTCCACGTACGAGCGGAATGCCGTTTAGTAGCAATTCGAGCCTTGAGAATTGCTTTAAAAAAGCGATCAAGAGTGATTGACGTCAGACTTGTATTACGTGGAAGTTCAAACAAATTTAGTGCAACTTTTAAACAGACACGGATTTTAAGAAGCCTGGATACATAGTCGCGCTCGAACCTTGAACAATCACTGTCACCACGATTTTCCGACGATCTGACGAACAAATGTTTGGAATGAAAATTAATTAATATTCAATCTTCTAGAAATTTAAAAAAAAATTTTATTCTCACAAGGACTCGAGGTTACTTCTGTTTCTTAAACGTCGTTGTATATTTTCGATTCGATGACGTTAAAACTGACTGTCAGGAGCGAATTCAACGACCCATCGACACGCTGTGACCTTGAATCTTGAAGTAACGCTGAAATAATTTTGGCCGCGAAAACGCGTATTTCCCGCGAGAACGACGAGAGTCGCAGCGGCAGCCTGATGAAATTTCGCGGGGAACCAGAGAGTTGTTTCTCGAGATATCCGTTCGTTGGAAAAACGATCACTCGGACGATTACTCGATCTCGAGAAGCGTGTATCTTCCGTTGCCGGAAGTAGTTCCTCCGCGCTCTAACTCTCGTAGACGTTTCGTCTCCCGGCTTTCGGACCGGGTCTTGAAAACTTGCGAACTTTCGCGAGAACCGTTGATAGAATTTCACAATATTTCCCGGCAACTTTTCCCGGGACGAGTGTTTACCGCGCGGAATATATCGCTAGGCGATGGAGGAACAGCTTAGAAGAAAACGGCCCTCCGATATCTTTTGGTAAACGCTCGATGATGAAATATCGAGCTCCATCCTCGAGTTATCGGCAAATTTTGTTGCTCGTAAATTCGAGTATCTGCCGCCTCTCTTGTTGTTCCAGCGAGCCAGCTTCGCCAATTCCCCGGAATGGAGTTCGATGCACGTCCCGGATTCGATAGATTGCAAAACACGCCCGTCGCGATTGCAATCTGTTACGCGAACTTCGCCTGCTTCGCGTGCTTCCCACTTCGATTAAGAGGATCTTCTATATTTTTTAATTAAAAGTTTGCCTCCGCAGAACCGGGAGGATACCTGGAAAATTGATAACAAAACGGGCAAAACTAGTAATGAAATGCTGGCAATTGCTCCAAGTGTCCAACAAGTGTTCGATAACGATCATTATCGAAATTCAACGAAAACGTTCTTTGAAGTGGGAATTAGTCTGATTAGCTGCGCGTTCGTTCGACGAAAATTGGAATAAATTAGCGAACACAGGCGGGGAACGTCTCGTTTCAGAGATATCTCGTACCTCTCGTATCGACGATCTAACGACGAGATAGCTTCCAGCTTTTTGGAAGATCGTTGGAACGATTTTCCGTGCGAAATTTAATCGTGCAGGCAATGAGATAGTTTTCAGAAGATGATGGGGCCATTAGGTGAATTCTGAAACCTCCTCGATATTTTCTGATGCTCTGAACTATAAGTACTCCAGGTCCGTGTACTTGATGAACATGGCGTGAAGTTTTGAAAATTTCGTTCATCCGCTGGGGATACGCGGAAATAATATTAGCAATCGTCAAAAAGGGAGTTGAAATAAAAACACGAAACTATAGAGTTTTGATTTGAAATGTCACTAGGTTAATTCGATTACTTAGCTAACCGAGGAAAATTAAAAAGAAGCAAACTTTTTTGATGGGTGGAGGTGCTCAGAAATAAAGAGCCTAAATCAAGGAGTACAGGAGAGAAGAAAGATTGCGAACAATTGCGTTTCAGTGTGTTCATGAGTCTAAACTTGATCGAACCCACGCCTTTTTCCCCCTTTCCTTTTGCCATCGCTAGTAAAAAAACTCGCCACTTGCCGTGTGAATAATTTGTCGCCAAGAACATACGTAGCTTTCGAACAAAATGCAGAGTGTTGCTTCCGAACTTACGTTGCTTCGGTGCGAACGGGATTTTTTGGGTTGATTTTTCGATCGGTTGGCGGCCTCGAACGGCGCGAAGCACGAGAGGGGGGGGACCCCGTAGGACACGTAACATGCCTTCGCAAGGATTTGGAGCGAAGCCAGAAAGCGATACCTGGAAATCTGTCGGACAACTCGATTTCGTCGAGAGCACGCCGGAGAAACTTGTTTACCGGTCTGATAATGGTATTCTGTCGGGTGCACCGACGGTTCTCGTGTTTCTGCGGCGCTGTTAATGGACTTACGACGAATCGCCAGGATTTACACCGGATTACAAACGCGTTTACGACTAATCTCTTCGTGTGTGACCAGTCTGCCCCGTTGATTCTCTCTCTCTCTCTCTCTCTCTCTCATTCTTACCGTTCATCGCTTTCTCTCTTTACCCGTCGGTATCTCTGGCTATTTATCTTTCTCCGTTCGCAGTTACGCGCGTCTCCCGGTCTCCGTTTTGTGTCCACGGTCTCTCGCAGGCAATTCCCGCCAAGACTAGTGCGTTCGGGATACCGTGCGTTTACAATTCCAGAGACCGGTTCCTTCCGTTCATCGACGTTCGTCAATTTTTGCTGAGAGTGGATCGTCGCGGGTAAACTACCACATCCTCCGATTCAATTCACACAGCGGCTGTCAGTTCGAAAGCTGAGAGACCGTAGTATTCAGTTTGATTGAGAATTAGTCCGATTAGTTTTTCACCGTAGAATGACCGAAGCAGTGAATAGTGAATAGTGACTGCGAGTTTCCTGCGAGTGTTTTTAATCACCGTGAACCACTGGAATCGTTTGAGTCGCGTTTCACATTGTGAGACTGGTAGTATACCTCAGCGTTGAAGTGGATTGAGAGACCGTAGTTTAGTTGAGAATTAGTCGATAGTCCGATTAGTTTTTCACCGTAGAATTAATAGAATAACCGAAGCAGTCTCTTCAACGGTGAATAGTGACTGACAGAGTCTTCCTGCGGGTCTTTAGCTCTCGACGTTAGAACCATCGAATCTTGTAGAACGGCGAGTTTTCTTTTTCGTTTTCTTTCTCTCGCTATCGAGTCACGTTCCACATTGAGAGGTGAGAGGTATGCACGAGGTATAGTGTGCCTCAGTAATTGATTCACACTACCTGATGATGTTCTGCAACTTAATGCAACACGATTCAACACCAACGCGTTGAAATAGGTTGAGAGACCGTAGTTTAGTTGAGAATTAGTCCGATTTAGTTGTGACTCATAGAGTAACAATAAGTATTAAAGTAAAATACTATTATTATTATTATTTATTAGAGTAAGTTATTTTGCCTTTTTCTAATGTCCTTCTTACATATTTACTATTTATAAACATTTTGTTTTTGTTTCGTTGAAATAATTCAGCGGTGCTTGTCACGCTGAAGCTCACTTGAGAAAAAATTGGCACACAGGATAGAAAAGTACACTGCTGCAGTCTCTCGAGTCATATAGCGAGTGCGATTTTCTATGCTCTGTAATTCTTTCTACTTAGAAAAGTTCGAGGGATCGGCCGCGTTGCGTCACCAGAGAAGTTGCGGCAGTTTCCACGATCGGGCGATTTGCTCGCGTAATGGCGACGCCCACGCGGCACCCACGCGCCAACAGCAACGATTGAGAACCACTTCGTCCGAGATGTACCATCTATTAACGATCGTTGCTGCTCGTCGAACGCGATTATGCGGAAATTGATCGGCCGATCCTGCGAGAAAATTCGATTTCACGTTTCGTTGTACTCCCGTTCGCAAGTATCGAGACGCTTGTTGGTTTCCTACGAAATTATCAGCTTGGATAATTGATCGTCAGTGGAATAATCGATTATATTCATGTTCATAGTTGCGAACGAAAATCTGTTGAAACTGTACGTGCGACAATCACAGAAGTAGAAGGTGTATATATATATTAGGAGTACACATAAGTAATTTCGTTTTTTTCAAATTTAATAAACATTGCCATCTAGTGACAGTAATTTGACTTATCGTGACATAACCTCTGTTCTAGTTATGGAATAACTTCAAATTCAATAAACATTTTTCAAATTTAATAAACATTGCCATCTAGTGACAGTAATTTAACTTATCGTAACATAACTTCTATTCTAGTTATGGAATAACTAACAAATTTAATAAACATTGCCATCTAGTGACAGTAATTTGACTTATCATGACATAACCTATATTCTAGTTATGGAATAACTTCAAATTCAATAAACACTTTTCAAATTTAATAAACATTGCCATCTAGTGACAGTAATTTAACTTATCATGACATAACCTCTATTCTAGTTATGGAATAACTTCAAATTTAATAAACATTGACATCTAGTGACAGTAATTTGACTTATCATGACATAACCTATATTCTAGTTATGGAATAACTTCAAATTCAATAAACACTTTTCAAATTTAATAAACATTGCCATCTAGTGACAGTAATTTAACTTATCATGACATAACCTCTATTCTAGTTATGGAATAACTTCAAATTTAATAAACATTGCCATCTAGTGACAGTAATTTGACTTATCATGACATAACCTATATTCTAGTTATGGAATAACTTCAAATTCAATAAACACTTTTCAAATTTAATAAACATTGCCATCTAGTGACAGTAATTTAACTTATCGTAACATAACTTCTATTCTAGTTATGGAATAACTAACAAATTTAATAAACATTGTCATCTAGAGACAATAATTTAACTTATCGTAACATAACCTCTATTCTAGTTATGGAATAACTAACAAATTTAATAAACATTGCCATCTAGTGACAGTAATTTGACTTATCATGACATAACCTATATTCTAGTTATGGAATAACTTCAAATTCAATAAACACTTTTCAAATTTAATAAACATTGCCATCTAGTGACAGTAATTTAACTTATCATGACATAACCTCTATTCTAGTTATGGAATAACTTCAAATTTAATAAACATTGTCATCTAATGACAATAATTTAACTTATCATAACATAACTTATATTCTAGTTAAATATATTAATATTTATCGTGTTTATTGTTAAATTATTAAATCGTAGATTATAATTGTATTAACTCTTGAACGAAACAAAATTTTGCACATCAACGAAAAACGACATTGCTTATGGGCAATATAACTACAGAAAAGTCGATTTCGATCCACTTTCATGTTCTCGTCGAACGTCGCGGTACATCGTCATTGATAAAGGAACGAGCGATGCAACGACGTAGCTCGGGATTTAATGGGGAATAAAAGCGAGTCTGTTGCTACGCCGGATCGTTGGTTTTAATGGGAGGATTATATGCAGCCTGCGAGAAAACTGGAGTTTCTCGCGGCCTGTGGGATTACAGATCATTGAAACGATAATTTAGATCTCTGCGAAGACCGGAGCTTCGTCTGCTCGCGACAGGTTCTTTCGCCGCACGTACGTATCACGCTACTTAATGCACAATTCAGTAACAGCGAAATACGAATGAAATGCGATTGGAAAGATTTAGAGACACGTCGTAACGTATCTTACACGGTGCTGCGGTGTGTAATGATTATCAAACGTTCTTCCGCGAAGTAACATTATCTGAAACTAAAAAAACAAAAAAAAGAAAAAAGAAAAGAAGTAATCTTGACTCATGGAACCGAACGTGTTTCTCGCAATCTGTGCAAGAAACGAGAAAGACGGGTCAGCGATGAGCACCGGCATCGACGTTGCAAAGATACCAGCAAGCGAAAACGAGTTGGCTACTTTGTCGGACAAGTAACGACTTCGTTACTCTGCTAGCTGGGAAGCTTCTAGCGGGAAAGAGAGAGAGAGAAAGAGAGAGAGAGAGAGGTCAAATACGCGTTTTCGCGGCCTAAGAAATTACGTTGCTGTCGGTGGTTCCGCGAAACGGCCTTCCGTTCAGTCCTTAACTTCTTTAGGGCTTCATTCTCGAAGGTCGTAAGGCGAATCGTGGCCAAGTACGTACCTTTCGCTGCGCTTGTATTCGCTTAACGAGATGCGTGTTCTCGTGCTGGGAATGAAACGAGCCGGCCAACCCACCGAAACTCTCTTTTGCTCGATCGGCTCTCTTGGATCGCTCCAACATCGTTTGCGGATTATATAACATTCTTCGTCTCGAAAACTAGCGATCGCGTCGATATATATTGACGACACAATGTCGAACAATTTGACGGCTAACCTCATCGACACTTTCAATGTTGCACGTCGAGTATGCTCATCACGAAAAGAAGGCTTTGTTTTTTCTTTTTTTTTTTTTTGTTTAACACGTTCGCTACTGCGCCAACCACAGCGCATTTGTTTGTATTTCGAATTTCCGCAAAATTCGACAAAAATCGCCGAATGTATTTTTTGTTCGGCTGGTATTAAATCGATTTTCTCGATGTATTTCGTTCTGTCGTTTCCATTCATTTTTTTTTTTCTTTTCTTTTTATTGGCTGCCGTTAGAAACTGAACTCACAGTGGAAGTTGATGCGTCACAGATATGTGACGATGTTAGCGAACGTGTTAACGATGAATGTCATGCAGTAAAAAATGTAGCACTTAAGTAAAATTTAGGTGAAACAAGAAAAACATATTCGTAGTTTAACGCATTTCAACGGTATACTTCGAGAAAAATTATTATCAATTGTAATCGTGTATTTTGTAATTTTCTTACGAAATAGCGTGATGAAATACAACTTCACAACGAACATCTATGACAAATTACTATGATTTAAGGAAAAAAGAACTGCAAAAATTTCCTCCTCTCGTTGTAATTTATTTCAATTTTCACAGAAAAGTTCACCTCCTCTTTTTCTTCGAGCGTGTACTCGATCGTAGTTCTCGAAATCGAAACAAAATACTTAAAAAAAACCTAGAAAGGATTAACACTGAATTAGTTTCTAATTTGCAAGTGGTAGAACATAGCATAGAGAGGAAATTGATTCGATTTTACCTAAGTTCGATATTAAGTTTAGGAGCAGTGAATTTTCAATCGTTCTCGATACTATGGACCCAAATGCTCGTTTACTCGGTTTCTATCCGAGTATGGCCCGACGCGAACATTATTTCTGCGAACGCGAAAACGGTCAATTACGGTAGTTCACTGGCGGGTGTATTTTCGAAACAACGAGCGTCAACGGCCGGACAATGTGTGATTCATTTCGCTGGAGCAACGTAGCAACATGGTTGCCCAGCAGTGGATGGGATAATAACCGGTGCAAACTCTGCAGCCGTAACTCTGCTTCGTCTTATCGTGCAATAGTACCGTGTCGACCGACGCGGAAAAGGTTTTAACCTTTCGTTGACTCCGTACAGCGAGATCCGACTACGTAAGACGAATGCCTATTGCCGTTTGATATTTGCGCGGAATTGTTGGCCACGTTTCCAACCGAGGCCAATAATGATCGTGTTAACACGTTGCTGCGGCCTCACCGTGCTCTTTGCGTACCGGTAATTTCGATATTTCTTCACATTGAAATCGTCGAAGACGAAGATTTGTTTCACTTCGCGCGATTGGCGATGGCAAAGGCTTGGCAAGCACTTTCGGAACGAATCGTGTGATCGTGTGAACTTGCGACGCATTGTAGAAGTTAATGAAATCGTACCCGATTGGCAACACGTTTACGAATCGAGTACTCTTGCCACATTTACAATTTGGTATTTAACACTGAAATCACCGGCGGCTGAAGCATGCAATTTTCATCGGAAATATTCAAGTCGAAGGAGGTAGAAAATGATTATAATACGATAGAACAGAGCTTCGATCTATGTGTTTTTCGATTGAAAAGTTGCTCTACGTCTGCAAAATTCTTAATAAAAATTATAAATCGGTCATTTGGATCACTTTCTAGGTAGTTGCTAGTGTTAATAGCAATGTAAACTTTGGTTAGACAAAGATGGTTTACGCAATAAAACCTAAGTTTTTCACTCGCTTCTACATATAAGTAGACCTTCCTGCCAAAGCAAGTTTGTCCTGTTTCTTTCTTTTTTTCTTTCTTCGTCCGAGGCACGGATAAAAAAATGAGCGATTAGACCACCGGACCACCTAAAAGAGCCTCTCTTCCACGGCTATTACGAGAAATCGATCTATTAATCGACTGCCGGAAGTCGTCGGTTGAGTGAATCGACCGTTGTTATTCACGACCTACCAAGAAGAAAGGGGCCAAGCTGCGTCATTTAACGTGAGAAGCAATTTCATGGTTGCTCAATAGAGACACGTCTTTATAAGCGAAAGCGAAGGCTATCCATTTGTATTGGCTGATCATTTGACGGTTGTGACGTGATACTTCTTTGTTTGATCGTTTCAATAATGTTAATGTTAATGCCCGAAATTTCTCTAAAAGTCGTTGCACGTTTTTCAGTGAAATCTTCGGAGTATAATTTTCTATACTATATTTTGGAATTAATCAAAGTATATATGTCGTTTTCAGAAATAAACGTGGCATTTATTTAAAAAATTTCTTTAAATTACTTTCTCTTTGAATAAATGTTACGTTTACTTTAATATTAACGACGTCGCAGATTTCTTTCCTTTATTGTCTCATTTTGTTACAGCGTGATCACGCTGTTCAGATTTCGTGTCCAATTGTAGCCACATATACTTTTTCTACTTTACCTACTTTACTACTCTATCTACTCTATCTACTTATCTTTTTGTCTACTCTATCTACTTTATCTACTTAATTTTTGCCTACTTTATCTACTCAATCTGCTTTATCTGCTCATGTTTTTATCTACTTTGTCTCTACTCTAACTACTCTATCTACTTTATCCACTAATCTTTCTAATTGCCTTACCTATTTTATCTACTCTATCTACTCTAACTACTTTATCTACCTACCTTTTCATCTACTTTACCTACTTTTATTGCGTTTATTCATCTATTGCTTGGCATTTGTTGCTTGGCATTTTTCGCAGTTACACGAAGGAAGCGTTATCGCGCTGACTATCACTAAAACGACTAAGAATTTTCCTTCAACTTTTCTTTAAAAAAACATTTACAAACACCGATGCGGGAATTCTCGTGTATACAATTTATACGACCACCAGCGATTCTGTCCGTTCTGTCTCGAGCAAAAAATGACGCGAAAAACGTATCAGTATATCGCTCGTGAAAAGAAAATTAAATGGAAAGGTCCTCAGCACGGCGTACAACCGCGGCGGTGACGTGACAGGGCCGAGAAAGCACACCGACGTCGCGTTTATCTCCCTTTCCACGGCGTAGTTTGAATATTCAGTGGTTTCGGTAGATGGAAGGTAGGAAAGGGGAATGGGCGAAAGGCGAAGAGGCCTGCGAAGAGACGATGGGAATGAGAACGAGAACGAGAACGAGAGGGTGAAGGAGAAGGGACCACCGCGCTAAGGAAATCCAGAGGCAGCCAAGGGATAAGCCGGCTAGAATCTGGTGTACCACCACCACCCGCTCCCCTATCTCTTTAGCAATTAGCATCTTGTATTTCGAAGCCGGAGTTTCCTCCTGCGGATGGAGCCGTAGAGGAAGAAAGCAGGCCCCTGAGTCACGAAGTCAGCCCAGTCAACCCCCCTCGGCTTCCATCCCCTCAGCCGTCTCTGAATATCGTTAGCTTCGCCGAATTTAATTCGGTGGTCGTAATTTAGCGCGCATTAGTGATGTTCCGCGTCGAAATTCCGCCCAGAGACACGACGACGCGATTAATTTCTGGTTTGAACTTTGTTTTCCTCCGACGGGAAAGCGGGTCGCGTCGTTGCTGCTTTGTCGTTGGTTTCTGTACCTCTGCTCTCAGCTGTGCCCGCTGTTCCGCGGGATAGAAGGGAGGGAGGGGGGGGGGAGGAAAACGAGATGGCTCGAACTCTGGGGAATGAAAGAAGAACTTTCTTTTTTTTTTTTAATTTATTAGCGGAGCGAACGATGCAGAATGTAATTTATAATGAATATTATAAATGTAATGATTTACATTTTCTTGGAATATTGTAATATTATAAATGAATATTCTCAGAATGTTAATAATAATATTCTATAATTTTTAGAATGTTAATAATAATATTCTCAGGATATTATAAATGTATAAATTGTATAAAGTGTTTAAAATTGTATCGAAAAATTGTATAAAATTGTATACGATATAAGAAAAAGAACGTATACGGTGTTTCTTTCTTTTTCTTTAATTTATTAGCGAACGATACAGAGTGTAATGAATGTAAATTTATATTATGAATATTATATGAACGAATGTAAATGAGTATTATAAATGTAATAATTTACATTTTTTTTTGAATATCATAAATGAATATTCTTAGAATATTCTTAAGATTATCTCGGAATATTTTTAAAATATTATAATAATATTCCTGGAATATTTAGATTGTAAAATGAAACGATTGTACAAAATTGTATACTCGACAGAGTAAAATCCATCGTCGAGAAAACTTGACGAAATCTCACGTATGCAATGAACACGAAACATCAAGATTAGCTCGCCGAAGGTTTCGTTATTCAAGTCGATCGATCTTTTTGTCAACAATTTTGATCCAGAGTGATTCCTGAGGTTTCCTCTTTGGAGCCATAACGAATGCGGGAGAGCTTGTTACATCCTCGTCACTTTTCTCGCGATTTGACACCTCGATGAAATGGCCAGATAGAGAATGGTCGACGGTTTGACCTGTCGCGCCAAGCGAAATCGATTTTGCGGTTGAAGCCAGCCAGCTCTCTCTCTCTCTCTCTCTCTCTCTCTCTTTCTCTGTCGATAACAACGATCGACGAAGAACGGTCCCAACTTTCCAACTCGCACCGGGGCCGTAATTTGCTGTCCATAAATTCTGACGTACACGCGTGTGTACCCTCGTGTCCGAACGTGTGTATACACTGTGAATGTTGGTGTTCGAGGAACACGCGACGCGCGCGTGCAATGTATACGGTGAATCAGCTATCCGCGTGATTTAATCACGTCGCTTTGTCTCGACGACGTCGCTGTTTCCGGTATCAAATTATCCGAGAGCCGTAATTGATTGTTAACCGTGCGTTTACGCGTTGCTTCGCGTATGATGCGGCCAACGACGCAACGAACCCGAGAGAGCAATTAAAAGTTACGTGGCCATTGTTCCTCTTTCGAAAGTCGAAACGTGAAGTGAAATTTGCTTCTGAAAATTTCGTTGATACGTTGTCGTACGGTAGAACGTCGATCGTTCGATTAACTATATATGTCGAGCATATCTTTGCCTCAGATGCTTTATTTCAGTGCCTTTTATTCGCACCACGAAAAAAAAAATACCATCAAAAGACAAAAGAGAGTGGCGCTGAAATTAAAAAGGCAAATTAAACATTATCGGACGTTTGAAAAAAAAAAAAAAGGAGACGAAGATACATAGGATTTAGTCGAAATGTGTAATACAATTGGCCGCGTTAAAAGTAGCGAATCGATATTACTAGAAATAATTCGAATAACAAACAGATATTTTCGCCTGCATAGATGCTCGATAATAGCGAACGATGGCAATTAGATCGAGTTTATAGCATACCGATAGGCGATGAAAATTTTACATCTACCGATTATTATTAGACACGTGATAAACGTGTAATCTGTATTTGGAAACTGTTCAATTTCATAGTTGGTCACAAATTTGATTCTTCCCTCCGAATTTCTCTCTCAGCTAGTTCCGATAATAATCGCAATTGCGTGTAGTTGCGTATTGTAATAATATTCGAGAAACGAGCTTCCCCCCCTCCCCCGGGATGCGATTGAAGCGTGAAAGGCGATCAGCGGATCGCGGATCGCGAAATAATTGAATCGTCGAGCGTCCGACGGAGCCACAGACAGACAGAGGGATGGATCCACGGTGTCCACGGGGTTCCGTGACGCTGAAAGCACGAACCAGAGCCCCTTTTAGCGGTGCTTTCAACGCTTTCCCCCGCCGTGGCTGTTCTGGCTCGTTCAAATATTAAAATAAGCGAGCGGCAGAAGCGGAAAACACCACGCTGCAGCGTTACAAAAGAGATTTTCCACTTTGCTATGACCCGACGCGAGCATGAGAGAAGGAAGTCGACAAGCCGAGGTGAAAAAAGGCCGAATGAAAGGCAGAATGATGCGTTTCTTCACCTCCTTTTCGCAGCGGAAACAAATTTGCGAACAGAAAGAACACGGACTGCGTCAGGCGCGTTTCCGTCCAACTGATCCGAGCTGGTTGAAGAGAACGGAGACGAATATTTCACACGCACGGTGTGTGAACAATGTGAACCCGAACTTGACCGTTTTATAGCGCTAGCCAGACTGTTTGAAAGAAACCGTGTTGACTTAGGGGAAATGTAGGGTAAAACCGAGCATCTAATGCACTTGGCTTCGCGAGGGAAAATCTTTGGATGGCATTAGAAAAAGTCTGAATCTCTGAATTGGACCTCGTGCGATCAAGAAAATGGCCAAACGTTTTGGGGAAAAAATTATTTGGCTCGTAATTTTCTGAAGGTGTGGAAGTACTCCACAGGGGTGGTTTAAAAGACGTATATAAAATGAAATAAAGTTATAAAATTTTTATCTTTACTACGTAAAAAGTTATTTCCAACAATTTTAACAGACATAAAGGTATTCCATTTGGTCTGTCTTATAAAATTTAGGAACTTTTACTGTATCTATAGAAAGTTTGAATTATTTTAACACACACACACACACACACACACATTTACCATACTTCCCCCTAACTATGTATCCGCAAGTAAGCCTAATAAGTCTAAATAAAAGTATCTGATGGAAATAAAAGTAGGGGAGAGGGAAACGGTTTTTCTTTACGGCGCGCTAACCACACTTTTATTCTATTTTTAATAGAAGCGATTTGCGTCATTTTATATTTGACTTGCTGATTCGCGGAACAACGTGATTCCACGAATCGCCAACATTTTTAGAATATATCGGCGAGCACGCGATGACGCTGACGTGATGAGAAGTGTCACCGGCACGTTGAACGTCGATTGCTCGCCTCAATCGGAGAACGAGGAGATCGTTAGAAAAGACAAGAACCGGGTAAACAGACTCGGTAGAATTTACTTATCGGCAAGTCTGCATCTTTCTTCGGGTCGTTGATGGTCGTCGATGGACGATACGTCGAATTTCCACTGTCACTGAAACGTAGAAATGTTTCTTCTCCGTTGATCTGCTCTTGAGCGAACAGAACAGTCATCGTTATTGACATTATTAATAATCATGTTTAAGCGAGGAAAAATATCATATTGAGGAGCAATAGTAATTACTAATTTATTATCTGCGTTTCCTCATATTGGACGAATAATTGTTGAATGAATTTGAGGAGGATTTTCAATTAATAATTCTACATTAAATCGATCTTTTTTCCTTTACATTTTATTTTACCTTCGATTATTTTAATATTAGCATTCATTCATTTAATAATTTTACATTTATCTGGATCTTCAAATCCTATTCGTTCAAAGTTAAATATTTATAAAATTATTTTTTATCCTTCTTTTTTTTTATTAATCATTTAATTACAATTTTTTTAATTTTTATATTTATTAATTTTCAAAATCCATATATATATATATATATATATATATTAAGAGATCCTGATAATTTTAAACTCGCTAATCCAATAATTACTCCTTCACATATTAAACCAGAATGATATTTTTCATTTGCTCCTGATAAATTAGGCAGGGTAATTATATTTTTTTATATCAATTTTTATTTCCTTTATTAAATAATAACAAATTAAAAAGATTAAAATTTTATTCAATAAATCAGTATTTATATTGAGTATTCATTGATAATTCAATTATATTAACATGATTAGGAGGATTGAATATCACGATTGAATATCCATTTATTAATTTAAATAATTTTTGTTATTGACATTATTAATGATTATCTTTACGAAAGAATATCGGATTGGCTAAAAATTGCGTTTTCCTCTAATAATATGTAACTATTACGAGCTGATCAAAATGACTAATTCATAGTTCTTGTTAGATGTATCAGACGGATTTAAAACAATGTGTCTTTAAAGATTTAAATGTTTTTTTGGAATATACATAAATGGAAGCTTGTGTATTCTATTGCATTTTTCAGTTTTTTATTTTTTTTTTTTCTTCAATGTTTCTGATGAAAATTCTATGCTATAGTCCTCAAGGTAGCGTTAAGATGCAAGTAGAACTACCGACGACTGAATCGCCAAATTTCCATCAGAAACATTGAAGTTGAACATTTTTGAAGAAGAGCTAGAAAAATTTTTTGCAACACGATGGGCATTAGGGACGATCATTTGAATCTCTGAAAATACACTGTTTTGCATCCGTAGAATATAAATTATAAATTGGTCGTTTCGACCACTTTGGTAGGTCTGGTATTAAACTGCAGATTCATTGCGTAATCTTGATTGTTCAAGTCCGTTCTAGGAAACGAAAATGCACGATTTTGTTCAACAATTGTGTCAAAATGGAAAGTCGTTTTCGTCATATTTTGCTGTATACAAACTTGTGAAAAATTATCTGATATTCGTATGATATAAAGGAACCTCGAAACAGCGAAAATTGTTAAAATTCGTTTGCTAAATTTCACTGTTATATCAAATCATTCCTGGAGCTAGCGAAAAAGACAAAGAACTTCGCACGTTGCTTGAAAGACAAAAGGCAAAAGTCGATCGATTCATTTGCACACCAAAAAAAAAAAAAAAGAAAAAGAAAAGAAAGAAAAAAGAAGGTTCGTAGAAGGCCGCGTTTCCATGGAATGTAACGAGTGAGATATCACTGTAAAAAAACTCGTCAATTTTTCTTTTGTGTTCATCGGTCTAACAAATCGATCCTCATTTGAGAAATGGATCGTGCACGCCTGGCTCGTCTTCATTTCGCGCGGATAATATTAACCCTTTGCACTCGGGACAATTTTTAATATAACCTGTCAGCAACCTCCGAGTCATTTTTACTATCGGCTACCAGCTACTCAAACTAACAGCATAAGCTTGCAAGAACAACCAAAGAATTTATTTAAATTCCATATATAAAATATTTAAATTAGTATAACCTATCAGCAACTCCGAGTCATTTTTACTATCAACTATCAGCTACTCCAGACTAGCTAACAGTATAGACTTGCAAGAACTAAACTAAAGAATTTATTTAAATTCGATACATAAAATATTTAAATTAATATAACCTATCAGCAACTCCGAGTCATTTTTACTATCAACTACCAGCTACTCCAGACTAACTAACAGCATAGGCTTGCAAGAACTAAACTAAAGAATTTATTTAAATTCGATATATATAAAGTATTTAAATTAAAAAAAAAAACATTGTTTCTTTTTAATGTCGCCGCTACGGCGACAACGGAGTGCAAAGGCTTAAAAATAATAATCACGTGCTCGCGTGCGTCTGTGTGTTTTCTTCCCCTCGCGTACAGATTCGACGATAGAGCCATTTGATATCGTTTCTCTTCTTTTGTGTTGCAGGTACGTGTCAGCGAATTTCTCAGCTGCGATCCGGCGATCGTCTGCTATTCTCACTGCTTGATCACGTATGTATATTTCACACGTGTACGGCGTGTCGATATTAATAATGAATGAGGCTGTTGCATATACGCCGAGGCCTCGTCGTCGTCTCGTTCGCTCGAAATTCGCGCGTGAAATCCCCTCCCCTCCCTACTGGTGGCCGCTTTAAATCGTTGCCCGATTATTATGCGCGTTTCTTCTCATTCCCCTTCTCGCTCTCTCCTGGAAAAATATCGTCGCCCAGCGCTGAATAACGCCAATTACTCTTACGATTTCTCCGATCTTTTTTTCTCTTCTCTTTTCCTTTCCCTTTTATTCTTCTCTTTTTTTTCGTTTCGAGCGAGAGGTAACTCTGCTGAGATTGTATTCGGTAGTTTCGATTCGACTTTCGATTCGAATCGCGAAGCGTTGGAGAAGCGAGTCGAACAAAAGCGACGAAACGTTATCGGTATTACGTTTACATTTTTCCCCCCTTTTATTTTTTTTTTTTTTTTCATTTCAAAATTCCGTCGGATCGCGGCGAAACAGACAGAGCGGAGCGCCACTGAAACGAAGAACCGGAGAACCGGCGAGGCGAAAGGTCGGGGCAGGCGGAGGTAGAATTTATCGAAAATTCAATTCTCATTTCAAACAGCGGAAATGGAGAAAAAAGAAGAAGAAAAAAAAAAAGAAAAAATCCTCCGTACCCTGTAGAAATATATTTCCACAATTTTGCTCCGTGCCGGGTGCTGCAAGAAAACATTAAAAAAAAAGGGAACAACACGTACGTGATTTCAACACGAATGGATGGAGCGTAAAGTGGAAGCAAGAGAGGAGGATATATACGTATTGCATTTGCTTTCGCCCGTGTTCAAACGCGTGTTCCCTCTTCCACCCCCTCCTCCCGCGGGATTGTCAAACGTTCGTAATGAATTAACCGATCTCTCTCTCTCTCTCTCCATCGAGCGGACTCGAGTTTTTAAACGGCGAGCGGAGCCCGGATTAACATAAAACTAAAAAGAGAGGGAAAAAGAGAAAAAATTTGCAGATCGTCGCGTTTTCGCGGGGAGGTGTGTGTGCGCGCGCGCGCGTGTGTGGAAATTTGCATTTACGCGACGCGTGAAATTTCTCCGGCAAACGATTCTCCGGTTCACGCTGAATTCGATTCCCCTTATCAGTTTGATCCCCTATTTTCGCCGCGTGGAAAATCAAGGTGTTGAAACGAGAGCGTGGTAACGGGGGGAGGGGTGATATCTCGCGACACGGTGATTTAAATCAGAATAGTCGATCGAGCAGCGGAGACGATTACAAGTGTCGCGATTCGTTTGCAGCTCTTCACCTTCTTTCTTTTTTTTTCCTTTTTTTTTTCTTTTTTTTTTATCCAAAAAGCTCTCCGATTCGTAACGAGGTCTTTCGGTCCTCTTCATTTGCTCGTTCTCGCAGACACGCGTCAACATGGGTTGAATGCCAGCGAAGTCATCGCAATATGTGATGTGACTTGGCGAAGAATCAGTAGAAACGTGTGATTCGATCGAATTGTCGAGACTTGAAAACTTTTCAGTATTACCACCTTCGTTGTTGCAATGGGCTGACGAGGAAACTCTAATGCAGCGTAGAACGTGTAAAAATTAGTTTCAGTTGCACGTGCAATGTGTACGCGCGAATGATAAATATTAAATATTAAAATATAACAATAATAGTTAAACGTAGTAATAAATATTATTCGCGCATATTCTGATGTATCGTGTTAAAGCAAAGTGCAAACAAAGAGAAGATCAATCGTTATATTATCTTCGCAATGTGAGACGATTTTTTTTTTGGTACAAAGTTGTCGCGCAGTCTTCGATTTTCCTGCCATTCCTTTTCATGGCTTGTGTGATCTTCTTTGTGGGCTTGAAGAAACGCAACCCTCGATTTCACTGTATCGTAAAAATGAAATATCGCGAAGAAATTCGATGAAAATCGAAGAGATCGCATTTGGCGACTCCCAGTCATCCACCAAAATTTATATATCTGTTGCATAATGTCTATAATAATCGTTTAAAAAAAAGCAGTTTCGAATGAGTTGGTACAACTTGTAAAATGTTTGCCGTTTCAACTGTTTCAACTGTTCCATTGTATAGTATCAGTTCGTGTTTCTTTCCCTCTTTAATATATTTTCAACTCATTTTCAACTCGCTCGTTCGGTTCATTCATCGATCGGAAACACGATCAACACGAACAGCAAAGTCGAGCGATGAATTGTCATTCAGACAAGCAGAAAGTATACGGTCAAAGTCGCATGTACGCCAAGGTAAAAAGAACGAACGAGCGCGATCATCGATATTCGTCTAAGGGAGCTAGATAAACGTCTAGACAACGGTGTGAAGAAAATTTTCGGGACCAACTGCTAGCTTTCCCCGAATCTTCCATCGTGGTGGTTTCTTTTCGCGCGGAGCGATCCTGGTATCGCTGACGGACACGTATACGTATTTGTTTGTGCTCTAACCTAAGCTGCAGTCGCTGTAAACACTTAAATCGGCTGAGCAAACAGGCGAAAAAAAAGAAAAAAAAGAAAGAAAGACACACGTCGTGTGTGCGGAGTTGATCCCCAGAAGGGGATGATCAAAGCGCGCGAAGCTTTTCAGAAATCGCTTTTATCTCACCTTCAGCGGCGGTCTGCCGCGCTGGAAATCGACGAACGTCATTCGTATTTGTCCTGGTCCTTTGTCCACGAAGAAGTGGCTTCAGCTGAAGGTCTGCTGATACACCGTGGGGGCTTCGCGTCGATTTCCTCCGCGGAGCTACTTTCGCGTGTCTGTTTTCTCGTTTACGCGCTCGAAGAGTCCAGGGCGACTGCTAACCAATTTGGTATCCGCTTCTGTAAATACCAGGGTTGTCCGACTC
This sequence comes from Tetragonula carbonaria, assembly GCA_032399595.1. Lineage (NCBI taxonomy): Eukaryota > Metazoa > Arthropoda > Insecta > Hymenoptera > Apidae > Tetragonula > Tetragonula carbonaria. The sequence continues at coordinate 1,568,485 of JAUCRC010000007.1, read as the reverse complement.
TTTCTACATAGGGTGTGCCAGAAATCACTTCCTACTAAAATAAATCCGTAATTCTTTTATACGATATGTTTCTTTTTTGTATTCCTTTTTTTACATTGCATTTTTCAATTTTTCCATCGCAGATTGAAAGTACACCAGTTCAAAATGAATGAAATTAATTTCTTTTCTTTGATTGCGATGTTTGTATCAAAGAGGTGGCAAGAAACTTTTGTTGTTTCTTCCACGCTGTGTTTCATATTCGTCGCTAACGTGTGATTGTCCCTCTTTCGAACTGTTCCATGAAGAAGTGTTCTGGTCAGTTTCAATGGTCGAAATTTCAGAGATTCATTTCAGAGAAAGAAATTTTCCATTTATTTATTCACGCTTATCGATGAATTGTCATTTATTTTATTATTTTATAATATCAATATAATATAAGTGAAATTATACCGAATTTTGGCTATTCTGAACGCAGCTATTGTCGAATTAAACGACGTTGAATAAATTTACTGAACAAGAGAGGAAATTAAAAAAAAACCATTTTCCACCATTTTCTCACTTTAATTTGCTTTAACTTATTTCACTTTGTTTTCTAATTTTCTCTAAAATGGAGCAAAAAGAACGAACAAATCTCCAGATGACTCTTAGTTTATCGGTCCGCGGTCCAGAACTTTTAAAATCTTTAAATCGCACCCTCGGTGCAGGATCTCGTTCGCGATTTCATTTCGCGCTGGAGAATCAGTTATTCAAGAAAATAACCTCGTTGCCTTGGTCGATGGACGAGGGGCCAAGTTGGGACGTGATTTTGTAATTGAATGATCCTAGTTGTGAAATTACGTGCACTTCACTAAATGAATAGAGGGCGAAGCAGACTCGACAATTTGGGAAGGTGATTTATGGCCGGAGAACGTTGGGGATTGCGTTAGAGCGTAACTTAACACCGTTTGAAGTTTGCCTGAGTGGGAAAATTCATTTCACCTTTAGAATTAATTATCGACGATTCGTGTTCTCGTGTTCTCGACGCCCAAACCTGTACGCTGATTACGTACACAGAAAAAAAAAAGAAAAAGAAAAAACAAAAGGGACGCACGATAATCGAGAAAGCTATAATGCAAACACGGTTAGGTCCCCGATAGAACGCTAAGTGCATTTGGCCAGCTTCCAGCCGAAAATTACGACTTTCCTGGATTTTAAAATCACCGCGCTACATCCCCTGTCTCTTTCTTTTTTTTTTTTCTTCGTCTTCTTCGATCCTCGTCACCCAACGTTCAATCCGCTCGAAGCTTTCTCCCGAAGATTTTTTTCAAGCTCCCGTCTCCCGTCCGTTCGAGTTCTCCTTCGTTCTTCAGGATTTCTTCAGGCAAAATCAGCCGTGATGAAATTTCGAAATTTCAGCTGGATTATCGAGTAAAACGATTCACTGCGTGAACCAAATGGTTCCTCTCGTACTGAGATTGTGATTACTATCGCAACGACAGCCGGTCGTCAGCAGTCGTGACGTGATATTAATTGCCAAACGTAACATCGATGCAATATTAATTACTGCGTGTAGTAAATTAATCTGCGCGATCACCTGTAACAAATAAATCTCGATTCGATTTCAATTTGTCTGTAACAAAGAACCAGCAGCCGTGTCCTAAATGTTCCCAAGTTACACGAACGAGGAATACGCAAGAAATCAAGCGAATTGGGGTCGCGATCGAGGTCGCGAACTCGATGAACACCGCGAGAGAAAGAGACGAGCGTTGTCATTTATCATCGAGCGCTTCTCTTTCGAGGACTTCTCTTTCACTTCGCAAACGAAAATCCTCCGAAGTCTGCTGTCGGTGTGTTGTCCGGAGGGAGAGGTTGCTCTCGTCAATGCCGAGTTCTCTCGCTCGTTTACTCGGAAGGCGTCTAGACGAAAGAGAGAAAAGACGAGAGACCAGAGACCACAGGGAGATCTTTGCGAGGGCGGCCAACCTTGGATCGCTCGGAAGGTTTCCCTTTTCGTTTCGTTTCGTTTCGTTTTGGTGCGGCGAGCTTCCGCGTCGGCGTTCCTCGGGGCTTTGTGGACCGACAGAGAGAGAGAGAGAGAGAGAGAGAGAGAGGGGCTTTGTAAGAAGGAGCACTCGAGCGACAGAACGTTAAGGGATGCGAAGAAGCTTGCTGAGACACATTAGTCTCGGCGGGGGTCAACGAGTGAAAATAAATGGCCCATTACCTTCACCGAAAGAGAGAGAGAGAGAGAGAGCCTATGCTACAATGTCTCTGGCGTACACGGCCGTTTTTCTTCTTTCTTCTTCCCTTGTTTCTCTTTTCGTCTTGTTCGCCGTCGTTGGAATTTCACGGTGCAACGATGTACGGAGCTAGCGGCCGAGAAAATATATAAATATCGCGATGAAACGATAGAACCTGTTACGTCTGTTATTATCGAACTCACGAGCTGCCTCCTCTGCCTCCCGGCCAACCCAACTTCTTCCCTTTTCCCTTCTTTGTTCCGTTTCGATTTCACAATGAACGCGACCGTTGACCCGTGTCTCCGAATTCCTCGCCCTTTCTTTTTTTTTTTTTTTGTACAGATTCAAAGTCGACCAAGTCCACTTTTGTGGTGCTTATATTTCTATAGTGTAGGTTCCATCGAGTATCGAAGTGTGACTATTTTAGATGATTTTTGAAACGTCGAGACGATCTCCCTGCCTTCTTCTTCAAGATTTGTGCACTCGCACAGAACGTGTTGAGCTTTCGACATCTATCGCGGAGAGGGTTAGTATTCTTAACCCCTTGACATACAATGACGTCTGGGAGACGTCATTCATTTCGTGTGGCATTGTAGACGTCTTCGACGTCTCCGAGACGTCCAGAAGACGTCTCGAGCGGACGCTGTGCAGTATATTATTAGATTATTCAATTATTTCACTCGTGCGTCGATTCGCTTTTGTTTATAATGTTCGAGATGCCCCACTCTCCCACCTTCTTAACACTTTACCGACAAGTAGCCTATTAATCGGCTAACTAACATATTTTAACACGTTACCGACCGGTAGCCTATTAATCGGCTAACTAACATATTTTAAAACTTTACCGACCGGTAGCCTATTAATCGGTTAACTATTCACCGCTAATACACGGTCGGTAAAGTGTTAACAGTACCGATACGCATCAAATTCCGTTTTATTTGTATGTCAAGGGGTTAATTAGAATAGACTTGATTCACGGTGTTTCGCTCTCGATCGTTTTCCTTTTTCATATCGCCTCTTCGGCGACTTGAATTTTTAATTCCAGTCGTAACGAAGAAATTTCATTTCATTTCACTTTATTCTTGGCAAACGAGGAAAATAACGGACGAAAAAATTAAATTAAATTCACGTTTCGGAATTTCAAGAAATAATACTGTCCTTGCAACAGTTTCGCGAATGAATGTAGCTTTTCTGTAGGACGTAAATCAACTGTCCACACGACAGAGCGTGAAGAGGAATTTCTTTATAAGGTAAAAATCATTTACTTTCGTTCGATTCGACGATTGCCCATAGTCGGTTCCATTCATCGTTGACGTTGATTTTTGCGTAATGTGTGTAAGTTGATATGAGACTCGCTGATATAATTAGTCTTAGGTAGAGTCTCTTACACTTTCTTCTTCGCTGCACATTTTTGTCAACAAAATTGTTCGGGAACAATTCGAGTTTTACTGAATGCCGAATTAAAAGAAAAAAAAAGAAAAAGTCTATCTCAGTGCTGAAATTCGTCGTAAAGGTTGGAGAAACGAACGAACCGCGTTCGATCAATCGAGGTTAAGTTGTAAAAAAAAAAAATCTGTGTCCTGCCCTGGAGGATGCAGTTAAATTTGCTCAAGGAATCGATTAACTCCACTCGCGAGAATCTTCCGTTCAGATGAATGAACAAAGGATCAAAGTCGATTATTAATTGATTAACCGTACCGATGAACGAGAAATAAATTCATTCGCGGCGTTGCGTGCTCCTCGCGCGACTAGCAATTATTTATCACCGTTAAGCTAAATGATACGGGAACGTGTATTTTTCTGGTGTTGATCAGTGTCAAACATTTTATCCGCGTGCGTACTTTTAATGTTGTGATCGGTTTGAAATTTCGAGATTGTTCGTCGTCACTTGTGGTGAAGTTACGATTCATCGGTCGCCACGAATCGACGTATGAAACGACGAACGAAAAGAAAATCCACATTTTCAGGTGGTGTGTTTCTTCAGAGGAACTCGAGTTTAAACCTTTGCACTCCTTTGTCGAGCTTTTGTCACAGGAGCTTTTACATCACGAGTCACACTCAATATTTCTAAATTGCCAGTTGAATTGCCAAAAAGAGATCGAAATATAGTTTCAGAAGAATAAAGATTCGTCGTCGGAAATTTCGTTATTCACGGTTCGTCGTTCCTCGAAAGGGAAGATTGGACACCTGCCGATGGGTCGGTGGCTAAAAATCGCCAAACTCGTTGTTTTTATCCGCGCTGGCGGTGAAATTAATCGACGAGAGAGAGGCTGGGCGACGCGTGCCTGGAATCGCTCTTTCGCGATCGTTTTTTGTCCGAAGGACGAAGTCGAGCCAGTAGAACCTGAATAAGTAAAAGTCATCTCGACTCGCGAAAACTGCTTTTCGAACGTTGGACTTCACGAGGACGGAAGGCGAAAGTTTCGACGAGATCGACGAAATTTTTCAACTGGTTTTACAAAAATTTCAAAGTCAGTGGACAAGATATATATTTGGAAAGTGTTGAAAAAGTTTTGATCAGTCGAGAAGATTGTTTCGTTGATTAAATATCAGTCCGATCGAGAGCCGAAAAAAAAAAGTCTCGCGTCCCGAGGAGAAAACATTCTGACGTGCTCGAAGTCTCTCCGGTATAATTTATTTTTCTAATTAACGCGGCTGCCGATTTATTTGCTCGTCGATTCGCTGTTTTCAGCGGGAAAACTGCTCGCCGGCAGTGTTTCCCAGCGTTGTTAATAATTTAATACGCAAAGCTGCAAACAAATTGTCCTTCTGTTTGCAACAGAAAGAAACATCGCTGTCGGAGATTAATTAATTAGACGGGCGATTTATCAGCGGCTGCGTTCCCCTCGCCGGCCGCGGGGAGAAAAGGGAGAACTATTCGAACTGGTCGAGAAACGACAACGCCGGGGTAAATTAAAATACGTCAGGGGTGAAATCGGCTCCGTCTAGTTATTTATTGTCCTCAGTTGTATAAAACGTTTCGCGTTAACACTCTCACGGCGAGCGTCGCACTTGAACAAACAAAAATTAATATTCATACAAATATATAAATTATACTCTGTCCGAAAATATGGTATACATTTGCGACAAAAAATCGAATAAAACTAAAATTAAATGTAAAAAAAACATTAAATTCATTTTATTGTCACAATATAACTAAATACAAATAATTTCAGTGTCGAATCGAAATTTAGTTAAAGTGTGAGTTAGCCTTGTTGAACGATTCTTCTTCTGAACATATATACTTTTCAGCTAATCGACCCTCTACCGACGAAGTTCTACCTTATTTATATGAAGTGTTTTTATACTGAATTTCCCCCTACTGTCAACATAATTGATTCCATACACGTTCGTAATGTTATAAAAACGTTATCAAGAGTATTTCTCTCTAATTTATCAAATGCGTTATAAACTTTATTAATAGCACGTCTAATTTCTAATTTAGACGTGTTCTAATTTCTCTTTGTTCTTCATATACTGTAATAGCTGTTGCAAGATACCACGACGTTGTTCATTAGTCAATTGCTCCGATTTGCCGTCTCTTCTTTGTAAATTCACGTTATTTGGGTGAAAATATTTTCCATTTTGAAATTACAGCGGCGACTATTTTATTTTTCTTAAGAAAACTAATTTTCGGTCTTCAAATTTCAACTGAACTCAAAAAGCAACGCCTGTCAAATATGTTATTTAGCTATCAACGTAAACAATAGCAATATAATGAGTTGTAAACCTAAGATTTCCTTTCAAATGTATACCATATTTTCGGACAGAGGGAGTATATCAATACGAACGAAAATGTCTACTAACGCTGAAACAAACTATTAAAGTATTCTACTTTATAAATATTACATAATTTAAATGATAGTCTGAAATCGGTCGTATTTCATACGGACAGATTCGATTAAAAATGTTAAAATAATAAAATTGTACTCCTATAATGATAGTTCTAATACGCGTCTCTTATGAGCGACTGCCAATTTCAAATATCCCGCCGGAATAGTGTCAACGCCTCACTGATTGGATTTTTAGACTGACTTTTGGTTGCTTGACGAAAACGTTAATACAAACAAACAAATATCTAACAATACTAAAACAAAAACGTATCAAAGTGTATTCCACAAATAAGTTTATTATAATTCAAATGATAATTGAAATAATTGCGTTTCCGTAGAAAACGGGAATTAATATTAACTTCGACAAGAAATATCCATTTTTCAGGCACTTGCAAAAAACGAAAGTCTGAATTCACACTGATGGATTCGAGCGTTGAAACGTTTATAAAACTTCTTAATAAATAATAAATACGTATCGCTTACGCGAAACAACTCTCGTCGTTTCGAAACATCTCCGCCGAGGAAGTGTTGATTCGAAATCGACGAGTAAATCGAATCTTCCTTCTTTTTTTTCCCCTTCTTTTGTTAACTTCTTGATCGTCACATTTTTTTAAGGAACGCGCATCGGATCGTCGCGTATTTTCAATTTTTGAGAAAAATGTACTTTTACTAATAATTTAAATATTTTTTTCACTTACACAATTAGCGAGCCGCAATCAATTAGGATATAATTTGCACAAAAAAAAAAACAAAAAAAAACACTTGATTTTCACTAGGGTTGCCACACAATAGATGAAATTAAAAAGAAGTTATATGCATGTTTGTTAAATTTGAAATGTTATAAATTTATAGTCTAAAAAAGACACATATATATATATATTATACACAATGAAACAAATGTTTATTTATGGCGTGGTACGCTTTGAAGTAAATAGTTGGGCAGAGTGGAAGTTTTACAATTTTCGCGCGCGAATTCTCTTTCTTGCCTTTCTTTATTTCTCGAATAAATCCAAAATCGTGGAACAATATATATACTTTTCGATTTTTCTAGTCACAGAAAATGATTCTATATGTCACTGTTAAGAAATCGAGATTAATTTCGCTTTTATTTAGGGTATACTGATGCGCGCACGGCGATCAAGAGGTTAATCGGTATATCGTTGTTCTACCAAGCTACCTGGTTAACAGTTCACGGATGACTGGTTAGTATTTACCGGATGAATAGCTGAAATAGAAAAGCCAGAAGCCAGCGAGAAAGAAAGAGAGCTTCGAAGAAGAAGGTAGCAGGAGCCACAGAGTGTGCAACACCTGCGCTCACTTCCGGCAAGCACCCATTAACATCTTGCGCCTCGCGTTTCGCCGATTACCGCGTTTCAGAAATTGAAAGAGCCCGCGCTCGCTGCGCAAACAAACCACCGTCGAAGATACGATCCTCTCGTCTGATAACGTTGACACTGACGGCAGCTCAAACTCTCTCGGAGGAAAAGTTGAATGAAAGGCAGGCGGAGGGGGAGGGGGATTATCGATCATCGTATTATTAGCGGGACGAGCGCGGAACTGTGTGCTGTTTGCAACACGCACCAGCCCCCCAGTTTGCTTGAAATCCTCGTCGAACGATAAAATTGATTTATCGTCGGCGTACGCAACTTTTTAGACTTTATCGCTGGCGATTCGCGCGTCGTAGAGGCGCCTGTTCCGAAGTTGGCCGAAGATTGTTCATGGCCATCGATCGACATGGCGGTCGAAGTTCTCTTCTGTGAAAAAATTATGACGGACTTTGTTGCGAAGTTTCGTGCAAAGGTTGCGGTCGAATGGTAGAATTGTCCCGTTGTTCGGCCGCTTTACAGCCGTCTAAATAAATAATGGAGGGAAATAGATCTGCATATTGCATGTTCCGTGCACTTTAGGATTTTCCACGATTTGCGCACTAATCCGTGAAGAGGAATTCCAAGAATTCGCCGGTGACTTTTAGAAATAAATGTAGAAATACTGGGGGCCGCGGTAACTAGCGCTTTTCCTCGTAATAGCGTATCTCGAAACGGTGGCTAACTTCATTCTAAAATTCCGCAAATTCATTCTGTTAACACATATCCGTCCGGCATTATTTGCACCGCCATTGACCAAATTGGCCGGCATTTTTCAACACTATTTTGTAGAAACGATATGCTCTATATAAAAACAACCTAACTTTTAAAAAGTCATGTATTTTTCAGTGAAAATTTGGGAAATGAAGTAAAACGAATTTGTATTTATATGTACACCTTTATTTTTGATTTTTTTCTTTCTGAAGTTGAATAAAAATTAAATCCACAAAAAAAAAAAAGTTGAAACGAATTACTGAAAACATACTCATTGGTTTATTAGACAAAGTAAATTATTTTCGAAACTTCAATTTTGTCAATAATTAATAGTTCTTCGCTTCTTCCGGTGAATTTGGCATAATTTTTACAACAGGCACTCCTTCAAAAGGTTCCAAAACGGGTTCTATGTCAGTATCAGACTACAAGTCATCTTCAGAATCACTATTATTTTCAGAGTCACTATATTGTAAAGGATTTCGACGTGGGCGTTTTCTTGTCGCAACAATATCACTATCGTCACTATCGAAATTAGATTTTAAAAGATCTTCAATGATATCACTAGACTCACGATCAGATAAATTGTCTGCACATATTTCTTTTTCGTTCTCCATTTTAGACTTACTTTATTATTTGATTTTGATAAAAATAGGTTAAGAAGATTAACAGTAACATCCCTGAAATTTCTTAAATATCCGAACACCCATGTGCTTAAACTTTGAATAAACTTCTTCTATACGCAGTACCGACTAATACGTTTTTAAATTATTTTTTTTTTTTGCGTTTGCACCCTTATGCGACGCAACTCAAGCAGAAATTAGTTTTTTCGTAAAATTGTCTCTGTTTGGTAAAAATTACGTTTCAATTTATTCGGATTTAATGAAACAACAATCAATTATCTACTGCAGTATACAAATGAATACGAATATTACGAATACGAATATAAATGTATACGAATTTTCGTCATGCAGACGGATATGTGTTAATCTGTTACTTGATTGTTCAAGCTTGAAACCATGGAAAAGAAAATGTTAACAATTGTTTCGATTTCAAAATGAAGCATTTCGCGTGTTTTAAAGCGCGATAAACTTCATTTCAAACCGCAAATTTGTAGCGACATCTATTGCTATTCAATTGTCGTATCAAAAGTTATCATCACGGAGATACCAACAAATTATTGGTTGCAAACAAATTGAATATATATAACAGTTGTTAAGAAACAAATAAACAGTCGTCAGTCGTCATTCATCCATTATATTCTGTATTATGTGAACGTTAAAATAAAGTATAAAATTCCCTTTGTAGTACGGTGACATTATCATTTATCGATCATCGTATCTACTAAATTCATCGCGTAGTGAGTCATCTGATATCCAAGCTCATTCAATGAAAAGTAACTGTGTAAATGATCTCACGTCGCAACAATTGTTCGTTTGGCGCCGATTTTAAAAAATCGATTTTCGAAAATTAACAACCATCGTTTTCCACGTATTTCTCTGTACTATCTCCAAAAAAAGAGGAAAGAAAACGCTGCGCAAAGTCGTAAAAAAATTATCTATGTAAAGAACTGACTTGCTAACAAATTTCACTGTTTCACGAGTACGTCAAATCGTTCTTGGAACTATCTGTGTTGTCCAAGACAGATAAGAACCTTGGCCGAAAAATCGAAACAAAAATGGTCATAAATGTGTCGATAAAATTTGTCACACGCAAAAAAAAAGAAAAGGACGCAGTTACTTTTTGACCAAACCTGATACAACACTGGTTGTTGAAATTTGAATTTTCGATCGACGAATAAAACGAGGAAGCGTTTGCGCTCCGTTGAAACGAAACGCAAACTCCATTGGGGAATTAGCATTTCTGTTCCAGGGGAGGAAAGTTTTGATCCGTAGGTTCGTGAAAAATATACGGGCGTACACGGCGACAGAGAGAGAGAGAGAGAGAGAGAGAGAGAGAGAGAGAGAGAGAAACGTCGCGGCGCGGACGTCGGCTTAATTACGTTAGTCACATTATGCGACGTTTCTCCGTTGTTTCTGCGTCGTCGCCATGAGATCCCCGGTAAACGACGCCCGTGTCGGTGTCAACGTCATCGTCGTCGTCGTCGTCGTCGTCGGTATTGCGCCAGCTCGAGCGTCGGACTCTCGCCACTATGCCAGCACGTCGAATCGACCGAGCTGTCGTTCGCTGTCCCTTTTCTCTCCCTTCCTCTTCTTCTCTATGCTTTTCTCTCTCTTTCTTTCTCTCTCTCTCTCTCTCTATTTCCGTGTCGTACACCTCTCATTCGTCTGTCTTCGATCGCTCTCGTTTTTCCCTTTATCGTGCTCGGCGTTAATTTCATTCGGCCAGGTGCAGCGTTAATTTCGCGGCTCGGGGGCATTATAGTCGCCCCTCGAGCGAAACGAGCCACTCTGCCGTGCCACGTACTCGCGTCAGGGGCGCTGATGTCCTTTGAACGAAAGAAGAGCGGATCGTCCAAGTTCGACAGAGTCCAAGTGTCTCCAAGAGACAACGCTTCTGGAAAAAAGAAGAAAGAAAACAGGAGAATCGAGGAAAATTTAGAAATTTCGTTTACGTTCAATGGGTCTATTTTTTTTCTTTCTTTCTTTCTTTCTTTCTTTCGAGAGAGAAAACCTGTTTCATCGAGCGATCGTAGCACGTAGAAATAACACGAACAGCACGCCAATGGCGAGACGAAGGGGAGAGACTTTGGCGGTCGAGTCAGATGGTGCGACTCGTCACGGTCTCAAACTTCAACGCTCGTATTTTCATTAAACAGACGCGGCCAAGCTGCTGCCCACTTCGATGAAAGATAAAATAAAACCGCGTCGGTTGAGGACGCGTCCAGCTCGTCGAGGAATTCGGGGGGGGGGAAAAAAAATGATCGCGGAACACGCTCGACACGCGTAACGGCTAAGAAACGCTGGCTACACTCCCGTGGCTTAATAAGAGGATCAATGAAATTTATTGAAATCGCAAGCAGCCCCGCAGCGGCGTGCGACCGCGTGCGAAGAAACGAAACGCGGATACAAGCAGATATATAAAGTGTTCTCGGCGTCGTGTCGCGCGAGATTAGTGGACACGCGAGCCAACCGGGTGAAAACCCGGTGATCCACGCGTCTTCTAACTTTACGACGCGTAATTCTAATGAAAGTAAGGCTCTGTTCCACGAGTAAACAACATGGTAATTCCAACACGGATTAATGTCATTTGTATGCAAATCGACCTCGATGCTTTTACCTCTCTCTCTCTCTCTCTCTTTCTCTCTGCAATTAGATAAATTACTAGCCGAGCTGACGCTGTCATACGCGAGGACGTAAAATCACCGGTTGGATAACTAGTTTTGCCTCCGCGGCGTCTGATTTATCGACTCCCCGTTCAACTCCAATTACGAAAGTATCGAATCCATTAGCGCTCAACGTCTCGTTAATGTTTTCTAATAAACCTCGCGGAAACGCGGAATTTGATTGATCGATGAGACCGGATCGGGTGTTTTGTGCACAGTATGTCGTGTGCTCGAGTCGAATCGAGTTTACTCGTTGTATCTTCTAATTTAACCATTGAGATTGCGAGTGATCTTCTCGCGAAATGTGAACATTCTCGTTCTGGACGTCTCGAAAGAATTATGAGCCTCTTCGGTGCGACAGTCCGCTCCGCTGGAGCGCCGCCAAAGCGTCGAATCATCTTCCGAGTCCGTTGATCCGCTTTGAAATAGAATCAATTTCGAATCTCCTGGCCTGTGAAGAATCTTCTTTTTAAACGTCAGTTTTCCAAGATTTAAATGCTGAAACCCAACGTGACTAAAAACTCTAACCTAACCTGGAAATCTGTCGTAAAAATGTGACCTCTAACTAAAACTCTAACCTAACGTGAAAATCTATCGTAAAAACGTAACTAAACCTAACTAACGTAAACCTAACCTCTAACCTGACTAAAACTCTAACCTAGCCTAAAAATCTAATCTAAAAACCTAACCTCTAACCTGACTAAAACTCTAACCTAATCTAAAAATCTAATCTAAAAACCTAACCTCTAACTTGACTATAACCTCTAACCTCTAACCTGGAAATCTGTCGTTAAAACCTGACCTCTAACTAAAACTCTAACCTAACGTGAAAATCTATCGTAAAAACGTAACTAAACCTAACTAACCTAAAGCTAACCTCTAACCTGACTAAAACTCTAACCTAGCCTAAAAATCTATCGTAAAAATCTAGTCTGAAAACCTAACTTCTAACCTAGACTAAAACTCTAACCTAACCTAAAAATTTGTCGTAAAAACCTAGCCTAAAAATACCTAGCCTCTAACTTAAAATTTTTAAGAGATTAACAGTTACAACTGTGGCTATTCATTATTAGAATAATTTTTTATCGTAGAAAATAAAAATACTCCGAGCAAAAAAAGTAGAGAATACACAATTGTACCTATATATAGTCGTGTCTGTATATAGTTGTGCCTATAGCTGGTCTTTCCCGAATTGCAACAGATCAAGCAAGATTTTTCATTAGAATAATTTCTCATCATAGAAATACTCCGCTGTCGAATAAGAAAAAGTAGAGAAAGTTCCGTCTAAAGTTGTATCACGTATTTTTAATGTGTGATTACTCCAATACGTTAATAGATACGTATATATATCCTCATGACGAAAGGGTTAAACTTAGAAAACAAGTCGAAGTCGACGTCTGCGAATTGAAGAAGTCGCAGAGGAGTCGATAGAATCAGGGACAGCCCGATCGGATTTTTTCGCGACGAACGGTTTATCGAGCGCAACGCGCGTCCGTATTGATTTTTTCCCAACGATTTCACACAACATTGCAAACACCGTCGCCGACGTATCACGGATGATCGGAGCTCGGTCAGGTCTTATCGTCCCCCGGGGCCCCGATCTCTTTTTTCTTTTTTTTATCGGAGCGCATCGGCCACACGAAGAACGCGTTCGACGAGAGTACGAGGCTCTCCGCTCGGGAGAAACACACAGAGAGAGAGAGAGAGAGAGAGAGAGAGAGAGAGAGCAACTCGAAAGGGGGGAAAGAAAAAAAGGAAAAAGATGGAGGATCGCGGAGGAACGGCGTATATGTAAGTGGTAACGCTCGGTGCATGCCAATCGTAGGCCGTATATCTCGTGGTACTTATACTTCGTTGATAGTATCTCGGTCGACAGAGGGCGCGCTTGTTCAGCTGCACCAGCAACAGCGACTCTTGGTTGCCCTTGGAACAGGATGTTCGGCTTTATCCTGCCCACGGTATCGTATCGTGAGATACAAATTGTGCTTTCAGCTTGCGATGATCAATTGCCCTCGATCGTTCGTAATTCGAACGTTCCCGAGTCGGGATTCCGTTCCCGATCCGGCAAAGAGTTATAGAGCTTTCGCGAGGGAATCGTCACGCGAAATCGGACAAATCGAATCGAATCGAGAATCTGCTGATCCAGTTTGCTTGTCAGCTTTGTCGAGATTTTTTTTAATGACTTTCGCACGCGAGGATTGCTTTTCCAATAGCTTGTGGAAATTGATGATTATTTCGTACTCGCTGGATATTTTCATAGAAAAAGAGATAAATACCTGAGAGAGGGTAAAGCACTGCTACGTAAATTGCGGAAATTGTTGCCAAGTATTTATCGTCTAATCTCTTCTTTTTGTGTGTTCTACTACTTTATCGCCGTATCTCTCTGTTGTCAACGATCAACGATATTTATTCGGATTGTCCTTTCAGACGCGCAGGTGTCTCCATCTCCGTAACTTTTCTCACTTTGTCTCTCACCTAATCCAAAAGTGTCTCATTCGGAGAACACGTGATTAATTGAACTTCACCTGGAGAATTCGTACTCTCGATTAATTCTCGTTTCCACTCGGGGGAGGGGGGCAGAACTGATCGAAAGTGACGATCAGCCTTCCGCGTGATGACGGTCGAAAGAAATCGCTTGCGGCGAGAGGGACGATGGCGGAGCAAGATTGTAGCGGGCTTTAATCGATTATAGAGCGTCGCAGGATCATAATTCAAATGTGTATGTATACACGGGCGACGGGAGAGCGTATCCGAGAGAGAGTGTGCAGAGTTTCGCCCCTTTTTCGCCGCGCGGACGGTCACCGTGCGGTCACTTTAGTTTTCCCATCTTTGCATCCTCGTTTCCACGATAGCCCGCTCGCTCGCTCGCTCGCTCGCTGGTTGTTGCGCTGGAATGGTTTCCACAGTGCGGTTACGCTAGGCAGAAAAACGAACGATCCGCCGGATGGTGAGGCTTCGCGGCTTCTTCTTACCGCAAATGTGCGGCACGGTCAAGCCGGCTCCACGCCTGATATATTAACCGAGAATCAGAAAGATTAAAAATGAATTTATTATCCCGCTACGTGAATATCTCTCTCTCTCTCTCTCTCTCTCTCTCTTTTCCACTCTTTTTCCATAGCTTACGCGGCGCGCGAGGGACGTAGATTTATCGCCGTGTGGAATTAACGTAACAGTTTTGTATGATTAATGCAGGACGCGGTGTGTTTTCGGACCCCGATAAACGACGCGACGCACGGTCGTTCGGAGGATTGCGCGTATCTCGGTCCCGCCATCTGGCTCGCGTGTACGCGACTGTGTAAAACACAGAACACCTCGGATCGGCGAGATTCTTAATTGCATTTGAGAAGAGAGAAACGAAAAAGGAGAAAGGAAAGGAGGAGAAATTACGACGTTCGTCCCGAGCACTCTATTTAAACGTCGTTCGTGGAAACGCGATCCAATGGCCGCGGGGGGGAATTAATTAATACACGCGAAGGGGAAGACAATGCCGAAATACCGGACGGGACGAAATCCTTTATCTTCAGCCTCGGCCGGCTGGAAATTCATAAATTGTTGCGCTCGGCAGCGAGTCGAGTGACGGCGAACAGGCGGACGAACTCGCGTACGAAACCGGGGGAGGGAAAAAGAAAGAGGAAGAAGAATGGAAAAAAAAGAGGAGGCGTACGCGTTAGCCTGGGCCCTCCGCGAAGGCAGCCAATAGCGCTGTTTTTTTCAAAAATAATTTCCGAGAACGGGCCTTGAGAGATCTCTCACCGATTGCCGGTTCACTCCCACGCGTCGAACAGAGCCAACTCTCTCTCGAGCCGACGCGTGGCTCCGCAAGCGTTCATAAACTCCGCGAATCGTTCAAGGTGAAGCTCGAGCCATCACGGCCCGACACCAACAACAACCTCGTACACGTCACTCTCTCTCTCTCTCTCTCTCTCTCGTACCCTTGACGTACTCGACGTCGGGGCCCCGCATTTTTACGTCCTCTGCGAGACCAGAGCGGCGGCTTCAACCTCCAGACGACCCGGCGTCACTTGTCGCCGATAAATTAACCTTCCCGCCACTTTTTCGCCCCGTCTCGCCTTCGATATATCGTTTTTCCCCGCGCTCGCCGCGAACGCGTTTCACGCCTCGTTTGTCTTTTTTTTTTTACGCGTGAGCGGCCTTCGTATTCGGGCGATTCGAAATACTCCGTTCACTCGCGGCCATGGATCTGGAAATCATTTCCTCTTAACACTTTACCGACCGGTAGCCTATTAATCGGCTAACATATTTTAACACTTTACCGACCGGTAGCCTATTAATCGGTTAACATATTTTAACATTTTACCGACCGGTAGCCTATTAATTGGCTATTATTTATCGCTATCGGTCGGTAAAGTGTTGATATCGTATAATAATATATTTATATTTTTATAACACTTTACCGACCGGTAATATCGTATATTAATATATACAAATATATTATTATACGATATTAAGACAAGCGCTATCGCGCTCTTCGGCGTTTTTCGACCATGTTTTTCCAATGACCTCTGGAACTCAAACGATTAAACCTGAAAGTAATTCACGATCGGACAATCTTGGGGACGCGAAGAAATTGAAGAAGAATCTCGATGGATCTCCCGGATTAGACGTTTCTTGGTTCGTTTCAGCGATACTTTTCTCTTTCGCTTCCATTCTCTTTGATTATGTAACAGTTTCATGGCCCTCGAGGTGAATTCTGAGAAACTCGCGCGTGCGAGTGATACTTGTTCTTTTATGGTGTGGTCGATTTGCATATCGACGTGACGAATGGTCCTTGTGTTTCGAGAATTTCAACCGAGAGCTTAACTCTATCGACGATCGAGGTCTATTCTTTCAATGACACGCACGAATTTCTAATTGTAATTGTTAATTAAATTTTTCCTTCTTATTCTTGTTAACATAAAATGGCTGAATACAATTTTCATTTGTCTAATAAATACGTAGGAAATTACGTCGGATTATTTGATTGCAAAGGACTGCTGTGATAAACTCATTTTCATTGAATTCGTGACTTAGAACGACGTTTCGTAATTACCTTTTATATCAAAATTATCAGTACCTTCGTATCGAATTTTCACTAGGTCGCGTAATTTATTTACACATAGAAAAGAAGAAGCTCACTATGGAAGAAGGTGATAATTTCGTGAACAACAACGTTCACGCGGATGCAGAATTGGAGCGAGTTTTCACCGATACACAGAGACGTACAAACGAAATAGCAGAGAAACCCAGCTGGAGATTTTCAGAAATTACACGCGGTCAATTTTTACACAAATTTCGAGCGAAATCTTTCGAAAAACTCTGAAAGCACCCTGTTTCTATTTATTCATCTGGTGCACCCTGTTGTTCGTGTTCCTCGAACGGAGAAAGGGAAGCAAATTCGGACCACGCAACGGGTGTCTCTAGTCCGAGGCTCACACAGCGTGGCGGAGGCGTAGAGAAACGGAGGACCCAGTTGGCCGTTCTCATGAAAATTCACGGAATCCTTGACCCAACAGTGTTCCGTGTCCGTGAGCCGGTGCCGCTGGTTGCATGGTGGCTGGTTCGCCGTACGGTTTAACCTCCAGACGGAGGAGCGGAGCATGGTGTGTGTCGCGTCTATCAGATGGTTGTGCTGGTCCGCTGGCTCGGCAATGTCAGTACCCACGACGGCCAAATGTGGTGCCTGTACTTCTTCGTGTCTCTCCCCCTCCGTATGCACGTATGCCTGCGTGCGTGCGTGTGTGTGTGTACGTGTATATATACTCGTTCACGGTCTAATTCTCTGCGGAGCGGCGTTTCCCACATTTTTATTCCCTCGATTTCACATCCTCCGAGCTCTCCTCTTTCCACCGCGTATTTATTATCATCGAGCCGAGACAGAATCGCTTGTGTCTTTTATCGTCACCGAATTTTATTTCCTCCTGAACTGTGAGTGGCGGTGAGAAACCTGCAGCTTGGAGAACATTATCCGCGATAATCCGACCCGACTCGGCCGCTCGATCACGATCGCGATCAGTCTTACTTTTCCGCGTTTGTGTTTCGCGCTTTGATGGATCGGATGCCGGCGAAGCGACGAGGGACTGTTGAACGAGTCGACATGTCGAATCGACGTGCGATCGTTTCAACGATTTCGAATGGCAAGCACAATCGACGAATCAGGGAGCTTCCCGTTCGATGGAAATTAAATTACAGGGGGAATAATCTGATCTTTTATTCGAATAGAATTGATTATTCTTTACAAACATTTATTCTGATACAATACGATATAAATTCATCTTACAATTATTATTAGAATTTTATTTGTTGTCACGTATAGAACAATTACGCTTTTGCTTTAATCCTTTGCACTCCAAGCTATTTTTCTTTTCTTTCTTTTTTTTTCAATATCGAGTGTGACTCGACATAAGAGTTTCCGCGATATAAAAACTGATGTCGAGTCGCCGCACAAATGAGCGCAAAGGATTAAAAGTGGCGATTGAATCTCTTGTATTGAGATTACAAAAAGCACACGGGCACGATTGTCTAAGCCGTGCTATAGTTTCTCTATGATTAAACGATTTAAAAAAGAAAGAAGGTCGTCAATCACGAGTTTTGACGAGTTTCACTGAGACGAACGTTGAATCTGTTTGTCTCCCATTGTCGAGAGATCGTTGTTTAAGAATGATAGCTGACGAGTTGAAGATTAGTGTGAGCAGCATCGTGCATAACTCGACGTATGTTCGTCATTTTTTTTCTTTTTTTTGGCAAAAAAAAAAAAAAGAAAAAAAATGACAAAAATTGCTAAAGGTAAATGCGATAAGGAAGACAGTGATGGAGCAATTAAACACGGTTATCAACACTGTTTAAGAATGACAGCTGACGAGTTGAAGATTAGTATGAGCGTTTGCAGCATCGTGCATAACTCGACGTACGTTCGTCAGAGAATTTTTGGCAAAAAAAGAGAAAAAAATCAAATTGCTAAAGGTAAATGCGATAAGGAAGACAGTGATGGAGCAATTAAACACGGTTAGCAAAGCTGTTTAAGAATGACAGCTGACGAGTTGAAGATTAGTATGAGCAGCGTTTGCAGTATCGTGCATAACTCGACGTACGTTCGTCGATCATCGTCAGAGAATTTTTGGCAAAAAAAAAAAAAAAAGAAAAGAAAAAAAAGATACAATGTGGCGTTATCCTGAAAATCAAATTGCCAAAGGTAAATGCGATGAGGAGGACAGTGATAGTGCAATTAAACACGGAAACGCAAGAGACTTTCAATTCTCCAAGACTGTCAAATCGCTCTATCGGAAACGTTGTACCGATCGTCACTGTGTAATTAGAGGGAACACGTACACGTAGAAAACTGAGATATAAAAAAAAACTCCTGCGATCAACTTTTGCAATTCAATTTTTTGTTTGTTGGGACATTTCGAGCACACGGTGTACACTCGGAAAGAGAGAGAGAGAGAGGAAACACAGTAGTCGCGCAACAACAACCAGCGTTTTAATCGCTAGTTTGCCCTAGCCCGGCCATTTGTCACGCGAGTCGGGTATGATTAACCGCGATGGCCGCCGAACACGAGAGAAAAAAGAAGAATGCCCGCGGGACACTCGAGTGTTCGGCATTCGTCGATCTTTATTCGGTGAAACAGCGACGACGAGGCTCATTCGATGCATTATCATAACATTAGCATCGATGAATTCGTGGAAGCGGGGCCCGGATTTGCATTTTCGAGCCCGCGACGTACGTTGTTTCGCGTTACGTCTCCATCGGGCCGCGTGTTTCGCCGACTGTTCAAGGTCAACCACCAACAACCGCCACGTGGCCAGTGGCACACGCGTTTCAGGCCGAACGAGAGAGGAGAAGGAAGTCGAAGAAAGGCCTCTTCTCTTCGTTGGAATCCCACGCCGTCGTCTTGACGTCGTCGTTACCATCCGATGGAATTTCTCTTTACTTCTTGCTCCCCTTTTTTTCCCCCCTTCTGTTTGATGTTTCGCATCAAGGCGAGAACGTATTTCTTGTTCCTTTTTCCTCGAGACGTATACACACATGTGACACGCACGTATGTGGTGAAAGGCTCGACGTTTTTCCGTCGCATGAATAGAACGAGCGAGTCACGAGCGAAGGAAGTGTTAGCGAGAGATCGATAATTGGAGGCTGCGATCGGTACCGAGCGTACGAGAACGTTAATCGAAGATTGTACCGACCGTAAAATCACATATCGAACATGTCGATTGCGTCGTTCATTCGTCGTTGAATCGATGGGAAATCTTTTACTGTAGATGTATCATACAGATGTACGACTCATGATCAAAATCGGCTCGCAGACGATTCTTCCTGTAGAAATGTGTCGGAAGAGAGAGAATAAAATTTTCACGTACGATGCTTCGTCTTCGAGGAAATCGAGTTTGAAAAGTCATCGAGTACACCGTTGAATATAGTTCCGATGCCGGACGTGACAGAAAGAAATAATCGACAGGAGGTTATTCCACGTGGTAAAAACGTAGAATAAAGTTTTCGCCTGTAAGACGAAACCGCATTTCGAGGGGATCGAGCTTGAAAATTCATCGACAAGCACGTGTACTTAACTTTTTTAACGAGACAATTGTTCAATGTTTATTCGACGCCTTGATCGAATAAACAAAACATTATCTTACTTTTGCGCTTGGAATAATATCGATTATTATTCGACTGTTCGTCAAATTCACAAGCGTAGCTCGTGAAATTTTCAAACTCGATGATGAAAGCTTCAAAACTTCGGTTCTCTCCTTTCGTCACATCTTGTTTGCCTTTCAGTCGCCTATACTCTTCAAGATTAAAAATTATTCGAATGGAAACGAGTTAACGGGCCACGATGTGATTTCCAATTGGCGAGTTTCGGCCATCGAGAATAATGCACAACCTTTCAGGCAGAATGTGATCCTCTCTCTCTCTCTCTCTCTCTCTCTTTTTAAATCGCCGGTTTATTCATCCGGAAGCACGGAGTACACCCTTCGGGACTGCTCTGATCGATCGTAACTCCCGCATGCATTTACCGATGGATGAACTTATAAAAGTTTCCGTAAGGCCGGTGCTGCTCGATCGTAAACTCAATCGCGGACGGTAGACGAGTTTCTGGCAGATTTTACAGGAAAGCCGAGCATTCGCAGTTTGTTTGGAACGCTGATTGCATCCGCCGATTTGTTGTACAAAGTGCGCGTCTCCGACTGCGATATTTCACCAGGCGATGGCCAACTCTTTTGTTTTTGTTACGGAATTCAGAATGAAAAAGAAAAAAAAAAAAAGAAAAAAAAAGTGTTTCCCCTTTTGCTCGCTTTCCCTCTCCACTGGGAAACGCGAGTTATTGTTGCGCGGTAGCTTTTGCTTATACCTGTAGAACGATTGTTCCACCACCACCGTGAAAAAACACGTACACGTATCACGTATTTTTCTTCTTTCTTTTTTTTTACCCCTCTTTTGTAGTTCTTTTTTTCTTTTTTTTTTTTTTTTTTTACTTTGAAATTAAAAGTCACTTGACAACAAACGTGAGAGCCAGAAATGTCCGTGTTTCGCCAACTCGAGCCTGTTTCACCGACAAAGAGATGTTTGTAATTTCAAATTAGGAGACGATTATTCCATATTTCATGCCGGCCGGCCATAATTCACGCAACGATGTGTAATTTCACGTGAACGTGAAACACACGTTCTTTGCGCGATTCTTTTTCTTGTTTTTTTCATTCTTCTCCAACGTGGATAGACAGAATCAATGATTTATTTGTCAGGTTTAATACGCCAGCGAGATACGAGTCTGAGAGAGAGATACTTTTGTTTCTTCTTTTTTAACTCGCTGGCAGGTAAAAAAAAAAAAAAGAAAAAGAGAGAGAGAAAAGTTCGATTCGTTACGATCGCGGATCGTGAGTCAATCTCGTCGCCATTTAATATTCATCGTTTTGGAGAACGACGAGGCGAGGTACTTTCAAAATAGATAATGGAATTGTTAAATTCCAGCCTGTCGAGATACTCTGTTTCAAAGACCTTTCTCTTTCTCTCTCTCTCTTTTTTTTTATATCGGGCTACACGAATCCGACCGCGCGATTTCATCACGCGATCGTTCATTGCGTAAACTTACGTAAGCGAAACGTCGTTTCAAACAATGATACATTCATGAAAATAGTTCTCGGAAATTTTTTTTTATTATCGTGCGGCAGAACGTTCGCGTTCTGTTTTGATTCGACGAGACCTAACTTCTAAGCTAGAATTATAATATTAACACATTATGCATTATTTGCACCGCCATTGACCAAATGCCAGCATTTTTCAACACTATTTTGTAGAAACGATATGCTCTATATAAAAACAACCTAACTTTTAAAAAGTCATGTATTTTTCAGTGAAATTTTGGGAAATGAAGTAAAACGAATTTGTATTTACATGTACACATTTATTTTTGATTTTTTTCTTTCTGAAGTTGAATTAAAATTAAATCCACAAAAAAAAAGTTGAAACGAATTACTGAAAACATACTCATTGGTTTATTAGACAAAGTAAATTATTTTCGAAACTTTAATTTTATCAATAATTAATAGTTCTTCACTTCTTCCGGTGAATTTGGCATAATTTTTAAACAACAGGCACTCCTTCAAAAGGTTCCAAAACGGGTTCTATGTCAGTATCAGACCACAAGTCATCTTCAGAATCACTATCATTTTCAGAGTCACTATATTGTAAAGGATTTCGACGTGGGCGTTTTCTTGTCGCAACAATATCACTATCGTCACTATCGTCACTATCGAAATTAGATTTTAAAAGATCTTCAATGTTATCACTAGACTCACAATCAGATAAATTGTCTGCGTATATTTCTTTTTCGTTCTCCATTTTAGACTTACTTTATTATTTGATTTTGATAAAAATAGGTTAAGAAAATTAACGGTAATATCCCTGAAATTTCTTAAATATCCGAACACCCAAGTGCTTAAATTTTGAATAAACTTCTTCTATACGCAGTACCGACTAACTCGTTTTTAAATTTTTTTTTTTTTTTGCGTTTGCACCCTTATACCACGCAAATGAAGCCGAAATCAGTTTTTTCGTAGAATTATCTCTGTTTGGTAAAAATTACGTTTCAATTTATTCGGATTTAATGAAACAACAATCAATTATCTACTGCAGTATACAAATGACGAATTTTCGTCATGCGGACGGATATGTGTTAAGAGGAAAAACGAATACATATTTCCACCTACTCGTTAATAATTTTTTCACTCGAACCCAACTTCTAAAAGCGAGAGTAATAAATGCACGATACGATCCGGTATGAAGTATAATAGATATATACAGCGACTCTCATTAATATTAACGAAATAGTTGAAGTTGCGCTGATTTTCAAGCTTTGAAAATACGCTGTTCATTTTATTCCGAGATTTTATCTGTAACATTTAAATCGTCAACGATATTTTTGCTTCTCGCTTGAACGGCATTAATATTATTTAAATTGTAAATTGAAAAATTTCTTTTACAACCGATTTGACGATCGAAGCCTCTAATATTACAACGACGTGCGATTCGTTTTATCGAAACTTTGAACGAAACCAAGCGAAAAAATGTTTACGATTACTTGAACTTTCGTCGTACGATTCTAAAATTCAAGGTTCAACGATGCGGGCGAAAAGAAAATCACTACATCAAGTAATTTTGCTAGGGAAAGCAATTCAATTTTCCATCAACGTAGCACGTAATACAAAGCAGCATTCTACAAACAAAATTGTAGATCTCCGAGCATCAATATCGAGGCCCATTTCTTTCGTTTTACAAAATTACCGACCGAGTTTCGAGTATTTACAGAAATAAATTTCGAACATCAATGGGACGCAAAGTGGACGATTAACACTAGAACTACCACACCAGTCAAAATGACTGGTTTTACAATTTTATTTTAAAATTTCTATTTTATGTTACAATTTTTTTCCCTGCAATGATGCAATGACTTTTGACTAGTGATAACTAAAGAAATAATGTATTGAATTTTATTTTATTTTTATTTATTAAAATAATCAAAATAATTTTGGTAGAAATAACTTCGTCTTAACTGTCGGTAGTTCTAGTGTTAATGGCGGAACTTTCGTCGTCGTCTGAATTGAAATACATTTTACGGACGTTTCCTATAACGCGTGTTGTACCTCGTGTTCGAATTACGCTGTTCGTCGCTGAAGTCATTATTCGATGCAACAATGGGCCTGTTAAGATCGGATCGCCTCTTTTGTTGTTTCATCGACGATAAGCACGAGTTACGTAACGCGGCACATTTGTAATTGGGGTGGGGGGAGGGAAGATTCCTCAAGGTCGCGACGATTGTCCGCGAAGAGCGCCACGATGATTTATTCCCATTCGATAACAAGGAGAGAGAGAGAGAGAGCCTTTATAACGTTTATTAATTCCCTAATGGACACGTTTCTCGCTGGTGGAACCAGCGTATTAGCGATTCTCGCCGCTAGATAACACGATATTTATGAGAACAGATAATGAAAGTGTAAGCTTTAAGTATACGCGCGAAGTTTCCTCCAATTTCTGAGCGATCGTTCGTCAAACGAGTGGAGAATCAACGTGGAATCGTAATGGGGGGGGGGGCGTACGTGTAGAACGCAAATTAAATTTAATTAATCGTCGCTGTAAATAATTCAACGGCAAGAGAAAAAAACAAGAAAAGGAAAAAAAAAAAGAAGAAAAAAATAGAAAATTAGACCGCGTAGACCTGGTAAATTGATGGACTTGCTCGGTGGATCGGTTTACGGAGTTTTAATCTGTTTCCCGACCGATAATGTTATCTGCGGGAATGTTTTAAAATGCTTTTAATAATAGAAGATAAGCCGCAGCGTTTGGAAAATTACCTCCTATTTCCAGGTGAATAATAATTTTAAATACTACGTACGGTTACGTGTACTAGAGTTGTTGTTAGTCATCCAACAGCGAGAGAGAGAGAGAGAGAGAGACCGAAGGCAATTGGAAACGAGCGTGAGTTAGAAAATTATTTTAGCATTTTATGCGATGTTTCTCTCTTTTTTTTTTCTTTATTTTTCCCTCTTTGATATAGCGAATATTCGTCGAAGCGTTTTCGTCCCTGAATCCGAACGTCGAAGCGCGAGGAATGTGGAAAAAAGAAAAAGAGCCATTTACGAGAGCTATTTATAACGGGGAAAATACGAGCACTTTAATCTTCTACGCTTGCACAAATGACGCAATCACAATATTCGCTTCATTACCGCGGCACTTGAATGCTTCCTTCCATCTCGACCAAGGTGAAGCCTACAGTGCTCGCATTGTTTCGGCTCAAGTGCCAACTGCGAATTAGCATTTACATATAACGCGTCAGTTTCGTTGTCAGACTCCTCGAGAGATTTTCCGCTTTCCGTCGCGTTGCTCGTGACGTTAATCGAAAAAAAAAAACATCTTTTTCTTCGTGAATTTAATGGAGAGGCGGAGGAAGGGGGAAAAAATTAAAAAATCCCGAGTTCGACAATAAATTTCAAAAGAGAGAGAGAGAGAGAGAGAGAGAGAGAAATCGTCTTTCGCGGCACGAATTATGAAATGCCTCTCGTCTGTTTCACAAATCGTTATATAACCAATTACTATGTATGTACAAACGATCGGCGAAACCGCCGCGCTATCCGATCGATAACGGATTTTATTTCCAAGCTTCGCGAACGTTTCTTACGACGTTTCTCGCGACGTTACGTAAAAGAAACGGAAATATCCCGCACAGTGGCTGATAAAAGCCGCTACCGGTGCTACCAGTTATCCGCTTCTGGGAAAAAAATGGTAAATCGCACAGAGATCACGAGAGAACTGGCCGAGAGAACGCGAGCCAGTTGCGGATATAATTTTTAATGCTCAATTAGGAGACGGATGACAGCGCCTGGTATGGACGTGTTTACGTCGCCGCCGTAAAGGAAATTAGTCGCTAGATCCTTTATCGACGCGGTGACAAGAATCGAGGAGGGGCTGTTAAATTGACGAGACGACACGCGAGGAAGAAAATGGACGAGACGCCACGTCTACGTGGCTCAATGTCAACCGGCAATCGGCTACCACTGATTCTGTGGATGCCGAGCTCCACGCTTCGCACTCTCGGTTGCACGTACACGGTGCTCCTAAATAACTGAACAGTAATTTAAATTTTCATCTTGCCGAATGTTTTCGTAAGATTGTTTTGTACATAACCAAAAAAAGTTAAGTAATACCTTGCTCGATTACTAATTGTCGAATGTTTTCATGCAATTGTTTTGTACATAACCTAACAAAGTTAAGTAATATCTTGCTCGATTGTTAATCGTCGAATATATATTTTCATACGATTGTTATGTACATAACCTAACAAAATTAATATCTTGCTCGATTGCTTATCGTTGAATGTTTTCATATAATTGTTTTGTACATAACTTAACAAAGTTAAGTAATATCTTGCTCGATTACTAATTGTCGAATGTTTTCATGCAGTTGTTATGTACATAACCTAACAAAATTAATATCTTGTTTGATTGCTTATCGTTGAATGTTTTCATATAATTGTTTTGTATATAACCTAACAAAGTTAAGTAATATCTTGCTCGATTCTTAATCGTCGAATATTTCCATACGATTGTTATGTATAACCTAACAAAATTAATATCTTGCTCGATTGCTTATCGTTGAATGTTTTCATATAATTGTTTTGTACATAACTTAACAAAGTTAAGTAATATCTTGCTCGATTACTAATTGTCGAATGTTTTCATGCAGTTGTTATGTACATAACCTAACAAAATTAATATCTTGTTTGATTGCTTATCGTTGAATGTTTTCATATAATTGTTTTGTACATAACCTAACAAAGTTAAGTAATATCTTGCTCGATTCTTAATCGTCGAATATTTCCATACGATTGTTATGTATATAACCTAACAAAATTAATATCTTGCTCGATTGCTTATCGTTGAATGTTTTCATATAATTGTTTTGTACATAACTTAACAAAGTTAAGTAATATCTTGCTCGATTCTTAATCGTCGAATATTTCCATACGATTGTTATGTATATAACCTAACAAAATTAATATCTTGCTCGATTGCTTATCGTTGAATGTTTTCATATAATTGTTTTGTACATAACTTAACAAAGTTAAGTAATATCTTGCTCGATTCTTAATCGTCGAATATTTCCATACGATTGTTATGTATATAACCTAACAAAATTAATATCTTGCTCGATTGCTTATCGTTGAATGTTTTCATATAATTGTTTTGTACATAACTTAACAAAGTTAAGTAATATCTTGCTCGATTACTAATTGTCGAATGTTTTCATGCAGTTGTTATGTACATAACCTAACAAAATTAATATCTTGTTCGATTGCTTATCGTTGAATGTTTTCATATAATTGTTTTGTACATAACCTAAAAAAGTTAAGTAATATCTTGCTCGAGTGCTTTGCATTTTACGATGACAAAAGAACGACGAATAACAGCAATACATTTGTACAGAAACGGTTACAGTGCAGAAATCATGTCAGAATTGATAAAAGTGCCATGTTACAACACATTGTAATATGATAGAACGCTAATGAAAACCAGTAATGTCGAAAACAGACTTGCACAAGAGCGAAAATGAACAGCAATTACGAAAAGTGATATTTGGAAAATAATTCGCAGGATTTATCGTGGATGACTACGACTAATGAGATTTGCTATTATCATCCTTCTCAAACGAAATGATGAAATTAATCGAGCTATCTTGGATTAAAGTATAAAAAAACGCACGAATGATCTTTACGGTCGATGACGATGTAAAATCATCGACAAGACTGCGTTTTCTCGTGTTAATTATATTCCATCAGTAGTTTGAACGCAACGTAAATTTTACAAAATGGATTTGTGGATTCAAACTTGTGCCATAATTGTTGTTTAACGTCAATGTGCTACAATTATTTAATCAACTATTCTGACAATCGATCGCACCTCGCTCGAATGAAACGGCGATACAATTTTGCTGTACTTACGACCTTGCATCACTGAAATTGTAAATATCCATTAAAATTCAATCGCATTGTTACTCAATGGCGTTGATATCAATTAATATCGGCGATGCACGTATAGTCGATATCACAAACGCGTAAAATGTTTGAGAATTTGCTGGTTTAATGTTCCGGCAAATATTATTCGTTACACCGATTCGTTGGTCGAAGATAATCGAACGCAACGCGAGATAGCAGAATGTTTCGCAGAATGGCAGCTCGCGCGTCAAACCGAACGTGAAACACCCAGTTGCGTGAATTTTGAAATTCGATGAAACAGAATAGAGATTGTTCGTGCAAAATGTTAGGTTCATTTTCAAGTATATAACAAATATCAGATTTATAATTTATCAATATTTCATTGGCATTTATATATAAATCTGAGATTGAGTGTTAGATTTATACTCATAGATTTTATTTGTGTTCCCACCAAAAAAAAAAAAAATATATATATATATATATATATATATATAAAGAAACAGTCAAACATCCCGAATTAGAATTCCAAGGAGTGCATCTCGTTTGTTCGACGAGACTAAGAAAAGAAAATCGAACGAAGGAACGTGGGTATAGGAATTAGGAATTGGAAATAAAGCTGCGCGAAATCTATCGCGCGACGTAACTCGCGGAACGCTATTTTCGTCGGACACACGATTCGAGAATTCTATCCATCACGGATGGTGAGTCACTATTACCACCAGGGGTCACCAAAAGGAGAGACGAGCAAACACACGCAACAGAGAACACAGTGGAAGGAATAGTGATCGCCGAGGATCGCAAAGACGACGATGACCGCCTTTTGAATAACCACTGACTGACCTCACTGCTTTTTTATAGTCACCGAGCTACGGTCGGCGTGCATTCGCTTTACGTTGGTATATTTATCGTACGTGTATCGATGATCGTTGGCTCCGGCAGGCCGCGATCGGGTGTGTGCACATCTCGGTTCAATTATCGTTGTACCAAGTAACGTCGCTCGTATATTCTTCGTCGCGTCCTTGCTCGCCTGCGAGCCGAGCCGCTTAAGGTGCTGGATAATTGAGTCGGTTCAAGGCTCGTTCCTCAGTGCGCGGCATTGTGCTCGCTTTCGAAAAATGAATCTCGAGGAAGGGGAGGTTTCGAGACACGCGCGTTCGCGATAAATCACCGGATCGTTTTTCAAAATTGTTTTCTCGGCCCTAAAAACCAACGTGAAAAGACATAAACCTAACCTAAAGACACACCTAACCTAAAAAGACCTGAATCTAGCTTAAGCCTAACCTAAGAGACAAATCTAATCTAAAACCTAAAAAAACTTAAACCTAATCTAAAGACACACCTAACCTAAAAAAAGACCTGAATCTAGCTTAAGCCTAACCTAAAGACAAATATAATCTAAAACCTAAAAAGACTTAAACCCAATCTAAAAAAACCTGAATCTAACCTAAACAAATCTAATCTAAAATCTAAAAAGATTTAAACCTAACCTAACCTAAAAAGACCTGAATATAACCTAAACGTAACCTAAAAACAAATCTAATCTAAAACCTAAAAAGACTTAAACCTAACCTAAAGACACACCTAATCTAAAAAGACCTGAATCTAATCTAATCCTAACCTAAAAACAAATCTAATCTAAAACCTAAAAAGACTTAAACCTAACCTAAAGACACACCTAACCTAAAAAGACCGAAATTTAACGTAAGCCTAACGTAAAGACAAATCTAATCTAAAACCTAAAAAGATTTAAACCTAACCTAAAGACACACCTAGCCTGAATAGACCTAAATTTAACTTAAACCTAACATAAAGACAAATCTAATCTAAAACCTGAAGACTTAAACCTAACCTAAAGACACACACAACCTAAAAAGACCTAAATCTAACTTAAAAGCCTAACCTAAAGACAAATCTAATCTAAAACCTAACCTAAAAAGACCTAAACCTAACCTAAATCTAAGCTAAAGACAAATCTAACCTAAAAAGACGTTAAAAGACCCTGAAAACAAATCTAACCTAAAAGGACGTTCATTGATACTTTCGAAATGATAAATCGTCGCGGCTGATGACGCGAAATTGCTATCTGAGGAGTCGATGATGCCTCCAGTTCTTGAATTATAACATGACACCCTGGAACGCGTTTTAACAGTGACAGACACAGACGCATATATCCGAACGCGCGTGCTTATTTGCGTTTCATTTGCATCTCGTGCATTTCGCGGCTCCATTATTGTTACGGCAATTTGTAATCGAACGAACCGCGCGATATAAAAAGATGGTGGTCGATTGGGAATTCTCGCGTGTCCTGTATATCGATGAAATTGGACAAATGTTCGAGAGGGGGAAGCGACTCGTTGGTTCACGCTTGTGCAAACAGCGCGCACGTTTTTTTGCGCGCGAATTTAGAAAATATTTTATTTTACAATTGCCGAGGCGCGTTTGAAAACGCGCGTGGGAAATTGCACCGCGTACGCGTTTCAGAAAGACGAAAATATTTTTGCGAGCTGAAGAATTGGAAATAATTCGGTAATAGATCCGTTTTATGCTCGTTGAGAGCAGCGACGCGTTGATCGTTCACAAATAGATCTTCAATCAGGAAATACGTTTATTTCTATGTTAATCACGTCGCGCGACACGTGACAATCGTTTAATGCGAAATGACAAGGAAAATCGCGTTGGAAAAATACATCGCCGCATTCACGCGAAAGAAGATAAAATTAGTAGAGTTTATATATATATATATATGTATACGCTATAAGCAAGTTGCGCAATATTTTTCTTCGCCACTCTTTATTCCTGCTTCTTTTTGTACGTGCAACAAGATTTATCAACCATTCCAACAGCGTGAATGTATTTTGCATACATTGTATTCTGATTACACGGCAATTATCTCCCGATTGAAAAATATCATTCTGCTCCCCCTCCCCCTTCAGACACGTTAAACTATTACAATTAATTTGCATAGCAAACGCTTCTAGATCGAACGCTACGGTTAGGCAACGAACGAGTCTATTTTATTCATCTTTTAAATCATATTGTGCCACGTTATGTACGCTAGCGTTTCGCGTCGGATTTCGAGTCTTTATCGTACGAGTTTTTAGATCTTGGAAATATGATCACGTGCGAACTCTAATTTGAATGAAGGCATCTCGAGCCACAGTATCTCGAACGATTAACTATACGAATGATAGATTCGTCGACGTGAAACATCCAAATTAGGTCCCATCAAGCGGCAAGATTGACGAAACACTACGTAAAATACGAATAAATTTTATTTAATTTCGTAATCCGAGATCAACGTAAAATTCATTGACTTAACCTCGTTAGCGACTGCGAGATTTTTCGCGAAGTAATATACTTCGACATATATTCCGCATGTGAATGCAAGTTTCCTGATGCAGAATCGTGCATCAGATGTAAGTGTAACGATGAAATACCATCGATGCCTTTACATCGCCTAATTACGTTAGAGTAAATCAAAGTTTCGAAATTTCAAGCTTCAGTCCCATAAATAATATAGAATTATTATTTCGTGGCATAACGCATAGCTCTCTTCGATTGAGAAACAAGCAAGCCACTGCAGTGGTATACCGTTTAAAAAGGTGATGTACGCGAAGGTCACTGTTCAGGATTCGTGATCGTACATTCGTGCACGTTCGAGTATCGAAATGACGGGTGTTCGAAAAATACTGTGTGTCTTGATAATAATTTATTGGCGGTGCAACTATGCACAAACTTGCCTGGATTCTTTCTGTCTTTTACTTACGCTAGCGGAGTGTATCTCAGAGATTTATTTAGATACCTTGAGAATAATAATCTGGTTATAATATACTAGTATAATATACAATATAATATATATTATATATATTATGCGGAGTGTCTTTCAAAGATTCACTGGTTATAATATAATATACAACATATTATACAACATACAATATATTAAATTATTATTATAAATTATAAATATATTATGTACAATATACAATGTTTTATATATATATATATATATATATATATATAAAATGTAAGTGTCATTCAAAGATTTATTTGGAGTATACTTGAAAATAATAATCTGGTTATAATATACTAGTATAATATACAATATATATTATATATATTATGCGGAGTGTCATTCAAAGATTCACTGGTTATAATCAGATTTAATCCAGGTTAAACCAGATTTAATCTGATTATAATATAATATACAACATATTAAATTATTATTATAAATTATAAATATATTATGTACAATATATTATAATATACAATGTAATATATATGTATATAATGTGGAGTATCATTCAAAGATTTATTTGGAGTATATCTTGAAAATAATAATCTGGTTATAATATATTAGTATAACATACAATATAATAATATATATTATATATATTATGCAGAGTGTCATTCAAAGATTCACTGGTTATAATCAGATTTAATCTGATTATAATATAATATACAACATATTAAATTATTATTATAAATTATAAATATATTATGTACAATATATTATAATATACAGTATTATATATATATAGATATATATATTATGTAGAGTGTCATTCAAAGATTCACTGGTTATAATCAGATTTAATCCAGATTAAACTAGATTTAATCTGGTTATAATATAACATACAACACATTATACAACATACAGTATATTAAATTATTATTATAAATTATAAATATATACAATATATTGTAATATACAATATTCTATATATATATATTATGTGGAGTGTCATTCAAAGATTTATTTGGAGTATACCTCGAAAATAATAATGTATAATACATATTATAATTACAATGTGATATATTACATGATACATCATATTATAATATAATAATAATTGGCCAGCTGGTTCTGTTATACTATCATATTCGACTAACTGAAAATTAATCGCTTCCGAAAGCTCAGCGATCAAAACTCGCGACCGATTTCGACAACAGGAGGATGGTTAACAATATCTTAAAATTCCCTGATTCAAATAAAACCTAGAACTCACGTAAGTAAGGTGATAAACTCTTTTCGCGTGCCCAATAGAGGCGCAATTGTCCGTGACTTGATAATGAATAATGTAGAAAATGATTAGCGCATCGAGTCTCTGACAGAGGTTAAAAATCGAGGAAATCGTGCCCGTTTGGTTTTTGCCATTCGAGTGGCGCGTTTCTCTCTTGACCGAATCTCCTTCCCTGAAATAAACGACCGGTGCGGCGTAATGGACGTGGGGAATACATAAAGTAACGTGTACATAAAGTAACGCGGCCCAAGCGCCGTAAGCGATTTAATTGCCGGCGATTATAAATGCTTTTTGCAGACCGATCGGTATCGGCTCGGCTACCAGCGTGTCCATAGGCGAGGTGTGAACCCGAGATAATATGGTAATGGCCAGCGGACGGGGGGCTACCTTTACGACGGTGAAACAGCCCTTTGGCGAGAAAGAGAGAGAGAGAGAGAGAGAGAGAGTGAGAGGCAGAGAAGAACGCGGTCTCTCTCGGTCGGTGGAAAAGCGAGAATCAAACACGTGATATTACACGCGGCGGGACACGCATGCCAGACCGCGTAGAATCTCGCCGATATCTTTTCTAAGCGTTTGCTCGCTGTCTCTCGTATCGCGTCGTCGGATGTGTGTAACAACAGCGTTAATTAAATTCTTATCGGGCCGATTATCGCGTTGATAAACCGGCTCTCGCGCGGATTTGCTCGCGATTTGCTTTTGTGAACGCCACGCATCCTAGATGATTGCATCCGCGTGATAATCCGGCCGAGTAATAACATTATTCGTGACGTTAGCAGACTGTCGGCGAAAAAAATTAGATAACGACAGATAGAAAGGAATAAAAGAGAAGAGAACCGAAGCTGCTTTACAATTTCATTTCCGTATCGAGAACACGATTGAAACGGGTCGTCTCTATAGACGACTCGCAGGCGAAGAAAGGAGCAGAGAGATTTTCAGGCATCTCAATCAGCGCGAATGTGAATAACAGACGATGTGGGCTGCGCTCCAAGAACCAAGTTACCAGGCCGGATGTGCTTGCATAGCTACGAGCCAGACGACGAGCACATACGCTCGTGCGTGACACGCAGACTATCGGGTTCGCTCGAACACCAACTCTCTTAAAGTCGAACGGTCAAACTTAATTAAAATTCCAAAAAAAGAAAAAAAAAACGTGCCCGTTGCTCGCAAATAACTCATTTTCTTTCGTCGTGTGAACGAGTGGAGTTCATTCTTCATTTTTTTCATGTCTCGCGCAACATAAGAAATTACGTACGCGCGTCTCGTTCATCGGCGATCAGAAATAAACCAATCGCTCGCTTTAACATCGTTCTAACGCGCTGAACTGCTCACCTGTGACCGTAGATTGTTTCCTCGATGGGAACAAGTCTCGGATAAGTGAAATAAAATGAATATCGTCGACTAGGAAATTTTCAACGTCGATGTTATGAAATAAAAAAATGCATTATTCAAGAGTCAAAGATTTCAATTACGTATTCAAGGCTAAATCACACTTTAACTAAATTTCGATTACACTAAAATTATTTGTATTTAGTCGTACTGTGACAATAAGATGAATTTAATATTTCTTTTTATTTGATTTTTCTCGCAAATGTATACCATATTTTCGGACCAAAAAAAAAAAAGAAATATTAAAATGTATACCATATTTTTCGGACAGAGGGAGTAATAAATAGCAAAAGTGAATTTTTTTCCCACTTCGACGTTCAAACAAAAAAATTCCACGTTTACATACTCGACGTAAATGCTTAAGGGATTAACTCGTGTGTCAATTCTTTCCTACGTAATTTGATGAATTCGATCGAATTTTCTCAGGCAGCCGACTGTACGAAGATCATTCGTTTCTACGGCCCAGTTTGGAAACTCCGTCGCTCTGCGTAACGATTGTATAACGATTGTACAATCGCTGATAGAATCGCTTAATTAGACAGATGTAAAATCGAAGTTTGATTGGATCGACGCTGCCGAGCCGAGCCGAGTCACTAATTAGCCAGTGACTCGCCGTAACTTGGGCCTTGATCCTTGCAAAACGTTGCACGACTCGAGTTACACGAGTTTCCGACATTATGGCTGCAATCAACTTACGTACCGGATATAAACGGGCATCGAAAGGAAAATTAAGGGAACAGAAAACTCTCGTCGGATTGACGAGTGCACGTAGCCTGCTCCGGTGGCGCGTTTTAAATTAATTTCGAAGCTGCTCGGAGGCAAGAGCCGAAGACCGAGCACGCAGCATCTTCGATCATCAACTTGCCGCCGCGAGCAACAAAACCACCGATCGCATTAATTATATCCTCGACAGGCGGAACATTGTTGCGAATTCGTCGGCGGCTCGACGACGTTTCTGAAAACTCATCGCCGATAAAACTTCGGGTAAAGGAGGACGAGGAGACAGGGAGGGGAGGAAGGTATCGAAAAGAAAAAGGAACGGCTGGAAAGTCCAATTACACGTTCGCCGTCGAGAGACGGCAAGAATCCCGAAGTTTTATCGGCAGAGTCGCGAAAAAGAAGGGACCGCGAGTTGGTTCGAGAGAGAGAAAAAAGAGGGGAAAAAAAGGGAAAAAAGGTCGCAGATTGCCCCACCTGTATAATGACGGTGCTCCACCGAGGAGAAGAGAGGAGACGAGAGGAATGTCGTGCAATTACGGTGGCCCTCTCCGCTGCTGCTTGCTTGCAAGCAGTCGAATGACTTAAGCGGCATTTAGTGGTTTTCGGTGTCACAGCGTTTGCTTCGCGAAGAGAAGGAAAGGAAACAACGCGCCGATAGTAATCGGCGAACGGCGAACAAATTGCTCTTTTCACGGCGTGTCTGATGGGATTGCCTGATCTGCGGATAATCGGCATAGTTACCGGCAGAGAAATCTTCGATATAGCCCAGACTTGGACGCTTCACTCCATAAACAGTTTCAACTGTGGACGATCATTTGTTTCAGGAAGGTTTGTTTCTTTCGGCAAACACGTTGTCGATGTAACGAAATAACGCACGCATTTGTTTAGCTAGTATGTTACTGTATTTGTTAGTTTTTTTTTTTTTATTTCAATAGATGGACGTGCATGTATATCTTGAAAACGTGAGCAACTTCATTTTAAACCGCAAGATCTTTCGATGGACATATTCGTGTTAAAACGTAGCCAACTTTCTAAACCTCAAGTTCATTCCGTAGTCTGTTCACTTGATTGTTCAAGCTTGTTCAAGAAACGGAAAACGCGCTCGTCAACAACTGTTTGTTCGACGTCGATTTTTTCAAAAATCGAATTTCGCGCAGAGAAATATTTCGGCTGATTTCCTTCGAACCGCATGAACGCTTGATTAGATGACAGCGGATGTATATAAAATCGTGCATGAATATGTATATAAAACTGAGTTACAGATGAATCTACGTATGCGCACAAGTATTTTACGTTAATTTCATTTACGTTTAAATATTACGACAAAACTTTTGTTTCGGAGTAATAACATTTTACGTCGGATTTCGTCTTTCATGGAAAAAAAAAAGAAAAAACAAATTTCTAGAAAAATTTGATTTGCAAAAGGATTAATTTATAATGGAACATGATCTGCAAGAGGGTTGATTTATAGCGCAGGAAAAAAAAGGTGAATATTATCTGCAAAAAGGTTAATTTGGAGTGCGAAAACCTGTATAAAATGCCGAAAGTTGGATGATTAATTACTCTCGGTAACGAAAGGTCCGTTTTATCGACAGGTGGAACCACCATAAAGGACTCTATTTCCTAAATTGCAAAACAGTCACAAATCTTTTGTGAAGAGAGAAAGAGAGAGAGTTTTAAGCGTGTGAGTTTGCAAATTACGAACGAATACAAACATCGGAAAGATTTATCACGCGAAGAGAAAAAAAGAAAAAAAAAAGAATTACTCTGGTATATCTCTCGATCGTAACGCGTATGAAACTGTATATCATTCTAAAATCTCCCATAAAATGTCGCAACGTGGAAGTTATTTTAATTGAACTGTTTCGCGGAAGCCCTCTCGCGAAAATATTACTCTGTCTAAATATCGACAGGAAAGATTATCGGAACTCGACACGTTCGGCCATCGATTGGATTTTTCCAGCAAAAAAAATGGCCACACGATATACCGCGTCCCGAAAGAAAAATGACCTATCGACGCGCAAATTTTTTATACATTACCGCGCATAGAAAAAACCAAAAAAAAAAAAGAAAAAGAAGAAAAGAAGGAAATCGTGTATCGATCCATTTGAGCAACGTTCGACCAATCTAGCTGTGGCAATTTCGCCAGATCTGCTGTGGATAAAAATTACTTTTGCAAAAAGAGTGTTTTAACTCGAGCAGGAACCGTGCGATAATTTCTAGTATGGAAACGCGCGCGAAACGCAGCGATTTAAAGTGATAGACGACGTGAAAAACACTTTGTACACTACGGTCGGACGTTTCCAGAAGCTTGACAATCCATTCGATGAATTTTGCAACTAACAAAGGGCAGGAAATCAGCTCGCGACGCCTACGTATAAGCATTTGAAGACGGGACTCTCTTTTCTACTAGGCAGAGTCCTTTTGACTTTCTTCGCTTGCTCTAGAAAGATGATACGGATGAGACGATTCACGGACGATTCTCAATGGCGGAAACGATAACGTCGCCGTCGCCGGACAGTTTCGAATCATCGCGGTGTGGATAATGAAGTTCGCGTTGCCCGGCGAAACAGTGGCACAATGACACGATAAATCTTTCGGCGCGAGCTCGGTCACGGCGTGCTCGCAACGATCTTCTCGTCCACGATTTCCTGGGAGTAGTATAGTGCGTGAAACTCGTTCGAACTCGAGCGAAGAAGCGCTGGGAGAGGGAGGAAGGGGGTAGCGGCGCGGTTGAAATTCGTCGCATAAATTACCGGCGTCCGGTACGCGCCGGCAACCTCCCCCGTGACAGCGCGTCGCGCTTACGGTACGTTTTACAGCGTCGAAAGAACGTAAAGTCTCGCTCGGGTTGCGAAATAACTCGGCGAATAGAGGGGAGCGTAATTAATGCCGGCCGCGTCGATAAGTTTCGCCCGCGAAGAACAAATGGCCGCAGTCCAGAAACGACGGAGAGAGTGACACGAAAACGTGGGGAGAGGAAGTGGGGGGGGTGTCGACGATCGTAAAAACCCGCATTAAAATTCTTTCTCCCCTCCCCTTCCCCTTCCCTCCGGGAGAAAGGAGGCAGAAAATCACCGAGAAAAGAGAGTAAAAGGGAGAGTAAGTAAATTAAGAAGGCTCGAATCGGGCGAAAAGGGGGGGAAAAGTGAAGAGAGAAGAGAAAAACGAGTAACTCCGTCCACGGGAACGGTACAGATGCGCAGTACGAACCGGCGCTTTTTAATCGCCTCGTTGGTATATTTAGAGCGAAAACGAGCGATGCTTGCACGAATCGACGCGCGATCAATCCCTCGACATGTCCCGAAGCAACAAAAAGTAGATAAATAGACGCAGTAAAAACAGATAAAGTAGATAAAGTAGAAAAGATACAGTGTAGATAAAGTAGTTCAGTAGTAGATAAAGTAGATAAAGTAAAAATCGCCTGTTTCTGCACGTGATTTGGGTTTAATTGAAAAGAAAGTAATTAGAAGAGGAAGCTTCAACGCGACTGACGACGATATGACGCTGTTGTAATCGAAACCAAATCTGTGACTCGCGCTCAATGGCACTAAAATAGCTAAGCTAAAGTCGACAATGGCGTCTCTGAGACGTTCGCAGGTTAAGACATACATACATACATGCGTACATACATATATATATATATTATATATATTATATATATATTATATATATTATATGAAAAAATATTTATATCAAATATTATATATATAAAATATTTATTATATATACTATATATACTATATACTATTACATTGTATATATATATATATATATATATATATATATAAGAATATGAAAAAATATTTTTCTACGTGCTCGACATGGCAAGACTAAAAAAAATGATCTTTGTGAAGTTTGCGCAAACGAGAAAACAAATATACCATTTTCTGGTCACACCGAGTGTCATTTAATTCGCGTGTCAAGATGTTAGACAAATGTTTTCGACACCGAGTGTTGGTGTCAAACGGCGAGTTTCACGAGAGTGGCGAATAACTCGAGCCGAAGAATCCGGAAAAAATGGTCTCGACTCGAAACATGGTATATGTAGCAAAGCTACAGAGCGAGGCTCGCATCGGCGCTCTGACAAGAAACGTACGCAGCGAGCGTA
The DNA here is from genome assembly GCA_032399595.1 of Tetragonula carbonaria. Taxonomy (NCBI): domain Eukaryota; kingdom Metazoa; phylum Arthropoda; class Insecta; order Hymenoptera; family Apidae; genus Tetragonula; species Tetragonula carbonaria. The sequence goes on along the minus strand of JAUCRC010000007.1, from coordinate 1,529,878 downwards.
CGAGGTAATCGCGAACGGCAGAGAGCGCGAGCTGCCTTGGAATGGAAAAGAAAAAAAAAGAGAGAAGGGGGACGGGAAAAACGAAAGACAGAAGGAAGGACAATGAAGGATAGGAACGGAGAGCGTGCAGCGGTCGAGTCAGTCAAAGTCAACGACCCACGTGCCGCGAGAAGTTGGCCGAGACGTGGGCAGAGACTAATGGAAAGATATATACCGGCGGCCGAACGTGGATGGATAGACGTAGGTATATACCGGCGCGGAGCAGAGCAGAGCAGACCGGAGCAGAGCAGAGCGGAACGAAGCGGAGAGGGACGGCGTCAGTATCATCTGGCACATCGAACGCTATGCCGAGATCAGCGCGTGGGCGCCGTTTCGCTTCCATAAAACAGCCTTCGAAGGCTCGCGGCCCGAATGTTCATGCGGTTGAACCGCGTGGGCACGGGCACTACTACTACCGGTGCTGCCCTGTTACCTTAACACTGACAATGAAACGGGCACGTGTTGCTTCAGCGAGGAAAAGACACCCGGGAGAGACAACACGTTGCCGAGACTCGTTAACGTTTTACGAGCTGCTTGTACGCGCGTTGGTTATCGTTGCCACGTTCTCATCGCTATTACAAACGCCGAAGAAGGATGGATTCGCTGATGGAGAACTGGTTCCGTCAGTTTCGCGAAAATGTGATTGATGATACTTTTTCTTCCTTTTTTTTTTTTAAAACCTCTTCACGGACGGAACTTTTAAATTTCGATTCAATTTCATTTTATTTCTTTCACTTTATTCGCGTTTGATGACAATCGCGGGATTGATTTTCTGGTTAGCGAACTTAGTAAAGATTGCACGAATTTACTTTTCGCGAATAGAGGTAGCCTTTTCTTTTTTTATAGGCGTATTCACGTATGCGTGAAAAGATCAAGAATCTTGAACTCGTTGGGCAAGTTGACGGCCTTGCGTTATTAATCACACAGAGTTTGAGAACTCTCCCGAGGGATCTTCATATCGTTTGTAACAACGTCACCGTCGTCGTCGAGAAAAATGAACTCTCCAAGTTCGAAGGAAATTCGCCTGCAACGTCTCCCCCGTTCTTTCATTAACAATTTCATTTATCTTTCAATCATTTGTTTCAGCCTTGATCGTGCCAAACCGGCACGCCAGAACGCGATCGTTCTTCCCGTCTGATAATAAAATATTGAAAACGCCGCAATTGTGCGATTTACGGCTGACGATGTAATCGATCGGCGATCAGTTGGGATTAAATTGTTCCATGAATCTTTCACCTGCAAGTAAGCACGAGCTTAACGACTGAACGACAGAGATAGACGAGAGAGAGAGAGAAATTCGCGAAGGAAGATCGAACAGCGGAATGACAGTGTTTGCGCAGCAAACTCGATTGGAACTCGATTTTTTGGCGTCAAAATAGCGCTCTGTCTCGCTGGATGCCATCCGGAAAATGAACGTTTCCGTGCCGGAACGGTTCAGCCGGAAAATGACCGCCCACGCTGGCGTGCTAATCGACCACAAGGTCCTGTAAGCGGTCCAGACCCACAGTGGTCTGAAGACCGCGTTAAAATTATTTCAGCCTTACTTCAAGATTCAATATCACAGTGTCGATGGGTCGTTGAATTCGCCCCTGAGAGTCAGTTTTAACGACATCGAATCGAAAATATACAACGACGTTTAAGAAATAGAAGTAACCTCGAGCCTTTGTGTAAATAAAATTTTTTTTTCGAAATTTCTAGAAGATTGAATACTGATTAATTTTCATTCCAAAGATTTGTTCGTCAGATCATCGGAAAATCGTGGTGATTGTTCAAGGTTCGAGCGCGACTATGTATCCAGGCTTCTTAAAATCCGTGTCTGTTTAAAAGTTACAGTACGTTGCACTAAATTTGTTTGAACTTCCACGTAATACAAGTCTGACGTCAATCACTCTTGATCACTTTTTTAAAGCAATTCTCAAGGCTCGAATTGCTACTAAACGGCATTCCGCTCGTACGTGGAATTAAAATACAATTGAGCAGTGAATACACGCTTGTCGCGTGAAACGACAATTTATTTCCCAATTAATTTCATAATTCTGTAATTAGCAATGAAAAGTATTCGCTTCACTTTGATTTCTCGGAATTTTCACTTTGGCACGTCCTATTCGCTCGGATAATTATCTGAAAGTGAATAATACTTTCGATTCCCGAGTTTTCAACAGTATCCTTGTATCTCACAGAGAAAGAAAATTTCATCGAAATATTCTAAACCTTTTGCACTTGAAGTACAGACACTGCAAAAATTTGGCGTTGTACTCGAGAAGTGTGCCTCTCAGGCATACCAACAATATGGTGCACTGAACGTCAAACTGTTTGAATTTACAGTTAAACTTTAGTTGCATGTGGTTTCACGTGTCAATTGATTTCAATTGATTTAATCGTTGATTCAACCGATAGAACAAAAAAATTTATCATTCACCATGGCTAAAAATGTGATGGAAAAAGTATTGCTTCAAGACCAGCAGTGACGATGAACTTACTATGGACGAATATGAAAGTGATTTAGAAAACGATTGTTTTATGCGATTAAGCTATGATTCTGACGATAGCGATATTACTTTACCAGTGAAAGGGAAAAACAAAAATATTGCAATACAGTGATTTTCTAGTGGCAGTGAAGAAAACGTATCACAAACTCTAAATAATGTTATCTATAGTGAAAATCTTCCATTCAATAATTGGCAAAGAAATCCTTGAAGGAGACACTATTCCTCGACGATTTGATTTTCCATACCTTCGAAAATTAATTAAATAATATATAATTCAAATATTCTTCATATTATGACAATAATAAAATAGCTTCAAGAATACATTGCCTTTCTAATTTTACATAGAATTTTCGCGTTCAAATAACTGATATACTACATAGCTAGATAATGCCAAAAAAGTCCGAGCTGCTGAAAGCTTTGGCCGAGAAAAAAGGTTTCGAGTGCAAAAGGTTAAACTCGAAAATAATTGACTTTCGGACGTGAAAATGCAATTTCCGATGACTAATGTTGTGCGACGCCACTGTGCCGTTTCCGACGCATGTTCAAAGCCGTGCTTTGCTTGCGTCTCGTTCGTCTTGGAATTTCAGCAAGCGCGACGGAAGCTCCATCGACGCGCAACCTCGAGTCGCAATAAGCAGCTGGAAGTCCCTGGAAATTTCGCGCGAGATTTTCAAACTAGTCGCAGTTTGGAAACAAGCGGCGGAGTAACGCAAGTAACTTTGATAGTGGAAACTGCTTGGAAAATATGCGAAACATCTATCGTAAAATATTTATCGTGGCTCCGAAAGGAAGCTTCACCCTCTGTTTCTTTTTTTTTTTTTTTTTTGTCCAAATTACTTTCGAAATACTGCCAATATACATTTTGTTACCAACTTGGAAATCGGAGAAATATTTCGAATGGCTTTCGGGACATCATTAGAGATGACCTCGATATTTACGCTCCACTTTAAAATAGCACTCGAAAACGGGGCTTTGAGCAGCCGCTCAAGCTCGGGCGCTTAGTTTGTTGACGAAATCGTAAAGCAAACGTTGCGTAATAGATTCGGAGAGAGGGAGAGGTGGTAAATCGGCGTTACGCTGCGTCCAGTTCCGATGGTTTTCGAATCCGAAGAACCATCGGAGGATTGGAACCGAAACGAAACGAAACGAAAGCCACGCGAAAATTCACGACGATGTACGAGCAATTAACGAGCTCCGACGCCAGAGATCGTTTATCGTTTACCGAGCTCGTTGACAAGTTACATCCACTGGAGCTGTCGACGACGAAACCGGCTCTCCCCGGCTTTCAAAGGAGCGCGAACGACGCTTTTTGAAATCGCGCCTAACGACGAAACGGGTTAAATTCGTCGAATCACGAAAAAAAATTGCCCTTTTCACCGCACAAGACGAGGCAGCTCGTCATGGAAAGAACTACGAAAGAAGATTCGATCTGACAAGTGAAGATCGTGCCGTTTTACTCCTCAGTCTATCGCGCTTTTGGTAAATTAACTCCGCAGTCGAAGGGGTTAACTCGTTCGACGAATGACTCACAGTCAGCGGAAAGCGAAAACTTTCACTATTTTTTTTAGAAAATCTTTGAAAGCAGATAAAAAAGTGAATATCTCCAAAATAAAGGGAACGAAGTGGCGAGACAGGTTCGAGTAAGTTGTAACTGTAACGAGCGACGGTTAACAACGGGGTTACTCGACGACCACAATTTGGCAAAGTATAATCAAACGCGTGGAAGACTGTACTTAAGCACACTAAAATCTCCTAAAAATCTCCCGTGTCTGGCAAGAAGTCGTTACACCCCGAAACTTATTCAAACTCGTCTTTTATTTTATTTTATCCTTGTTATCGTGTATTATTTTTCTTTTTTTTTCGTTTTCTTCTGACTCTTCCTTTCGTGTTATTCTTTCAACGTCGCCGACTCGGTACAATTACGCAACGAGGACGTTTCAACGAAGAGGGAAACGTCAGAAAATTACAGACGATTGGACGGCGCTGGACAATTATCTGCAAGTCTCCCCCCACCTCCCTCACCTGGCAGCCACGGAGGGGAGCGAGACGAGCCAAAAACGGGGAGTTAGGAAAATTACGAACCAGTGTACACGACACGGCTAATTGAAAATAATTGGCCGAGCCGGTTGTACGCGGCTCGAAGATACGAAGCGGGCATAAATCTCTGATAATTCGTCGTATAAAGAGGAGAGGATGCGAGCAACGACGGCGTATACGTGTGGAACAAAGAGGACAAAGTGCTCACGGATTAAAAGGCCACGGAGAGAAATCGATTTATTTAAACGAGCGGATGTCTCTTTTTGTTCCCGTTTGTCGCCGTTTTGCACCGTTTCCACGAAGCAAGCGTGGCTCGTGGCGACAGTCGCGAGCGGTAAAAAACGAAAGAAGATCGACGAAACAGAGTGACATTCGGCTTGGAAATAATGCTCGGTTTGTTCTCGCGTGAAAACGACGCGAAGAAAGCAATATCGACAAGCTGATTCACACGGTGCTCTAAGAGAGGACATTCACGAGATGTTTTCACACAGAAGTAGCTAACTGGCGGCCCGCTTTTGCCCCTACTTTTCTCATCGCTAGCGCTACCCCCTCCACACTGCGTCGATCTCCCCACTAAACACTAAAATTTCCCTCGCCGTGCATGAGTCCCAGTCACGAAATTAGCCATCTGTTTTAATACAATAGACCGTACTTAATTTTTGTAATACAATATATAACTGTATGATATATAAGTATGATGATATAATATATAGTATGATAGTATGATATGTAAATATATAGTATTATATAGTATAATATATAGTATTATAGTATGATATGTAAAATTATAGTACGGTAATATAATAAGCATAATTTTTGCAATACAATACATTTTAATTGAAATCTTTAATTGTTAAACAGCTTATTCGCGATATTCTTCAGTTTTGAGCTGCGATGCTCAAAATTTTTTATTTCGCAATATTATTTATTTATCATTATATTTATTCATTTAGAATAAAACAATAATATATATTATAACACACTTTTGCATATTCTAATTAATATAGTTTAGTATACATTAAATACGTTTTAATTGAAATCTTTGACTCTTGAATAATGCATTTTTTCATTCCATAACATCGACGTTGAAAATTTCCTAGTCGACGATATTCATTTTATTTCACTTATCCGAGACTTGTTTGAAACACTCCGAGTCATTGATGACTACCAAACAATATGTATACAATAATATATATTATAACACACTTTTGCATGTTCTAATTAATACAGTTTAATATACGTTAAATACGTTTTGAAATCCGTTTGTTGAACTTAATTGAATTATCGATTACCTGCGAATATCGATGACAATATATAAATAAGTGAAAGATGGACAAAATGAATTTCGGCGATGCTCGAATTCGAAAAAATACTTGCCATAATAATGTAAGAAGTATTACACACAATGTTCTTTTCGATGAACATAAAAATCACCAATAAATGTACGATGATTTCACATATTCGTATCGCGTATTGTAAAAGGCAGTATCATCGAATCTCTTGATTTGATTGATTAAGTTTGCCAATGTATGCATGAACGAAAAAAGAATTTAATTACCACCTTGTTAACACTAGAACTACCACACCAGTCAAAATGACTGGTTTTACAATTTTATTTTAAAATTTCTATTTCATGTTACAATTTTTCCCCCCGCAATGATGCAATGACTTTTACAGTAATAACTAAAGAAATAATATAATGAATTTTATTTTATTTTTATTTATTAAAATAATCAAAATAATTTTGGTTGTTAATAAATAACTTTAAATAACTTCGTCTGTCGGTAGTTCTAGTGTTAAACGACTTTAAACTGAATTTTTGAAATCGACAATTTTTCAATTTTTTTTTTTTTTTTCTTGGAGGCCAAATATATCCCGCTGCGCGTCGCGTCGTTGACTTTCACGCATTAATTAGGATCGCGGGCTGACGAGATGTAAGGTAATACGCGATATCGATTCAGAAACGCGATGGTTGGTAAAGAAATAATATAATGAATTTTATTTTATTTTTATTTATTAAAATAATCAAAATAATTTTATATAAATTTTAATATTATTTTAATATTAATATTTTTATTTTAATATTTTAATATTTTTATTTTAATGTTATTTTAATTATTATTAAATAATAATACGCGATATCGAGTCAGAAACGCGATGGTTGGTAAAGAAATAATATAATGAATTTTATTTTATTTTTATTTATTAAAAATAATCAAAATAATTTTGGTTGTTAATAAATAACTTTAAATAACTTCGTCTGTCGGTAGTTCTAGTGTTAAACGACTTTAAACTGAATTTTTGAAATCGACAATTTTTCAATTTTTTTTTTTTTTTCTTGGAGGCCAAATATATCCCGCTGCGCGTCGCGTCGTTGACTTTCACGCATTAATTAGGATCGCGGGCTGACGAGATGTAGGGTAATACGCGATATCGATTCAGAAACGCGATGGTTGGTATCGTCGTGCAGCGACGCTGCGAACCTACCTCTAGCAGAGAAGCTTTTTTTCCCCCTTCTTTCGCTTTTTCTCCTTCTGGCAAGGTTTTTCACCCTTCTGCGAGGTGGAACGGGCTAATTAAATGAGGGATGCAATTGCCGTTTCTTTCGTCTTCAGCAGGAATGGAGCGTAACGTCTTGAATTGCTTCGCCGCTTCGTCTGTGCTGGTGCAGGAGTTTTAAGAGCTTCCTGAATTTTTTACAGAGCTGTGTCGGAGGAATGTTAAGTAGCCGGTGGTGGAGGGAGGGGGGGGGTAGCAGGCATACCGCTGATAATAATAATTATTTGTCCCTGCGTTTCGAAACGAAACGAAACTATTAATTGTTGCAATTACCATTAATAGCCTTCTGCTTTTCTTCGACGTCCTCTTCTTTCAAATGTTTCTCTCTTTCTCGTCTTAGTTTCGATCGGTCTGCGATTATAGTAACTACGAAAGTCTTCTGCAAACTCATTTGGAAAATTATATTGTATTGCACACGTATCGATGGCCAGCTAAAGCAAGAGCTTAAAAGTATATTGTACACTCAAGAAGACAATTGCGGGAACATTCGACAATTTTATTACGTGAGAAATATCTCGAAATCCAATGTTTCGCGTTTTGCTGTTGAAGTTGAGTTCGTCGACAGCGTCCGACTGACAATGAGTAAGCGTTCAGTTTGATCATTTTTATTCTATAGATATATTCAAAGGGTCATCTACGTTTGGAGGATAATTTATTTGACAGTGCAACTGTGTACAAATTCCGAGAATGAAGTAAAGTGACGATATTATTCAACTGAAAAAAAGAAAAACGTTCTTGTACTGAGCAGCGACGAGGAAGAAAATCACTGAATGAAGGCTATATAATTAAACGAAAATAGTTTGTATGCACTTACGTACATTTTTCTTCTTGTTTACGTTTCTTGTTACACATTATTATACATTCCTAATACATTACACGCGTAACATACATTGCATGCATTAATATTAATGTCTTTAATACGTACATTAATATTAATGTCTTTAATACATAATATTATAATATCCTGGTACATACGTTAATATTCTAATACGTACATTATTGTCAACATTCCTAGTTAAAATGAAGTTGAAAAATTATTTGTCTTTAATGTAGTTCCTGAAACGTAACCACATTTGAAGATAATGAATTTCTTTACAATGCAAAAATTCATTTTGTCTCTTAATTTGAGCTTTCACAGACAAATATTCAAGAAACATTTATAACATCGAAAAACACGGTTTTCCAAATGTATCGTTTAAGCAAAAGCAATTTTTTTGCAAAATGGTATACACCACTAAATTCGTCGTTTGAGAAACACTAATTTCATCAGTTTACGCAAAAACGAGCATCTTCAGTAATTTCCGAGATATTTAATAAAATATACATGTTCCGCATCCCGCAACTTTCATGTTAGTTTTCACACCTTAAACATTGCCTATAAAAAAAAAGAAAAAAAAAATACGGTTTTCAAATTCATTTTCTTGAAAACTAAATTTATGCGAAATTTCATCAGAATCGGTGATTCACACTTGTGTTCGCTTCTAGTCTCGTTGTTTCGTTATTTTTTATCTATCAGTGTCGCAGGAAAGCTATTCGTACTCGCAGCATTTTGGACTTCGTTCCGCTTTGGCCACCCGGTTTTTGGGGATTAATCGTCACGTCGAGTGCTTTTTACTCGCCAGAGGAAGAACGTTCTTCGGAGAACAGATCGACAATAGCGCGTGCCTCTCGATGCTTCCACGCATTGTCGAGGACCATTAAGATCGGTTTCGAAGGGAATGAATATGCCTGCTAACGAGCGTTCTCCACCTCGCGTTCGCCCGTGCCTCGTTATTGTTGTGTATGTTTCGTTCTTTTAACGACTAGCGAATCGCGTTAATCGATCAGGAGAAGAAACGAGGGGGGGGAGGGGAGGGGAAGAACACAATGGACGATTCGCGACGAGGTGCATAACGTCCCCAGTGGCCATTGCTCGTTCGTCATTCTTCGTCATTTGTTAAAGTGTTTATCACTTTTCTCTCTCTGTTCGCCTTTGTCTTACAATGCAAACGTCGAATGGATCTTTTCATCGCACGGATGATGAGAATTCTTTGAAACCGAGGCTCTAAGCCCAGGGGTCACCAAACTTTTTTCAGCAGTGGGCCACGTAGCTGACAAAATGACGAGCGCCGGCCGCATAATCGCTAAACTAAGTTCAGCATGTTCCGTGTTAATCATGGGTGAGTGGCATGCAATGCAAAGAAAAAAAAACAAGGATAACCAACATATTTATTTACTAAAAAAGTTATCAAAGGAAGCGACGTTAGCAGAATGATAGTTACATCAGACCTAGTGTGCACGTATCCGAATTTCACGCAAACGATACGGCCAACGATACTTGAATTTGCGTGAAATTCGGATATGTGCACGCTAGGTCTGATGTAACTATCTTTCTGCTAACGCAAAAAGCTTTCTTTGATAACTTTTTTTAGTAAATAAATATGTTGTCCTTGTTTCTTGTGCATTGCATGCCCACTCACCCATGATTAACACATGAACATGCTGAACTTAGTTTAGCGATTATGCGGCCGGCGCTCGTCATTTTGTCAGCTATGTGGCCCACTGTGAAAAAAGTTTGGTGACTTCTGCTCTAAGCTGGAACGAAATGATAAACACCGTGCGATCATGGGAGTATTAAAATTTATGATACGAACGTTGGAACCTCGGTTGGAAATTATATGGTGTATTACACGTGTGAACGGGGCTTTAACATCGATACGCGATATATATTCAGACGCGTTTTGGCCGGGTTTCCTTATCAGAGCTTCCGCTCTGTCTCGCGGATCGAGAGTTTGAGACGAGAAGTTTCGCTCAGCGTAATTCACTCTGCATCATAATTTGTAAATGAATTTTTAAAGTAGCATAATTTTTTAAAGTAGCAAAGTGATGAATCTCAATCGATGGTACGCAGCTCGTTTGGTCAGTCGAAAGAATTCGAGGCTTTGCGAATAATTGGGAAAATAATAAATCGAAGAGCTGAAGGAAATAACGTTTGCTTGATTGAGTTGAAAATTTGTCTCTAAACAAAACATTCAAAGGTCGATGAAACCGAAATATTCGAATGGGGGGAAATCAGTGAAAATCAAAATAATTCCCTTATTTCTTTCAATCGAAATTGTCATCGCGGCAGAAATCGTTCAATTGGAAATAAATTAATACAACTTTCGTGCGAAACATAATCGAGTAGTACATAATAATTATCGTTATTCAAATAGATTGTTTCTGAAACTAAAAACTTCAAAAATGATGTTGCTCGAAAATTCTTCAAAATATCCAAATCTCTGCTTGAGACAAAATATCTTTTTTCGCAATCGGCGACGTGTGTAATTGACGATAAAGCGACCTTTCTTTTTTTTCTAAATTATGTCAAGCCCAGTAGATTTTAATTATACGCTGTCAGCCGTTGTAAAGTAATTTATAGTAGCGCATTTTTTCCATGTACTCGAGTAATTAAACTTTTTAGTTAGACGACTAAAAGCCTTGTTGATATGCAGATCGTACGTGCAAAGATCGAGGTATTTTTTACCAGCGTGCAAGAAGGAACACGCGTATACAAACAACATCCCGTGTGTGTTGTGTAATTACGATGCAATAAGTGTGTATGAATGCTAATTCATAAATGTAATTCGATATATATTATTAAACAGGCCTCCGACGCGGTGATTAATTCCCAAAGAGGGACTTGCGTACCGTTTACACGACGTTCGCAGTCAGTGTCGATTAATCTGCTGTTAGGAAGAATTATCAACTATATCATTTGCCGATGTCTATACTTATGTATATTGGATAACATGGAAGTTGCCAGAGGTTACTCTAATGATCCGACGTAATTGATACTCACTCCCTCTGTCTGAAAATATGGTATACATTTGCGAAAAAAATCAAATAAAAAAGAATATTAAATTATACATTTTAATATTTTTTTTTTTTTGGTCTGAAAATATGGTATACATTTGCAAAAAAAATCAAATAAAAAAAAAATTAAATTATAACTAAATACAAATAATTTCAGTGTAATCGAAATTTAGTTAAAGTGTGATTTAGCCTTCTTCTGAACGTATATACTTTTCAGCTGATCGACCCTCACCGACGAAGTTCTACCTTATTTATATGAAGTGTTTTTATACTGAATTTCCCCCTACTGTCAACATAATTGATTCCATAGACGTTCGTAATGTTATAAAAATGTTATCAAGAGTATTTCTCTCTAATTTATCAAATGCATTATGAACTTTATTAATAGCGCCGTGTTCTAATTTCTCTTTGTTCTTCATATACTGTAATAGCTGCTGTTGCAAGATACCACGACGTTGTTCATTAGTCAATTGCTCCGATTTGCCGTCTCTTCATTGTAAATTCACGTTATTTGGGTGAAAATATTTTCCATTTTGAAATTACAGCGGCGACTATTTTATTTTTCTCAAGAAAACTAATTTTTGGTCTTCAAATTGCAACTGAACTGAAAAAGCAACGCCTGTCAAATATGTTGGGTTATTTAGCTATCAACGTAAACGATACCAATGTAATGAGTATTGCCAGTTGCTTTCGAAACTCTGGATAATCTAGGATTTCCTTTCAGATGTATACCATATTTTCGGACAGAGGGAGTATTTTTACAATTTGTAATTTAACTATCAAATCGAACAGTGATAGCAGGCGAACAGTGTAAATGTGCAGTAAATGATGGATGAATATATTTTCTGTTTCAGGTACGTCTTCGACTCGAACGTCGCCGACCAGTATTATCTAGTCGCAGGCGTGGCACGTATGTACAGTAAATATATATATATGCAATGCGCGAGATAGCGCGGGCAAAATCGCTTTTTTTTATCGCTGCTCGCACGTGAGACGACGACACAGTCGGCTGTTGAAAGGTTAACTTTGTCATCGCGTACGAGCGTTTCGCAATGGCGCATCTCTCTCCTTCGCCCCCCGAGATCAACGAGAATAGCAACGTCGACGTAATCTTTCATTTATGTAACAAAACAAACAACAGTGAGCGGTCGCGCGAGCGCCAAAACCTCGATTGCGGAATCGATTAATCAAACCGTTTGATCGTTGTTCGGGTTGCGCATCATCTCAATTGTAATGGATAATCGAGATTCGCATAACGTCGCGAATCAGTGACGCGTGCCATACGTGTGTGTGCGTGTGTATGTGTGTGCACTCGCGTTAATTATTACGTATACCGGCTACGTATAAGACGCACTCTGAGAACGAAGCGTGGATCGAGAGAGAGTAAACTTTACGCGATTAGCAAATACATAGTTTGCGCATCGTTCGCGGTGATTTTACGCGTTGCAAAATCCTCGCCGACGCGGCGAACAATTTCGTGGCGTTGCCTCGAAATGCGAGCGAAATGTAATAAACGCGCTCCGGCACTCGCGTTTCTGGACTCGTGAAACTCGCTCGAATTGAAATTATTAACGAGTACGATCGATATAGGTATATATTCCTTGTCGCGTCAGGTCAAAAAGCGCCGAGTTTCTCGCGGAAAGCAACTTTGTTCGATTTTTTTCGACTTCGACTGGTCTTGAAATCTAAATAAAAAATATCGAAATCGAACACCGGGAGGTAAGTCCGAACGTCGAAATCGATGTCGAGATCGGCAATCGATGACAGGAATACAGTCGAAAACTTTCGACTGGTCATCGAATTTCAAGAGAAATATCGACATATCGATGTCGAACAACGGAATCGAAATCCGAACAGTCGAAATTTAAGTGGAAATTTAAGCCGAAAACGTTGAAATCTGGAATCGAAATCAGCAATCCGAGTCGTGCCCTAATGAATCCAATGACATCTTTCAGACAGCTTCGTGATCCCGCGTTCAAAATTTATCTTTCTCGATAAGAAAAACAAAAGTCAGAAGAACCGATTCGATATTGATGAAGTTCGGCGAAGTTTCGACATAGTCTGTCATAGTTCAATGGCTTCGTTTTCTCCTTTTCGCACGTGATTTTGAATTTCAGTTTTGAAATCGATGCCAAACAAACACGAGATCGTGCCTTGAGTTTGAACAAATTTTCACCTGTCAAGTTATCAGGTTACAGAATGAATCTGCGATTTAAAACAAAGTTGGTTACATTTTAACATGTTGGAACGTTGTAACGAATAATATTGTTACAACGAATTGACGTGAAAATAAAACAAATATTGCTGATTTGATTTTTGTTTATAACGAATGTGTTTCACCCTGAAGGGTTTGAAAGATGGTCATTTGAGGGATGCTGTTTTTCACACACACACACACACACACACACACACACACACACACACACACACATATATATATATATATATAATATACACATACATATTTTTTCACACATATAATGAAAAAAAACTCACGTAAAAACACATATATATTATATTTTTTCACACATATAATGAAAAAATACATATAATTTCACACATATAATATACACACATATATTTTTTCACATATATAATGAAAAAAACACACGTAAAAAACACATATAATTTCACACATATATATTATATTTTTTTCACACATATAATGAAAAGATACATATAATTTCGCACATATATATTATATCTCACACATATAATATACACACATATATTTTTTCACACAGATATACACATATATGGAATAATAAAAAATTAAAAGAGCACGTGTTTGCAAAAGTTTAATTTTTGTTTAATATCATTCAGTATTTTTCACTGGCCATCCTATATTCGTCGTCATTTGTTCTCTACTTCTCGTTGGCCGTTTTCTTCTCGATTTTCTTTTCGTCGACTCGCTGTTCCACACGGTTAGAAAGCAGCGACTGAAGAAGAAACGCAATTACCTTTGCGGCCAGCTCGAATGCTCGAGTGCAGACACGAGCATTGTTATATATTTTCTCACCGTGTGCCTAAGCATGTTATACTTTCTCAACTTGGGGGTGAAGGAACGTTTTCACCCCGGCGCGCGGGGGTGAATTGTCGAATGTCACGGATTTTTTCCGGCCGAACGAGCGGGCAGATTACGTCGTTAAACAGTATATATTCAAGCATGAGCCGGCGTCGGCGTCGGCGTCGGCGTCGGCGTCGCTGAATGGATACTTTAAATGCGAATTTGCTGGTGCATTAGCTTCGGGGGAAAAGTGCGCCGCTAATGTGGCATTAACGTTTGCGGTGTGCATGCACAGAGAGTGCAAAGCCCGGGGTGCCATGAATCACGTTGGCGGGTTTACGCCAACGTTCGGTATCGTTCTCACCCCTCTTCCGCGTTCGAGGAATTTATTGTACCCTTTTGTCGCGTGTGTGCGTGTTATTACACGTGCGGATAATAATAGGCCCGCTCATTGACGGAGTCGCGAGAAGACGATAACGCGGCTTCAATGAAAGATTAATTCGTGAATGCGCTCTGAATCTGGCTTCTTTGCCGCGGATCGATGCAGATCGGGCAGAGAGAGAGAAATAGAGAGAGAGAGAGAGAGAGAGAGAGAGAGAGGGTAAGAATAGAACCGTCTGGCCTGCGTCTGGAAATAATAATGGGACACGCTGTACAAATGGCACTGATTTCGGATATTTCAGATTGCCGCGGTCAAGGTTCGCGAACCTTCAACCCTCGTGCATGCAAATGCTTATTAAAAATTCATTAAGCTTCTCCATGTATTTAACAGATGCAGATAATGACGCATTTTGTGTGTGTGTGTGTATAATCCAGGTTATACGTGTACGCTTCATCAATTATTACCTAAGTAATAAAGACGTAAAACTGGAGAAAACATTTTCTCCAGTGGAAAGTTTGAATTACTGGTAATCACCGGCAGCCGCGAATGGCATTTTTACGCAGCTGTGTTTGTATATACTAAAACGCGCGTTTACTTATAATCGCCGGCGATAATTATCAAACGATGCTATCATTTCGAACTCAATTTTTGTCTCTACGTGTGTGTGTGTGCAAGACGTGGCTATTAAAAATCCATTACCGTGACTCCGTTACCGGAGTTGCGCGCGTTTTCCGCAATTTACGAATATATATATATATATATATATTCTTGCAAATTTATCGACACGAATTAAATAAAAGTTTCTCGTCTGTAGCCGCGTGTTGTGAGAGCGACGTCGATCATCAGAATTGCAAAATGTCTAGAAATCAAATCTATAGTTAGATTCCTCCAAACGGACAATTCTTTGCGGGCCGGGGATTTATGGAACTTTGTTAACACTTCAATGGCCGCTCAACATGTGTGTGATGATTGACGAACGTAAATTTGTCGTATTAAATGTGTTGTTGTTGTTTTTTCCGTTCGCACATGTTGAATTATTTCGTGAATTTACATAAAGTAAATTTTTTTAAATTAATTCTTCAAAAATATTGCCAGCCCATATCGACGTACAACACTAAACGTACCAAGCGGGGTCAAATGAACCCTTTCCAAAATTTACTTGAAAATCGTACATTCATTGTTGTTTCTTTCGCTAATCTGATACTTTCTGTAAATTCTTATATTATCTCGATTATTCAATTTCTCGCTTTCTGTTTTTCTCTTAGCTTATTTTTTACCGAGAAAAATTCTTTGCATACCTTATGTATCCCTTTGCGAGGGGTCATTCGATCCCTTATGAATAAACGTTGGTTTTTACTAAGAAAGAAATTCTTAATTTATTAAAGAAAATGACTCGCGACATAACTTCTGACTTCTAATGAAATAAGATAGTATCTTTTTTTTTTTAGTATGTAAAATGCCAGTAAGATAGATAGTAATATGTAAAATGCCGGTACGTTTAATGTTGAAGTGTTAACCTCTTGATCGCCGCGTATTTTCAATTTTTAAGAAAAATGTACTTTTACTAATAATTTAAATATTTTTCACTTACACAATTGGCGAGCCACAATCAATTAGGATATAATTTGCACAAAAAAGAAACACTTGATTTTCACTAGGGTTGGCACACAACCCTACAATAGATCAAATATTAAACTAAATATTAAAAAAATTAAAAAAGTTATATGCACGTTTGTTAAATTTGAAATGTTATAAATTTACAGTCTAAAAGATACACGTATATATTATACGCAATGAAACTAATATTTGTTTATGGTGTGGAATTTTACAGTTTTGTTTCTTGCCTTTCTTTCGAATAAATCCAAAATCAAGGAAATATATATATATATATATATATATATATATATATATATATACTTTTCGATTTTGTTAGTGATAGAAAATGATTCTATATGTCACTGTTAAGAAATCGGAATTAATCTCGCTTTTATTTAGGGTATAGAGATTGGCGCGCAAGAGGTTAAAGATGTTGAAGAGATTTCGATGGCGATGGCTGTCTGTCAACACGTAGCGCGTCGATCATAAATCGAACCGCGGACGCAATAGTAGAAAATATATCGTTATTACGATATATTATAGGGGAGGGATTCGTTGCATGGTGTATCGTCCGGTCTGGCCAATGTTGTCACGTAACAATTTTAATTACGGTTGTCGGGGCTAATGTGCTTAGCCAAGCGACGCGAGCTGTTGTCGCTTAGCGCGTTGTGCACGCGACACAGCCAGCGCCAGCTGTCTTCCGCTTTTACCACCTAAAACCACCCTCTTTCCCTTTCCGGCGGACACACGCGCGCTGCTTTCGCCCGCCGCCTCGTGCAAAGTAGCCCTTTCTTTCTTTTTTTTTTAACGACCATAAAAGCTATTAAGCGTAATAATGCTAGATGCACCGCCGAGATTAATTCGGCGCGACGTTTCGGAGTCACGGGAGGATTTTGTCGAAGGCTATTGCCAAGTTTATCGCTGTCGTCGTGGAACCGGAGAGCTGAGTTTATAGAGTTCTGCAAAGTGGTCTACGATCTTTTCTAACAGGAAAAAAATTGTCGCGCACAGGAATGACACGTGGAATTTAAAGATTCTCGCAGTTTGTCGCAAGTTGTTAATTCTCTCGCACGTGCAGCGACGAGCAAAAATAATCGAACGTGTGGATTTTTAACGTTGATAAACGCTTTGTCGAGTGTTTGCATTCGCAGGAAAGAGAAAGCGAAATATGTACTGTTTCGTGGCGTGTTTCGGTTTTTAAAAAGAAAAAGAAAAAAATATTTCGTGTTCTTGTTACCCGTGTATATTGCTTTCGCGCAGTCAGTTCGAATGGGAAATTATTGAAATTTAAATAGTTGTAACTTGATTAGAAAAGATTATATAACTCTCATATTCAGACGTTCTCGCTATCTTGAATTCGTTTTTTTTTCTTTCTCCCCAGGATGTTTTAAAACCATGTAGCAAAAAAAAAAAAGAAATAGAAAAAGAAATTGTTTACCAAATTTGAAAATTTTTTTAATTTTAGACCATGTCAGAGTAAACGACCGCTTAAAATTTGCAGTGTACAAATTTTTGTTCACTGTTCCATTCAACTTTGAAAATTTCGTCTTCTTCGAAGTTCAATAAAATTGCAAAAAAAAAAAAAAAATCATACAAGTTCAAGGGATCGTTGCGAAGAGAAAATTGCAACTTTCAAAACATGGTAGATGAAGTTATAAAAAGATTTTTTTTAAATATTCCAATATCTTCGAAGAGAGAGAGAAAAAAAAACAAACTTGAGACAAGTCAAATCGGAAACGAGATCCAAGCAGCCTTTGATTTCTTTTCTTTCACGACAGTTTTGCAACAGTATCGACGATTTTTCAATTACGATGCTTGCTGTATCTCGGATCGCTAGCGGAGACACGTTCACCGTGTTGGACGAGTCATTACGTCGTTTGTACACGTTTGTCAGCGGGCAGCAATTTACCATCGCGAGCGTTTTCGCGCCTCGCAAACGAGCACTGAGGGCAGGAGGGAGGGGGGTGGGGGTGGAAACTAGTTTTTCGTTCGGCTGGATAACGATGATGGCGATCGGCCGGTCACTTGCGCGGAAACAATTCATAATGCTCGGTGATCGACGTCGGGACGTCGGCGACGATAAGCGGTGCCGACGGGCACTGATACACAGCCACCGACCGATAGACCGTCAGATAACAATCGACCGTCAGGCCACGTGCGTTCGCTGCAGCCGGCAATGCGTCACGATAACTCACCCCAACGCTACTTTCGCATTGTTGTTCAGCCGGGCCAGCTTGAACTCGGCTTGGCTCGGCTCGGCCCATAACGGCGTTGTCGCGTGAAACTTTATTTCGATCGTGATAGCGTCACTTTTTCCCTCCCTCTCTCCCTTCCCGTTTTCTTTTCCTTCCGTTTCGATGAAAAACTTGGCTAACAGCATTCTCTCGCGTTCACGGCACGGACTGCCTCCGCGTTTCGGCCCCTGGAGTTTCCAAGTAGTCGTTAGCGAAAGGTGCAGCGAAAGGTTTGATAAAAAGTACCTGCTACTTCTGCCAGGGTCTTTTCTTTTTTCTCTCTCTCTCTCTCTCTCTCTTTTTCTCTTTCTCCGAGAAGTTAACCGGTTAAGGTTCGTCGCAATGTCGCAATGTCGGGTGAAGAGATTGCCGGTTGTTTGAGAATCGAGGCCGATTTTATGGTTTTGCGATTTATGCGAGAATGTCGTTGAATTGAAAATTGAATTTCTACCGGGTTATTCTTTGTTTAATTCAGTAAATGGCTGTTCAATTGCCTTTCCTCCCAATCAAGTTAAAATAATTGCATTATTAATAAATATTCAGTATGAATAATGATTAAATGGATAGAATTTAAGATTCTTTATCTTATTCCGATTCAATACAGGAAGAAGGTACAATACAAAAATTGACATAAATAATATAATTACTCCCCCTAACTTATTTGGAATAGAGCGTAGAATCGAGTAGGCAAAAAGAAAATATCATTCAGGTTTAATATGTAAAGGAGTAACTATAGGATCAGCTATTTTGAAATTGTCTGGGTCTCCAAGAAAGTACGGTACTTGTAAATTAACTAATATAAAGGCTAACAAAATTAATAAAATTGTAACTAAATCTTTTACTATAAAATAGGGATAAAAAACAATTTTGTAAATATTTATTTTTGAGTGAATAGGATTTGAAGACCCAGAAATATGTAAAGCTGCAAGATGAGCAATTACAAGAAACAAAATAATAAAAGGCAAGATAAAATGTAAGGAAAAAAATCGATTAAGGGTTGAATTATTAATTGAGAATCCTCCCCATAGTCACTCTACAATTGTCTTACCTACATACGGAATTGCAGATAAAAGATTTGTAATTACTATATGTATACTATATATGTGTACTATGTGTAGAGAATGGGTAGAATCTACAGCAACAGAAGGATCTGCAATGGAATTTTTTCACGGTGCAAGTGTTGAAGTCTTTTTGTTCTAACATTCAGAAAAACGTCAGTTGTATTGGACTTTTGTCTTGTGTCTCACATTGTCACATTCAGACGCTGACCATTATTTAACACTGAAACCACCAGTGACCGAAGAACAAAATTTCCATGAGAGACAAGGTGAAAAGATGGAAAATTTTCATTTTATGGTAACAATAACTTGCACAAATTTTTTAATTTGTATCTTTTAAAAGCCTTCAAACGTGCTGTTTCACATCTACAAAATCTCGCAGGAAACAAAAATCGTTAAGTTGGTCGTTTTGACTTTGATCAGTTTTAAGTGTTGGAAATGAGGTAGAATTTTTTCTCTCGTGTTTCTTTTGTCACGTCGAACACTTAAGAGTTATAAAATATTATTATTTTATTTGTATCGAACGTCGCGATGAACCAGATTGCTTCACCTAATTTTATTGCGTGGCATTTTTCGCGGTTTACAACACGGTTTTTGAAATCAGAACCCGTACTGAAACGTTTTTAGACAGATTTCTTGTCTCGTTGCAATGATCTTCGCAAGAAATTACGTTTCAGCGAGATAACAGTGAATTTGATTGGCAACGAAGCGATTCATTTCGAACACGATGACAATTTCAAACACGTTGCTCGCGCGAGAAAAAACTGAAAACATCGTTCGCGGCGAGAGAGATTTTTTTTTTATTCAACCAATTACGGTGAATTACCACTTTACGCGAGTCGAGATTTTTCGCTTCGTTTCGCGAAACGTAATAATCTTCATTAAATTTCCAGTGAAAAATACTTAACGCTTGTCCGCGAGATTCGCCCGTGTAAACGTCATTATGCGTTATTTATTGGGTCGCGTTGTCTGCGATGAATCCATTTACGAACGGCGTTTTCACTTTGTTGCCACGCGTCTGTGAGAGCGTGATTGAAACGATTCAGATGGTTAGTTGAATTTTCTGTTATTAATTCCACATGGCTCTGCGCCACGTCAAAACGTCATTTGAAACGAGATATGTAAACGCGCGTTATGTACAAACACGCGACACGTGACGGTGTGGATCGCGCGAATTTTGTTGTCCACGTTAATAAGTATTATTATCATATCGAGAACTAAAGTCGTTAACGAATCGTTGACGGGATCGGATCACAGGGGAAAAGTTGCGACAGTAGCGAAAGACAAAAATAAATAAAATTAATTTATCTCTGTTGCACGCTAATGCACGCTACAACTACAAAACGCGACTGCGCCGCGTATATTATTATTATTATTATTATTATTTCTATTATTATTATTATTATTATTATTATTATTATTATTATTATTATTATTATTATTATTATTGTACACGGCTAAATGCGCGCAATTTAATTTGTTAATTTAATTCGACGCTTGTTTCGAACAGGGGTGCGTGCGCCGGTGTTTCTATATTGTAACGGGAAATTGGATTCTACAATTAACAGAGGAAACAATTATCATAATGCATTTTGTTGCGACGATGCATGTACGCGAGGAAAACTTAATTAATTCCGCGATAATTATCGAACGCCGGGCGTAACAGCGGCACGCTTTGACAGCCAACCATCGTCGGAAGAATTTGCATAAAGCAAACGTATTAACCTGATTTCGATAGATTCGCAAAACGTGTGTTGAACCACGGGACGGGATTGATCATAGCGCGGTGAAATATATTTAATATCGGGAGGTGGTTTGCTCGAATCTCGCAAATTTATTCACGTCTCGTCGTTCTCTCTCTCTCTCTCTCTCGTTGGGTCGAGGACAATTTTTCGATCGATCGCGCATCGAAGGAAAAGTTCAAAAGCGATCTCTGATTTCCCTTTCGGTGTATCAATTGTTCAGGGGGTGGAGGGAGCAAAGTTTCTGCGTTTACAGAACCCTTGGGACGCTCTCCACATACTGAAACTTTTTACCAAGAGAAAACGAAGGGTCCTCGCGAGAAAATCGGGAGAAAGATATTCCTCTCGCCTCACTGTCCGCATATGGGAATCATATCGGAATCCCTCGGCTGAGCCACGGTCTAGAAGACACTAGAAGTCGACATATTTTCAAAACGATTCATCGTATCGAAAAAAGATTGAATGATTTCGAAAAATTTCGATGTTATTTAATGTTGATGCGTTGAAGTTTGTCTTTTCTTCTTTCAAGCGAAATCGTGTGTCTTTTTAATATGTTATTCGATGTAGTTTGTCATTCTTTATAAAAAAAAAAAATATATATATATATATATTAAACCGTTTATGAATATATATAAAATATATATAAATAATAGTAATAATTTTATACATATAAAATATATATAAAAGCCTATAAAAAAATATATATAATGTATGTATAAAAGTCTATACAAAGTATATATATAAAAGCCTATAAAAAAATCTCTACAAAAAAATATATAAAAGCTTATAAAAAAATCTCTACAAAAAATATATATATAAAAGCTTATAAAAAAAATATATATAAAAACTTATAAAAAAATTTCTATAAAAAACTCATAAAAGAATATATATTAAACCGTTTATAAAATATATAAAATATGTTATATATATATATATTTTATATATATTTTTTATGTATATTATATATATATTTTATATGTATAAATAATAATAATAATAATTTTATATATATAAAAATATATATATAAGCCTATAAAAAAATCTCTATAAAAATATATATTAAACCGTTTATAAATATATGTATAAAATATATATCAATAATAATAATAATTTTACATATATAAAAATATATATAAAAGCCACTTTTTTTTTTTTCTTTTTGCGCGCGGTCAACTTTGAAAAATGAAGTTCACGTTGACGTATGTACACTAACAATCGACGAAAACGTGCACCAACGTATTGAATTGTCGAAGAACGTAGAAATATCACTGCATCTGAGAATTTATGCGAAGAATTATATTACAAAAGTGTTTAGACGTCGATGTAACAGTGAAATAAAAATATCTTATTTTTCCAATCACAGTAGATGATTGATAAACGTCTCCTGTTGTTGCAAATAAATTCGATACTCTACGAGCAACACTTCGAATTAATTGTAATTAAAATATCTGTTGGACTAAATGGTATAAATGGCTTGATACTTTTCAAAGAGTATTCGAGTGAGTTCGATTTAAAGAATCAAGCATTTGTAAGAAAACAAGCCATTTATACCATTTATACCATTTAGTCCAAGAGAGACATTTTAATTGCAATACTCTTACAAAGAATAATTTCGTAATTTCGATTTAAAGGATCGAACGATGTGTATATTGAAAAATATACGATTTCGCTTTGAAAAAAAAAAAAAGAAAAAAAAAAAAGAAAAACTTCTGCGTATCGACATAACTACAGTCAATTAATACTTTTCTCGAAGCTCGTTCAACTTTTGTCCGAAAGCAAACATTCAGATGTAACTGTATAATCGTTGAGAAGTTCAAAAAAATATTTCCACTTGTAGCCTTGCAAATACAGATTTGTCGTTTATCTTCCGATCGAAACGAATCGAGTTATCTCCGATTTGATTTCAACCGGCGCTTCTGAAATTCCGTCACAACTGTTGGGATTTTAGGCGTTGCTGCACGGATCGCTAATCCCTCGATACGGCGATAAATCGCCAAGAAAAAGGAAAGTCTGTGTCCTTGGATGAAATAAATTCCCAAGTTACACGCGACAAACGGGAGAAACGATGTAAAATCCCGAGGAATCGGATCGTCTCTGATAAAGGGAGCGAAGCTGGTGTGTCGCGTATGTGTAATAACTCAAGTCGATCGAGGCTGCAGCTTCAGGCACGTATCGTACGCGAGAGGATAAGAGGGAGGGAAGGTGTAGCAAAAAGGTCGAGGAAAGTTCTGTCCGGCAGAAGGAGCAACGGGAAGGTTTAATACAATGAGATTTATCGGCGAGATGCGCTGGACCATTATCACAGCCGGGACTAGTCTCTCTCTCTCTCTCTCTTTCTGCTCGTCTCTTTTATTTCGTACGAGGCGGTGACGGGACAGAAGAAGCGCAAGGCGAGGTTTAATCTCACGGGAGAAGACATTCCACTCGACAAGTGTCCCCGAACAATTCATCTTCAAAGAAACAGTTGGTCCTTTTTTTTTTTTTCTTTTCTTGCGCGCCACGTGACAGAACCCTCTTCCGAGAGTTCTCCATTTGGTGAACGCGGCATTCCCTTCTCGTTCGTCTCTCCCTCTCCCGGTTTTTTTTTGTTTTTGCCGCCGATCTGTCCTGTCTATTTCCGGCCAACAGGCTCTTCTAATTTAACGGGATCTTCATCGATCGCGCGACATCTCTCCTCTGAGACACGCGAATATCTCTCTCGTTTTTTTCTCGGAGTTTCGCGTGGAAATTCATTCATTTAACACTTCGCTGAAAAACGTAGAAAATCGAAATATCGCTGACATTTTGCTTTGACATTTTATCGTTGTTTAACGTTAAGAATCGAATTTTATTTTCTGAACACGCTATTTTCTTACGCTTCACTTTACGCCTAATTTATTTCATCGCGAACAATATGGAAATACGATAGAACTGGTATTTCGACGTATTTCCAGTTTCCGAATGGTTCCATTTTTTCTTTTTTTTTTTTTCTTTCCAACTGACTGAGAAAATCGCATCGTAGTTGCCGAAACGAATATAGACTCGTCGATAGATCGATAGAAGAAGAACAGGTTCAGTTTCAGATCAAACTGGCCGGATAATAAGCGAGCGTTGTTAACAAAACTCGACGCAATTGCCAGCTAGTTCCAAGCGTACGTTTGTACGTTCAAACTTTGCGAAACGCGCGGCTCGATAATTAGCAGCGTCGGACGAATTACCAACGTTGTTGCAATTAATAATTATCGGTGCTCGTGGCTTGCCGTAACGCGCAACGAGCCGTGTCGAGCGAAGCTTGCCGATGAAACGACAGACAGTAATTAGTATTCCATCGAGACTCGTACATCCACGAGTACGCGAGTTCTTTCTTCGAGTCGTTGGACGATAGTAAAAAAAGATTACTCCAAAAAAAGAAAAAAAAAAGAAAAAACATTGATTAAGACACTGAACAGTCGTCACTCGACGTCAAGAAACATATTTCTACAAACGAAAGAAAACGTGATTCTGTAGCGAGCGGGACTCGTACATCCACGAGTACGCGAGCCGTTCTTTCTTCGAGTCGTTGGACGATAATAAAAGAAATTACTCCAAAAAAAAAATATTGATTAAGACACTAACAGTCGTCACTCGACGTCAGAAACATTTTTCTACAAACGAAAGAAAACGTGATTCTGTAGCGAGCGGGACTCGTACATCCACGAGTACGCGAGCCGTTCTTTCTTCGAGTCGTTGGACGATAATAAAAGAAATTACTCCAAAAAAAAAAAAAAATATTGATTAAGACACTGAACAGTCGTCACTCGACGTCAGAAACATTTTTCTACAAACGAAAGAAAACGTGATTCTGTAGCGAGCGGGACTCGTACATCCACGAGTACGCGAGCCGTTCTTTCTTCGAGTCGTTGGACGATAGTAAAAAGAAATTACTCCAAAAAAAAAAAAAATATTGATTAAGACACTGAACAGTCGTCACTCGACGTCAGAAACATTTTTCTACAAACGAAAGAAAACGTGATTCTGTAGCGAGCGGGACTCGTACATCCACGAGTACGCGAGCCGTTCTTTTCGAGTCGTTGGACGATAGTAGAAATTACTCCAAAAAAAATATTGATTAAGACATGAGTCGTCACTTGACGTCAAGAAATATATTCCAAACGAAAAAAACGTGATTCTGTAGCGAGCGGACTTACATCCACGAGTACGCGAGCCGTTCTTCTTCGAGTCGTTGGACGATAATAAAAGAAATTACTCCAAAAAAAATATTGATTAAGACACTGAACAGTCGTCACTCGACGTCAGAAACATTTTTCTACAAACGAAAGAAAACGTGATTCTGTAGCGAGCGGGACTCGTACATCCACGAGTACGCGAGCCGTTCTTTCTTCGAGTCGTTGGACGAGTAAAAAGAAATTACTCCAAAAAAAAAATATTGATTAAGACACTGAACAGTCGTCACTCGACGTCAGAACATTTTTCTACAAACGAAAGAAAACGTGATTCTGTAGCGAGCGGGACTCGTACATCCACGAGTACGCGAGCCGTTCTTTCTTCGAGTCGTTGGACGATAGTAAAAAGAAATTACTCCAAAAAAAAAAAAAATATTGATTAAGACACTGAACAGTCGTCACTCGACGTCAGAAACATTTTTCTACAAACGAAAGAAAACGTGATTCTGTAGCGAGCGGGACTCGTACATCCACGAGTACGCGAGCCGTTCTTTCTTCGAGTCGTTGGACGATAGTAAAAAGAAATTACTCCAAAAAAAAAAAAAAAAATATTGATTAAGACACTGAACAGTCGTCACTCGACGTCAGAAACATTTTTCTACAAACGAAAGAAAACGTGATTCTGTAGCGAGCGGGACTCGTACATCCACGAGTATGCGAGCCGTTCTTTCTTCGAGTCGTTGGACGATAGTAAAAAGAAATTACTCCAAAAAAAAAAAAAAAATATTGATTAAGACACTGAACAAGTCATTCAATGTCAAGAAACATATTTCTACAAACGAAAGAAAACGTGATTCTGTAGCGAGCGGGACTCGTACATCCACGAGTATGCGAGCCGTTCTTTCTTCGAGTCGTTGGATGATAGTACAAAAAGATTACTCCAAAAAAAGGAACATATTGATTAAGACACTGAACAAGTCATTCAATGTCAAGAAACGTATTTCTACAAACGAAAGAAACCGTGATTCTGTAGCGAGCGGCACTCGTCAATGAACACTAGAACTATCACACTAATTTTTATTTTAAAATTTCTATTTCGTGTTACAATTTTTTCCCCCACAATGATGCAATGACTTTTACAGTAGATAACTAAAGAAGTAATATAATGAATTTTATTTTATTTTTATTTATTAGAAATCAAAATAATTTTGGTAGAAATAATTTCGTCTTAACTGTTGGTAGTTCTACTGTTAAATAGAGAATTACACCCGTCCCTCAATTTACGCGATTATTTGTTTTACGCGGCAAATTTACCTCAATTCACGCGGAACTTTTTCGTCAGATATGTTGATACATACATATTTTCCTATAAGTTATTACTTATAGGATCGCAGAAGGTTAAAACAGGATGCCTTGCCAATTTAACCCATATCTCGTAGTTTGCGCTACAAGTTTAAATTGATTACAATTGGTCAGGGAATATTTTTATTGCTGTTTGAGTTAGGAATTATTAGAAAGGATGAATAAAAATTTAATACAGTGTATAAGACATATTCAATATCACTTTTTATTATAAAAATAATAATTTAGACTATTCGGTCATAACATGTTAATTATATATATGAGTGTATCACTATGTTATTAGTATTATTATATTGTATTATTAGTATTATTACATTTTGGAAAATTTCATGTTTTCTTTGAAATAAAATTTTGGCTCCCAGGGCAAGACGCTCTAAATTTGCCTGGCAGTCGTGTGACATTAATGATTTACTAGCAGATCGTGAATTAATAAAATACCGATACTGAATTAATAAATATCATATGTGAAGCCCAACGTCATGATGTACGGTAGCAGTGACAACGAAGAAACAGATTTATTCACTGCGGAAAATCTTTGTAAAGCTCTCGAGTTAGCCAAAAAAATTGGAATATGCCATTATATAGACATTGATCCAAACGTTCGACGAGAACTTGAAATTTCGTCAAAATTTCACGAAACGCAAATTTATGAAAACTTAGCAACAGAAAATATTGAGAGAAGCTCTCGTCCGAAAATAATTTACATTCACAATGAAAATGAAGACGAACTTGCAAATATTTCGAGCGACGAAGATGACGAGCTTATACCAAAATTCCAAAAAATAAAAGGCTTATCGTTTTGAATTACAGCGATAGCGATAGTGACATCGAATAAAACTTACGTACTTCTGTTTTCTGAAATGTCTTTCTTACTTTTTCGTTAAGTTACGTGAAATAAATGTGTACACGTGTATTTGTAAAACTCTTACTAGCTTTTATTTCCAATTATTTCTCCCTTTATACTGACAGACC
This sequence comes from Tetragonula carbonaria, assembly GCA_032399595.1. NCBI lineage: Eukaryota > Metazoa > Arthropoda > Insecta > Hymenoptera > Apidae > Tetragonula > Tetragonula carbonaria. The sequence goes on along the minus strand of JAUCRC010000007.1, from coordinate 1,502,425 downwards.
TTTTATTCAATTTACACGATTTTTAATATTAATTAAATCAAATCGGCGTGGAACGGATGCTCGCGTAAATTGAGAAACGAGTGTAAATATACCGGGAGGTTCCACGAAAAACCAATTGAACAAGAGATCTTCACTTTTCAACTGAACTTCAGCTCTTTATCGATATTCTTTGGCTTCTTCTGCAGGCTGTTATCTCGGGAAATTTTCCCAGAAAAGGGAGATAATCTTGGCGGTGATACACGCAGAGAGACGGGTCTTCCGTTTCGGAGAAATCGTTCCAAGTGTTCGTCGATGGGAAAGGCAGAACAGGATGAAGGCGCTGTTGAATTCGCGAAATCGTCGATGAATAGAGCCGCGGGAATCCTAGCCGGCTGTAACAATGACGAGCTTCGTCGCGGTGTTTGCACACGTGTTCCGAAATTCCACGGGCGAAGAAGAAGAAGGGGTGAAGGGGAGGATCTTGTTGGGCTCTCGGCTCGACGCGTCGAGCCGAGTCGAGCAGAGCGGAGCAGAGCGGAGCGGAGCGGAGCAGAGCCGGTCCCCGCGGATTTATTTTCGTTCGAACGAAACTGTCACGACTGACAGTGGCAATGGCGCCGGAGTTAGTTCTGAATAGTCGACGAGAAACGGCGAAATCGGCTTCTCGGCTGTTCCCGAAAATAACCGCGAATAAATTATCAACCGAACGACTACCGTTTTTTTTCTTTTTTTTTTTTTTGCTCCGATTCGCAGCGATTCCACGACGCGGAGTCTCGATGACAATCAGCCCGAGACACCGCGTGACCTTCTTTTCCAATTAATTTCCAATTAATTTCCATTAATTTCTAAACGCTCAGTTCTTCTTCCTACGTTTTGTTCCTCGCTTTTCTACTCGTTCTTTAGTCGTGTCGATCGTGGAGAACTTCTTCGATTATCTTAATCTGGCGATGGTATTACTTAGAACTTAACATTTCCCCGATTTCTGATGAGAAAAAGAATATACGATCCAATTGAAAAGAAATACAGATGACCTTGGAAATTTCGAAATCCCTCAACAGGACACGCAAAATTTTCAAAATCAACGTGAACAACGTTTTGTATCGAACAATTTCTCATTAGACGCGTTTCAATTTCAAAGTTGTCTCAGGTGTTCAAGTTACGTGTTATCAGCGTGTATACTATACTAACTTTACTATACTTTAATGGCCGCACGTCTACGCAGTCGAACGTCGCCAAAACTTTATGTAAATTCACGAAATAATTCAACATGTGCGAACGTACACATAAAACAAAAAACAACAACAACAACAATAAAAATTTAACAATAATTTAACAACAAATTTAATATTTTTCCTTTGGTACCGGCCAATAACGCACATGTTGTGTGAACGGCCATTATAGTGTTAAAATATATAAATATATCATTATACGATATTTACTTTACTTATACAGTACTTTACCGACCGATAGCGATAAATAGTAGTCGATTAATAGGCTACCGGTCGGTAAAGTGTTAATGTCCCATGTCGTAGCTCGAATGCCATGAACTCGAACACGATGACAGTTAGAACAGTTACGTATTGAAACGATGTCACGATGCATATTTTATACTTCTATACTTTATTCAATTTTTTGAAAACTCAAAACTCAGCTGTGCTTGTCGATGAACGAAGGTTACGTTTTTCATTTGAATATCGCAACAAGAGGAAATTTCCCATCTTTTGTATTTAATAAAAATGGAATACGGAATTGTCTCTGATATTGTGCGATAGAAATGAATGAATCTATTGTATAATACAAAATGGACGTCAGTAATAAATATTACGGCAGGCAAAAAGGCTATCAATTCAGCCATTTATCTGCGAAAGTAACAATCACTGCGTTCGAGGTGAAAACCAAACCGGCAAAATGGATCAATCCGATCGCGTCAAAAAGTCGAGCAGATATTAATACCGTTAGATATTACCAAGAACGATGATCAAACCTTCGAAAATACGCCCGACAGATTTTTCTTTTTTTTTTTTTTTTTTTCTTTCTTTCATCCACGTTCGACATTCCGTAGCGATGAGAACCGTCTCCGTTTTCTACGTGCATTCGTCACGTCTGAAAACCGCGACCGATTCCCGGCACCGGTCGTTCTGTCACGCTTCAACGTGACAGATCCTCTTTCGAGGACACGCAAAGGCGGCAGCAGACAAATAAAGCGCGCGTAGCGATCTCGGAGCGGGCCGGAGCTGTTTCTCGAAAACGAATTTATTCGCCGGGGCAAACGGCGTTTCGACGAAACATCGAAAACGTCACCGGGCCGAACTGGGACACAACAATTTCCAGGGAATTCGCGGCGAATTTTGGAAACGTGCCAAACGCCGCGAATCTAAAATTCTGTCTGCCCGTTACCTCCGATTACCTTGCGATACCTTTTTCTTTTGAAGTGAAAACTTCTTTAGGCGCGTTGAGCGATTTTTGGTAGGGGAAAGACTCTTATGAGTCGCGTCACCAACATGCAATGACGTAATGCGCTTGGCCAGCAGTGAAAGCACATATATATATACCATTAATTGAATTTTTGAATGAAGCATGAGGTTTGACTATGTCCAATGATCGAAAACTCAGCACTACAAAATATAAAACGACGATCGATGCGGTTTTTACACGATATTTACGATAAATTCCAATCAAACATTTTTGTTTCTTACTTCAGTTACCACGAGCCTATTGTAGAAGCCTTTTTAGAATATAATGAAACGAGTATTGTTGAACTTAATGATGATAATGACGCAAACAATGAAAATAATGTTGAAAATTAAGTTCACTGATATTTATGTGAATGAAAATACTATGTATAAATAATATACGTGTATATTAATTATTATTTCAATTAAGTTGTATTTATATTTTGTACTGGGCTTGCGCAGTCCATCATATGTTTTGACCAACAGATAAACCATATAAAAAATGTATATAATTGTTGCTCGGAGTGCCGAGTGTGAAAACCAGACTAATGTTAATAATTTTAATTTACAAATTATGAAATTTTAATTTTTTGATACTACAATTAACACTTTACCGACCGTGTATTAGCGGTGAATAGTTAGCCGATTAATAGGCTACCGGTCGGTAAAGTGTTAATTTGAAGATTTAAAAAAAAACCACTGTTATTTCATAGTTTTAAGTTTTCACTTCTGTCGACAGTCCCCATGACTGTTTTCTTTTTTTTTTTTTCTCGTTATGTGCGTATTTCGTACAAACGGCGGCCTTTTCGCATGAGTGCGAATCGAAACAACTACAGTAGTGCCCTGTACTGATGAAGTAATTGAGATTGAAAGCGGACGCTTAAGAGGGATCGTGTATTCTGCTAATTGGCACCTAAAGAAAAAGTGTCAACTGTTATATACCGATACTAGTCACTTGCGGCGAGGTTCCGCTATTGTTTAACACGTTATTTATTTCATTGCAAAGAAATTTAACATTTCACTTCGAATCGAGTGCATTCGAAACTATTCGAAACTTAACAGTGCGTACACACGTTTAAACTTAAATGAAGCAATAAATTGCGACAAAGCAGTAGTTATCTAAATTTCTCGGAAATTTATTGAAATTCCCACAGTTGTCGATCAATAATTATCAATGATTGAATGGAAACCTTGATGCAACCTTGTAAGCATGATTCTATAATCGTATTGATATGTATACAAATTCCACGTGTATTTGTTATTTAACGTAAAATTTGATCGATATGTGCCCGAAAGAATCACAACGTGCCGAAATATCGATACATCATCACATATCGTTTCTTTTGTTTCACGTTTTACGTGGCCGTGAGGCGGTAGCGGTAGAGTGGGGATAGATTCCAAGAATTGGTGGGGATGAAGACGGACGCTTAAGTGGGCAGTGTTGTACATACGTGGCAGCGTTCGCTGGCGCATTTAACAGGCGTGCAAGCGTCTGTTAATAAACTGCGAAATTCAATCGCAGCGGCGACGACGGCTGATTTTAATGCGTAATGAGCTCACCGAGCGTTTAATACCGGGCTCGAATTAACCAACAAGTCGGACAGACAACGCTCGCTCGAATCACCCGGCTAATTATGCGAGGCAGTCTCTTTTTTCTGGTTTTTTTTTCTTTTTTTTTTCGCAGCCGAATCGGAAACGATCGGGATTGTTCATTTACGCTTATCGACGATGCAAATCACGACCGGTGTTGTCACTCGCGGATTTACATTTTCATTCGCGATCCGCCTACACGCGCTCTACATTTGGAAATGAAGGGCAGAGTGAACGTTGTTTTAACCTCTTGGCTGTGAACGACTGGTACACGCGAGAAAAGTAATTGCAATTTGTCACTTGCAATTAAATCGCTTTGCGGAAGGTGAAACATTGATTTTTAAATTTCAGACGTTTCAGAATATTTTTGAGATTTACCAGCCTCTTTCACGTGGCTGTTTCTAGATAATTTCTAGCTATTAATATCAATTATTATCAACGCTAGAACTACCAAAATGGTCAAAACGAATCAGTTTATCAATTTTTCATGGAGATTTTATATATTTGTAACAGTGTATTTTCAGAGGCTCGAACGAGTTTTTTTAGTAAATTATGTAAAACTTGTGCTACAATGTGTTGTAAAATTTTTTTTCCTTTTATTTTCATTTCTCTGCTTTTAATAAATTTTACAAATCTTCGTTGATAGATCTGGTTGATTAATATTAATCGAGTTACAACAATAAAGTTATTGATTTTTCAAAAGAAAAGGATTCAGTTCAATTTCACAGCAACTGGTCTACATAATACACTCGTCTGTGTTTGACGAGTATAATCGTCATCGTGTTCGTTCGTAACGGCATTATTCACACTATTTAAAAACGTCACCACAGCTAACGTAAATTCTTTTTTCTTCGCTTCCAAGACGAGTTTGACAAATACATGGTTACGAGATATAATAGAGAATCGAATTATCATAATTAATATCGTTTCTTGATACTGTACAAAATTTCATTTCGTTCAAGAGTCAATCCAGTTTTTAATCCACGATATAATTTATACAATACGCTAACTAATCTTGTAATAAGTTAAATTATTGTCACCAGACGGTTTATTACATTCCAAAAAAATGGGTACCTAATAATTTCGCATGCGTGTAGTTCCGAGCATGCCGAACCGAAGTTTCACGATGAAGTTGAACGCAAATCCTAAGCGCAAACTCGTCGTCGTCACGAGGAGGCATTCGTCGCGTACTGGGGCGGATGTAGAAGAATCGAGGAGCAAGGGCGGCCAACAACGACGACGACGAGGGGGAAAAAACAGAAAAAGGTCGCGCGAGCACGGAACAAAGCCTGCTGCTGCTATTTTTGTGCGTGAAAGGTTGCCTCGGTGCTGCACTGGTGGACGAAGAAACGGGAGCAAGCGACGAACACAACGAGAACGGATGACCAAGACGAGACGAGGAGACGAGAGAGAGAGAAGGGGATACCGAGAACATCGATGACAATGTATCTTACCTGGTTTGGATTGCCTGGCACGTCGGGCCCAATCGGGAAGCAATCATCCTTAATTCGTGGATGACGTTGGAGCGATGAATGATACGGGGCCAGGATTTAGCAGCCAGCACAGGAGAGAGAAACAATCCAGCTTTGTCCTGTCAACTCTGTCTGCGGCTAATGAGCCGACTTCCTTGCCGTCTTCCTGACTCTCTCTCTCTCTCTCTCTCTCTCTCTCTCAGTTTGGTCTGCGTCACGGCCCGATACCCGCCAATAAACCGTTTAATTTTGCACCATCTTCACCGTCCGGAGTCCGTCGTTCTGTTTCATTGAACTTTCTATTGAGATCATTTAATGAAAAATTAATAAAAACATACATTTAACATAAAAATGATAGGAATGATTCGAAAGTCTTTAGAAAAGAATAATAATAATGTCGATACTATTAGAAGAGAACATACTATCTTTTGAATGAGGTGTAAAACTTACAATATTTTCTGGCAATTTGTGCCCAGGGAGATATTTCACGTTCTCATGTAACTGATTTATGATATCGTCAACTTTTGATTGTTCACTATTTTTTCGTAAACATACGTTGTTACGCGTGTATCAAATTTGTTGTTATATTTGACTGCATTGGCACCCACAATGTTTGCAATAGCTGAGCCCCTGAGGTATAAAATAAAAAGAATTACATAAGATAATCATTATGACGTCTAATTATCTCGTATTAAGTTTCACATAAAATAAATGGTAAAACTGTCATTTATTTCTACATATATTTAATAACACCATCGAGCTTTGAAATTGTATACAAACGCCGATGTAAATATTGGTATAAAGTAAAAAAAAAAAAATTGTAAACGAATCCGCAAAAATTGAATCCGCAGTAGTCCGCAGTTAACCGTCTGTCGCTATCCCCACCACTTCTTGGAATTGGGGCTACCCCCACTCCACGCTACCGCCTCACGGCCACGTAAAACGTGAAACAAAAGAAGCGACTTACGATGACACCGATATTTCGGCACGTTGCGATACTTTCGGGCACACGTCAAAGTTTGGCAAATTTTACGTTAAATAACAAATACATTGTACGTGTCAGTACGGCTATACAATCATACAATCGTGTATCGTTTAGTTTGATATTGATGAAAATGTAACAAGGTTGCATCCTTTATCCAAGGTTTCAATTCAGTTATTGATAATTATCGATCAACAAGTTTCATGGGAATTTCTAAATGAATTCTAAATTCAGATTAATTAGAGATCGTTTGATCATTACTGCTTCGTCGCAATTCATTGCTTTATTTAGTTTAAATGTACGTAAAACAGCGTTAAATTTAGTTCGAATGCATTCAATTTAAAATAAAAATGTTAAAACGTCAAGTTCTTCCTTTACAATCGAGTAATATAGTAAACGATACTGGATAATGTAGCGAGGCCTGGTATTGACTACAATTCCCCATTTAAGCGTCCGAAGTGTGAATCCTTAACTGAGGACTACTGTATATGTTGTAGATGTCTCCGAATTGATACAGGGTGGGTGAAAAATCACTTCCTACTAAGATAATAAAAAGTAAAGCAAAACACTCTGGCGGTGAACATTTGAAAGAAACAATTTTTAAAACATAATGGAAAAGATCGCCGTTTGAATTTAAATTTAAATAGCTCTTTCATTAGGGGAGAAACCTAATTTTGGCCCACCCCGTATAATTGATACCGTAGCGTATTGCATTTCGCTTCATTAACGATTCGCTGGTTTTTGGAATTCAGAGACGCCAAAATAATTTCATCTTAGCAAAGGAGAGCCAAGGAAAGAAAGCTCGTTTCGCGCGCGGTAGTGAAGGAAGCGTGCAAAACGAGGGAGGGAAAGAGGGAGGGAGGAAGAAAAGGGAGGTCTGGGAGTTCGCATTAGCTCTCCCCGATTCGATCGGCGTGCGTGTGACCGGTGATAAGTTAATGCCGCGATTGCCGCACGTGAAAAGAGTGAAAGGGTCGGCGTGCAATAGCAGACGGGGGACGGAGGCAGCTAAGGGGGAGAAGCTTGGTCGCGATACCGCCAGGCAGAAGGAAACGAAGAAGAAAGAAAGAAAGAAAGAAGCAGAAGGGGGGAGAAAAAAAAAAAGAAAGGAAGTAGAGCCGCACCGGGTGCAGTTGCACTCATTTACTTTCCCTGCCAGCGTGAGTCACACACGTGAAAGGGCCTAATCTCACGCGATCGCGTCGTGTCCGGTGACCCTTGATCTCCTCGCGAATCCCCCCGGCGCAAGCACACCCCCTCCCCCCACCCCTTCCATTCTGTCCTGTGCACAGTAGTGCTTCTCGTTGCACGCGTTTGACACGACGCTGCTTTGCATTTTTTTCTTTTTTTTCTCCCCTTCCCGAATATTACGGTTCTATTCCGTCCTGGTATCGCCGGCGCCCGATCTCTGTTCTTGGGCCGACAACCCGCGCTCATTTATTTTCGACGACCACCATCACCTTTTCCCTTCTTCTTCTCTCTCTCTCTCTGTTTTATTATACGCCGCTGTTTTATTATGCGTCTACCTCGATCCGTGTTTCATTGTCTCTCCGCGCGGCTTAATGATAACGAGTAAACACGTTCGCCAACGTTGTTACACCTGTTTAACAGTGGAACCACCGAACAACGGTCGAAGTGGGCAATTTATAATTTCTGTCGGGCATTTCGTTGGGGCAGCTTTGTGAAACAGCGTATTTTTAAAGATTCGAACGATTTTTCGAATTAAAATACATATGCGAACAGAACTTCGTAGAACATTCCATTTTTGTAAAGTGTATCGCTGTTTTTTTTTTTTTTTTTTGGATTTGGATTTGGGAATCTTATGGTTTGATCGTCGGTAGTTGCAGCGTTGATCTCAAATAAGAATAATTTTTTTAGATAGCATAATACGATGTATTTATAAATTATTTGCGATACACTTGTATACAAATAACTACGAAAGTAGAGATGCAGGAATCACTTCTCTTTTAAATCGTACAATATATTTATAAATTAATTATCTACATCTATTAATTGTTAATACACCTGTACACATGTACTGCAAAAGTAGAGGTGCAAGAATAATTTCTTTTAAATCGTACAGTGCAATATATATATTTATAAATTAATTGTCTGTGATGCACCTGTACAAATATTGTTAACGCGAGGGCAATCGAAATAGCTAGTGTCCTTTTTATAAATACAATACTAAATACGATGTGTTTAGAGTCGAATGGATGCCATTCTCAATTTTTATCAAATTACGAAAAAAAAAAAAAAAACTGATTTTAAGGAAAAGATCGTGCTAATTGGAAATAAAATAGTTGGAAATAAAAGACTTGAAAAAATTATTGAATATTTATGAGAGAGACGTTCGCGAGAAAGATTTCTCGGAGATGATTTGTTAATGTATAATATATGCATAAATTTCATTCGCGCGAACGATTTATTTCGAATTTCTACATGTTGTTTCGTAGAAACAAACCGTATACGATTCGAGTTTCATAAATTGTTCTCACCGTGTTGCCGAAAACATCAAAATATGAGAAAACTAATTCTGTTGATTTTGAATTAAATTCAAGTTCAAGCATGATTTTTTTCGTCACGTTTTAAAAAAAATCATTTCTCTCACATAAGTGACAAATATATAATGAAAAAAGAAATTACGGACTTATTTTAGCAGATCATAATGACCAATTAATAATTCTTTATACATTCGTAACAGAGTGTATTTTCAGAGACTTGAATAATTTTCACTGAAATGCATAAATAAAAGAATTTCGTGTGCTTTGCTAATTTCTTGATAATTCTATTTGCTATGAGATATTTTATACTTATAGTCGTCGACAGTTCTTGCGTTAACAAATAATTCCAATTTTCTCTCTCTCTCTTTCTTTCGCGCGCGCTTCCTTTCCACACTTTAATAACACGGTCACAAAAAAAAAAAAAAAGTATATCTCCTTTCGAGAAACGAGGTTACCCAACATGACCGGCCATACGGCGAAATTAAAATTCGAATTCATTAAGCTTCGGAGCAGCCGGGCGAAGTGTTATTACACCCGAATGTGCTCTGCCTATCTGTTCGAAGCCTATCAAAAAGAATTCCTTCTGATAGGGGCCAGCGTTTCGCGCGCGTCTTAATTAAACGCTGGGCAAGCTGCCGTGCTCGCCCGGCGAGTAATTGTACATCAATTTTCGCGCGGTTCGTTCGACGCGTACGTAGATCGATCGACGAAAGGTTCCGCTCGATTCCCCGATTGCACTCGGGTGCAAATTTATGCACACGACTTTGCCGCATGTCGTTCGTACTCGCAATGGCAACACGCACGCGTAGTTTTCGGCGCGGAAGTCGCATAATTAATGCTTATAACGCGGCCTGGTTTCCGAAACGATCGACCACCGATTGGTCGAACGATCTCTCGCTCGCTCAGGCTCGGTAGCTCGGTTCGAGCCACCGTTCGCGATCCTTTCGATTTTACGCGCAGCACCGGGCATCCCGAGATCCACGCCCGATCGATACGGCGAAATTATTGGTTCCGCCGCGCGCATACGCACGCATACACACACGCGCGCGCGCGCACGCACGCACACTGATAGTCTTTTGATCCGCTTCATCATTCGCTTCTCCGTTTAACCCCTCCGATTTCGATGACGTGCAAGTGATTTCGCCCTGCCTCGTGAATATTCATTCGCTCACGTCGTGTTCCCCTGTTAAAATCGCTAATTATTCGATTTACTCTCGCTACCTCCGCGGCTACGATACCTTCGAGCTTTCAGCTTTTAACGCGAGAAGTTCGTGCTTCGCGCGCGATCGAACGCGGCTCGAAAAAAATAGTCGATGTTCACTTGTTGTTTTTTTTTTTGCCCAAAAATACGAAATTACTTTCTACTCAATTTTTGCTTCTCCGCCATTCCTTGCTGAACAGATTCGTCGAAGCGAGTCGAATTGCCCCTCGAGTATCGAATCGGGACACAGTATTCGCAAAAATTCACGCGAAGTGAATTTTCAATCCCGCGGTTTCGCTAATTTCTGTCCGGGTTCCGCCGGTTTCCATATTTCGCCATAATCGCCGGGCCGAAACGAATCGATCTCGATTTCCTCTTTTCGCAGCGTCGTTTTTCACTGGGGCGGTCGTCCTCGTTTCTGCGCCGATTGATCGTCGTGTGTTAAATCGTTTCTCTCTTTCTCTCTGTTTCAGGTAAGGAGTGATGCACGCGCGGCCGTGCGCACGGTTCCACGATTATTGTTTATTCCACTACGGGTAAAAGGTAATGGAGCGTAATCGCGCCGTTTTCCATTAAAGAAGGAAATTGGTTGTTCCAGCTGTGTGTTGCACGTGATCATTCGTGCTGTCCGAGACCAGAGAGAGAGAGAGAGAGAGGGTACGAGGATAGATTTGATCCGCCGAATTCCAATCGCGCCGATTCGGCTATTATATTTCGCGAGTTATCTTCCACGCTTTGACAATGAATGTTTAATCCTTCGCCGATATTATCAGGGGAAGGGGGAGAGGATTTATGGCCGTATGATACGGCCGTGGCTGAAAACGCGCCGCCTCCTCGTAATTGATTAATTCGCGAATCGATGCGAAACACGCGGATTCCTCTTTCGGTGCCACGCGCGCGAGAAAGAGAGAGAAAGAGAAAATCAGATTTGTATCTGTGCAATCTCGTCCAACACCACGTTAATAATATCTGCTTCGAATTATTACCTGTAACCGGCGCGTGGGCCGGGGTACGTTTAATTTCTGCCTATGCTTGTAATCGACTTTCGATTACCCGACGTCGAAACCGGATATTTATACCGCGCGGAAATTGTACCGTCATCGAACTGGTGGATTCTAAATATTATACAAGAGTGGCTGGCTCGATTTTATCAAACACGGTAAGAGGGAGAGGGCACGTTGTTCGCTTTGAATCACTTCGATCGTCGGCGCGAAATTTCGTTTCGTTCGTAGCTATTATTGCGACTTTTTTTTCTTTTTTTGCATGAATTTAATAGAAAGAAGAAGAAAAAAAAGCACCAATTCGAATCGATCTGGAATTTGGAATTTCGTCGTTCGAGACTAGCCATTTAACGTGAAATCTTCTCGTCGGTAACAGTAACATCTTTAGCGATGGCGTAATAGTTATTTTTTTTTTTTTTTTTTTTAAAGCGATGGAAAGAAATGAAAATAAACCACCAATTCGAACCGATCGTTTGGAATTTCGTTGTTTCTCGAAACTAGACAGTAGAGGGGATCAGTCAATATGAATTCCATGGACGATACAAATACACACTTGTAGCAATAGTAATGACGACGATAATACGATTAAAAAAAAAGTGATAGAAAAAAAAAAAGAAAATAGGAAGGGTTCATTTAATACGAATTCCGTGGACGAAAAATGCAGCATGTCCTCTTTGTGCGATAGTAACAAAGACAATAATGGTAACACTTTTAAAAAAAAAGCAGTAAAAAAAGAAAGATGAATCACCAATCCGAATCGATCGTTTGGAATTTCGTCGTTCGAGACCAGCCAATAGAAAGGATCATTTGATACAAATTCCATGGTCGATGGATACAGCGTGTTTCCTCCTATCGACACACGATAGCAATAAAACGTAATAGTAATGACGAATTTAAAAAAAAAAAAACGCAGTAAAAAGAAGAAGAAAAAGAAGAAAATAAATCATCGATTCGAATCGACGTTTGAAATTTCGTTGTTTCGAAACTAGCCAATAGAAAGGATCATTTGATACAAATTCCATGGTCGATGGATACAGCGTGTTTCCTCCTATCGACACACGATAGCAATAAAACGTAATAGTAATGACGAATTTAAAAAAAAAAAAACGCAGTAAAAAGAAGAAGAAAAAGAAGAAAATAAATCATCGATTCGAATCGACGTTTGAAATTTCGTTGTTTCGAAACTAGCCAATAGAAAGGATCATTTGATACAAATTCCATGGTCGATGGATACAGCGTGTTTCCTCCTATCGACACACGATAGCAATAAAACGTAATAGTAATGACGAATTTGAAAAAAGAGAAAAACGCAGTAAAAGGAACAAGAAAAAAATAAACCACCGATTCGAATCGATCGTTTGGAATTTCGTCGTTTCGAAACTAGCCAATAGAAAGGATCATTTGATACAAATTCCATGGTCGATGGATACAGCGTGTTTCCTCCTATCGACACACGATAGCAATAAAACGTAATAATAATGACGAATTTGAAAAAAGAGAAAAACGCAGTAAAAAGAAGAAGAAAAAGAAGAAAATAAAACACCGATTCGAATCGATCGTTTGAAATTTCGTTGTTTCGAAACTAGCCAATAGAAAGGATCATTTGATACAAATTCCATGGTCGATGGATACAGCGTGTTTCCTCCTATCGACACACGATAGCAATAAAACGTAATAGTAATGACGAATTTAAAAAACGCAGTAAAAAGAAGAAGAAAAAGAAGAAAATAAATCACCGATTCGAATCGATCGTTTGAAATTTCGTTGTTTCGAAACTAGCCAATAGAAAGGATCATTTGATACAAATTCCATGGTCGAGGATACAGCGTGTTTCCTCCTATCGACACACGATAGCAATAAAACGTAATAGATGACGAATTTAAAAAACGCAGTAAAAGAAGAAGAAAAAGAAGAAAATAAATCACCGATTCGAATCGATCGTTTGAAATTTCGTTGTTTCGAAACTAGCCAATAGAAAGGATCATTTGATACAAATTCCATGGTCGATGGATACAGCGTGTTTCCTCCTATCGACACACGATAGCAATAAAACGTAATAATAATGACGAATTTGAAAAAAGAAAAACGCAGTAAAAAGAAGAAGAAGAAAAAGAAGAAAATAAATCACCGATTCGAACGATCGTTTGAAATTTGTTGTTTCGAAACTAGCCAATAGAAAGGATCATTTGATACAAATTCCATGGTCGATGGATACAGCGTGTTTCCTCCTATCGACACACGATAGCAATAAAACGTAATAGTAATGACGAATTTAAAAAAAAAGCAGTAAAAAAAGAAAGATGAATCACCAATCCGAATCGATCGTTTGGAATTTCGTCGTTCGAGACCAGCCAATAGAAAGGATCATTTGATACAAATTCCATGGTCGATGGATACAGCGTGTTTCCTCCTATCGACACACGATAGCAATAAAACGTAATAGTAATGACGAATTTAAAAAAAAAAAAACGCAGTAAAAAGAAGAAGAAAAAGAAGAAAATAAATCATCGATTCGAATCGACGTTTGAAATTTCGTTGTTTCGAAACTAGCCAATAGAAAGGATCATTTGATACAAATTCCATGGTCGATGGATACAGCGTGTTTCCTCCTATCGACACACGATAGCAATAAAACGTAATAGTAATGACGAATTTAAAAAAAAAAAAACGCAGTAAAAAGAAGAAGAAAAAGAAGAAAATAAATCATCGATTCGAATCGACGTTTGAAATTTCGTTGTTTCGAAACTAGCCAATAGAAAGGATCATTTGATACAAATTCCATGGTCGATGGATACAGCGTGTTTCCTCCTATCGACACACGATAGCAATAAAACGTAATAGTAATGACGAATTTGAAAAAAGAGAAAAACGCAGTAAAAGGAACAAGAAAAAAATAAACCACCGATTCGAATCGATCGTTTGGAATTTCGTCGTTTCGAAACCTAAACCCAGCCCAATAGGGAGGCTTCGTCCATTCAATATGAATCGTCGATGGACGAGAGATGCAGCAGCTTGTCCTCTCTCTCTCTCGATACGGTAACACCTGTAGTGGTAGTAACAACGACGATAATAGTCGACGCTGTGGACGTGCCGCGCCGGGTGGCATCGTCCACATCCACGGCCAGCCGAGTTGAGTTTCCTGTCCATTTTAATTGGGTTATTAACGGGTGCGAGCGTTTCCTGCCTCCTGTGACAAACCCGTGGCGGCCTGTGGAAACGGCCGACCTCTCGCAGCTGCCACCGTCGTCGCATCGCTGCCGGAAACCAATCTGTTCCGTTTGTCTTTCCTTTCGTTCCTTTCGGTCCCTGCTGGCTGGCGCTGCTCGTCTCACCCCTTGACGCATAAATATGCATCGAGCCACTTAAATGTTACACGGCTGGAGAGATCGGCAGGTATCGGCTACTTGTTTTCACTACCCAGCCGAATGGTCTTTCGTTTTCTGCGATATTAACCCATCGTTTTCATCATTGGGAACTTCTTTTGCATCGTCCACCGATCTGGCAATTTACTCGTTCAAAGTAGCATCACTTCGAATGAAAATGACGCGACGTTATATCGCGGGAATAATCATCCTGTTGAAATGGTGTTTAGTTAACGAAATTCTGTCGTATCATCTTTCTAACGCGTGATATCGTTTCGGTTTAACCCTTTCGCTACGGTTTGCGATTTCTCCGCCGCGCTAGAAATGTGCACGGTGCTCCAGAAAGATCGGCAGCGGCTGCATTTACGCCTCATTGCAACCCGAGTTGCTATGACGGTGTTTATTGAAAAAAGAAAAACTTTCCTCAAAACGAAGTATATTTATAAATTCAAAACGCAGTCACTTTTAATTACACTTTAGAATCATATGTACAATACGCGGCATCTTATGGAGAGCGACTATAGTCGCCCGTAGTAGCGAAAGGGTTAAAGCGACCGTCGACGTGATTTCTGAAACAGCGTACTGTATGCGAGAGTTCGTGATACATTTGCTGTTTAGAATATAAACGTGCAATATAAAGTTAACTTATAACTTATAACTTATAAGGAATATAATAGATCATGAAATTCTTCATATTTGTTGTTTAGAATATAAACTTGCAATATGAAGTTATAACTTATAACTTATGTAAGGAATATAAAGTAGATCATGAAGTTCTTCATATTTGTTGTTTAGAATATAAGATTGCAATATAAAATTGACTTATAACTTATAACTTATAAGAAATATAAAGTAGATCATGAAAGTCTTCATATTTGCTGTTTAGAATGTAAACGTGCAATATAAAGTTAACTCATAACTTATATAAAGAATACATTGCAATATAAAGTTAACTTATAAGTTATATAAAGAATATATTGCAATATAAAGTTAACTTGTAACTTGTAACTTACAAGGAATATAAAGTAAATCATGAAATTCTTCATATTTGTTGTTTATAATATAAGATTGCAGTATAAAATTGACTTATAACTTATAACTTATAAGAAATATAAAGTAGATCATGAAAGTCTTCATATTTGCTGTTTAGAATGTAAACGTGCAATATAAAGTTAACTCATAACTTATATAAAGAATACATTGCAATATAAAGTTAACTTATAAGTTATATAAAGAATATATTGCAATATAAAGTTAACTTGTAACTTGTAACTTACAAGGAATATAAAGTAAATCATGAAATTCTTCATATTTGTTGTTTAGAATATAAAGCTATAAGTTGCAATATAAGTTGCAATAGTTGCAATATAAAGTTATAAGTTATAACTTATGTAAAGAATATAAAGTAGATCACGATGTTCTTCATATTTGTCGTTTAGAATATAAACTTGCGATATAAAGTTAACTTATAACTTATATAAAGAATATATTGCAACATAAAGTTTACTTATAGCTTATAACTTATACAAAGAATATAAAGTAGATCATGAAGTTGTTCATATTTGTGTAGAATATAAATTTATAATATAAAGTTAGTTTACAAAGAATACAAAGAATATGAAGTCTAATATAAAGTTCTCGATATTTATCGTTCAGAATGTAAGCTTCTAACATAAAGTTAGCTTAGAATATAAATCTCCATATTTTTGGTCATATTTGTCACGTTCAAATATATTCAGATTCGTTAACGTTATCTTCAACTTGAGGCTTCAAGTTGCAAACTTTCGCGCTCCAATAATAGCTCTCTTGCTTGTTGTATTCAACTTAATCACAATTATTTAAAATTATTATGCTATTATATTAAAACAGTTACAATTGTAACCTAGTTTTTAATTTTAAATTATAAATAATAACTTGCCATCCGGTCAACAGAGTCCGTCGATCTCAGTCGAAGTGCAGTCTGAACAATAAGCGAGAAAATATTTCGTCCCCCGTCACTATGGCGGAGTACTCGAAGGGTTAACGTCGCATCCTCGCGCAAACTATCGTGCCTTCCGCGCTCGTTATAATCACCGTTAGAAGACGAATCACTGTCGGAGCCAGCAGCCAGTCGACAAATTTCCGCGTATCAATTTCACCGGTGGAGGAGAAGCAGGACGAGGGAGCAGCAGTGAGAACTGCAAACCTAATGCACACAGAGTAAAACGCGAAGTCGCCGGTCGGCTCGACTCGGTTCGGAGCACCGTAATTATTCTCGCAGCGTGGTTGTTTCTCCTATAAGTAAACGATTGATTGCGTGCCAACGGGAAAGCGGGATTCGGGTGGAAGCGAGGGACGGGTTCGGTTGTTGGCTGCGTTATATAACCGTTTCTGCGCGCGGTTCGCTGCCGATCTATTTCCATCGTGGCAAAAGTTATTTCGAATCGGTTCATAAATGATTCATGCGCGCGGTATTAACACCGCGCCGCGGCCCGGCAGAAAAGAAACCTGGGCATAAAAGGAAGAAAACAAGGGGAGGTGGGAGGGGGGGGAAAGCTGAAACTGGCTCTCCGCTCGGGCACACACCGTATTCGGTGTTTGTCTATAAAACGAATCCGCCGATCGACGACGACAACGACGACGATTGCACACCACCGAGAAGGACCCGGTCTGCCCGCGACGCATGAACAAAAGATGCAATTGGCCACGTCGGCATCCTCGTCGCCGAGGATTCCTATGCATATGGATCAAGACGCTTCACACATCCGCTGGTCTCTCGCCCAGGAGACGTACGTAATTTTTGCTGGCGCGCGAGCAAATCATGTTTATTCAGGAATACACAGCTCTCTCTCTCTCTCTCTCTCTCTCTCTCTCTCTGGTCGCGATCCTAAACGCGCTTATATATAAGCGGAGGAGATGTGTCACGGAAGCCGATAATGTCCGTATTCACTCGTCTGGCCAGCAGCGACACTCGATTGTCGTCTCGCTTTTTTACGAAGCCGATCGCTCCTCACACACAGCCAAAGTCTCTGCCTCTTCTCGCGAGAGCGTGTCATTTCCTCTTCTTTTTGCGTAAAGGCCGAATGCAAATGATCGGGAATGCTGTGAATCTGGTTTTGGGATTTATTTTGTTCGTCGCGGTTGATTGTACGCGGTTAGGGCGTACCTTTTTCCGCAGGTGTCAGCCCTCGCCACCTTCTTTTGCGAGCAATTCGATTCTTTTTACTTCTCGTCCGTTTGAGATCGATGATGCTTGGAACTTCTTGGCTCTGTGGGCGCCGCCTTTTAAAACTGTGTCTATCTATCACCGTTGTGTCGCGACGACGATTATACTCGTCAGACACAGAGTACCCGCAGCTGCTGCGAAATTGAATTAAGTTGCAAGGAAATAACGCTGGTTTTTTTTTCTTTTCTTGAAAAATCAGTAATTTTCATTTAATAATATTATTGATATCAATAGCAAGAAAATATTTAGAAATTATGTAGAATAAATTGAAGAGAAATCAGTAATTCTAATTTAATAATACTAATTGACATCAGTAGCAAGATATTTAGAAACGACGTAAAATGAATTGAAGAGAAATCAGTAATTTTAATTTAATAATACTAATTGACATCAATGGCAAGATATTTAGAAACGACGTAAAAAGAACCAAAGAGAAATCAGTAATTTTAATTTAATAATAATTGATATCGATAGCAAGAAAATATTTGAAAAACGAACGAGTCTCAAAATGTTCTAAAATGTCTGAAATCTACAAACACGTTCCACTTTCCACAAAAGATTTAATTCGAGTAACAAAAATGTAATTACTTTTCTCGCATGACGAGCGTGTACTCGTTACATTAAACGATATTTCTTCGTGACGAGTGTGCTGTGCTCATCATTCACAGCTAAGAGGAGTTAAAAGGAGGAAGCTACAGTCGTAGTTTGAAGCTTTATCACGAAGCTTCTGAACAACGAGTTGCACGAAAACGATCTCGGAAAGTGGAGCGTTGATTGTTTGGTTGACAGACGCGAATAAGAATTTGTTCGTACGTGCTCTGCGCATCGTGAACAAACGTTACGACGTAAATGTACGACGAGATTGCAGGAAAATGTTCAATTTTCGTCTAACGATGGTATTATAGAAATTGATACTCTTGGTGAAACGTCTAGTTAGTTCAACGTATGAAAGCAAAGCTATTCGGTCGTGTTGCAAACTATCTGTCTGTCTCTCTCTCTCTCTCTCTCTCTCTTTCTCTGATCCTGATTGTGGTCGTTGAAGTGAAGCTCAATTTAACGTCGCAGAATATAATTCAACCGTGAACTACTCGCAGTAGTCATTTAGCTCATCTCAGCCCAGCAGACCATTAAAGAAACTTATTACGCGTAACTTATTCGGTTGGAAATTCTGTTACTGTTACTGTTACTGTTACTCGGCAAAACACACGAGCGACTCACGCGCGATGCTGAACAGTGACACATTCGTTCAGCGAAGATCTCTCTCTCTCTCTCTCTCTCTTCTCTTCAAAGATTTTTGCTTTGAAACTCGGCAGGGGAAGAAGAAAAAAAGAAAAGGGACAGTCAAATCTCATATTGTCAGATACATCGTGTGGCCGATCGTTTAACAAAATCGTCCGAATCGTTTCAGCCCCGGTTCTTTTTCCCCCTCCCCTCGCCCCTCTCTGATCGACTACCGGATTATATCCAGACAGATTAAACATTTGAACGGGATCAACGGGTCTAATGAAATTCGTCGGGCGCCCGAAGAGCGAAGCTTCCCATCGTAGCTTCGAACGTTTACAGAGCTAATAGTTTAACATGCGAATTTTCAGCGGCGTGGAACGCTTCGCGAGAGACTCTCCTCCCATTCGCGAGATCCAATAAAATTTCTCATTTGCACGGCGCGAGCGGCTTGTTGACTTTCTCCGACACGTTCGCGTGTGGACTTTCGCCATGGGAACTCGCGTCGCGTCGCGTCTCTTCGACAGTTTATACCGCGATTCCTTCTTCAGGAGACGCGGCGGCGTCTTCTCCTTTTTTTCTCTTCCTTTGTCCGTTGTTTCACCGGCGACAATTCGCTCTAGTTTACACTAGCACTCGTTCCAAAATGGTAAAAATGGCCAAAATGGTCAAAATGGTAAAAATGGTCAAAATGGCAAAAATGGCTAAAATGGTCAAAATCGGTAGAAACGAAACACAGATGTGAAACAAGGTATTTTCAGAGAGTTAAGCGATCTTTCGCGAAATATATATAAACGTGTAAATGACGAAATCAATATATAAATATAAATTTGTATATAAATATATAAATAAATAAATACATACATGTATGACGAGTTAATACATGTATTAACTC
The DNA here is from genome assembly GCA_032399595.1 of Tetragonula carbonaria. NCBI lineage: Eukaryota > Metazoa > Arthropoda > Insecta > Hymenoptera > Apidae > Tetragonula > Tetragonula carbonaria. The sequence continues at coordinate 1,482,560 of JAUCRC010000007.1, read as the reverse complement.
ATCGTTACAAAAAAATGCTTTTGCGAAGCGAGATATAACTCGTCATGGAACATTGAAAGTGACGTGCACGTAGACTTAAACGTGAGAGATCGTTTCTCGTTTACTGCGGGCGTGACGAGTCAACTCGTCACAATGATTATCCCGCGACGCGCTCAGAGGACGCTTTTGGCAAATTAGTTTCTTCTGTCTTTGGGAAGAAAAAAAATCTGTTCGTCGCTGTCGCTGCACTTTTCAAAATTATTTTCACGTTTGCCCACGCTTAATTACGAACAAAATTATTTCGTAATTGTATAGAATAATTAATTACTCCAAAATCAATCGCGATGCGACACAGCGTTCATCGCGACTGTCAACTTGCACACACTTGTGTTAATCCATATTATTGGCGCAAAAATACACCACGACGAGTCTCGCTCGTTAATGCCCATCTTGGCGACAAAAATAGACCACGAGTTATTCCGCGCGAATGGGTTAATTAACCGAGGGTGGATTGGCGAGGTGGTGGTGGCCTGATTTTTCGGCCATGGAACGGAAAACGCGGCTGTCATATTTCGTAGCATGGCCGGTGCTCTCGGAATCTTAAGGCGTGCATCGGCGTAGGCGAGCGGTGCGCACGGGCGCGTATATGCACCCGCGGACAATGCATATTCATGAAGCGTCGTGCATATTTACGAGCGGTTGTTCGCTCGGGATCCGTAGCACAACTTTACAACGCTTTCGGTTCTCTCTCTCTCTCTCTCTCTCTTTCTCTCTCTGTCTCTCGGTTGTCCTCGGCTACAAAGGGAATACCGTATACGCTCGATATTCCGTGTTTCCGGGATCGAAAGCCGCTTGTCGAGAAACCTCGAGGTGGCCCCTCTTCCCTCCTACGTGCGTGAGTTCGCGCGGATTTCGAATTTCGCCGAGAGAGCGAGCAGTTAAGTAGTCGTTTGCTGACAGTATCGGTAAATTATCGAGAACGAAGCATCGACGACGAATTCATCCGCGCATTATAAAGTATTTCGCCTCGCGGAGCAACGAGATTTCTTCGTCGCACGAAGAAGAAGAAGCACGAGCGAGAAGAGTTTTCAACGAATTTCAACCGGAGTGGAAGCCGGCTGTTGATTTCAACCGCCGATGGTCCTCGCACTCGCTTCGAGGAGCTGGGCCGCGTCAATTTCCTTCAATTAACGTGCGACGCGGCGGAATTTCACTCGGCTGGTCCTCTTTTGTTCGCCTCAGAAATTGGGTCGATTGAGCTTCGGCTCTCAATCGCAGTTGCCGCGAGGAGTGCCGCTCGAAAAATGGTTCACGCGTGCGCGGCGAATTACTGAAGAACGTGTGACACGTGAACCTGGGCGACGACCAGGCGACGCGTTGTCGTCTCGGAATTATATCGGGGCGAGGAGCGGGCGTTTTAAAAAGCAAGAAGCAAGTGCAAATAAGTCGTCCGGTGGAACGATGTTATTAAAAGTGGCTAATTGCCCCGCTTTATTATTGTCGGCCTTGTTGGCTGCCCCGACGAATAGGCGAGAGGTTGTTTTTCATTCCGGTAGACCTAATTAATGATCCGAGCTTCGAAGGGAAGGCAAGAGTGAGAGAGAGAGAGAGAGAGAGAGAGAGAGAACTCACGGGGCACTCGACGCACTCGTTAAAACGCTTTATCGCTGGATGCTTGCCGAGCGAATGTTGTCGAGTACGCCACTTTGAAGCCTCTCTCTCTCTCTCTCTCTCTCTCTCTCTCTCTACGTTTTATCGATGGAAATTCGTACAATCGCGACGAACCCGACCAGAGAAAAAAAGGCAAGAAAGAGAGTCAGAGGGAGAATTTTCCTTTAATTGCATTAGCTTCGCGAGAAAGCGTCCCAGCAATGGATCGATCGATCGTACGATCAGCAGCTATTCACGCTCTCGCACCGTGTGCGCGCAACGAACATTCTCTTTAACCTCTTGGCTGTGGCGCCGATTTTCAATGTGTGTATTCTACGCTTTTACATCGCTAGAACGACGCGATGACGATTATACTCGTGTCGAAAACACAGAGAGTATGCGCAGCTGCTGTAAAATTCATTGAATTAGCAAAATTAGATTACGGACGCTAGTTTTTCCATTGGAAAATCCAATAATTTTACTCTTCGACTTAATCGGTGTTAATTAACTCGTCAATATTGATCAACGATAATCGATACTAACAGGAAGAAAATATTGCAAAATAGAACTAGTCGAGTCGAGTCGAGAAAATATCCTCGAATGTCCAAGATTTACAAATATGTTGCATCTTCCACGGAAGATTTAATTCAAGTAACAGATTGTCATTAGTTTTCTCGCACTTGTCGAACATAGAGTATGCGCGGCTGCTGTAAAATTCAATTAAATCTTAACCCTTTCGCTTCGAGCGCCGGATATATCCGGCATCCATATGATGTGTATACAAGTACCACCTCTGGTCAATGATAAATTCTTCACACATTAATTTAATCACACATTAATAATCACATGATTAATCACACATTAAAACTACTCTTTGTTATTACGACATACAAAACGATCGTTTATTGTTTCATTCGAAAAAATCGATCGAATCCATTCGACAGTGAAACGATAGTTCATATACGTTTCTTTTTTTACAAGAATTAGGAATAGATCGGCTTAAGGTATAATTTCTTAATCTTTTTAAAAATTAAAAATTGTAATATATATATATATATATATATATATATAAATAAATATGTAAATATCTAAAAATATGTCAACAGTAATTGGTCTAATGTTTTTAGAATAACTAATATAATTTTGTACAAGTCTTTTCATATTAAAAGTGTGAACTGTATTAGTGTTATATTAGAGCAACGATTGCTTTATTAAGCACAGTTGATATTTAAGATTTAGAAAAACGTATATACAACAAACCACGCGCACTGTGCACATTTCTGGCGCCGTGCTTCTGCGTTCAGAGTGAAATAACACACTAACACCCTTTTTTCCCTTTTTGACGAATCAATAATTTTTATTGTTGTAACTTTCATCGATTGATTACGATAATACCAAGAAAAATATTTAGAAATGATGCGAGTCTAGCCTGAAAATGTTTCTAAAGTGTCTGAAAAATTCGCGAGCACGTGTGTTTCCACGAAAAATTTAATTCAAAACAAATTGTAATTATTGCATCGCGTGACGAGTCATTCACAGTTGTACTCGCGGAATTAATTGTTTCCCCCGCTTCGTTCGACCTGTTTGCGATACCTGAGGTTACCTCGAATTTTTATTCGCGACGTTCATTCCTCTCTCACCACTCTCCCCCCTCACCCCTGAGGGGGCCGCTTATTAATTATGTTACTTTCCTTCTTCGTTGTTTCACCTCGCCGGGGACTTTTACGGCTGGCGTGCCTTTCGTCCCGTCACGCTCGACGTCTCAAAAAAAAAAAAAAAAAAAAAGAAAAGGAAAGGAAAAAGATTAATTAATGGTAAACACTTTTCTTGTTTTTACGGGCTACAGTAATAACGGAGATAAATTTAATTACGTCCCGGGGAGAGAGAGAGAGAGAGCTTTTTCAGCGACTCGAGAATTTCAACGATCGTTTCCATCGAGAATTGAAATCAGAATCAGTGGATTGGGTGTTTCCTTCCTTTTCTGGGGTGAAAGAAGACGCGGCGATTGATTAATCGAATCGAAGCCGAAGAAAGAAGTCTCTCGTCGATCAGAACAGTGAAAGACGATGAAGTTTTTCGCTATTTAGGGTATTTCGCTCGAAATTGTTCGACAATCCAAACTGTTGCGTAACTCGCGACGATTAGACATCGTTCGACTTTCGAACAGACAAGTTCGCTTCAACATCTCCTTTGATCCGAATGAATGTGGCGAGAGTCCGCGTGTGAATCTTGTGAAACGTTACAAGCCTGAAGTCGAATCGTAGGTGGTATTTTTAGTACGGATATTTGTGCATTCCTTTTCCGCAACACCGAGCAAAAGTGAAATTTTCATCTGTCGTTCGGCGCGCGTAGACCGTTTACGCGTTTTCTAATTTTACTCGAACTCGATCGTGCGACTCGTGGAAATTCAATTCGCGCCCCGTATGTAAACGAAAATATATATCTCGCCAGCGAGTTACTCAAGAAAGCGCGTAATAACAGTTTCAAGAGAGCACTCCGGTCGTTTAATTTCTCTCGGTTGCATCACGGATGAGAATCGGTCGGCTTTCTTCCTCCTTTTCACGCAGAGAGAGAGAGCGCTTCATCGAAAAAAAAGAACTCGAACTCGCTTAACGTTGTTAATGATTAATAATTACGGTACACGGACGTATCGTTGAAGATTTTATTACTTATCAAGGCTCGAGAGATTCGAAGAAAACTTCACTTGGCCGGGAATTTCGTCCCGCGACGAACGATCCGTGTTCTGATCGAAGCTCCTGATTCGGCTCTTTGCATTTTTTATCGGGCGATAGTTGAACGTGTCGGTGACACGGTTACATCGGCCACGATAAAGCGTGAATTTCAATTGCGTTAACCGAGTGAAAAGACATTCACGCGCGTGATATTCCCGAGGGATAATTGATTCGAGGGCTGGCTGGAAATTAGCCTCGAAAGCACAAGCTTCTTGGCCGCGAGTTAATTTTTATCGATCGAAGACCTCTTGCAACATTATTAACGCGCTGTCGATTAGCCAAGATTGCTCTCTCTCTCTCTCTCTCTTCGTCCCGCGAATCAACCTTGTGCTCTCTCTTCCTCTCCTCTCGCGTCTTTTCGCGAATAAATTCATTGCGCCGATCGAATACGCGGATATATAGTTGTTTTTCCGGCGAGGGCTATCGACGTTACGAGAATCGGAGCAAGAAAATGGAAAAGCTTCGTAGTACGATTATAAGTTACGCAGAATTTGAATTCATATATTTTACGAAGGATAATTCGAAAGGAATATTAATTTAAAAATATACTGCTTCGATACAATTTTTATAGAATTTTAATATTAATTTAAAAAATATACTATAATATAAAATTATAAATTGGTCATTTTTGACGAGAGGACGTGCGAGATATAGGCTTGGTTAAAAATCACCTCCTGCTAGAAATAAATTAATTTATCATTTATCCGCGAGAAATAATTTTCAGAACACAATGGAAAAAGTCACGTTTCGAATTTAAATTTAATAAATTAAAATTAGTTTCTTCTTATGTCTCGATGTTTTGTTAAGAAAAAAAACAAGAAAAAAAATATAGGTGGGAAGAAACTTTTCACCTGCCCTATATATATAGTCTCGCGTATCAAAATTCGAGACTGAAAATCTGCCTGTAAAATTTTCCTGTATAAATGAGATCATCCGTTCGCGAGTCGAATGAACTTATGCTTAGTTTTAACCTCAATCATCATCACGCAGCATCATATCGTTCTTTGTCCCGAAATAAAAATAATCCTTCGATATTCCAGCCTTCTGATCTCACAATGATCTTTGATTTCACCGCGACGATCGCAGCCAATGGTGGCAAAAGTCAGCTAGAAAGAATGGATTTTCTGTCGAGCGGTGGCGCGGAGCGTGTTACCTGGTAACACGCCGCTCGACAAGATTAAAAATTATTGCGTCTCGTGCATACACACACACACACGCACACACATATATTCGCATTCGCGATGCAACAAGTTTTACGCGCGCATAGATACGCGGGGCATCGGTGAAATTTTAATCGGATTATATATGAAAAATTCTCCGAGCGGGCGGCGGTTATATTCGCGCGGTCCTCAAACTTTCGCGGCAAGATAATTGTATAAAATAATTGAATAATCATGGCGGTGGCGCTATTGCACGCTCGCCGACTGGCTGTCACCAGTTTTCGTAACACGGATGGGAATTTTCATTTTCATTTTTGGCCAAAGTCGCCACCGGTTATATGGAATTGACGGCTGAAAATTGATAGCGCTTTTTAATCTCACTGCTCGTCAATCGACAACTCTCTCTCTCTCTCTCTCTCTCTCCTATCCCTCCCCTTCTTTTTTTCTATCATTCTTTTTTTCACGCGAATAATCGCTCGGTCCTCCGAAATACCAACTGTTGGCGTTCATTAATTTTCTGCGGAATTGTCATGCGTTTCTCTCTCTCTCTCTCTCTCTTTTTATTTTTTTTTTTTTGCCCGTCGTCGTTTTGCGACGAGTGTAATCAACTACCGTCGCTAGTGGAACGCTTATTTTTTTTCAATGTCACTACTATTTTAACAGAGCCGTTTGTTTCTCTCTCTCTCTCTCTCTCTTTCTCTCTGGCATTAAAATTTCCATCTTCCAAATGTGCATTATATACTCACGCGACTGGGTTGTTCAATTCTTTTCAGTGCGAATTTTCTTTACACACACATATATATATATATATAAAATCCGACGTCACGAAACCGTCCAGATGAATTTACATTTTCGATGAAATAAAATTTTCGATAGAATTTTCAAAAAAAAAAAAAAAAAAAAAACTAGAAAATACGGGGAGAAACTAGTTCCGCCTGGCATAAACGACAGATGTTTATATATACCTTTGTCATTCGTTTTTCAACTTTGCTCGATACTTGATGAAATCTGAACTCTGCAAATGCGTTTCGAAGCAAGGAGTTTTGTCTTTTTAATGGGCGCTGGGTGTGTAAGTGAATAAACTCGGCCATATTTTTCGGCCACGAAAGGGTGAAAACCCTTTAGCTGGTCGGCGCGCGTAATCGAGTTAGAGTTAGGCGATGGTGCGTGGATAACTAACGATCACTTGTTCAATAAAGCCCAAGAGCGTGTCACCACTCTTGCACTTCCTTAGAGGACCGTGACTGTAATAACTCGAGTTTACGAGCAATTAGAACGCAGTTGTATCGGTTTTTCAATTAACTGGACACACATGCAGCTTTATTGGTTATTTTCGTGTATATATATATATATATATATATATATATGTATGTATGTATATGTTATAATAATATATATGTGTATCTGTTAGATTTTATCGGTTGTTATATATATATATATATATGTTACATATGTTATAGGTATACTTAACCCTTTGCCCTCTTTTTTAATATCATCTAGCAATCTGGCAATTTATTTACGAAGTAGTATCACATCAAATAAAATGACAGCGTTGGAAACCAAATCATTCTGTTGAAATGGTAGTATTTGGCATGAAATTTCCATTATATCTTTCCAACGCTGTGATATCGTTTAGATAATCTTAATACTTTCAGTCTCTGAAAAAAAAAATATATATATATATCTTCTCTGTCATTTGGTAAATTTCCGTGAGAAGCAACGAGAAGTCTAATTTATGTGAATCATTCCGAGTGAGTCAATTGACTCACGTCGGTTATAGCTTTCGCTGTAGGCGTCTGTTCAGATATTATACTTATTACGTTATTATATCTGATACATCTACATTCGTTATGATTATATTTACATTATTAAAAAGAGAAAGTCCAAGCTCAGATATGTTGTACTTAGAAGAGACAGTCGAGTGCAAAGGATCAATTGATTCGTAGCGAGGAGTTTTGATCAAAGACTAATAAAGCGAAACGCACTGGTTGACAGCCAAAGAAATCTTTCATTAAATTCATTAACACTAGGTTTACCAACGGGCCATTTTGAGAGAACCCCCTCTGAGAAAACTTTTTCGTTAATTTTCTTGAAGAAAAATTCTTGCCGTATTTTATGAAAATATTTCAATTAATTTTCACTTACATTTATATAATCGCAAATCTAATCTTTCCTGTCTTCTGGTTTCGGAGAAATGTTTGGTAGAAATAGTTATATATCAACTGATGGTAAACCTAGTGTTAAAGGTTCTTTATACGTTCGGTGATCATTGTTAATATTCTAAAGGCGGTATCCACTGGTTTTGGTATCCACCGTTTAACACTAGAACTACCGACAGTTAAGACGAAGTTATTTCTACTTCAAAATTATTTCGATTTCTAACGAATAAAAATAAAATAAAAATTCATTATATTGTTTCTTTAGTTATCACTGTCACTAAAAGTCATTGCACCATTGCAACGGGGAAAAATTGTAACACGAAATAGAAACTTTTAGATAAAATTGTAAAACCAGTGATTTTGACTGGTGTGCTAGTTCTAGTGTTAAATGGCGCGTCGGTGGTATTGTTGCTCGAAAGTTTGTGAACAGTTTGTGAACCTTGTGTACAGATCGTACACAGCCTACGTTTACGATCGTGAGAAGGTGGACGCGAGACGCCATGAACGCGTGATTACACCAGCGACGGCGAGGCCTCTCGAAATTTACAAACACGTAACGATGTAAGCGGCTTAAACATCGCACGTGAAACACACCAGCCGTCCATGATAAGGGGAGCACGACCCGTTATCATCGATCATCGTTAACTCGTCGACAATTAGGCCTCCTTCCTCCTCCCCTCTCGCATCGACGCGCGATCCCGCATGCAAATGTTCGATACACCGAGGAGGAACAACAACTAGTCTTCGAATGGAAATCTTCAGAAATTTATTCGCTGATGGAAATTTCGAAGGATTAATTCAGTATCATTTCGCTCTTGGATCGTCGATGGATCTTTTTTTTTTTTCGCATTGAAAGATTGCTTATACAAGTAAATAGTTCTGAGTTTCACTTCTGATTCTCCGACTCTGACGAACTTGTTTCCGAAGACTCTTCAGACGTGTTTGTGTAATTCTTCGTTTGAATTCCGTTACAGTCTCTTCATTGAGTTTTTATTTTCTGCTATGGCGTTCTTTAAAATGCGGTGCATTTTTTTTCCTTTTTTCGTTTTTTTCATTTAATTCCCATGTTTAATTTTCATTTAGTCAATTTAGAATTCTTTATTAAATGTCTATCTGTAAATATATGTTTAACTATATGTTTAATATTAATAAATTGTATATAAAATATTATTACTATTTATAATTGATTTGAAATCAAAATTTAATGTGCAATTTACATTAAATATAAAAATTAATTTTAAGGTATAAATTTAATACTATTTATTAATATATATAGGTAATATAGGTAAATCTTATAAGTAGGTGAATTAATAATATTAAATTTATACCTTAAAATTAAATTATAATATATATTAAATAATTATTAAATATTAAATTAATATATTATTATAATTAATGTATATTATATATTAAATTAATAAAATATTAAATTATATATATATATATAATTTAATTGGTTTAATTTTTTAAGGTATAAATTTTTATAGTGTTGGTTCATCTGCTTGTAAAACCTGTTTTTATAAAATCCAATATATTTTTCATCCAATATATATTTATTTTTAGGAGAAGCGAGCTCGGCGAAATCGTCATTACACTGTCATAGCTGCCGATGTTCCTCATCGTTGGTACTTCGGCGCCGTAACATTATTTATACAAACGCCGCTGCTTGAAAATCTTCTCGTCTCGCTCTGTCCCCGATATCATCGATGGCCCTCCTCCTCTTTATGTTTGCTCGTCGTTCCTCGTCGTTTCGCGATTCCTCTACGCTCAAGTGTGTCTATTCATAACCTCGGTCACTTCTGCATGCGAGGTGTCTTCCGCCGCCTGTCGCCGATCCTCTCTTATCCCCCTTCGACGATGATGTAGCACGGGATTTCCGTTTACCTCGTGCGATTTCCTCGCGAACGTTCGTCGAGCGTGTTTGCCAGGCCGCAGCCTGACACGCTCTGTTATTGTTGAATGTTTTTTCGAATTGCTGTCGCGACGCGAATACGCTACGCGATTTGCTAGGAAAACATCCAGTGTGTGTGTGTGTGTGTGTGTGTGTTTTCCGCGTGTGCGAGGTATTTTTTTCTTTTCCTTTTTTTTTTATCAAATCGACGTAAAAGTTCAGCCTCTCAAAGAATCGCACCGGCGCGGTTTCTCCAACGAAAGAGAAGGGATCGCTCTCTCTCTCTCTCTCTCTCTCGAAAAGAAGATACCACGATTTTGTACGAAATTTTTTTTCTTTATTTGAAGTAAAAAAACCAGCTTCGTGATAAAAGAAACAGGATGGCAAGGAAAAATTCGCGCAAGGCTGAATCTTTCGATTGGTCTTTAAGAGAGATAAGAAAATGAACAAATTCTTTCTGAAAAATGAAAAAATTGCTTGGCGGGAAAGTGAAATTTTCTGGATAATTTTCTGTCCATTTGAAGATACAGAGGTATAAAATACAATACAGTTACAAAACTTTTGTCTTTAGTCAAAAAATAGCAAAACCAATTATTTTCAACAACTTTTAACTGAATATATATAGAGTTATTCTGTTTGGTCTGTCTTGTAAAAAGTTACGTTTGAATTATTTTAATAAGTTTGAATTATTTTATAAGTTTGAATTATTTTAACGTGCGAATGTACACACCTTGATTAGTAGAACAGAAATCGTCGGCGTCTTCAACACTTGTGTACATCACATCCGTAACCGAGTTTCGCCCCAAACGCATTAATTTACTTGAAATATTCAGTGTGAGATAGAAAGGTGAAAAAAAGAAACGACTAAAAATATACTCTGTGAGGATACTTTAGAATACAAATGGATTCACGAGTGTGAAAACATTAAAAAAACGATCACAAAACATTGATTGAATTATTCGAACCGAAATTTTTCAACTCTGTCCGCACGGAACATTGCGACGTTGTTTTCTCTGAAATTTGCCCGCGTAAGCCTCGTGAAGTTCCACGGTTCGATTACGTATCGAAGCTTCTTATTTTAGAAAAGCAATAGTTTTATCCTACTCTCCCGACGGAGAAGAAAATTCGATAAAGTCAACTCATCAATTGGATGTGACGATTGATGAAATGTACACTGCTCACAAAAATTAGAGGATATTTCAAAATGAACATGAAGAACATTGCGACGTTGTTTTCTCTGAAATTTCTCACGTAAGCTTCGTAAAGTTCCACGGTTCGATTACGTATCGAAGCTTCTTATTTTAGAAAAGCAATGGTTTATCCTACTTTCCCGACGGAGAAGAAAATTCGATAAAGTCAACAGTGTTGGACGTGAAGATTGATGAAGTATACACCGCTCACAAAAATTAGAGGATATTTCAAAATGAACATGAAGAACATTGCGACGTTGTTTTCTCTGAAATTTCTCACGTAAGCTTCGTAAAGTTCCACGGTTCGATTACGTATCGAAGCTTCTTATTTTAGAAAAGCAATGGTTTATCCTACTTTCCCGACGGAGAAGAAAATTCGATAAAGTCAACAGTGTTGGACGTGAAGATTGATGAAGTATACACCGCTCACAAAAATTAGAGGATATTTCAAAATGAACATGAAGAACATTGCGACGTTGTTTTCTCTGAAATTTCTCACGTAAGCTTCGTAAAGTTCCACGGTTCGATTACGTATCGAAGCTTCTTATTTTAGAAAAGCAATGGTTTTATCCTACTCTCCCGACGGAGAAGAAAATTCGATTGATGAAGTATACACTGCTGAGAAAAATTGGAGGATATTTCAAAATGAATATGGAGCGATAAAAAGAAAGAAGCATTTGACTTTTTTTCTATTAAACAAGAACAGATCAGAAAAGCAAACGAAACGTCAAAGAAAGTTGTTCCTGTTTAATAAAATAAAAAAAAAAAAAAAAAATCAAATGCTTCTTCCTTCATTAAAGTCGTTTCATATTCATTTTGGAATATTCCCTGATTTTTGTGAGCAGTATATGTGACACTAAAAATTGAGAGAATATGTACAAACCTCGCCGATTTCACGTCTCGGGAGGAAACGAGATCACGTCGTTGCCGAGAGATATATGGTGCTCGGTAAATGGGTTAATCCGATGGTGTTTCAGTAACACGCGGCCTCACTGACTAATAAATTTGCTGGGTCTTCGTTGATATTTCGTTGCTTCGCGCAAAGTCAATTGGAAAACCCGTTCGTGTTCTCGCGTAAATTCGCAAACAAGCCAGATAACGATATCGAGTAATTTTCAACCTGATTTTCAAGCAGCCGCGGAAATTGGCCTGTAATAAATCGCGCGAGCCGATTATTTACCGGTTGAGCGTGAATCGAGAAAACGGGGTCGAGTGTCTTGGTCGCGTTTGATCGGAGAAAGGATTTCTTTTCTTTTTTCTTCTCTCTCTCTCTCTCTCTCTGTGTCTCTGTCTCTCGCAATCAACGTGCTCTTTCTCGTCGAAATTTTTTAAATCCATATTTGACTCGAATATTTTTCTGCAAAATATCCAGATATCTTGTCACTTACATTGATGATCAGTCGGATATTTTATTCACGCGCCGATTAGATTTTGAATTCCTCCGCCAATCGGCTCGAAACGTTCGCGTTTAAAGTTATTAATATTCGACGCAGCGTTTCATCGCAGATTGCACCGCTATGAATAATGAAACGCTCGTCAAAGTGACGAACGGAGTTGTTCATTTATCCATTTATTTATTATTAGAGAAGTCTGTTGCCTCTACAACTTCGAAGACTGATAATCCTGAACTTGCGTGTTCAGCCTTCAGTTTACCGAGTCTCGCGGAAACGTGCAGAAAAAGCACCGAAACAATAAATCCATTAACATGCAAACTAAATGAAATTCGATACGACGAAGAAACGATATTTATTTTTCATTTTACACACTTGTGTATATTTAAGAAAGACAGTTTTCGCACTTGTATCTATATTATTTTTTATAATTATATTAGATTACTTGTGTATTTTATATTTATACCATTTTATATTTTTGTAATATACTTTACACACTTGTGTAAATTATTTATAATATATTATATTTATAATGTACTTTACACTTGTGTAAATTTAACAAACATAGTTTTCACACTCTTGTATCTATATTACATTTTTTTAATATTATTCTTTATAATTATATTAGATTATTTTTATATACTTTTATACTTGTGTATTTTATATTCATATTTTCAGATTTATTTTAATCTTGTACTACGTTATATTTCACGTTATATTGCAAAATGTCATAAACGCAACACTTTGTCATAAACGTAAACAAAATTAATAAAAACTGATTGAAGAAACAAATTAATAATTCAATAGTGCTTAATCTCTCAAGTGGTGCAGACAACAGAAGTCCATCCGGGAGAGCTCGGTTAATCATCGATCGCGTTTCGATCGGCAATCGCGGCCTGAAACTTTCCAGCTGATAAATGCGAACAACAACGCGCGCGTCTTTCGGCCGCGAAAATGCGAAAACTCCTGCTCGATTTCGATAAATCGAACAGCGAGTCGCGCGGGCAAATTGTCGCTCGACGACAAATTGTTGCACGTTGCACGATAAATGAAAACAATAGCTCTCGATGGTAGCGCGGAGCAGAAGCGCGCGAACGTGAACGAAAACCTGTTCGATTCTGAGCTGGCTGCTTATCTGAATCGGCTGCTATTATCACGGACTAGAATCTCTGCGTGCGTGCGTGCGTGTCGTGTAAAATGAATTTTCCATTAAGCAGCGGTCAACAGCGGTGATTCACGAAGTGATTCCTGAGTCACTTCGCCTTGCCGTGATTCTTACATTTATAACGCAGAACAAACAGTGTTTAAAGTTTCCTCTCGGTTTTTTTTCTTTTTTCTTTTTGAATAACGCTGACGCAAGAATGATAAACACTCTCGAGTCATGGTCTAAGTGTCGCAAAACCAAAAAATTGGCTTCTTTTTGTCTTTTTCGAATAAATTTTCTTTGCCACTGATTTATCATCAGCAAACGCTTTTAATTCGCATCTCTACCAAGTTCGTGAAGCCCCCTGCTGATTTAGTTTATATTTCTCTTTTCTCGTTCTTTCGATCATTTTTGCAAATATGCCCGTCAGGTCGCGAGCCTCTTTTTCGATATCATTCTGACGTTCTGGTACACGTTTGTACAAAACAGAAGAGTACCAAAATTTTTTCAACAGAATCTCCGTCGTCGATGAAAGTAATCATCCCGTCAAACTGGCGAATCTTGTCAGTCTACAGTCCATAAATTGAGAATCACGCAGGAAAAATTAAAATCTCGTTAAAGCCAGCGACAGTACGCGGCCAAGACAGAATTTTCTGTCCCAAGGGAAGAAAAAAACGAATGATCTCGCGTTTTTAAAAAGACAACCACAAACACGTTCGCGGTAATTTCCGGCAAATAAATTATACAAGCGACAAACAAAGTGCAAGTGGCGAGATATAAATCATAAACCTGTTCCCCTGGCTGATGTGCAAGTCGGCGTATGCAAATAAAACGCGTGTCATTAGTAGCTGATACGACAGTTTTTTCTTGCCAATAATAATTCAACGCCAACTCTCGCTGCGGTGCAGCGTGCGGAAAAAGCATAAGCTGAGATCCTCGGTCGTCGGCGTAGGTTCTTTGAACCCGCTTGGCATCGATACTCGATTGCTCGAGTCGCTTATTGATCGCGCAGCACGGTAAATCATTGCTCGTCCTCCATCGACCACGAGAGACAGCGGATCCGCGCGCGGTCGTTGAAGAATTTATTGGCGCAGATGTTCGACGCGCCAAACTAGCAACGCGGTCGATTCAACTCGTTTCGCTCGCCACGTCATGTACTCTCGTAACAAGTATTTTTCCACAACTTTTTCTCTCGTTCAAATTTTCGCGCGTGGCACTAGGCAAACACACGCCTCTCTCGACGTTCTGTAATTAATTTTCTCTCTCTCTCTCTCTCTCTCTCTCTCTCTTTGAGATTCGTCGAGTCTCGAGTGAAAAACGCGTTTTCCAGAAGCAAAGCGACTCGAAATCAAGTAAAATCCGAGTAAATTTCGCGCTGAAATTATAGAGATTCGATGACGCGATACTCAAAACAGAGAACGAAACTCGGAGTCACGCCCGTCGACGATTCGCCCGTGTAATTCGGAAAATTCGGCGAGTGTAATTACGAAATTAATAAACGGTCAGTGCTGAAAATCGTGGACGGAGAGGGCAATAATTGCCAAGTGTATTAATAATAAAACGGCGTGTATCGCGCGGACAACGCAGACGCGAACGTCGTGACGTCGTGTTAACACTAGAACTACCGACAGTTAAGACGATGTTATTTCTATCAAAATTATTTTGATTTCTAACAAATAAAAATAAAATAAAATTCACTATATTATTTCTTTAGTTATCACTGTAAAAGTCATTGCATCGTTGCGGAGAAAAAATTGTAACACGAAATAGAAATTTTAAAATAAAATTGCATAAACCAGTCATTTTGACTGGTGTGGTAGTTCTAGTGTTAATATCGCGACGAGTGCTGGCGATTTTAATAAAATCTCGTCGTCGGCGCAGATCCGAGCGACAACGAGAGGGCAGGCTGGCTGGCCACGAGCGACAAACACGCTCGATTGTTCTCTCGCGGCCGCTTCTTTCGTTCTTTCTGGTTTTATCGCCAATTTCCCTTACTCCCGCATCTTTCTCTCCGGCGATTCGAGCTGATTGCGAGAAGAATTCGCTATCCGATGTTTTCCCATCATCGAGCCTCTCTATCCCCCCTCCCCCTCTTTGCTCGACAGAGCACATTGTATCGGAATTGGGACGGATGGAATCCCCATTAAACCGGCGAACCCCGGTTCTCTCCTATAATCTCGACGATTGTTTCTCTCCGTTTCTCGGCTAACAAACCGTTTCTCCCGCGCTCTTTCTCTCTCTCTCTGTCTTTCTCGTGATAGCGCGTCGAACAGACGTGTCGGTTTCAATACCGAGCTTCTCGAGCTAAATTTCGTCGCGAAAAATTTCATTGCCGATCGATTCGTCGAACGATCAGCTTCCGCGACCATTCGATCCCTATCCGTTGAGAAAGTTCAGTTAAGCGAGAATTCTTCTTTCTTGTCGTTCGTGTTCTTCCGTTTCTTTTTCTCAGCATGAGAATAACTAATTTGGTCATTTTTTTTTTTTTTGTAATTTTGACAGAATTTTCCGCGTTGCGCTCGTTCCATATAATGAATAAAATTGAAAAGTGGACAAAAATATTCGCACGCTCGATGTAAATGTTAATTTTAAGCTATATATTCGATAACCAGAATCACCGGCGACTAAATTGATAACATTTGTTGCGAGGAAATTGAAGCGTGGCATATAATTAAAGTACAAGAAAAAAAAAGTTAATAATATAATAAAGAGCACGAGTTTCTGTTGATATATATTTCATTGAAAAATCACTCGAGTATCTGAAAATATCATAAATGTATAAAGAATTTTTCATAGAAAATTATTAATTGGCCATTTCGGCGACTCTGTGTTCCAGCGCAACAATCCAGTTGGAATCCCATTTTAAACTGTAAAACTTTTGTCAACTGGTTTGAGTTTTTCGCTTCCAGAAGAAGCGTTTTCTCGATCTGATCACGCAACAGATAGAGAAGCGAGCTGTGAAAATTTAGCCATCAAGGTCATCGAGAAAGTTTTTTCACGACTAGATCTACCATAACTTCAAAGATCTTTCTTTTTTTACATCAATCGCTCGAAATTTGCTGTGCGATTTCTCTTTTTTTTTTTGCCATTTTATTGGACCTTGAACGGAAGAGTTGAACGAAAATTCAAGAAATCCTAACCTAATTTTTGCCATTCAAGCCCAATTTAATGCATATTAGAAAATGGCGAGAAAATAACAACTTCTTTCCGAATGAAATTATTACTTCTTCTTACATCTTTTTATTTGCTTCTTTGTATTAAAACGGTAATTCCAAGTTTCACTGCGATTCTCTGATCTATCTAACAAACTTGTTTCCGAAGGATCTTTATAAATATTAAAGAGATAACTCTTCGTTTGAATCATTCGCCTTGCACTTCCACTATAATCAGACCTCTTTGTCTTAATAGAATTCTCTCTATTTTTAAGACAAAGTCAACTTAATTGTTACACGACTGTTTTTCTTTTTTTTTTTTTTTTTACGGAGTTAAAACTGCAGGCA
The DNA here is from genome assembly GCA_032399595.1 of Tetragonula carbonaria. NCBI lineage: Eukaryota > Metazoa > Arthropoda > Insecta > Hymenoptera > Apidae > Tetragonula > Tetragonula carbonaria. The sequence goes on along the minus strand of JAUCRC010000007.1, from coordinate 1,465,764 downwards.
GTTCGTCGAGCGTGCGAACACGTTCTTCCGCTTGAGAATGTATTTTAAGAAAATGGAAAGACGTAACCTAACCTAAGCTAAGCTAAGCTAAACCTAACCTAACCTAAACTTAATTGAAACCTAACCTAAACGTAATCTTAGGTTCATCACGCTGAATTGGATCTCGAGCTTGTCAGTTGAGTGTGAATATTCCGTCACACACGCATAAATATCGTATACACGTGTCAAAGGCGCTATCTCGAAAATTACGTTAGCGAACGCGAACGCGAACGCGTTTCACACGTTGGAGAAAATCGCCCCGGCACACCACACGTTGCATTAAATCAAGGTTCGCGGCGGTGCGAATTTATTACGTTCTAAAATTTTCCGGGGCCGTCATCGCGAGGAATTAAATTTGTAACGTTGTCAAGTTGTCATTCGCCGGTTTCAACGGCCACATTTCAACGTCCGCCGCCCAAGCGTATGCAAATGAACTTGGGCGAAACTTCATAGATCCGCGACAGTTCAATTACTTCACGGCGCGGCTTTTATAATAGCCGCCTCGTATAATAACGTGCGACACGTCAACGCGCGGAGAATTATATTATTTTCAAAATTATTAGCACAATTCCGCGGCAAGCGTCAATTCCGGCTGAACTGCATGATGGAATTATGCAACCTGATACTGTAATGAGCGGCGAGCTGATGATATACAGTAATATTTCGATGGTAACGCGGTTACAAGACGCGTAAACGAGGGGAAAGGAAAATGAAAGAGAGGAAGAGTGAAGCTAGTCTTCTAGAAGACCTTGACTCTCGATGACTCTTCGTGCTCCTCTTAATCCCGCGTTAACAGTGTAAATAACGTATATAGTACAAAGTAACAATAAGATGCATAATATAGATAAGAGAAAATAGGTTGTTACATCTTGTTTAGAAAAGAGCTAATGGAAACGAACTGGAGCGGAATCTGTCTTCTCTCTCTCTCTCTCTCTCTCTCTCTCTCTGACTCTTAAGCGTCGCCTCGTGAATGGCGCTTGAAATAGCTTCTGTGTTACTTTTAACAATCCCTGATATATCAGGCCGTGATATTATTCATACCAGCGATAATTACCGCAATTAACGCTCCTTATCTTGAATAATAACGTCAATTTTGTTTTAATTTTCAAAGCGCTGTTGCGAGCCGTTTTAATTTATGGAACTTCATCGTGCGCGCGTGGCAATGGAAAATTCCCCGGACGAAAGTTGTACTTTTAATTTTTCACTGCGCACGTTTGTTGCGCAAGGTTACGTTCAAAATTCGAAGGTGAAAACTTCGCAGCACTATATCGACTCGACGCAATTTTCTATCGGAAAATTGTTTCCCATAATCGTTTCCAATAATCGCAGAAATAATAAGCACGAGTTATATAATACGGACAATAATACACACTGTACGCTTATTTTACGCGCGCACGTTACGTATTTATAATGCATAGTTGGTTTTTCGATAAAACCTGTTGAGCATCGACTATCATATTCTGTTTCGAACGTATATTTAATTCAATGTCACGTCACACATCATATAAATCGTTTTGATTCAGCTTCAAAGCTCAGCTGTGAAGTTAGTTCAACACCACGTGCGTGTTCCTTTCGATCATTTTCGACTCGTGTGCATTTCTCTAGAATTAAGTAGTATTCGCGCTAAGCATTTTCAGATGATTTTCGTTTGCTGAACTGACGACCGAGCGAGTAGGATTAAAATGTAAATTAATTCGGCGGTCGTCGACACAAGTTTTGACACATTTTTCGGGAAACCGAAGAGGAAATCGCCGAAAATAGAAATGGTCATACGAATGGCCGTCGCGAGGAACACGGTATTTTCAGAACGACGCGATATTATTTGCACGGCGGAAAATAGTTGGAAAAAGAAGGAGGAGGGAAGGGGGGTGGAGTTACTCGCAGAGAGCTCTCCATTCTTCCCTCCGCAGTCTTTCACGTGCTCCTTTTCCCGCGAGGGCCATAAACGCAGAAACCATAATGCACCGCCGACAAAATGAGCAGTTAACCCCGATTTAGCCTGCGCTTGCGCAGCCGTCGACCATTAAATAATAAATCAATAACGCTAGCTAATAATACACAGATTTACCAAGGCCCGCAAACAAAGATACTCGGCTGCGAGCGATCGGTGCAAAACAAACTCAGGGAGGGAGGGGGGGGGGATCGGAATCGGTTCGCGATCCCCCTCTTCATTCGAATCTCTCGAATTTCATTTGTTTCGATTTCTTCTTTCCATTCTTCTTCCTGTCTTTCGTATGTTGTTCTCTCTTTGCGTGCAAATGAAAGGCGAATTTCTCGCGAGAAACGAAAATTTTATTTTACCATTATATATATATATATATCTTTATCTATCTATATATATCTTTATCTACATACATATATTTATCTATATATCTTTATATATGTATATATATATATATATATCTTTTTGTTCGATTATCATCCTTTTCAATACAATCCAGTTCCAAAAACGAGTTGATATTAGCGAAATTTGGCAAATCAATGATTCTGATACTGTCATGGTTCTTCGCCATAATTTCTTACGAGCTTGCACAGCTTTCCCGAGAATAGTACAGCAAAATTACGACGAAAAAATATTCCTTTTTCATTTTCGATTTTGAAATCGACGCTAAGCAAACAACTATCAACAAGATCGTGTGCATTTTCTTTTTGTGAAACAAACATTGTCTTCGACAATAAAGATCACTCATTCACGATCACAATGAATTTTGTGGTTGAAAATGAGGTTAGTTGCATTTTAAAATTTACGCTAAAGGATAACGAAACTAATACACTTCAAGACAGTGTAACCTTTGCAACAAATAGCAAGATTCAGTCCCGAATCGCTAATAACCCATATAGGTAATTGATGCGATTTTAAATAATGAAAATAAAAAGGAAAGAAAAGTTAAGGAAAAAACGCAATTGTTTTCTTTGGCCAATGTAATATATCTAATATATCTATCTCCCCGGTGCTTCCACGAAACGTTTAACGAGAGAAACAGAAGCGATTACGAGAAATCGGACGACGTTGATCTGTTTCTCCCCGGTGCTCGGGCAATTTCTTGAATTGTTCGATCAGTGCCCCATGCAAATTTACCGTGAATTTATAGAGCCATTACGTTGCGAGCTCCTTTTGCCGCTGATCTACCCTCCGAGTCGGGAATGTTCCTTGATCGATCCTGCGTATATACCTCGATACCATGTGATACGCTGTTATTTATGCGTGTCGTTTGCCAGTGATGTGCAAGATCATGAAAAAATATTGATACGGTGTTCGTTATCCCAATTCTCTTCTCTTCTTCTCTCTTCGCGAATTTATTGGGTCGACTAAAAATTATTAATTTCGTATTTTGGTGTAAAAGTGAAACAAGTTCTTTTTCTTGAAGGTGATACGCGCCATTTTGCCATTCTTGAGGTAAAACTGTAATACCGATTTCTACGACGAAAAACTGCGACACGTGATTTTCGAAGTTTCAATCTTACACCATTGAGAGAGTTTTCTGTGAAAACCGAATTTTAAATTTTAATTGAATTTGTTTATGTTATTATTATTTATAATTCATTTAAACTCAAAATGTAATATGCAATTTGCATTAAATATAAATGATATATGTATTGTGTATATTTTATATATATATATATATATATATATATATAAATAATTGATTATACGCAAAATTACTTAAAATTCCAACTTAGTAGCTTACGAATTTGTATTTAAGCTTATTCACGTATTTATTCGTTTATACGCAAAATTACTTAAAATTCCGATTTAGTTGCTTACAAATTGTAGTCTGATGGTGCAAGGTTAGGACTATACGGTGGATGTATTAAAACTTCCCAGCCGAGTTCTCTCAATTTTTGACAGATCGCCAAAGAAATTCGATTGATTAAATCTTTCAGCGTTAAATCATGTGGCCAAATATCGAGCTTCTTTTTGTATTCAGTTTTGCCTAAATGGTTTAAAACTGTTTTGCGATCGATGTTTAGTTTCTTACCGATATCGTGAATGCTAATGTGCCGGTCTTGCTCATTTTCTTCCATGATTTCATCGATTTTTCCAGTGATTGGTCGACCAGAGCGAGCTGCATCTCTGACACGAAGATTTCCACATTGAAAACGCTTGAATCACAGCTTTATGCCACACAAAGTACTGATACTGCATCATGTCCATAAACGTGACGAATTTTTCTAGCAACCCGATTTTTTAGTCGCATTCCTCCATTTTCAAAATGTATCGATATTCTTCTGCAATGTCACTCGCGTATTTTCAAGACGCGATCAATGAATATTATAATTTTTTTAATTACTCTACGATGTGTTAGTTTTGAAATACACGCAAATACTGCCAGATCCGATTAATGTTGTCAGACTTATGCTATCTTAAAGCCGTCGATCGGAAGAACACGAAATTACGTTTTACTCGATTCAAATATTATTACGTATAAAAATTGTCACAGGAAATGTGACTTTCTCGCACGTGCAGGTGATAAAAGTTATTAGAAAATTAAAGTTAACCTCACTGTAAAGAAATTTTTAAAAATGTGACTTTCTCGCACGTGCAGGTGATAAAAGTCATTAGAAAATTAAAGTTGGTCTCGCTGTAAAGAAATTTTTGGAAATGTGATTTTTTCACACGTCGAGGTGATAAAAATTATTAAAAAATTAAAGTTAGTCTCGCTGTAAAGAAATTTTTTTAATAGTTTCTTTAAGCGATCGCCGCTGAATGGTCGACGGATTTCGTCGAATAATGTTGCGAGGAAAAAAAAGAAAGAGAGAATCGCGGTAACGGGAAGTTGCTAGTTAATTAATGTGCCGCTGCTACCCGGTTTCAATAATAATTATAGCCCTCTATCGTTCTGGCTCGGTCGTGTTTTTCATCCAGGCGTAATCACCGCATCCACGGGCGGTGATCCTTGGATGAAAGAAAGAAAGAAAGAAAGAAAAGAACGAGGGAGGGGGAGAGAGAAAGAAAAAGGTGCAAAGGAAAAAATGGTAAAAGGGAGGAAAAAGTTGGCCAGGTTGGCCCGTGTAGACGAGGTTTGCTGGCAATTACGCGAAATTAGCAGGCCGCCGATCGATCCTTCGATCGATTATCTCGTTCTCTTGGCTCTTGGATGTATTTCGAGCTGCCGATTCGCGGACCAAAGCTGCCCGTTGTCGATGCAAAACAACAGATGCCAGATGCGCGATTTATATTCACCAGCAAGCCCGTACTTTACTCGGCCGTCGACGTAGCGAAATAGAACGGCTGCAATTTCCTGTTTCCTTCCTTCCTCCCCCCTCCCTAATTGAATTAATTAACGAGCTGTGGTAATTGAATTAATTTCGAGCTTTGAATTTTCCGACAGTCTAATCTCTATCTAGTTCTTGATTTTCCCTTTGCGCGAAGAATAAGAGAACTCTGCATGGCTGGGAGAATTTTCTCGCGACAATCCTTGATTTTTTTCTCCAAAGGAGTTTGATCTTCGATGAACCAATAACAAGGTTAAACGCAGGATTACTTTCCTTACTCTTGAAGATTGTAGGTCAGGATATATTTCCGGCCACGGGTGTAAAGATATCACATCAATGGTTCGTTCGAAATGAGAATTCAGAAATTTACGCTTTGGCTCGTTACAATTTTTCACGGTGCCGTTTTGCTTTATCCGAAGATCGAGCAGCGTTGCATCAGCGTTCAAAGCGAAATGAAAAAAATCGGAGCGCAAGTGCCGATTACTGGCAATAATTACGTTACATTTTGTATTAATTCGTACCTCGCTTTGCGTCGATCGCGTTGAAAATTTCGTCGGCGATCGTTTCGATGTTCCTTCAGGCAAACACACACATACAGACACACACACACACACACAACACAGATGCAAGAAGAAAGATGCTCCGAGGCAGACGTTATCCACGGAAGACGATGTTTCTCGTCGAGAGGGACAACTATTAAGCTCTCTGTGGCCGCGATAGCGTACGCATCGGCCATTAACCGAATCGCTAAAGGACCATAAAACCTGTTTTCCCCCGTTTGCCAGAGGACACTAGCTTGTAGAGACTAGATATGTCTGCTGGAAGAAAATCAGGGCCGATTTGCACGGTCGTTTGTCGTTATTCCGGCGGCGAGCACGGCGGTTTGCATCACCGGAGAGCGATTGATAAGCTCCTTGGAAACAAGAGAGGCTGACACTGAATGGGGTGGTTTCTCCAGCACCTGGGACCGCGGTCGTAAAGTTGGCAGTGAGCCTTGTTTATTGGCTCCCGGCTGCTCGCAGAGATCTCTTTTATTTGAGCCACGACCGGCAAAGAAACTCGGAAAAATTCCATTTGCGGCGGAAGTAAATAAAGCGTTAAATTTTCGCTTCGAATTATGTCGTTTCTACGGGTTAAGCAACTCTCTAAATTCTTCGCCGGAGGAATTGCATTTCTCTCTCTCGCGAGAGAGAGAGAGAGAGAGAGAGAGAGAGAGACTGAGAACGTTGGTTCGCGTGTTGCAATTGAATCTACCGAATAAAATGCTCGCAATAGTCGCGCTCGCATGTCCCGGAGTTGGTTTAATCGCGTCTCGCGACCCATTCGAATTACCGGCGTGAATTTCCGCCCGGGGAAAAACCATCTCCACCGCCATTTATAGTCCGCGCCTAGCCACGCAACAACTTCTTTCAATCAATCTGCTTTTTCTCTTTTTTTTTTTATCGATATCCGAGATTCGTTGAACCAGAGATGACGATTTCTTAATTGTTCGTTGGTTTTTCTAGTTATTGTTTTTGTAAAAAAATAGTTACGTAACCACTGCTCTTAAATTAGAAGAACTGAAAGATTTTTATCATCTGTCTCAATTATAAAAAGTGTTCCAAGAATTTTGAGCAAAACTTACTAATTTATTATTAATTTGGAATTAACGAGTGGACGTATCCTTTGTTCTCATGAATGACGCGCGTAATTTGAAAATTTTTATCATCTACAGAGAGAGAGAGAGAGAGAGAGAGAGAGAAGTATCACAGAAAAGGGAAGAACCTCATTTCTTTACTCTTCCAAGCTTCCGAAAAAGAAAAAAAAATGTAAAACATTTTTGGATTACTTAACGAAGCTTTTGCCATGTCGTAATGCAATCAGTGTTTAAATCATAAACCTCTAAGAAGCTTCTTCGGGAAGAATAAAAAATTTGCCTCAAAAAAAAATTCGCAAAGGGCGATTAAAGTCGACGAGGAGATTTTTACTATTTTCGCTATCTTGAATAAAGAAATTTTCTTACTGAAATTTCCTACTCGTGCGACCAGGTCTTTAATCTGTTTTCGTTCGTTGCAGTTGTCGTCAAACATTCAATGTGGAATTATATAACGTATATCATTTACAGGAAGCAGCGATAGCTCTGTGTCAACCTTGTTGACAATCAATATGCAAGCCCCTGGAAGCTTTTTATCGAGTGTGTAATCGCGCGTTCCGTATCATTTGTCGCATTATAAATATTTGCTTGATACTTTCATTAATTTCACCGTTACCTCGAGAACTGTTTTATCGACCGATTACCGCGACTCGCAAATTTGTCTCGCTCGTTTCTGCGAAAAGAAAAAAGAAAAATAAAAAAACTGTTTTCTTGTTTGTTTCAATCACGAGCAACGCGAAAAGGAATTTTTAATTCATCTCGGTCGTGTGGGTAAGGTTCATCAGTTTTTTTTTTCTTTTTGTTACCTGTGGCCAGTGACCATTGCCATCGAGAGAGAAACGTACGTGCATAACCTACGTTTACGTTCACTGTAAGAATTCACGCTATGCAAACGTTATCAAGCGGCACCGGGGCAACGCGAGTCGCGATAATCTTATCTGCTAATACGTACATTGTCGTTGATAGCCGTGCGAGCTCGTTCGTAGCGAGGTCTCATCGTAAAAGGTCTGGGAAAGATCGCGATTCTAGCGGAAACAAATCTGCCCGACGCCGTAAATATTCATACAAACGTTTTACGGGTTTTAGAACGTTCGCTCGTATTTCAGCCGCGAGCAGGCAGCGCGGCGTAACATCGTCCCTCTCGTGCCTCGTTGCCTCGCGGCAATTGCTGGCACAATTTTCGATTCGTTTTCATTAACCGCGATTTATTATAGAATCCCGTTTTGCGTTTTGCGTTTTGCGTGCGCGCGTGCAAAATAACATTTCTTTTTTCGTCGCGAGAGATTATCGCAACGTCGCGTGAAAACGTGAATCACTCGCAATCGGGGCGAAACCAATTGGTTGAAACGTAAGCGACAACATCGAATAAGAATCGTTCGTTTCGAAGAGAGAAAGAGAGAGAGAGAGAGAGCGTGCGCGATTAATTAAAAATCTTATCTTTCGGATTTGCTCTTCTTGCGACCTATCCATCGATCGCTTTCTCATAGCAGCGAAGAATTAATCAGCCTCTGTTGATCCCACGGAGGCGAGAGAATCGTTGGAAATGGCACGATGCACGGAGGAACGATGCGAAACGAAACGAAATCGGACTCGATCTCGACACCGATCGAGCAATCATCGTGCCGCGCTGGCTGGCTGGCTGGAAGTGATCCACGGGATCGCCGTGAGCGATCGTCTTCCGCGTACCTGGAATCCATCGTCGAAGAGAGAGAATTCTCTCCGCGGGTTGAACTCGGCTGATTCTTTTTTTCTTTTTTTTCTTCTTTCTTTCTTTCTTTCTTTCTTTCTTTCCCTCCTTCGATCCGAGGCGTTTTCGACGTGCACATACACGTCGGCGTAACGGCTCTCGTTTCTCCGCACGAGACGATTACCAGGCCGTGCAATTTATGCCGGGCAAAATGACTGCAATCTGCGGCTGATCCAACGTTGCGAAATGGTTGCCTGTTGGACTCTGTCTGGCTCGTTGCCGGGGCCGGGTCCCGCGGCTCACGGCCCCCACACAGTTTCTGCCAGTCCAAATTCGCATGCACAAAAGTGCAAAACAGCCGAAGGAAACGAGCGGTTCGTGATCGGCCGCCGTTAACGTTTCACTTTTCGTGGTCGAAAATTATTCCATCTCCTCCTTCTTCGTCCTTCTCTCTCTCTGTTTCTGTTCTGCGTGCTCGTGCACGCCGGACCATTTCTCTCCCCTCTTTCTGACCGATCGCGCGTTGCCTCGGCCGATAATATCGTGTGCAGCAAACCTCGCCGCAGATAGAGACCGCTCTCTCTCTGTAGAGCCGTAATGGACACGAAAATTGATCGCCGGACGCGAACGATCTTGCGAATAGGATTATTGATTTGCGACGGCGCGCGTTCGAGTTGCGCCGTTTTCGACGTTGCGAGTCACTCTCGATGCCGATACTACTTCACCGCTATCGTCCCCTTTCGTCGTTACGTGTTTTCGCTCGTTTACGCGTTAAGCCATTGACTGCCAACTGCGAGATATCTCGTAGTAAGCGTATGTACGTAGTAAAACTGCCGACTACGGGATATCTCGCTAGTTTGCGCTACAAGTTTAGATTGATTGCAATTGTTATAAAAGAAAATGTCTTTGTTTGTTACAATTTTTATTGAAAAAGAAAAACACTACGTGATATCTCGTAAGCGGCGGGCAGCACAGGAATCTTATTCAGTGGCGTTATTCTTTTTCACTAAGTAAAAATTACTGTAAATGCCATTTCAATGCTAGATCTGTAACTGAGTATCATTATATTTTGGAAAATTTCATGGTTTCTTTAAAATAAAATTTTGGCTCCCAGGGCAAGACGCTCTAAATTTGCCTGGCAGTCAATGGGTTCAACCGAACGCTCGTGCTTCCAAGATTGAAAGTAACTATGAAACTAGGGGAAAGTCTCTAGACATGGAGACCCCGCGTCGTCGCGACGAACCAACATGTCCGATGACTTCTTTTTTCCAAAAGGCGATCTGTTAGACCGCGCGATTGAAAAAAAAAAAAACTCGAAAATCTAAACTAAGCTGGTTGATAATTGTTTTTTAACGCGTAAAGAGGCTCGCAGCGCCGACAAGATTAACCCATTGACTGCCAACTACGAGATATCTTGTAGTAAGCGTATAGCAAAACTGCCGACTACGGGATATCTCACTAGTTTGCGCTACAAGTTTAGATTGATTACAATTGGTCAGGGAATATTTTCTATTGCCGGTTGAGTTAGGAATTATTAGAAAGGATGAATAAAAATTTAATATAGCGTATAAAACATATTTAATATTACTTTCTATTATAAAAATAATAACTTAGACTATTCGGTCATAACATATTAAATATTTTTATATATATTAATTATATATTTATTTTTCAATAAAAATTACTGTAAATGCCATTTCAATACTAAACCTGTAACTTAGTATTATTATATTTTGGAAAATTTCATGTTTTCTTTCAAATAAAATTTGCCTGGCAGTCAATGGGTTAACCGCATTTTTTTACCGTTTTTTTTTACCGTTTTTTCCTTCCCCGTTCAGAACGCGTCAATCCTTTCGCGATTTGAAATGGTAAATCGAATCCTTTGACAACAGGTCGGTTTCACTTTCGAAGTCGAATTCTTTTTCAGGGCCATTTCAGATTCAGTCCATTAACACCTACGCCAGATTTACGTGACGCTATTCGGTAGTATTTCACTTTTTCTAACACAACGTATAATATTTTCATTCGAATCTTTAATTGTTGAATACAGTTGTAGACTCTCTATATACGAGAATTTTTCTCGTATAACGCGAATAATAATATGAAGCAATATGTTTGAAATGGTTGTCACGTCAACCTCGATTTTCTATATTTTGACAAGTAGGACAATTTTTTTTTTTTTTTTTTTTAGAAATAAATAGCATGTATACGCTGCACGCGTATTACTGACACGTATTATGTAATAAAATCTTTTTTTATTTCGTGTTTAACCAAACAAATTTATTGTTTAAATGATCTGAAACTATTGAAGTAAATTTTTAAACGCATTTTAAGGAGATTCTTGTATTTCATTACGTAGCGCGTTACATACAAGAGCCTGCTGTAGTGCTTTTTTTTTTCTTTTTATTAAGTAATATTATCCAGCTAGCTGTGATGTTCAACATTTTTTTGTACAATCGACGATATTCATTCTAATTTACTTACTCGAAACTTATTCGAAGCACTTCGAATCACTGGCGACCACTATGGCCACATCGAGGAAACCATCTCCCGTCACAACATAGTGACCAACATAATAGTCAACGTGTTAAGAGTTTAGGTAACAAAGCGACGACTTTGAGAACGTTGTCAAAGAGAGAAAATAATACCGAGTTAATAAGCGCACTTTTAGAAGAGTGCTCTGGCACGGTTTGTCAACAGCGTCGCAATTAGGAGTTTGATGACGCATTTGTGTCATCGAATGCGGGCCTCACGGCTATAATCTATTTAAAACCCGTCGTGCGTCGGCTATGGATCACTGATCGTTAACCGCACATTTTTTAACTGGATAGAATCACCAGATGATGTTGATCTAGTATCTATTTTCATGGATCTATTTCCATTGGTTTCTGACCTTTAATGCTCTGTGTTGCAAGAGTTTCACGATTCATTAATATTAGTTAATATTTTTTACGAATATATGGATATTGTTATTTTTTTCTTTCTGATTGATTTATTTTTGTTGTACACCACGAATCTTATTTTATCTTACTATCCTAATCCCGTTTTGTACACCTAAATAATGGTAATTTATATATATATATATATATATATATATATATATATATATATATGTAAATTATACATATATCTAAGATAACAAATTCTCATGATACATATATACATAATGTTAATAATATAGATGATGTGTACTACATACAGTTTTATTCTTCTTAGGGCCTATAGTGTTTCTACTTATATCAGTACATACTTGACTATTCTTACACTTGTTCAATCCAATTCATTCAAGTCATCTCCTCTTTCATTCGTACCTATAGAATGCTCTCATTTCCATAGATTCTTTCACTTATTTATATATTCTTTTTGATTTTTATCGCAAAAGCTTGTTCTATTACGTTTCAAATATTTCTTTTTTAGTTGGTCGTATAAGAGGCACTTTAGTGGCAAATTGAGCATATTTCTTCTTTTTGTTATTGTTCGTTTTATCTGTCGTTTGTCGATATACTGATATATTCTTCTTCCTGATAATTTTAGTTAGCTATTGTCCTTATTGCTGTTAGTGGTATTTTGTACTTTGTTCCTCTTCTAGGTTATGTACTTGTATATTGTACCATGTGTAGAGTTTTCCGCTCTTTCTATGCCTGTTCCTTTATTTTCCTCTCCCCTTGATCTTATTACGTTCCCCGCGATAAATTCTATTTCTTTTACGTTCTATTGTGTGTGTAGCCTCTCGAAACCTGTTTCCTTTTTTTTTCTATTATTCCTTCGAGTTTCGTGCACCAGTTGTATTTTTGGCTCGCTTTCCCATTTTCTCGTTGATTGTCCATTGTTACCAGTTTCCTGTATTGGATTTCTGAATATGTGTCCACGAATAGATACGAATCTCCGAAAACAATTGGACACACTTTTTGAAAGACGACGTAACCTTTTATTCGCATTTGACAGCGACAGAAATAACTCGGGATCTTCATTCAAGCGGCGCACTCTATATGCGCAAAGTTAAACTTCCGAGCACGATGCGGTTACGGACTTTAAAGTCCAATCGAACTTGCCGTTGCTCGTGTTTAATCCCCCGAACGACAGACTTATCTCTTCGATTTAAAGTTGGATCGCGTATAATGGAAGAACAAAGAAAGAGAGAGAGAGAGAGAGGTGCGCACCACCGGCGAAGCATCGGGCTCGCGTAGCTTCGTTTTATAGTTAATCGCTCTTTATCGAACCAATCGGCCGCAGTTTCCGCGTAAATTATTGCTGTCATAAATTTATCACGGAGCGGTAATTATCGGGGTGAAGCCATCCGTCGGAATGGCCGCGAATTACGAGCCAATTCCAATTGGTACGCCTCGGTGTATCTAGCGTTGCGGCCTGCCTTCGACGATTTATCACCCGTGATCTTCGTTTCTTCTCTTTCTCCCCTGTACCATCCACTCGGCATCGCTCTCTCTCTCTCTCTCTCTCTCTCTCTCTCTCTCTCTCTGCCCCCCCCTCATATTCTCCCCATCCTCGGTTTAACAATTTCGATCGCTTTGCGAATACTCGCGATTGTTCGCCCGCGCAATTACGCCCGGCGACTGAAATACCGACGGTGGAACGATTATACCGACGAGACGCAGACGTTCTCGAAGGAGAATCGAATAAATCTGAGCTGAAACGTAATCTCCAGTTTCTCGGCCGTTGTGCCTGTATATACAGCGCTCTGACGTGAGTAACGTTGCGTAAACTTTGTGCAGTGCTGCCTTTGTGCATCGGGTACATTCGAATTGCGGGAAGTCGCGGCGATTCAAAGCGCTTGAAATCCAATCAATGTGAAATCCGTCGTTTTACTCGCGACTTGAAAACGTCTTCCCGTTTGATCTTGCCGTTCGTCTTGAATCTGCGCGCGCGCGAGTCGCAACGTTTTGTGGAAGAAACGATCGCGAGATGTTGCCGTTTCAAGAGACAAGACGCGTGGCAATGTACAGAGTGGTTCATTTATCTCCGAATTGTACGAAGAATATTTTTCGAACGATGCAGAAAATATTTTTTTGGAGGTTATGTTTCTTTTATTAATATTTCTTTCCCATACAACTGTGTACTTTTTTTTTTATTATACATCGTGTAGCTGGCGAAAGAAAGTTTAGATATGTGCAGAATATGACCTTGAAATGGCATTGATGATAGATTGAAAACTCCAAAAATGAATGACCTTGGGAAAACTATTCTTATAGGTCATAGACCTTTCAATATATATACCATTCGTATTCAGGCAAGAAATATTTTTCGCATCGTTACAATTGGAAAGGATGTTTCATAGATGAAATGGACTCGCTTGAATGGACCATCCTGTATATTGCAGCGGACAAGTCTCTGTGCGAAGAGTAAACTGTTCGTAGATCGTTGGTAAGTATAGTCCACGCGCCAGCGGCATTCTCAAGCTCAGACACATGCACGGATATGTCTCGAGGGTTATGGGAATTTGACCGTTCTTGTCAACAGCACGCGCGTCAAAGGATATTGCGATCTGAATATATAAAGGAAAAAAGAAAAAAAATAAATAAAACGTTTTCGTCACATTCCGTGCGTGTCGTCTTTTCGCGTTTCTGTTTTTAATAACACAATCCAGCGAGGTTTCGATATAGCGTTTCAAGCTTTGACTGAAGATCTTTACACATAATATGTCACACGTTTAATCTTTCGCGTTGGTGGAAATTTTTCGACGCATAAAAAAATTTGTCTTGGTTTAAAAAAGTTTAAAAAAGTTTAAAAAAAAAACTGGTTTTCGAATTTTTAACTTCAATTCTTCAATGTTTTTTTAATTCCGGGTTTTTTTTTTTTTTTGACCCATACCGACACTCTATCCTATCTCTTCTCCAGGTGGGAATCTTTATTTAAAAAGCGAATGATTTTAATTTTAAGTGGAAGAAAACTAGCTGCCTCAACACGTTGACGGGCGTTTACTTTATTATTTTTTTTTTTTAAGTATCAAGGAATTTAAAAAAATTGAAGAATTGAAATGAAAAATTCGAGAATTAATAGACTGAACTAAAGAATCTTTCCATGCTATGATATATCAAATAATATATCATACATAATCAAACTTCAGCCGTTTCTAAAATACGTGAAACTCTCATGTTAACATTTCTCTGCGTTTTATTTATCTGTGCCATCTAAATAAAAAACGCACCGGTGTTAAGAGGAATGAAAGCTACGTAAATGAGAGAGGTCGCCGTCATTATTGTACACACTCATTCAGCTTTTCTCTTTTTGCTCCTCTCTCTCTCCCAAGTCCACTCGCGATGACAACGAGCGAAACTTTCGAAAATAGGAAGCGTTTCCTGCGGAAAGAGTCACGGCGAATAGCAAGTAGTTGCAAACACAACAGGTGCAGCGCAGCCCGTAGGGCAAGAATAATTGCCCGATTCGACAAGGTTCCCGCTTCGGGGTGGGAGAGGAGCTGGTCGTAAAAGCTGACGTCGGTTTCGTCGGCGGCGGAATTCGCTTTACGACGACAAGCAGCTTAGCCCAGCCTCTTCCACCGATATAATTCATCCACCGTGCGCCTCTCTTTATTCCGTGCAACATGTCTCGACGCACTTTGCGCGCCAACTGAGAACGGCTGGAACCTCTTCCTCCTCGCGACCTTTATTTATGGAATCGCAGCTGCGTTGTTGAATCCGTTGTCGTAGCTTTGCTATAGGGAAATGAGTCATTGGCTTCGAAAACCCTCGAAAAGATTCGTCTTTCCACAGAAACGCTATCGAAAAGATAGTTGCTTAACCCATTGACTGCGAACTACGAGATATCTCGTAATAAGCGTATGTACCAAAACTACCGATTACGGGATATCTCGTAGTTTGCGCTACAAGTTTAGATTGATTACAATTGTTATAAAAGAAAATGTCTTTGTTTATTACAATTTTTATTGAAAAGAAAAAAACACTACGCGATGACACTCGTAAGCGGCGGGCAGCACAGGAATCTTATTCAGTGGTCAGTCAAAATTACTGTAAATGCCATTTCAATACTAGATCTGTAACTGAGTATCATTATATTTTGGAAAATTTCATGGTTTCTTTGAAATAAAATTTTGGCTCCCAGGGCAAGACGCTCTAAATTTGCCTGGCAGTCAATGGGTTAATTGTTTCTCGTTTGTTGCGTGACTTGTGGCTCCCGAGATGTCGTAGAAAAATATACATCCCTTCGTGTTTCTTTTTTTTTTTTCCTCGTGAAAATGTTACGACGTGATCCACGAGGGTACGAATTTTCCCCGCTCGGCGACTACCTCGAGCGAGGGTGGTTATGCGACCACCACACGTGCAGAAACTACCCTCGAATTCTTATTTTCCGCGGCTTCCAGTCCCGCAGATTCTCGCTCATGGTTCCGCGAATGTTGATACATCAACAGACGAGGATTTTGCGCCTCGAATCCGGGATAAGAAGGTGGCGTGGTCCTCGACTTTGGGCGAGATTTGCGATGCGAAATTCCAGACTCCTTTCTCGCGCATCCTGGATTAAAGTGAATACAACGATACTTTACGCCTTCGTTTCGATAGAAAAATATTCGAAATTGGCAATGTTGTCGATGAAGTTGGCAAAATGTTCGACTACCTTGGTAAAGCAAGCGAAATTACGAAACGGTGAAATTCAAGCTTGTTGGGTGGTCCCCCTCCCCCCTCCGCCCTGTACTCCTCGACAAATTCAATCGTCGAGGTAAATTAACAGCCCGAGTAGATGGCAAATTTGTCTTACCGAAGACGGGCAAAAGTAATTACTCGGGGAATTTTCGTAGTTGATCAGCGGCCACGCTTACTCTCGATTACCGCATGCGACAAAACTGATGACAACGGAAGCCTCGGAAGCGTAGCAATTTCACCCCGAATCACGGTTGCAAACCTTCGGAAACCTTTCGCCGCGATAATTAATCACATCGAATTCTCCGTCCGAAGAATTCCATGTGAATTCCAAACTGTACCGACTAACTCGACTAACTCCCGAAAATATGTTTGTGTGCATATGTTTCATAATTCATAGCTTCTCTCAGTGACAAAGAGATAGAAGGGAGGGAAGGTGGTACCAGAAGGCGAACAAATCGAATCCGGCGCAAATTAGCGCGAACGTGGGTGCGCGAATTCGTCTTGTTGTCACGAGAAATAATTGCCAGGAGGATTCCTATGGAGCAGAGCGGGATCGGCGGACGGGAAAGGCGAGCCTTCCCCCGGGGGTTATAATGCCCGGGATGAAGCGCCCCGAGGTTATTAGTTTAGGAAGCTGCAAAGTACCCCGAAACAAAGTCACCTCTCTGTCCCTCTACAAGGTAATCAATATACAAGCGGGCGACCCTGCCTCCGTTTCAGCTCGTTGATCCGACCGGCGAAGATCCCTTCGTCGAATTAGTTGCTTGCAAAGCACCGCTGTCGGGGGTTTCGACGTCAGAGAGCGATAGGTGATAAACCGTCTTTCCTTTCGACGCGACGTGACTCTTTGGTGACTCTCCTCTCCTCTCCTCTCCTCGGGTTATGCCCGTGTTTCCAGATTAATTGCGGAATTTCAATTACTCTGCGCACCGTGTGCCAAATGAAAATGCTAACGAGGTAAAAATGCAACGATGCTTAACGCCGCGCCAGATTGAACGCGTTAATCGCGCAAACGATGTCGGCCGAACGATGGTTCCACTACCAACGTGAAACAACGCCAAAAGACCTTTCCAACCGCCGTTAATGCAAAAACGCAGTCTTTACGCAGTCTCTCCCTCCGGATTACATTTATTGAATTTTCTTAACACATATCCGTCCGCATGACGGAAATTCGTCATTTGTATATTGCAGTAAATAGTCGATTGTTGTTTTGTTAAATTAAAACGTATAATTTTTTACCAAACAGAGATAATTCTACGAAAAAAACTGATTTCAGCTTCAGTTGCGTCGTATAACGGGTGCAAACGCAAAAAAAAAAAATTAATTTAAAAACGTATCAGTCGGTACTGCGTATAGAAAAAGCTTATTCAAAGTTTAAGCACTTGGGTGTTCGGATATTTAAGAAATTTCAGGGATATTACCGTTAATTTTCTTAACCTGTTTTTATCAAAATCAAATAATAAAGTAAATCTAAAATGGAGAACGAAAAAGAAATATCACATCCACTGCAATACCAACAAACATTTCTAAAATATCACCATCAGAATCGATTTCATTAAAACCAACCAAAGCGTACACCAAAATTCGACCCACCTGGCAGACTTAATTGTGATTTACGTAAACATAAATGCGTTAAAAAATAGTGACTGCAGGAAAGACGAAACATCCTTTAAAATGTTGCAAAGTTTGTAAAGTTCACAACAGAAAAAGTAGAACTAGCTACGTATGTGACTTTTGCAACATTCCCCTTCATACTGGAACATGTTTCGAACAGTGCCATTCGTTGAAGAACTATTAATTATTGATAAAATTAAAGTTTCGAAAATAATTTACTTTGTCTAATAAAATAATGAGTATGTTTTCAGTAATTCATTTCAACTTTTTTTTTTGTGGATTTAATTTTTATTTAACTTCAGAAAGAAAAAAAATCGAAAATAAAGGTGTATATATAAATACAAATTCATTTTATTTCATTTTCCAAAATTTCACTGAAAAATATATATGACTTTTTAAAAGTTAGGTTGTTTTCATATAAAGCATATCGTTTCTATAAATAGTGTCAAAAAATGCCGGCCAATTTGGACAATGGCGGTGCAAATAATGCCGGACGGATATGTGTTAAAGCAAAGGAAACCTGATTGTACAGATTTTTCACCATTTCACCCTCTTGCCTAATCAAGATTTTCTACGAATTCCTCTTCTCAAGCAATCGCAATAGAAATAAAACGTGACGTTGTTATTATTAATTAATAAATAGAAAACGTAATGATACTTGGACAAATAATGATAATAAAACAATGTAATGAAATACTTGTTCAAAAGTATTTATCTGTAATAGCTTGCGGAGTTTCTTAGGGGTAGTTTTATATACACATTCATGTAACAACTATGACAGTTCGTTCGGGAGTGATAGTTAGCAGCAGAATAATTATTATTGCGGTTTAATGGATTGTTGAAACTCACTAAACGTTCACGGTTTCACGGATCAGACGAAATATTCCTTGCGTGGAAGAATTTCAATGTTTGAAAGAAAACTTCTGCAACAGAGTCTGGCGATCGGCGATGGAAATAACAGAATGACAAAAATAACAATGAAATACTACTTCGTTTTCGTGTCAGCCACAACATGATCGATGATAACGTCCGTTAAACGTTGATTGTTTGAAGGATCGAAATATCTCTTGCACGTGAGATAGTAACTTTCGAAAGAAAATTCCCCACTTTTGGAGAAAATTGGCCACTTCGTGAAAAAAAAAAAAAAAAAAAAAACGGAGAAAACTTTGAAGTTCGCGGACAGTGTTGAATTCGTGATTCTCAAGAAAGGTGAATATTATGTCCTGATCTTGCTGATGGAGGGTGGTTAATTCGCGAAGCCTGCACGAGTCGTGAATCGTAATGAATCGTAAATCACCGGGGACGTTTCCAGAAAATTTGCCAAGCAATCCAAGCGATGCAATAACTCGGTCTTCGCTTCGCCAGCGGCGTCGATAACCATTCTCATTTTCGCGGGAGGGGGGGGGGGCCAGTTAGAATTATCGGCGAGGATAAAACACCCCCTCCCCCCTCCTCTGTGGTGTTGGTCGCTCGGCAAACGGTCCTCGAACCACTACTCGGCCCCGGTCTCGCCAAACAAGCGATGTCTGTAGGTAATAAACCGTTCTTCCTTCCAGCTCATCGACGCAGCCGGCGAAATTATGAAACGCCAATTTGCCGCTCCCCCATCGTGGAACATCCATTCGCATGGTTCGCCGCTACAGCTTCTTTACGAGTTTGGTTAATTTATCTTTGATATCGCTCGTTCGTTTTCGGTGCCGAGGCAAAAATTCAGGGGAGAGAGAAACGTTTCAATTTTCGAGCCGGTGTGTGTTTCGAACACTCCGCTTCGTAATAAGCAACGAAAGTGTTCGAACGCGATCATTGTTCGAGTAGTGTCGTTGACTCTCCAACGAATTTTTTTTTTCATTTCGAAGACCTACATGATTCTACATTGAAAAATAAAAATCGAAAAAGGAGAATGGAAGGAAATTTTTCTATTTTTTTTTTTGGAGAAAATCGAGATATTTGGATATTTTTTTCCCAGCAAACTAATAATTAGCGAAAGATTATTCCACGTGGCGATAAATAAATGAGAGAAACGTGGAATAAAATTGTTTTGCAAGACGCTTGCGCTTCGAGAAGATCGAGAATTTGAAAATTTGTCAATTACGCGCGTGCTAAGACAAAACGTGTCTGTTTTCTCGAAAATGATGCTGCAAATGAAAAGATTTTTGTTCTATTAGTTTCTTTTCACTTATTTTTCAATATAGAATATTCTATTAATTATTCTTTCACGTCCAGAATTATATTCAAGTATTTAGTTTAGAGGTTAATAAATTCTAATGTTAAATAATTGACATAATTAATATAAATTAATACAGTGTAAATAATTAATATAAATATAAGTTATACAGTATATTATATTAATATAAATATATGTTACACAGTAATATAAATTAATACAGTTAAATTCAAGTATTTAGTTCAAAATTAATGAATTTTCTCGGAAAAAAATTTTTTCTTTCCTTTCGAAAAATTTATTCTTTTCGCGACGCTTGTATCACGATTTCGGGAACACCCTGTATGTACAAATCGCGCGATCCATTCACCGTGGCGTCAACATTACGACAAATTCAATCTTCGAACCGATAGAACAGTGAATTAATGGTTTCTATCGAGTTAAACTGGTTTCCACCAGAAGAGAAAGTCGCATAAATGACCGATCCGAGAAGATAAGCCTGTCACGATTAATTCTAATTACATTGCAACTGCTTATGCAAATTTATATTTTTACCAACGAAATCGCATCGGTATAGAGATTTATTTCACTCGTTCGGTACAATAACCAGTGATTTATTTATATACTCGCACGTTTTTTCCGAATGTAGCGAATTAACACTTTACCGACCGTGTATTAGCGTTGAATAGTTAGCCGATTAATAGGCTACCGGTCGGTAAAGTGTTAAAATATATTAGTTAGCCGATTAATAGGCTACTGGTTGGTAAAGTGTTAAAATATGTTAGTTAGCCGATTAATAGGCTACTTGTCGGTAAAGTGTTAAAATATGTTAACCGATTAATAGGCTACTTGTCGGTAAAGTGTTAAAATATGTTAGCCGATTAATAGGCTACTGGTTGGTAAAGTGTTAAAATATGTTAACCGATTAATAGGCTACCGGTCGGTAAAGTGTTAAGTATTACTTAACTATACAGGGTGTCCCGAATTTAAGTATGAAAACGAAAAAAGTCCTTTAAAATTTTGCTCCGATTTTCTATGTATTCAGTTTATTCGATGCATGAAAATGAATGAAGAGGCCAAACCGTAGTTCGGCATGTCAAACAATGTTTAGCTGCAATTCGATGCGAAAGTATAGCATTTTGAACAATATCTTCATTGGATAGATGATAATAGACGATATTGCTAGATAATGAAACGGGTGGTAAGTAAATAAGGAAATTTTTTCGTGTTTTTCATTCGCGATTTTCTCCCGGAATGGAGCGAATCTGCATAGGACTATATTTTTCATACAATTAGTTCAGTCAGTCCGCTGCGTGTCACCAGTTTCGAAATTTAAATTTGGAACACCTTATACATATATATACATACAGCCGCTCGTAAAAATCTTCGCGAAGGGCTACGTTGTAAAGGCTATTTTTTTCTTTCTTTTTTCATTATCATTACTATTATTTTTTTTCTTTTTTATTAAAAGACGACGTTGTGCACGTTCGTTTACCCTCGATGGCACGCCATCGCACGACGGTGTGTGTGTGTGCATGTGAAAACTAACTTATCGTTTTGCGTTGTTGCAGTCCAAGCAGCACAGCGCTGGGTTCGCTGGATCAGCTGAAGGAGTACCTGACAACAGTGGGAACCTGCAAATGCGGCCTCGAGTGTCCGCTAAGGCCCGAACAGGTCTTCAACTTCGACCCCAAGGTATGTATGTTTCTCCAAACATTTTTTTTTTACCGCGAGTCTCTCGATCACGATCGTGTCCCGTGTATTCCGTGTCTGTTAAATTGCCGCAATTATTGTCGTATACGAGTATTATACGCGGCGGCTGTTAGTCATTTCTGTTCTGAAACTGTTCGGCGCATTGTCCGCGGGGCTATTTTCATAAAGAACACACCGTCGAGCTCTATTTAAAGGCGAATCCCCAGGTTGGAACGCTGGGCCTCGTGACCGACCCGACGAGACCCTCGTGGCCGACGCGTATAAAACATGCGATGCGAAACGTTGTCGATTTCATCGTGGAGGAGACGAATAACTTCCAAAACACGTCGTTTCAGCCTTTTTCAGTCGTGTCAGAATTCTTTTTATCTCGCGACACTTGCAACACTTACCTTACGTAACACTTTACCGACCGTGTATTAGCGGTGAATAGTTAGCCGATTAGTAGGCTACCGGTCGGTAAAGTGTTAAAATATGTTAGTTAGCGCGATTAATAGGCTACCGGTCGGTAAAGTGTTGAAATATGTTAGCCGATTAATAGGCTACCGGTCGGTAAAGTGTTAAAAATTTGTCGGCGCTGAAAAATGTCGTGGTATCATCTCGAACGTCACGCTTTCTTTTTTTTCTTCTTCTTTTCTTTTTCGAACACACTCGCGAGAAAAGCGATATTTCGCCGGCGCAACGGAAAGGGGACGTCGTTAAGAGGAGGATCGCGATTTAAGGAGGCATCGCCGGACGAAGCGCAGTTTGAATAAATCAGTTGCCGGTTGCAGTTCGCGGCAAGAAGGCCAAGAGGAACGGGGAAGATGGAAACCTCAGGCTCGTAAAAAGCGCGGCGCGCGTACGTCGATGCCTGTCGCGAGTAAATCGCGGCCCGTGTAGCGAAACGACTAACGATGTTCTTGTCGTAATCTGGCCTGAGAAATCTCCGTGGCGGACGTTCCTCGTGCAATGAGTCAATAGTCCGATGATGCCGGTGAAATAGGGAGAGAGAGAGAGAGAAGAAGCGTGTAAAACGCGCGACAGACGACTGGCTGGAGAGCCGCGTCGAATTCACGCGATCCTCGTTTGGAATTCATTTCGCATTTTCCCCGAGAACTACCACGTGTCTCGCGATAGTGAAAGTCCCACGAAAGTAAAATTTCTATGAAATGCGCGACTCACAATCCTCTTGGAATATACGAATCGAGTGAAATTCGATTTGATCAAAATGAAAATGACATTTAGCTGTCATTTGAACGTTTGTCTATAAACTTAGCAAAGAATTTTTGTTATATATACGTAATTGATGTTTATACCTCGAGAACATGTCATGAACACGATACTATATATACACGCACACAAACGCAATGAACGAAATTGATAAAAAATGATGAAAGAACAAATTAATAATTCGACAATGGTCCTATAAAGTATGAAATTTTTCGGAATCTTCAAACGCGCAGACGATAGGTATTTTTTACGCTGCCAAATCGTTTCGCTTTTTTGAGGTTATGTTTTGAGCACACGTGACATCTCGTTGCAAGATGTTTTTTTTTTTTTACCAGTTTAGACTAGAGGTCTATCGCGCGTGGGATAGTCACATAAAGATAAATGAGATAACGTTCCTTTTGCAATATTCAGACGAAAATTTATCAGTCATCGCTTTGTTGAAGTAGATAACGTAGAATATAGAATATACAAGCATTGAAAACAGCCTATATCGAAGCATGTAGAAAAATATTTTTTGATATCCTTATGTACAGGGCGGAAAGACAATTGTGTCCGTGGTCATCATAGATAAATTCTTCGATTTGATGGAAATAACGCGTGAAGAGCCTGCCGCAAAATTGACCTTGACCTTGACCTTGAATTTTAAGGTCAAAATTCTTTTTTGCATTGCATTCTACTCATCTACTGAAAACTTTTCCAAGCAACCGTAACCAACGGCAAAAAAGTTTCTTAATTATTTAACACTGTACATGCATGCGTGCCTAACAGCGACTTTATAATTTCGGACGCGTGGATGTCTATTTTACGTAATTTTCGTGTTCGCTTTCACCGACATTGATTTATCACAGCTGTAGCATCAGCGTGAATCTAAATAGTCAAACTATCAACATTATTCAAAATATGAACATTACGTCCACGCGACCATAAAGTCGCTGTTAAGACGCAATTCATCTACCATAGCCACGGCCGAGCTTTTCTTTTCTCACCCTGTACGTATTAACTTGCAAACGTCATTGTCTACTTTAACATAATCTCCCAGACGTTAAAGTCGCTGTTAGGACGCAATTCATCTACGATAGTCACGGACAAACTTTTCTTTCTTCACCCTGTACGTATTAACCTGCAAACGTCATTGTCTACTTTAACATAATCTCCCAGACGTCACTGTATGTCGCCTGGTAAACTTGTGAAAATTTCATCATCGTCGTTAGTCATTCCGAATGCGTGCAAATGACTGAGAGAGAGACGAGAGGAATCGAATTTGACGAGCTCAAGTGAGTACAACGGACAAAGTGTTCGAATGAAAAATTCAGGCACCGTTCTTTCGAAATCACTTTAACGAACCGCCGAAAAGTCGAAAACTCGACGAATTACTCAGCTCTGGCCCTCCCAAACTGACGAACGATTACATATTCCGGAATGGCGAAGTCGACCATCGGTTAACCGAGCGTAATTATCGTCGGCGCGGCAATGAAGCTTGGCAGGCCCGAGCGCATGAACAACGTCAATTTGGCGGGCATCGTTGGGCAAATTAAAAAAAAAAAAAAATTCACGAAACTAGCGGGACGAGAAGAGACGAGGAGAAACGCGTTCGTCAGTTTTGTTTAATCATTACCGCACGGTGGCATGCGACGATATACGGAGGAAAAGGTGTAATTATCCGTACACCTGCTTGCTAAACCGTTCACTCAGCCATAGTGCTTGGACATCATTCGTTGCTTACTGTCCGCGGTTGCGTTAATGCGGTTCCTCAATTAAACTTTATCGCGCGGCGTATCGGTCACACACGGGAGTTCACGCACGCGAGATGCTCCGATGCCGACTTGGTTGTCGACAACATGGACGATCAATGCGCTAATAATTAATAATCATTTGCATATCTCTGACACGGTGGCGTGCTTACAATGTAACCTCCGGCCGGGTTTATCACTTTATCGGCCAATTATCGTTCGCCTCCAGTCATTGTCTCTCACGGTCACGATTTCTCGACCTGATCTCTCTGAGCGCCGGGCTATCGATCACTCCGGGACTAATAGCCATCGATTGTCCCTTCTGCCAACGGACGCCTCGAATTTCCACGGTGTTCGTTTCGAAGTGTGTTCTAGAGTCGAAGAGAGAAAGTCGGAGCAGTTTTGTAGCGATGTGAACGTCTTCTCGTTCCGTGCATAATGAAAATTGCAACGAGTTTTCTTCACCTCTTGCACTGGAATGACGAACGTCCCAAAGGTTGCGAACATACAACCGAGGGCAAAACGAATAACAAATTCGTTACTTCTTAGTAATTTCTATCGGAGACGCGACAGAAATTCAGAATCAAAGGTGAATCGTCACTTGGAAGAAAATTTTAATCTCAGTTCGGTGGACAGTCAGGTAGACTGAAGAAATCGACAAAGGAGAAATTCCAAGGTCTCGAGAACTGAGAAAAAATTCAGGAAAATTCGGCACTTGTAAACGGGGAGAGGCTATTGTTACTTTTGTTTATTTGATAAAACTCATGGTGCTATTTTGACGACTAGAAAAATGAAGGACATCGGATGAAAACTAACCTATTACCTCAAAGGTGATTATTACCTGTTTTTTTTTTTTTTTTTGTCAATGTCAAACTTCCAAAATAAAAATCTTGACCATTGAAAATGACACAGACGTCAAGTCAGCTATTTAACTCGTTCATCGCGAGTAGGGCTCGTGATTTCTATAAAATAAGAACACACAAACTCCAGCTAGAACGTTGGCGAAGAGCTGGAATTTTCCTCGGTAGACATACACATCGACAGATATGAAATTAATCGGACAAATTACTGAAAACGCAAAGAGAGAGGGAACGAATTATTTAACCAGTGTACACACGTCAGTCGAAAACTTTGTTTCGGCGCGCTTCGACGTGTATACTCGTCGTGTGAAATAAAGAATTGCCATTTACTACAAAAACTCCGAATTTCAATAGGAAGCAATAAGAATGTCATTTGATGGTATTGTTTTCTTTATGTTGACCAATAAAACTGCAATGTATTTTATAAAATGAAGCTTTTATTTGATAATTCGCTTTACAGCGATATTCGGATATTCCCCGCGCAATGTATCAGTTTTTACAAAAAACTGAGTTGATCGTGACAACTCAGTTCCCCAAATTGTATATACTTTATACTGTGCATACGTATTCTCCAATAACAGTTTATATCATTTCAAAATGAGATGCGCAAACTATGAACTATCATACGTTACTATAAATGCAAAGATAGTTTTCCTTGGATTATTTGCCAATTTAGTTATCATCAGTGAATTATTAATTTCTCATCGAATAAAAATGTGATCCTTCCTCGGTTTTTTACTCGTAAAATTTATATAATAGGAAGCATTTGTCCCTACTCGTCGTCGCTTGATTTTTAATCGCGCGCCGCAGTTGAGGGATCTTTTTTTTTTTAAAACTGAACTCCGCGGTTAATTAACCGCGGCTTAAAAATATCGCGCGGCGAGAAATATCGAACCCTGATGGTATCGATAGCAGCAGCTAGCGGGAGCATTCTGTTTTCGCGAATACCCAATTACAATGGCCAGGCACCGTGACTATCCGAAGCAATCTGAGCAGCGTGTGTAGGAGACAAGCTTAACGTTTTCCCCGGCAGAACCTTTGATTCGGCCCGATTCTTTATCAGGCCACCACCGGTGGTGTGTGTTCCTGTCCCGACGTCGTTCCTTTCCCTCTTTGCGATGCTCCTTTTGTTGTTTGCCGGCCGACGTTTCCGCCTATTGTTGCGTGTTCCACCGTGGCGGAATCATCGAGCCGCGGAAACGAATTTCTACCGGGTTTCTCCAGAGACGACGAGCTTGCTCTCCCGCTCGTCGAGTCATCCGAGCAGGAAGCTTGCAGAGAGAGAGAGAGAGAGAGAGAGAGAGGAGGCTCTCTTTGCTTCGGGTGAGAAACTGAGTTTTCCGGTCGTAGTAGGAGTACCTGAGTAGTCAGTGGAGTTTCCATCGTTGGATAAATTATCGACACGTTAGACCAGAGGTCACCAAACTTTTTTCAACACAGTGGGCCACATAGCTGACCGCATAATAGCTAAACTAAGTTTTCCTTCAGCATGTTAATCATAGTGTTAATCATAGGTGAGTGGGCATGCAATGCACAAAAAAACAAGGACAACCAACGTATTTGTTTGCTAAAAAAAGTTATCAAAGAAAGCTTTTCGCGTTAGCAAAATGATAGTTACATCAGACCTAGTAGTGTGCACACATTCGAATTTCACGCAAATTCAAGTATCGTCGGCGGTTTACCGTATGTTTGGCGACCCCTGCGTTAGACGAATCGGTGAAACGGTTCATTGTGTGTGCCGGCCATCGTCGTGTGGAATTTAAAACGGAATCGGTGATCAGAGCCCGGTGAATGAAGTCGTTTGCGAAGGAACTGCCACGAATAGACACGGTATTGTTCTCCGTTTGAATGGAGGATGTGTGCCGGATTAAGCCTACACGGATCGCAGGAAGTGAGGAAGAGATTCGTGGATTAGCGTATCGACGTATCTCAACCAATTCGCGCGGCAGCCATTGTGTATATTTTGTGGACAAAATGTACACTGTAGGCGATGCAGTGTAGAAACGATTCAAAAAGCTGAGAAACTAGATGATACGGTGGTACGGTAGTAAAGAATAAAATGATAAATATAACGTATTTATTAACAATAAATTTTCCAAAAGGGAACTTCTTTAGTAAACGAACAAAAGATTGTACATATATGTGCATTAATTAGGTTTACTTCAGTATGATAGTTTTTGAAACATTCTGGAATATGCGAAGCTACCAAACAAAGTTCGCATTCCCTGCTTTTATATTTGTTATGAAATTAATTTAAAAATAAATATATTTATAATTTCAACTATACTTTTTCTTACGTTTATATTTATTTTGTTCAACTTTTTATATTTACAAAATCTTAAATTGCAAATTTGAAGAAATTACAAAATTAATTAATTGAACAACTATGTACATTTATATATATATATATATATATATATATATATATACTATTGATAGTATATATACTATTGAAGCTTTTTCGTTTGCGCTTGCGCATTTTGTGCCCACTATTGCCTCGTGATTGTCAGCTTGCTTTATTGAAAACAATAAAACGGTTCGCAAAGAAATAAGATATATGTGTGCTGAATGTGACATTCCTCTTTGTGTCATTCCGTGTTTCAAAATTTACCATACCGTCGTAAATTCAGACTAAAAGCTTATTTTTTAATATTTTTTCGATCCTTTTCAAGTTTTTTTTTTTTTGTTGGCATAAAACATTTTTTTGTGTTTTTTTTCAAGATTTGTCAATGTTCTGGTCGTATTTTAAGAAAATAGAGAATTTAAAAAGATTGGTGGAAAAACGACCGCTTTTTAGTTTCTAATTGGTGCGTTAAGAGGTTAAATTAACATTTTACTGTCGGCAGACTGAGATTACTGTCCGAAGCATACTGACGCTCGACAGCGTAAGGGAGACTTTCAGCATTATTCCTAAATTACGTTATATCTTACTTACAATAATTTTCACTTTTTATCGTGTTGTCACTATGTTATTTTATGCTCGATTTACTTTTATCTTATTGACTAATTAATTTGCTCGGTTAGTTTGCCCGCTGCCGGACGCTAAGAGGTTAACCCTTTGCACTCGTATGTCGCCACACAGATGTTTGAGATGCAGATGAAATTTGTGCATTTTTCAAATTTTTTTTCTACCAGAAACGAACGGCAAGTTAACTTGTAACATATTTCCAGAAAAATGTTTTCATTTTCATCGGATATGAGAAACAATTCCGAGTTGATTGGCAACCTTCTCAAACGTACAAATACGAGTGCAAAGGTTTAGCTTCGTGACGAGACACCCCGTATATCCTTCCCGATTTGCACTTTGGTGGCCGGTGAAAGTAACCTTAGGATCGACTCGTACATAACTAATTCCTAACAACGTGCCGCCGCCAGTCCAAACACACGGGCAGTCGATTTATGGAGTTGTTGCTATTCATTATCACCACCGCGGGCTGAGGAACAGGGGCTGGCGCTGAGTCTCGGCCCGATGTATTAGCGAGTGCGTAAGCGAACGCGCGCGACTTGCACCGTGATGTTAACAAAGGGTTAACCGAGCACCCTTTTATTACATCGGGGGCTCGTCTTGTTTAAGCTCGTGCGCGAGTAATTTGCCTTAATGAATTTGCAGCATCCTCTCTATCCTCGTTGCCAGCCGCACGCGCACCACGTCGCGAGTCACACACACACACTCTCTCTCTCTCTTTCTTAAGAGCGTTTTCTCGCGAGCTGAAAAAGAAAAAACGAGATTCCTTTGTCTTATCTAGTTGGACCAGTGGTGAGCGTTCTTCTGGCCTTGCAAGGAGTTCCCCGATAAATATTTTATTTAATTTTCCTGCGGTTGAAAATTGAACACGACGACGAAAAACGAAGTGTAAAGACAAAACTGACTGAAAAACCTTGTTCAAAAACCGTGGGTATCAGCGGCCGCCGATTTGAACGACAAAGCGGGGTAACGCGCGACGAAATTACATCGCCGCGGTGACGATCGGACAAAGAGAGAAAGAAAGAGAGAGAGAGTGAGAGAGAGAGAGAGAGAGAGGAGGGGGAGTAACTTTTCGACGAGACGCGAGAAAAAGGTAAGCCAGCGTCAAATTACTCAGCAGAGCCAGCCCCCTCTTGCATGGCCGAGCAATCGCGCCGCGCTCTGCAAATTCCATTGAATTCGAGGCACGACTTCCGGGTTCGCCGGCCTTCAAAGCCGCGCGACCACCCGCCCTTTTAAACCCTTTAAAGTCGATTTTTAATTTCCAATCGAGCGCCGGGCATCCATCGCCGATTAATTCGCCGGGAAAAAGGGAGCGAGAAACGAGAGAGAGCAGAGTGATAGACAGATACGTACATAGATGTAGAGAGAGACAGACAGACAGACAGACAGACAGAGAGATAGATAGAGATAGAGAAGGAGAAGCGTAAAATGGGAATGAGGTACGAGTTTCGCGGATAAGACGACGAAGCCCTGGCCCTGACAAAAGAGGGGCCCAGCCACGCCTCAAGGGCGCTCTTTGTAATCGACCGGAGCCATCAGGCAGGGAAACGAACTTCGCTTGTACAAAGAAACTAATCTTGTACGGTGTGTCTCGGTGGGAAAGGAGATCCGGTCGGCTGGCTGGCGAACCGCACAAAAAGCCGGGAAAAAGAGGAAGACCGTGGGGGGGGGGAGGTGGAAACTCGCGACGGATCCCCTTTTGTAATTGGCAAACGGTCCCGGACCGACGAATAAGTCGTTCGACTTTGATAGTTGCTCGCTGCAACTTTATGACCGCGAGCTGCCAGCAGCCGTCAACCCCCTTCCCCCCCCCAACCATCCCCTAACGGCGAATCGCATCGGGCACGAATCGCGTCTTTGTTGAACGCCGGCACGAATATTCCGACGTCTCGGAATTTCTTTGCCGCGAATTTCCCGGGAATTTCCCGTGGACCGAGCTGGTAACCGAGCTGGTGCCGATTTATAGTCACGTTCCTGCTTCGAGTGGGTAAACGTTACGATGGAATGCGTACATATTATACGAGATGGGTTAAAAGTTCCTTTCCATTTTTTTTTTCTTTAATAATGATTTATAGTCTATTATATATATATTTTTATTTTTATTATTATATGTATATATATATTTTTTAACAATGATTTATAGTCTATTTATATATATTTTTTTATTTTTATTATTATACATATATTTTTTTTAATAATGATTTATAGTCACGTTCCTGTTTAAAGTGGATAAACATTACGGTGGAATGCGTAACATATACGAGATGGGTCAAAAGTTTCTTTGCATTTTTTTTTTTTAATGATTTATAGTCTATTATATATTTTTTTTTATTTTTATTATTATATATATTTTAATAATGATTTATAGTCTATTTATATATATTTTTTTATTTTTTAATAATGATTTCTAGTCACGTTCCTGCTTAGAGTGGATAAATGTTACGATGGAATGTGTACATATTATACGAGATGGGTCGAAAGTTTCTTTTCATTTTTTTTTTATTTTTTTAATAAGACACCGGAATAAATTTTATCAATTTTAAATTAAAATATAAAATTACGGATTTATTTTAGTAGATGTTTTCCAGGCTGGTTACGAAATTTTCCCAACACGGATCGTGACAGTCGATGAAACCTCGATCGAATGCTCGAGCGTTTGAGTGACAAATAGCTCGTTCTATCTTTGTACAATTTACATTAGGCACAATTTACATTTGTACAATTTACATTTACCATTAGGTTTTAGGAACTCTTTTGGAAAGAAACGGTGTATAAACGCTGGTGAAGAACGTTTCAAATTATTTTTATCGCACGAACGGGTCTTTCACTCGATGAATAAAGGGCACGGTTGAAGCCTCCTCGCGAGAATGAATGGCGCTTTAATTAAGAACTTTGCACGAAATTTACATTTTCCTTAGTGAAACGAATGACTTTTTTTTTGTTGAACGTCGTTTTTCAAGCCAATCTGACTACGTACGTATGCTGCGAGGCATACACGATTTTCGTGAATCATCGATTCTATATACGTTTCTAATAAATTTGTTTCATCGCATCATCGCACGGAGAATATTCTCTTTATTTCCAAAAATTGTACGCGTCGGGCGCATACATTCCGTGTTCTCGCAAAGAGTAGAAAAACTATTGGCGCGCGTTTGGTAGCTGATTCTCTCAAAATGAGAAACGCCACTCAACCGTTTTCCTTATCCAAACGATTAACGAACCGTGTAAACGTGCCTCGGAGAAACGACAATTAAAACTTTTCCTTCGAATCCCTTCGCGCGGCGTTCAACCTTCTGAAAACCTCGAGCGAGTGAACGTTTCGCGCGCTTCATTTCTCAACGAGCGACGATTAATCGCAGATCGTCTAGCCGAGAAAATTGTAATTGTAAATTTCGGTTCTCGAGCCGCTTTGCTGCGTAGCTTCGAATCGAGGAACCTTGGAAGACGAATGAGAGAGGCTTCAAATACGTTTGAAACGACAGGGAAGAAAAACGGAAGAACGAGAAACCGAGAGAGAGAATAAAAATGATTCGTGAATTCGGGGAAATTTGAACGAGCAAACAACGCCGAAGCCGTTTCCGACGTTTGACAGTAAAGGAATTAAGGTCGCAACATTTTCATGCTGCGAAATATCGTCGACGAAACTCCTCTCGCTGTACTTGACGTGTAAAACGTGCTCTGGGTTCTAGATTTCGCGCGCACACACACACACACACACACACACGTATACGCACATATACGCACACAGGCGACGCTCAGATATCGTGCACCACCGATAATTCCGAGGATAATTCGATTTTCTCCGAATTGCCGAGCTTGCTTCGTACAAATTGAATTTCTATTAATAAAAACGGATATCGGTCGCTTGTGTGCACAGCCACCCCTTCCTCCTTTCCTCCTCCTGCTTCTTCTCCCCGCGATCCTTGACTTTCTCCCTCCCTCCTTCGATATTACCCCTTTCTCCTTAACTCTCCCCGAGGTTTTTCCCTCCGCCGTTTCCCCCAAACCGAACGACCTTTTCCTTCTTATTTCCAATTATTTCTACTCGTTACCTCGACTGACTCCGTTTCTCTCTGCGTTTGTTCTCGTCGACGTTTACATTCCTATTTCATTGCTGGATTCTTATATTCCTCTCCCGTTCCCCGATATTTCTCTCTAGTTTTTCTCCCGGAATTTCTCTCGCCCTCGTGCAATTAAGCTCGCTCGCTGTCGTTTCTCCTTCGTCAAGCCTTTATTTTCTTAACAACCGCCGGTTACATACATCTCTCTCTCTCTCTCTCTCTCTCTGTCAGTTTTCTGATCCAACGTTCAGGCGCGTGTCTGCTCGTTCTACGTGCCCGTTTTCATTCTCCTCGGGGAGGGGAGCCGCCTTTACCCCCCTTTGACCTGTAATTTCTTCCTACTTTGCTCGCTGCAATGCCTTTCTTTCATTTCCAATTACTTTTACTGGCCGCCATTGCTCACCCCCCCTCGCCTGCCTTTCCATTTTCTCAATTTCTCTCTTTCCCTTTCCCTTTTTTCCCCTGACGCTCTCTCTCTCTCTCTCTCTGTCCATACACGATCTCGCGTATATTTTCCCAGTTTCCTCGCAGTTCGTTCTTTCGTTTTTCTTCCACGCCGAGGAGGAGCGCCACCCCTCTCTCTCCTCCTCCGGCCGTTCAATCTCCCTGTCCACCAGCGACGTATAAATTTATCGCTCTCATTAACTTGAAATATGGCATCGAGCGCGCTCAAAGTTTATGAACGTTAATGCGGCCGGCACGTGAATAAAAAACCGCAGCAGTTTTTCGTTGTCCAGTTCTTGGGGGAGCCAACTCTTCGGTTGGTTTCTCGTCCAATTCGGAACAGTTACGTGTTATTAACCCTTACGCTTCGGCCCAGTCCAGTCCGCCACGAAGTGCCGTCACTGAACGGAAGCACGCGCCAGAAATGTGCACAGTGCGCGTGATTTTTGTATATACGTTTTTCTAAATCTTAAATATCAGTTGTGCTTAATAAAACAATTGTCGCTCTAATATAACACGTATAGTTCACATTTTTTAATATTAAAAGACATATACAAAATTATATTAGCTTTATTCTAAAAACATTGGACCAATTACAGTTGACATATTTATATATATTTACATATTTATCAATTTTTCAATTTTTCAATTTTTCAATTGTCAATTTATTAATTTTTGAATTTGTCAATTTTTCAATTTGTCAATTTGCCAATTTATCAATTTGTCAGTTTGTCAATTTGTCAATTTGTCAATTTATCAATTTATATATTTACATATATTACAATTTCTAATTTTTAAAAGGTTAAGAATTATACCTTAAGCCGATCTATTTCTAATTCTTGTAAAAAAAACGTATATGAACTCTCGTTTCACTGTCGAATGATTCGATAGATTCGATAGATTTTTTCGAATGAAACAGTAAACGATCGTTTTGATGTCGTAACAACAAAGAGTAGTCTTAATATGTGATTAATCCAACATGTCAATAAAATCAACAAAAAATGTTTTGCCGATTACGAAGTATTTATGATTGACTACAGATGGTACTTGTACACACATCATATGGATGCCGGATATATTCGGCGCTCGAAGCGAAAGAGTTAATTTTCGTGTCGTCGCTCAAGATCACGTGGATGAAACGGAAAAGTGGACTGCCAGAAATTAATATGACAGTGTGTTTAATGAGAACGTGGACGCCTGATGATTGAACACACTGTTAATTTAATAAGCATAAATAGTGTAGTATATAAATAAAATAAATTCCACAAATAGTGCATAATTCTATGAATAATCAATTTTAAACGTAACTTCCTTCGATCTGTGCGGTAATCCCCACGCCGTGAAATGGCGTCCACGTTCGACACGACACAACGAATAATGAACAAATTTTGTAACTTGCATCATCGATTGCACGAGATAGTGAATACGAGACGATGGGAAATGTTCGCGTTGTCATCGTGATGTCTTTACACGTTTTACCGATCGGTAATTAGATCCGAACGGTTATAAACGGCAAACGCGTCCGCGTACGGATGTGTTGTTTGGAAAATCGCACGGCGAGAACAAGCTTAAATAATACTATCACTTTCGAAAGCGGCTGAGATCGCTGAAACGGGGGCCATTTGGGTATGCAAATAAGCAGCGGGTAAACAGACGCTGGCTATTTGCGCGTAATCATCCGTATTGAACTCTGACCAATTACGCGTACTAATTCTCCTATGAACGACACAGAGCTCTCGACATCGCGCGATAATTACGCTTCGACGCTTGCGTATCGTTTTTCGAGAAACTCGAGAGAAGTAAGCCGAAAATGAGAAGTAAATTTGCTAACGATTTCGCGCGATCGAACGATCGTGGACGTCTCGCTTAACCTCTTAGGCACGATGCGCCACTATAGTGGCTTTCGCGGATGTCATCTTTCTGAACGACGTGCCACTATAGTGAGTGGCACTCACTCACTCACCGTTCGAATTAAATGATCGTTTTCATATGTTTTGTTCCACACTTTTATAACAGTGTTAACACTTTACCGACCGGTAGCCTATTAATCGGCTGCTATTTACCGCTATTGGTCGGTAAAGTGTGGATATCGTGTGATAATATATTTATATATTTTAACACTTTACCGACCGGTAATATCGTATATTAATATATACAAATAATATATTATTATACTAAACAATGCTAAATCTGTAACTTAGTATTATTATATTTTGGATAATTTTATGTTTTCTTTAGAATAAAACTTTGCCTGCCAAGGCAAGACGCTCTAAATTTGTTGACAGTCAATGAGTTAACACTTTACCGACCGGTAGCCTATTAATCGTCTATTACTTACCGCTATCGGTCGGTAAAGTGTTATACAATATACAGACAGAATATACAGTCTCTGTTTTTGATACGCCAGTGTCAGGTATGAATTGTTGCTTTTCAGTTAAATAAATATACCAATTGAACTCTGCCGTACAGAGAAACAGACCCGCGCAAAATTCAGCCGTGCCTAAGAGGTTAAAACGATAAATCGAACGAGATCGATGTACGGGGATCTATCTGAAGAACGTCAGCTCGTATCTCGGAGTAACGTTGTCAGGAATTGGTATCGTGCATGTGGAATTATCGTCCTAAGGTAAGGATACGTACACAGGGTGGGCCAAAAGTGTCTCTCTTTCTTTTCATAAAACATAAAAGGTTCCATCTAAAAACACGAGGGAGAACTAACTTTATTGTTTTTGAATTAAATTAAGGTTTAGACACGAACTGTTTCCCCATTATCTCTTTCAAATGTTCAAGAAACGTGCATATAATAAAAGAAATTACGGATTTATTTTTGTAGAAGGTGATTTTTGGCCCGCGCTTGTATAAAGGATCCACAGTCAGTCAGTCAGTATAGTATAACATTAATATTGCAATCGGTGTAGCAACATTTTTTACGAGTCATCAGAGTATGTTACGGAACGATAGTCTCGTCTTGTTCGAACAAAAGTGCATCAATTTTTTTTAATGATATCTTATTGCAACGTAACAACTCGTCGCTCGACGAGCTAGTTTCTGCAACCGCTTGCTTGTCAATTACGCTCAATTCGCTTGACAACGCGGCGAAATCGCCACGGTCACGACGTGCGAGCAAAAATAGATTTATTCGATTATCGGCGGTGTAATTGTCGGAGAGGTGGCTCGCTCGGCTTCTCGGAGGAGAGAAGGAGAGCCAGCGCGCCGCTGTCGGTCGACAATTAAATTTCGCTTACGAAACGGTATTAAAAACGACGCGGCGTGGAAAAGCCGGCGCAAGTGACCCGTGAAGCGATCGTTAATGCGATTTCAGTTTCCGTTCAGGGGTTATCCTCCTGAGAGAGGAGAAAGAGAGCGACGAGTATTCGAGAGAGAGAGAGAGAGAGAGAGTGAGAGTGAGGGGAGGGATGGGCAAAGGGATGTGGCGCGGCAGAGCACGCACCCCCCGCGGCTGCATCGCGTGGGGCTGCATCGCGCAGCGTATTGAGAGAGCAGGAGAGAGTAGCAGAGAGGAGAGGGCATTGCCGGGGACACTTGAGGTGAATGTTTTGCGAATGGTCGGTAGATGTCTGGTTTGCTCGAGGCTGATATCGACCTGGGTCTCGAGTCTGGAGCCGCCCGCCTTCGACCCCCTCTCTACTGTTCTCTCCGCCAACGCACCATCACCGATTCACCACCGGAACAGACTGACTCTCTACCACCAGCGCGCATTCACCGGCACCGGCACCGACATCGAGAGAGGCTTGCTCTTGCTCTTGCTCTTGCTCTTGCTCTTGCTCTTGCTCTCGCACCGGCTCAAAGTTCACGTCCGTTTCATATGTCTCTCACCTCTCGTCTCTTCACGGACGATTCCTGTTGCCTTCTGTCTCGCTCGTGCGCCTCTGTCCACCCTATACGGCCATCATCCGCTTCTTCCACCCTTCTCCCTCTTTCTCACTGTCTCGTTCACGCTACTCTCCTTCGCGACGTTTCGCTTGTTCATCTCTCCTTCAAACTCCCGGGCCAACTTGCTTGGCCCACCCTAGTCGCCCAGCTTTTCACCCCTTTCATCCCTCGGCTCCCTCCGACCACCTCGTCCTCGTCGTCGAGGTAGTGCACCCGGTAGTTCGATTTATTCCTCTGTTGCTCGTAAAGAGCAAGTTCCGCTTACTACTGCCATTCTCGGATGGACGCCGATCCGTTCGGATCCGGAGACCTGCTCTGCGAGACCCGGAATTGAAATCGGAATCGGCGCGCCGCTGGCTAGCAGGGATTTAAAGTGCACAGTCGAATTGATTCCCGAGGATGGAATTCTCGAGAATGCGGGGAGGGGGTCGTCCCCGGATGTCGGCCGCGTCGAAATTGATTTCGAGCTTTCGTTGTTCGTTCCCGGGACAACCCGGGCTAGGAAACCGGGCTTCCGTGGATAATGGAAATCGAGACGAAAATTTGAAAAAAAAGAAAAAAAAACAACTCGAAAAGAGGATCAATTTTTGTAGAATTTCCTCGACTAGGTTCGAATGAGAGAGGAAACGCTTGAGTAGCTCTCGACTTTGTCTCGTCTTCCTCTCCCTCGCCCGCGTGGCGAGGAATCGCCGTTGATTCGAATCGACGTTCTCGACTCGTCTCACCTCGAGGAAGCGAGCGTAGACGAGCAGAGCGTATAAAGCAGAAACGTCGCGGTGCCGGACAAAACGGGACAGGGTGGAAAGGTACAAGCTCGTATAGGATACTGCTAAATCCTGCCGGTGGTGGTGGTGGTCCCAGTTTGTCCGTGTAATTTATGACAAGCCCGAGACGGGGAGCGAAAGCGAAAGCGAGAGAGAGACAGACGAACGAATCGAGCGAACGGCAGGAAGGGAGGAAGCGAGAGGGTGAGAGAGAGAGAGAGGCTGAAGAGGGCGGTGCGTGGAAGGACGGAGACGGCAACAGTAACAGTCTGCTTCCTCCCGTGAAATATAATTCCCGGGCACATTCACGGTTGGATAATCCACGTTCGCTTTGCATGAAAACTTATTACGTTGCCGGTAGCTCGGTCAGGACCGAGCCATTGTCGGCCCTTCTCTTCCCTTCGCTTGGTACTCTCTCTCTCTCTCTCTCTCTCTTTGTCTCTCTGTCTCTCCTCTTCAGCGTCGAGCATGACAAGAGCAATTACACTTTTAAATTACGTTACACGATATTAAGCCCTTCCTTTTCTTTTCTTTCTTTCCTTACCGCCTCTCCGGTCTCCTGCCGCGCTCGTTTTTACGCGTCTCTACCTGTGCACGCTTCTTCTCCCCCCCTCCCTTCGCCCGCCTGCTGCATTTCCGCCCGGTTTATCCAGGTTTCTAAATTTTCGCCGCTGCGAATTTTCGCTGGGACCATCTTGTTGCGTACTTTCTTCCCTTCGTTTTTTTCTCTCCGCTCATTCTCTGCTTTTTTGTTCCCTTCGCCCGCTGTTTTTCGCATTGTCACCGATTGCTTTCCTCTCTCTCTCTCTCTCGTCTCCCGCGGTCGTCGAACGACTGTTGACTCTTCTTCTATCCGTCGTGGCATTGTTCATCCGTTCCTTTCCAGATTTATCGATTCGACACCGATTTTCGATTCGTTCGTTTTCGCGACAATCGAAGAGCGCGAAGTGGTCTTTTTCACTTTTCTTGAGTTATTCTCCTCCTTCCGTTTGCCCTTTCCCTCTCCCATTCCCCTGCTTTTCGACGGAATAATAATTACCTTTTCACCACCGACGCCGACGCGAAACGAAGGAGGCACGTTTTAATTATTTTATCGCGTGACCGCCGACCGCGACCTCTGCTCCCCTCATCCCCCCACCACCCCTCTGCCTCGCTGAATATGGATCTCGCGATACGCAAATGCGACTGACGTTTTCATTAAATATCCGTCCTGGTTTTCGTTCGAACTGCAAACGCACCGATCTCGAACAGATTCATGTCCCTTCGAAGGACAACGAAGTTTCTCATCGAACCGAAAAAAGGTTGGCCCAGTTTCTGGCGAATATCTTTTTCGCGCGACAAACATTTCACTTCTTGGACATTCTGCTATTTCTTATGCATTTTTTAACTTATGATTCTTTCAAATGTTTCTCTGTCTTCTATTCTTTTTTGTCAAGTTTGTGACACGGGCGTTTTCGCGTTCTTCGCGTTGTCGAATTAGAAGACAATCTCTCGCGTCCGTCGAGTATAGATCGTCGAGAGAAATCACAACGAGGCTGAATCTCAGTTTGTCTCAATGTTTACCACAAATGAACTGTCACAGTATGTAAACAAAGTAATTGTAACTTGTTCGAAGTAACGTAATAATTCACCGTGTGATTTCGAGTGTGACGTCAGTTTTTATCGCAGGAAACTCCGACGCTACTCCATAAGTCGCAGTCGATATTTTTAAATTGCCAAAAAAAAAAGAAAAAGAAATTGAAAAATAGTTTGGAGTGCAAAGAGTGTCATTTTTTCTGCCAAATGCTATTACATTACGTTTCTCTTTTCTCTTGAAAGTTTAATAAAAAGCAAAACCATCCCCACTCGCATGCGAAACGACTCGGTGGAAACTGTCGACTGTTCAGACGTGGATCAAACGTGTTGAGATATTGTTCGAACGCGAGGATAACGAGGAACCGAAGGAATCGCCACGATCCACGCCATTATCTCGATTTATTATATAACACGGTTGACTGCCACGATACTTTTCACGATCCCGGTGTAAAAAGCCAATTCAATTTAATCATATTATATTATTAAAAACTCCTATTATAGTAATCATCAAAAAGCATATAGAATTTGTTTTTTTAATTATCTCGTAGTTGGCTTATGTAAAAAAAGACGATTAGATGGCCCAAAAAGGCCATTGCATTACATATTATAGAGATATATATATACACAATGCGCACAAACTTTTTCATAAAGCAACTTCTTTTTAACGCTAGAACTACCGACAGTTAAGACGAAGTTATCTCTACCAAAATTATTTTGACTATTTTAATAAATAAAAATAAAATAAAATTCATTATATCATTTCTTTAGTTATTACTGTAAAAGTCATTGCATCATTGCGGGGGGGGGGGGGAAATTGTAACATGAAATAGAAATTTTAAAATAAAATTGTAAAACCAGTCATTTTGACTGGTGTGGTAGTGTTAAATAAAACTTATAAAGTTTAGAGAAGCATTCGTCGACGCGTCGATTGGAGAAGAGAGAGATTCAAACCAGTTTCAAAAAGAAGTTCAAAAACATTGCAAGAGTTTCGTTATTTACAGAGTATCCGAATCTGTCAATAAGAGAAGAGATTGTTCGAAAAATTATCACAAATAAAATTATTCTTTTGCTCGTCGATTTCGAATGAACTTTGTATTATTATATCTTCTGTTCATTTGCTAATCAATTTCCTGCTCTGCACGTAAGCCACTAATGATTTTTTGTTCTCCTCTCTGAGGCTGTCTGATAGATTACGAATTTCATCGTAGCTGCACAAATATGGCAAGTAAACAATTTACGAGTTGTCTCGTAGTTGGCGTCCTAAGACAATAACGCGAACTACGAGTTATCTCGTTGTCAATGTGTTAAAGATACAGAGTGGAGGGGGTTGATTTTTCACGATCTGCGAATTTCGAACGCGTTTAATCCCCGCGTTCAGCGAGCTGCGGACAAACGCGGCTCTTGGAAATTCCGCATTTTTCGGAACGGGGGGGGAGGGTGGGAAGTCCCGCGAAGTGACGCGACGCAACCGGAAACAGAGAGCTCGCCAGCGTTGCACGTTTTCTTTGACGCTGCTGCCCCTAATAAATCAGGGAGAGACCGAGCGCTGGATACACGATTGTACCCGCGAATAGAGAGAGAGAGAGAGAGAGAGAGAGAGAGACGCGCGCACACCGGGTTATTCGTTGGCTCGTTCCACCGGTATTTCCGCCAGCTATTCAATTTGCGGCCGTTTCGCGCCCCGCCGCCCTCTTCCTCCTGGACAAATGATTTCACGCTGGAGTTGCTCCCTCTACGGGTCGTAGATGTCCCGCGTTTCGGGGTAAATTTAGAACGAAATAGATGGAATTTCGAGGAGCTGAGGCACCACGCGCCACCGATCGATCCCTTTCTCTCTCTCTCTCTCTGTGTGTGTTTCCTTTGTTCTCACTCACTTCTACTACTATTCGCAGATTTAGTTTCACGGTTAAGGATGACCGAAGCGAAGCGAAGCTCAAGGCTGTCTGCCGAACAACCCTGTCCGAGAAACTGCGCTATTATTGGTTCTATCTCTCTTTCTCTCTCTCTCTCTCTCCCTCTCTTTCGGAAGTCTATTTAATTCCAAACTCCACCGTCAGGGATGCCATGTTTTAATTATCAATTAAATCTCTCGCCACGGCTCTCTTTTTCTTCGTACTTTTACGCGAACGCATCCATATCGAGCAATGAAATTCGTCGTGAGTCGAAATTGTAGGTTTACGATTATACCGGGACAAAGTATAATAGCACGCTCTTATATTTTCTTTTTAAT
This sequence comes from Tetragonula carbonaria, assembly GCA_032399595.1. Lineage (NCBI taxonomy): Eukaryota > Metazoa > Arthropoda > Insecta > Hymenoptera > Apidae > Tetragonula > Tetragonula carbonaria. The sequence continues at coordinate 1,424,352 of JAUCRC010000007.1, read as the reverse complement.
ATTGAGAGAATTCGTGGATTGTTACATCGATTGTGTTTCTCTCTTAATCGTGGTGCGTCGAGTGTCACTTAACAGAGGTAAAAAAACAAAAATGTAAATATTGTACGCACTTTTTTTTGAAAGAATACTTCGTACCAAGTATCAAACAATTATCAAACTCGTTTCTTTCGTTTCTATTCTATTCTTTTCTTTTTTTTTCACGAAATGTGCTATCATTTCGGCCCGCCAAACACCTACCATACTTCTATTCTCTTTTTGATAACGCGAAATCTATCGCAAAGCGTTTAATTTATTACACGGAAGAACGCGTGTAAGAAAGATTCGGCATCATTTCTTTCGACGAGAAGAAATTTAATAATCTTTTTAGAGCTGTCTTTTCGTCCCGATCATTTTCACGATTAAAACGAGTGTTTCGAATTGCTTGAATTCTAATGAAGATCATCGATAAAATTGAAATCGTTTCGATATAAAGCTTTCAAAGATAATATATGATATATATAATATACGAAATGTAATTCAAAGATAATATATGATATATATAGTATACGAAATATAATTCAAAGATAATATATGATATATATAATATATGAAAAATGATAATCTATCTGTTGAAAGTGTTCAAATTGAAACCGTTTCGATATAAAGCTTTCAAAGATAATATATGATATATATAATATATGAAATATAATTCAAAGATAACATATGAAAAATGATAATCTATGAAAATAATATATTATCTGTTGAAAGTGTTCAAATTAAAATCGTTTCGATATAAAGCTTTCAAAGATAATATATGATATATATAATATATGAAAAATGATAATCTATCTGTTGAAAGTGTTCAAATTGAAATCGTTTCGATATAAAGCTTTCAAAGATAATATATGATATATATATGATATATATAATATATGAAAAATGATAATCTATCTGTTGAAAGTGTTCAAATTGAAATCGTTTCGATATAAAGCTTTCAAAGATAATATATGATATATATAATATATGAAATATAATTCAAAGATAATATATGATATATATAATATATGAAATATAATTCAAAGATAATATATGATATATATATGATATATATAATATATGAAAAATGATAATCTGTCTGTTGAAAGTGTTCAAATTGAAATCGTTTCGATATAAAGCTTTCAAAGATAATATATGATATATATAATATACGAAATATAATTCGAAGATAACATATGATATATATATATATATATATATATAATACATGAAAAATGATAATCTATCTGTTGAAAGTGTTGAAATAAAAAAAAAAATAATAACAAGAATCTAGATGATCGGCGATCGAAGGATGAATCGAATCGAATCGAAGAAAACGCGGTTTGTTTCGACAATTCGCCTAGGACAAGTACGGTTGTTCGGCGTTAGATCGGTTAGATATTTGTCACATCGGTGCAAAGGTGACAGCCGCCGATAATCCATTACGCAGCTGGCACATTTCTAAATATCGGGTTTGCCCGGTCGCGTGAAACGCCGACGATTTATAATCCAATGATATCCATCATTCCGAGGGGACATTAACACGTGTATCACGTGACAGTCGAAACTCTATGAAATTCGATAAAACCTGGAACTCTCTGATATTTACCGCATAAATTTTGCAGTGGATTCGCGCGAAATATTACGTCAAATCTGCGTATAATGAAACCTTGGCCCGGGCGAAACACGACCGGTGTTCTATTTGGGGATAATTTGTCCGCGCGTTTGTACGATATATATATATATATACAACACACGTATCGGGGGGGAGGGGGGCGGGAATCATGGTCGTTCGCAGTGAATATTTTCACATTGGCTGCGTGTGTCCTCGTGTCAAATGCGAACGACGAAATTTGAATTTATTGAATTTCCCTTCGGTTTCACCGATTGTATAATTTATTATACTCTCGCGTTATTGCTCTCGTTTTCTCGTTTCGCGGCACGAAAGAGTTCGCCGTGCGTACACGTAATCGTAGAAATTAAACCACCGCACGCCGGTGATATTTTAAATTAACAATCCGCGGCGTTTATACTTGTCGGCGCGTGGATTTGCTCGGCGAGCAGAAGCTAGAAAAATACGGCGAGGTCGCGTCGAGCTAATTTTTCCCCTCCTTCCGATCTTCGAAAAAAAAAAAAAAAAAAAACACGGAAATTGCGGATAGAATTCGAGAGGAGGCGTTTACAGTGAATATTTATCACGCATCAAACGCGGCGAATGCATTTCAAATGTTCGATTCGGAGCATTTCTCTCTCTCTCTCTGTTTTTTTTTTGTCACAAGTTTCGTTAGCCACGGATATTTTATTCGAGCGTTCGGCGAACAATGGCCGGGGCTTTTCGCGTTAAAAGCGTATGTGTCGCAAACGCGAAGTCGGATAAACGACAGACATTGTGTCCGCGAGAGACGAGTGTTTTTTTCATTTCCACGATTCTGCTACTCACTCACACACACACACACACACACACACACTCTCTCTCTCTCTGCTTCTGCGGCTTTTGCACGCGTTCGCTTTCCCGTTAATCAGGAAATAATGGATTCGAGACGACAATTTATAAAACGAACCGAGGCACAATGCTAATCTCGCCGCACGAATTGCCGCATCGAGTCCCTTCTTCTGTCAATGCCTGAAAATGTCCCTTGCCGTGGAAAGGGACGACGTGTCGCAACACATGACACGCGGGAATAAAAGAAGAAGAAAAAAAAAAAGAAAAAACAGAACATCAGGAGGGAAAGAGAGAAGACAGACGTCGATGATGGAAACGCACGGGAGGAGAATACAGGATGTAATATTCACGGAGTCGGAGGCGAACAACATGAGCTTAGACAAAGATCCTTGCGAGTTAAACGCTGATAAATGACCCGATTAAACAACTTTTCCGCGTCTCGCCGCGTTTTTCTCGCAGCGAACCGGAAGAACCGGGGGAGAGAAAGCTTTGAGAAAGGGTTTTTAATTAAAATTGTTCAGCGCCCGCAGTCGCGCGAACAAGGGCAATGAGCATTTCGTTTTCATTTTCTATGAATATATTCGTAGCTTTAATAACATCGCGTTCAGTAAGACCTTCTGTGCATTTAATTTCGTTCACACACACACACAAACACGCGCGCGCGCGCGCAGAAGAGTACCAATGGCGATAAAAAATTGTCGATAATTTTAATCCAATATAACTTCGTGAGAAAAAAAAAAAAGAAAAAGGAAAAGATTATGCAACGAGATTCACTTGGTCCCGTTTTAAAGAGTGAAGCTTCGAGTCTACAAGTTTGACTTTACAATCGTGCAGCTGGTGAGAAAGTGAGGTTAGTTTTCTCTCGAAAATTACGGAGATTCAAATGTAAAAAAAGTGTGAAAAACGAATGAAACAATGTTTCCATGATCGAAGATTGAAATTTTCTCTTTGCAAAGAGCTCTTGAAACTTGCTGTACGATCTGTTTTTACCATTTTATTGAACTTTGAACGTTGAGGTTAGGTAATGAAATGTTGGGGGTTTCTTTTTGTCGTTTGAGTCTACAATTCAACGCTTGATAAAATGATGAAAAAAAAAAAGATTGCACAGCAAGTTGTGGAGAGAAGATCTCAATCTCCAAGACCATAGCAAATTTCGTCAAGACAAAAATGTTAAAATTTTCGAGAATAAAGTATCCTCGCTTTCCAACCATGTTCCCGCCATGTTGGAAAAAAAAACACGCTTTAAAATGAAACCAAATAGACACGTTACATTTTTTTTTTCTTTTTTACGAAAGTTGTATCAGTTTTAAACTATCGACAATTTTTCATTGTTGTCGCGCTTTTCACTGTACGCATATTTTTTTTTTTGCTGTATCGATTCTCTTCGCGCTCGGGTTTCTTCTCGAATTAAATTTACGAGTTTCAACGGATTCGTTTTATTTGTCGGATCCGAGCGAATGGCACGTTGAACGTGCATCGTTCGAGAAAAGAGATTGCGAGTTGCTTGGTCCCCAGCCTGCGTGAAATATTTTATCGCGTCGCGTGCGCGCCAACCAATGAAATATAACAGGCAGAAATGGCACCGAACGGAAGAAGGAAATAACGATCGGCCGAAGTAAGAAATAATAATCGAAATCGGTCTGTTTCCCTCGAAAACACCAGTTCCAAGGGAATCGTAAATTCGTGGCCCGTGCAGTGTCTCTCGCAAAAATTCCGACAAAAAATTCAATTTCCACTCGGCCGTCGCCACTGGAGTCATTTCATACATTTCATCAAACAACGTTCGCGTGCATGCCTGTGCGCATACATGCAAACAGTCAGTTCTCGATCAACCATTGTTGCAGCAAACGCACGTTCCAGTTGTACCACGCATCATCGCTCCGTCCGTCACTCTGTTGCAAATATACACTGTTTGTTTAGAGAAAATCAATCTTTTTTTTCTTTTTTTTTTTTTTTTGGCTCTCTATCATCCGCACGAAACGCGACGCGACGCGTGACGATTTCGCAAAAAAAAGAAAAGGATACTAGTATCTCTGGCACACTCTCGTCGCGTGTTGGATATTTCGAGAGCAAATGATTTCGCAGCAGCAACAAACAGTTTTTTTCCCCCCACCCTCTCGTAGTCACGAGACTTCGTTCAACAGTTTCAGTCGGCGAAAAGCAAATCGTCATTGAGAACCTAGTTCGGTTAGCTCGGAATTGAGGAGGCGATGTTGTCGACGGCGGGAAATTCAATTTCAACAGACTCGGCTGCGCGCGAAACTTTTTATCGTCGCTGACTTTACTCGCTGCGTCGCGAGAACGCCCTCCGTAATCCGAAGCTGGTTGGAAACAGATTGTCGTATCTTTTAGGGGGAAAAGGACGCGAAATAAGGGTTGAAAAGGCGAAGAAAGGGAGGGGAAATCTTTGGCATTCGCTCGGGTATATATATATATATATATATTTCGTTTTTTTCTCGTTTGGTTTCATTCTGTCGGGGCTGCGGTATTGTCAAGTGGCGAGCATACGTCGATCTCGAATGTCTTTTGGCTCGGTGTGAGACGCGTCTGATCCCTACACACGCGGCAAATATCAGACCGTTTGCATGCGTTTCCCGTGCCGAGTCGAGCAGCGGAATTTCCGTGGAAAAACGAGGAAGCAGATAGCGGTAGCCGTGATTTCCAGTTTTTCAGTGTGCAGAAACATCGTTCTCGATGCACGCACGTCTCCGTGGAGATCTGTCCAGTCGATGTTGATTTTCTCTCTTCGTCAGTTATTTTAGTTATCTAGTTACTAGATTTAGTAGACGCTTTGGTAACTTTTTATTCAACAGCCACGTGTAATTATACGCTTTTTTTTCGTTCGAACGAATCGAGTAACGTTGCGCGCGGGTATCGGTCGCTCTCGAAACAAAAAAAAAAAAAAAAAGGAGAGAGAAAAGAAAAAAGAAAAAAAATCGTGTCAAAACGACAGAATGAAGTGAGGCTTTTCCGCTAACAGGCTTAGTTTTTTCCAGAATATCAAACTCGGCGAACCATCGATCCAGAACGTGCGCGCGCGCGCGCGCGTCCACTCGACTAGAATCTGATTTAACGAATATTGTTGCAGATCTTTCCACTAGTCGCGAAAAAAAATGTGTCGCAAATTGACGCGCCGCGCGGATGGCAATCCGTGTTATTCGACTTTTCGAGAAGTGTCTCGTGCGTTTACGTGCAATAAATAATTGCATTTGCTCCGCGATCTGTTAACAGTCGAACTATCGACGACTAAAGTATCGTAGTGATATAATTTAAATGATTTGTTATATTAAATAATAAAGAAAAACGGAAAGAAAACAACAAATAATAAATACAAGATAGACAACAATAATTCGAATAAACTCAAACGGCACAATTAATTTTTATACAACGCAAATGATCACTCTTTCGACGCTCTTTTACGACTCTGCTCTGACTCTGTTTTTTCTTTTTTCTCACTCGCACGACTTTCGTCTTTTCAAAAAGAAATACTGTGCTTCTCACATCACATTCATACTTTCTCGTTCGCGCATCGTCCAGCAAACAGGCCATCTGTTAAAAGTGAAAGTAACTAAATATATAACTACACACAATAATTTCGATACTACAATATTCAGCAACCGATCGTTCCGAAACCGAGACAAGGCGCGCGTTTCGATACGTTTGTATATTTGACTGGCCGATTGTGACGGTGAAAGTGCTGTTCTTGAGAATACCTCACGATAGAGGCGAATGAGGATCATGCGCGCGGTATTGTTAAAATTGCGAGCCGAGAACCGGCAGGTCATCGAGCCTCCTGCTCCTCCCAAGCTTCGTCCTAGCGAGGCTAATGGCACTTTAAACGCGCTCGATGTACACAGAAGCGTGGCGTCGAGCGGCCAAGCTTTTATCACGAATGCCACTGCGATTTGTTTGCCTCCGTATTAAGGGATTAAGTTTGCCTCGCCGAGCGTGTGCAAGTTTATCGGCGTTAATCTTCCGACTTTCTCGCGTTCGTTCGTTCGTTCAACGGAGTATTTTTCTTCGCGAGATAGACGGGGAGGGGGAAAAGTTTTTCCGTGAAGCGTGCGTGAGAACGAGGCGTAATTTACAGCGTCGAACGGCAAGACACAGGCGATAGTTTCGTTGAAAAATCGTTGTCCGAAGGCCCCCGTGCAAGTTCAACGCTTGTCGCGTTAACGTGCTTTATGGAAGGCGCGGAAACCTGTTTCTCTCCTGTTGGCCCAAGCCAACGATAATCTTTGTCTCTACTCTCGCGCAAGCCCAAGGGATTCATATGTCTTCGATACTCTTCGGTTCGGTTATCTTTCCTTAACTGGCATCGATAATTCGATCAACGAAAGAAGAAATTTCCGCGGACGGAAATTTAGGTCAGCAGATGTGAATCCGATTGCAAGCGACGATTCGATTTTGAATCGCGAATGAAAATCGCGCGAACGGAAAGTCAAGTACAAAAGGAAGAATATCTAAGCTAGCTAAAAGCTAGCACGGGTGAAAGAACATTTAATTTGACAAAAAAAAAAAAAAAAAAGAAAGAATAATGTCATTTCAGGAAACAAAAGTGTTTTGCCACCTTTTCTTTTCAATTCGGCACAAACTTGTTATCCTCGTCGCTCGAAATAGTCGAACTTCATTTTCGTCGTTAATGCCGATGATTTTCGTTCGTGCCTTTCGCCAAGTTTTCGTAGATTTTCGAATTTTCCCCTTCAAATCTCGTTGAAATTTTCAGTTCAACACGTTTAGATCAATGCATCTTCCGATCTGACCGCAATAGATGAAGGAAGCAAAGGCGAGAAATCTAGAAATGCTGTCGTTCGCGCGTGTAAATTCGAATTGAATTGAAACAAAACCTTGGCGTGATAAGTCGTGAAATTTTCGCTCGATAAAAGAGAAGGAGAAAGAGAGAGAGAGAGAGAGAGCGCAAAGACGTTAATTTCCTGCAATGAAAAGCAGCGGTGGAAAACGTTGTGGAGTTGTGGTGGCGGTTTCACGAGAGCTGCTTGGCGATCTTTTGCCGCTTGACGAGGCAAAAAGACACCGGAGCGAGCGAAACGCCGATCCGTCTCTCTGTCGGGTCGATTTATATTCGCGAGACAACGACGTAGCGCCGCGAGCGCGGAATTACAACGCAGTCGGCCAGCCGCGAGAGGCGCACTGGCAACGAAAACTATTCCCTGCCCGTTGATATCCGGCCGATTTATCCCCTCGGCTGTGGGCTCCCCGTCCCCCACACCCTGCCGATCGGACCGTATTTCCCGCCGCCGCGAAATTAACATTTCAATGAAAGCCGCGATCCAAAGAAACGGACGGGAAAGCCGGATTCGCGCTGATAACGCGATACCAATCTCGCTCGCTCTCTTCGAGGATAGACGTCGCGAGAAATAAGGAAAGACCGAGACGAGGAAAGAAAGGAGGCGGGGAGAGGGGGCACAGGGAGCGTTGAATTAAATTGCTTTTCAGAGGTATGAAAGTGGTGTTTTACAAGGCGCACGGAGTAAGATCAAGTGCGGCCTGGCAGGCTGCCACGCAGTCTTGCTCCGATAATAAATGCTCATTCAGGGGAAGCAGAGAGAAAGAGAGAGAGAGAGAGAGAGAGAGAGAGAGAGAGCCAGCCGCGAAGAAGGAGACTGGGTAAAGGGACGGTCGATGCGGTTCTTCGAGGGAAAGGGCAAAAAGGGGGAGAGGCAGAGAGAGACCGGTCGGCCCTGAGACGTTTTTCTCGTGTCGTGGTCAAACTCGGCTGTAAAGTGCAACGACGGTCTCGGCCTCGGTGAGCCCTTGTGCACTTGGTGTGCTCGATCCTCCTGCCAGTTCCTTCCTCTTTCTTTTTGCCTTCCAGCCCTCCGCCCTTTCCACGTCTTCCTCCCTCTCTCCCTCCCTCCCTCCACTCTCTCCACCAGACGCTCCTCGTCGTTCCACTCTTTTTCATCGACTTCTTCGCCCGCCTCGTCGACTCCGAGACCCCCCGATTGTTTTCCACGATGCGATTCAATTGCGTTTACGACACGGTTTCTTTCTGCTTTCGCGAACGTCTGCAACGCCGCTGACTGGATTCGCCGACCCCTCGGCCGACCACGAAACGCACTAAAAACTACATTGTAGATTTTGAAGGAAACACCGGTCGGTATATATATCGGTCGATCATCCGTGGCCGCGAAGGGATTCACTTCTTGCTTCATGGGAACGCCGTCGTTCTCGATGGCGAACGAACGCCGGTCGAGTGTGTCGTAAATTGGCCGCGCCGACAGGTTTTGCACGAGATGCCACGAGGTGGAATTCTCGTTTCGACGCGGGAGTACGCGCGATGCGTTCTTCTCTCCCCTGATCTAGTGCCACTGTCGCTAGATCATCCGCAAGAAGAATAATAAGCGCGAGAGATGAGATATCGCTTCGTTTTCGATCGTTCAACGAGCGACGCGCTCGTTACCGAGAGTACACACCGTGCGTGCAAGCTTTATCTTTGCCTTGCCAAATCTTTCCTTCGTTTTCAGTCGAACGTGAGAAAAAACTTCATATGATTTTAGAATTTTCTCTCTAACCCTTTTGCTGCGATAGTCCGCCAAAAAATGTACACTATGTTGATGAAGTCATTCTCATAGAGTTTTGACATGGAATTTTTTCGAGTTTTCTGACTTTGACAAGGACCTGAAATATATATATATTTTAAAATAAACTTTATTCGAAGAAAAATTTGAAACCTAACCTAACTAAAGATCTAACTTAAAACCTAACCTCTAACCTGGAATATATATATATATATATTTTTTTTTAAACAAACTTTAATTCTTCGAAGAAAAATTTGAAACCTAACCTAACTAAAGATCTAACTTAAAACCTAACCTCTAACCTAAATTTTTTTTTCTCTTTTCTCGTCTTTTCCGAATAATTTCTTTATCATGTAAATATCCCACCGTCGAACAGAAAAAGATCGAAAAAGCTCGTCTCGATGGCTAACGTGTATTGCGTATTTTTGTAAGCATCGTCTCGGCTCTTGTAAAATCTAACCTCGAATTTTTCCAATCGACAGCTTTTTTAAAAGATCTACAGCCGATCCCCTCCGAATTGCAACAGATTAGAAAATGTTCATTACTAGAATAATTTCCCATCGTGTAAATATCCCACTGTCGAACAGAAAAAAAATAGAAAAAGCTCGTCCCGATGGCTGAATAACTGTATTACGTATTTTCAATATGCGTTCACTCCAATACATCAGTAGATGTCGTTAACACATAATCGACGATCCTAATGAAATGGTTGAACAAATTTCGTTGAATTATCGGCAACATATTAATCGCGTCCCACAGAAATTCCCACAAAAAGCTACAGAATTCTACAGAAACACAGAAATTGAAAAGTATATGTTCCCGAAGTGAATAAGGAATGTTATTCCCAAAGGGTACAAAAATTTCCCGCTGCAGTTTGCATCGCGGCAGAAAATGGCAGCGTTGCTTGCACGCGCGCGGAATCATGCATTTACGCGCAATAAAATGGCCGGCCGTTGCTTTTTCTCGTGTTAATTTCATCTGCCTCCCCCGGTCCCGGATTTCTTCCCTCGCGGCGCAATTGTTTCCGATGCGCCGATTTAACGAGCTTCCGATACCCCTTTCCCACCCCCCACCCCCCTCTCCCCTTATTCTATTCCCGGAGCCGTGAAATCGGCGAGAAAAGAAGGGTCGAAGTAACGATGTCGAGAGAATTAATGAATTTACTAGCCGATCGTTTAATTTCCTCTCTCCACGGTTGAAATTCTTGAATCTTGTCCATCAGAGCGTGTCCGTTCTTTCTTTCTTTCAACCCGATTCGCCGATCGATGAATCGATTAGACGCCTCGTCATTCGCTCGCGCGTGCTAACCGACGAGAATCGACGAGCAAGGAGTGTTCTCCGCTATTCTCCAGAATCGAGAACTCCGCTTTTTATCTTGGTGCACGTGAAATATTTCGTTTGAATAATTAATACGTGCATCTTGTTATATGTTATTTCAGTGATTGATGAAAAGTAGATGGACGTGGCTGCTCTACTGCGGATATATCTTCACGAAGTGTTATTTGAAACAAGATTTCTTTTTTTTTTTTTTTGTTAACATTAAATTACGTTAAAAGGAACTATTTCTTGAGTATCAATTTTTTTTTTTTTCAAAAATATTCAAGACGGCGGACATTTAAACTGAAACGTGCGACTTTACGATCTAAGTTTCCCACTGTTTTTTGTTAATAAAGGAAAGAGAGAATGCGAGAATCGAAAAAAATTGCCTTTGTCAAATACTAGATGATAGTTTCGAAGATGTTGCTAGAAAATCTTTTGTACAAAGCTGTAGGATGTAGTCTTTGAGAAAATCCCTTCAAAGTTCCGGTCATCACTCATACCATCGTACGCTGATAAAAATCTTAGGTTAATTTTATCTTTATTTTATCTAAAATTATCTTCTATTTTATTGAACTTTGAAATCGGATCGTCGATGCCTGGATCGTAGAATTCTCTTTCACTCGAAGTGGATTCAACGTTTGAACATTTTTCAAGAATTTTTGCCACATTTTGACACTGTCGAGCTTTCGTGTCGGAGCAAAATATCGGGAATACGGATATGATATTCCGCTATCTGGAAAGAGAGGATTATTGTCGCGAGAAAAAAGAAAAAAGAAAAAAAAATAAACAAAAATAAAATAATAAATTAATAATAAAATAAATATAGGTGTTATAGTTCAAACTAAATATAGGTATTACAGTTCAAATGAAAAAGAAGAAGAAAAATATGATAGTTTGTTAGGAAACGCCTTGTTACAGATATAAATCGCAAACAAATAGACAGCTATGCATATTCTTCTCAGTAGAACTCGCAGAAAATTTTCGACCACGTTCGTTTAATTTGCATACATACATGTTTATTATTCAATAATGAGTTTCTTTATAGAGTCTTCAACAACCAACTGCAAAATAATGTGATACGTCAAGCATTTCTACAACCCGATTTTCAACATGTTTTCTTTCTGTACTCGAATACAAGATATCTGTTTCAAACAGGCAATAATATTTGTTTTCCAACTCTTGCCTCCTGACGAATGATTTACTCGATAATCGTCAATTTCAAATTTATTTATTTTCACCTGCTTTATTACCAGATTGCAAGTCCTTTGTACAAGCAGTTTTCGGGACACCCTGTATATATCCGCGACTCGATACACAAGCGGAATCGTTGAAATTCCGAAATTGCGCTAATTGATCCACCTTATTCGTTATTCAACAAGATCGCGCGGATCGCGGTGAAACACGTCAACGCGGTGGCGCGATTTCATCGCTGTTGCTAAGATTTATACCACGCGCGATTATCGTACGCAGCGTGTAATCGAGAGATGAGAGAGAGAGAGAGAGAGAGGGAGGGAGATAGGGGAGGGAAAAATGTTGGCGTTAATTATCGACGTTCCAGCGGCGATTACGCGCGTCGCACGCGGCCGAATCCTCGCCGCGGTCGGCGTGGCCTGACGTGCATTTCCGTGTGTGTGTGCGCGTGTGTGTGATACATCCGCTCCATCCGGTCAGTCCGCATTTAATTAAACTTGCACGATATATCGCGAATATTCGATTATAGACAAATTAGTTTAGTCCCCCGAGCGCGGTTAATTTCACGCGAGACGAGACGCGAGCGGATTGCCATACACATCAAATCGATGGGAAAGCTCCGGCTACCTGAAATTAACGTAAAAAGTTCCCGAGGCTTTTCGTTCCCTCCTCTTCCATCCTTTTTCTCTTTTTTCTTTTTTTTTTTTGTTTTGTTTTCTCTCCTCGTAGGATGTTTTCATTTCTGAATACGCAGGTTGGTTTTTGCTTCTGCCATGGAATTTCTAAACTGGATCTCCTCGAAGTTTCGTGGTTAGTTTCGCAAGCTCTCGGACACGAAATTAGCGTGGAAAAATGAAATTTGATTACATCGATTATATATATATATATATATATATATATATATATATATATATATATAACGAGACGCGTCGGGCATCTCCGCCGAAATATTTCCGATAATCCGGTTTCAATCCGATCTTTTTCAATGTAAAACTTCCGGTGACGTTTGGCTCCGGCTCGTTCGATGCAAATGAACAACGAATACCGCGCTCCGCCACTCGTCGTGACAGTTCTCTCTCTCTCTCTCTGTATTTGATTTTCAAATTGATCGAAAATGGCCGGGAAATTTGAAATTCAAACGACTGTGTTCCCTCTCCTCTCCTCGCGAGACATAATTTCTTCCTTTTTTTTTCTCTCTCTCTCTCTTTTCGAAATATTAACAAAGAGAACGACTTTACCGACTTTACCGACTGACTCCGGATAACTCTCGTTATCCGAACCATTTTTTCGCGCGTCGAAGGAAAGAAAAAAAAAAAAAAAAGAAAAAAGGAAAACGAATTTAATTTAATTTTAATCGTAATCGACTGGTTTGTAAGCCTCCGGAGACGTAAACGAGATCGTCGTCGAGGAAAACGAGCGAACGCCGAATTCAATCAAAGCGACGCTTAATACACCCCGGCCACACGGGGGAAAATAGACACACGAGGGCAATAGTGTACTTAATCCAGCGATCATAATATACGTGCCTCCGATAACAGACTCGACGACGGAGGGTTGAGGGATAATCAGCAGAAAGAGAGGGGGGAGAGGATCGCAAGAAGGTGATTCATAGTCGCCGAATAATTTCAAGCGGCGGGGGAGAAGACAATAAGCTAAGTGGCGGCCGGGGCTGCGAGAACGCCTTAACGTCATTAATTAACCGCGCAATTGAGTGAAGATTAATCGGTGGAAGGAAGAGAGAGAGAGAGAGAGAGGAGAGAGAGGCTTGTTTCTCTCGACGATGGCAGCGCCCCCGGAGTTTCCAGGGAAGAGGGAACACGCGCGAAACAATAAGATCGTCGGCTGGGATAGCGGCAGGATCCGCGCGCGCCAGTCCGGTGATAATTTGAACGCGTGTCAATTTGGCGCCAGTGCTCCCCGGTAATTATACTTTCCCGTTGTCATTAAGCGTCCCGGTGGTGGTGGTGGGGAGGGTGAGCGCGTAGACGACGATTTATCCCCGGGAAACACGGGGCGCTTCGCGCTGTGCTTCAATGAAATAATTTGATGGACTTTTGAGGCTAGGTGGAACGCGCGCGCGCGCGCGATTTAATTGCGATTTCGACGTCGGTACCCCTTGAACAACCGTTTCATTATTCGGTGGGCAACGAGGGAAATATGATTTCCCGTCCCGGCAACCGTCCGGTTTTAAAGAACGATCGCACCGCGGTTTCGACGACAGGCTGATTGAAAGTTTCTGAATTCTTTTTTTTTTTTCTCTTGACCGAAGCGTGTCGGTATTTCTCGCAGTCGTGCGATTCTACGCAAACTACGCGAATCATTGTAGATAATTAAAAGGCTTCTGCTTGTATAAAATCAATAATTGGAATAATTGAACAAGAATTTCATTGTTTGAGTAACTTTGACCACGAATGTTTCGTGATATTCCCCTTTGGGGAATACTTGTATTTTCCTCGTACGAAGCACGGTTATCAACGAACTTGTATCCAGAAAAAAACGAGCTCAGTGTTCTTAAAAATTTTCATATTATTTTAAGTTTCAATATATATATACATATATATATTTCTAATCGGTGCGTTGTTTAACTACGAAAATTGCTTTAGCATCTTCACGAATAATACGAGTTACATTGACGTGTATGAAAAAATATGTAAACTGTAGACTGTCAACAATTGTTTGTTGGTCAATGAGGCCCAAAAGATCTAAAAATATTGTTGGACACCCATATGTAGTTTAGATCAATCAACAGGCTGAAATCGTAATGTAATCGTAGTTTAATAAAATTTCTCCAGTACCGTCTTTCGTTAATTATTCCGATCTTTTTTATTTCTTCCTTTTGTTGCAGGTAAGCGTGATCCAGGCGTTTCACGTCGAACGATCCGAGTTTCACGGAGATGTGTGCACGCGCGACGAAGAAGCTTTGAGGGTAATTCCGCAAGGGGAAACAATGAAATCCGTAGTAAGATCTGAGGGGTTAGCGGTATATATATATATGTATATATATAGGGGTTGCAGGGCTCGGTCGAGGGAGGGCCAAGGCCCTCTTTTTTCTCTTTTACCTACCCGAGGTTCTTTAACTCCCGAGTCGAGACGATTAGGCTCCACGCGCACTTCAACTCGGAATTTTCATCCCTTTGTCTACTTTCGAGGGCGTCCTACTCCTCGACTTTGCTTATCATTAATCCCTCACACTTCCCGAGCGAGAGCTTATTTTGTCCCCTGTTTCGTTCTTTCCTTCCCGATTTGCCGCGCTGTTTTCTCGCGCGCAGACTTTGCGTGCTGATGTCGAATCGTCGGGTCTGCGAATGAGAGACGAAGAGATTGAAAAGTTGTGAACTTTTGCAAACTCAAATCCTCTCTGCTCTCTTAGTTAATTTGACGATTGAAAAAAAAAAGAAAAAAAGAGAGAGAAAAAATATTCTCACTGATTGCGCCGAGTTTCAACTTGTTTCGACTCTTCGCGCGAGGGACGATCGAAATTTTAATGTGTATTGAAGAATATTCTTTCGAACTCTGTCGATTCGTCGACGCTCCGAAAATTCAACGCGCGGCGTTCCTTCCGTCTGGTTCCATTTAAAGACCATTGTTTCGCCCGACAAATTAACTCACCGGTGGTTGTCACAGCCAACGCGGGCAGAGCGACGCGAAATTCACAACAAAACTCCAGCTCTAGCTCTCCATTGTACTTTCTACTTTCGGCACACGCGGCAACACGGGATTCGTTCGTTGTTCATGGAAATTGCTAATGATCATTTACTCGTGCTCGTCCAGTTAAATCCGCAGTTGCTACACTATCTCGTGAAAATTGCATTGATCAGCTCTCTTTCTCTCTCTCTCTCTGTCTCTCTCGTGGTATGATCGAGCGTTGGGAAAAGTTAGAAATTATATCGTTAAAATCGCGCCGTGTTTTTGCGACGCGTCATCGTTTCAAGGAAGCGAGAAACGCGAAGGAATTATCGGCTACGCTATTTCATAAATGGTGCCGGTAAACTACGACAGTGGTTTGCCGAGTGCAAGAATTTAAAAATCAGTTTACTTCGCGTCGTATTCTTTTAAAATAAAGTGACCTGCTGTAATTTTCTTCTTCTAATATTATTATTATATTATAATTGTAAAATCAACAGATGGCGATGAACGACATAAATATAACGATGGAAACGGTGGATACACAGTTCATCCAGTATTTGAAAAAAAATATATCATTTAATAATAATAATAATAATAATAATAACAATGACGGAGGCAATAATCGAAAACTAATATTATTTATTCGTGGAAATATGCTATATCTGAAATTAAGAAATTCCCAAATCCACCAGTTAATAAAAAATGGTATAACTATAAAAAGAAAATGATTAAAAATGCACGAATAGTAACAATTGAATTACAAATTTGATCATTATCAGAAGCCGTAAAAATTGAATCTAATTGACATTAATTCGTTCAGTTAATTTTTGAAAATCGTCCGACAACAAGCTCATTTCAAGCTCTGAGAGTCGTACATATTTCTTTATAAGCTGCGAAATTTCACAGCCACGATGAATTCGTATCTTGCAAGACCAAATAATTTCGTTTCGTGGTGTAAAAATATTTTTCATCACCCTCGAAGCGAGAAAATTATAGACCGCTTTTCACGATCACCGGCGCAAATCTCGTGAAAATCACCTGGTACGATCGAGCGATCATATAACGTAACGAAATGGATCGTTAAAGTCTAAAGTCATACCGTACACCTCGCGCAGAGTCGTATGTTTTGATACTTCACTTTCAAGGATGAGCGAGAAACGCGAGGCTAGGAATCTCGACTAGCTAGGGATACCCAGTTCCGTAGAAACGAGCATTGAAAAGCACGGTCTGGTTATTCCGCTGGCTGAAACGAACTTTCGAGTGAACAGTTTCGAAATGAACGTCGGAACTCGCGAACGCTATTTAGGTATTTAGGCGAACGTTACGTGCGAGGTTCGTGAGATCATTGCGTCTTGGACACTTGGACAGCCTCTCGAACGTTGCGGTTGCACGTGATACACTGTAATGGCCCTTCTACGTCAGGCCATTGGTACGCCATTGGTGCGCCATTGGTCGATCGAATCTACCTGCTTGGGACAAGTTGATGATAAGCTGCGCGGAGATCCGTAGAGATCCGCTAATTATTTGCAGTTAATTTCGAGTCGACGTGTTTGTTTGAAATGTGAACGCGAGCATCGGGAAGAATTCGTCGAACGTGCAGATGAAATTCAAGCGAGATAGGAGGCGAGTGAAGAAGAAATCGTATTTCGGATAAAGAAATCTTCGAAACGATCCATTCGAGAAAAATTCTTTGTCTCAGATATATATTCAAATAATAACCCAAAATGCAAAACGAATGATAAATTTGTTATTTCTTAGTCCTTTGCACTCGGCAGTCAGCGACATCGAAAAGCAACGTTATTTTTTTTAAGTATTCCTTAAGCCTGTGCTGTCAGCTTGTATAAATAATCGTGTCAAAATTATTATCATTTCTCAATATTCCACAGATGCACGCTCTTGCGCCTTTGTATAAATAGTCTGGATTAGCTGGTAGCCGATAGTAAAAATCACTCGGAGTTGCCGCATAGGTTATATTAAAAACGGTTCGGAGTTAATCAAAGGGTTAATAATTTCTATCCAGCGATCGTCATACCGACGAGTTCGAAATTATTATACACCGTTTGGTCACTCGTCCGTGAACCAGTTAGTTGGCAGACGCAAGTTATTAAATCGTGACTCCTAACTACTGGCAAGTATAACGAAGTGTATGATATTTCTGCGCGATCGTGACGCAATCAATTACTTTTACATTTTCTCTTTCTTTTTTTTTTTTTTTCTTCTTTTTCGTATAAATGAAACGACACCACGGTCGTAAACGCAGAGAGAAACGCAATCTCTCGGTCCGCATATTTTAGACTTTGGACGATGGCTCGTTGGTGGATGTTCCATCAACGCCGAGGCGGTAACGCTAATAGAAATTCATTGGAACGCCTCGCGAACGTTTATACACGACGACGAGGAACGTGCATAACGCGAGGCACGGAATTTCCATAAAGCCACCAGACACGTGCTTCTCCCACGAAATCCTACCGATATTTCTGTATCCGGTGATTAGCTCGTGAGAGTCACGTCGTTTCGGGCGCGAATACGAAATTTCCACGCGGATAAATTCAGGATTGATAAATTTGATTGATTGAAATCGAAAAAAGGTCAGGATTAACAATAATTTCCTTTTTAATTCTTCAATCGACACAGTTGCTGAACAAAATTTGCTTGAAGAGCCTCGCTTTGGCATCGATGGAATTAGAGTTTGCGCTAAACTTTTTTGACACTTGAATCCTATTTTTTTTTTTTTTTTTTTTTGATCGAATCACGATTCCGAAGTACGAGCAGCGATGATTGTGTTGAAAGCGTTGATGAATGAAATTATCATTGTCAATTTCTACCACTAATTCCAATAATTCTACGTATTAATCGGAATTCGTTTTTTTGGAAAAAAATGGGTGCCTTCTGATAACGCGTCATCTCCAATGATATTCTTTTCTTTCGCTAAATCAATGCCACTAGAATTTGTACTAATCCGTCTAAATTTCTTTTGGATTTCTTTTCATCCAAAATACGATAACGTTTTTATCGTTTTCGAGACGACTTTCACCATAATTTTCGCTTAAATTGATATAAATTTATCTATACAATTCAGTTCAAAATTTGCGTTATAATTATTTCATTCGTGTGCGTGTAATTAATTATATCTTAGTGATATTCATTTAGATTTTAAACTTATGGACTGTGAAATATTATAATTCATTTATCCAGTAGATTGTACACAGTTGTACAATATTATGGTACTAGGTTCATTTCATATTTAATTATCATTATATTTTATATGTTGTCGAAATTCTGACAAAAACAAGTCAAATACACTACAAATTTGCAGATTGATTTTTAACGCAAATACTTGCAGTGTCGCGACTATCAGTATGGAATGTACCTACGTGAACGCTGAAATGGCTTCACGATTTAAAATTTCGCATTTCGTTTCGCATTGTATCGCAATTTTCACAAATATCTTCTTCAAACAAATGTTATATTTCCGCTGATGAACCCCAGAAACGATACAATTCGCGAGCCAATCGTCAATGTAGAAACGTCGATAGGATTTCGTCGCAAAAGCACGGTGGATTGATTCTATGGAAATTTCGTGTGCATTAGGCAGATCAACCATGGGAGGGAGGGGGGGGAGAAAGGGAAAAGGCGTGATAAAAATGGCGATGAACGGCGGAACGTTGGATAATAACGTTAACCAAACACCGCGTAGAATAACATCGATAACAGAATATATATATATATATATATATATATATATATATATCGTCACGCGCCCGCGATATAAACGAGTAAGTCACGAGCGGAATTGCGTCGATTTATATCGTCGGATGGGCAATTACTGGCAGTTAGTAACGCTCGATCGTCGTCGCGGATCGATGAAAATCGCGCGTGCAACAACGGTGGGACACAGATCTGCAAAAAACTGCAGGGAAAATATTTTTCTATTTTAATGGATATGACATTTTTTCCCAACGCATTCGTTTCACTTCGTGAGATAAGAATATTCTTTTCTGTGAAAAAATTATTAACAAACACAGTAATAATTAATTATATGTATGACGTCCGTCTGTAAACAGAATTATCGTGCTAATTGTACAGAAGCATTGTACCTGAAATATGTGCAGAAAGAACTTCAAACTGCCAGCGCAAGGAGTTAATTTCTATCGCTGTTAAAAAAAGAAAAGCAAAATTCGACGGAGAAAAGTTTCTTGCGTGGAACATAAAACAAAGTAAAAAAAAAAAAAAAAAAAAAACCCACGGAAATCAAACACGGCGTTGCGTGATACAATTAAACTGGACGAAGTTGAAATTCGACAAAATTACTTCGCGAGGAGAGAGAGAGAGAGAAAAAAAACTCGACGGAAACGAGTCGAAAATTTTCATCGGAACGTAAAATGGCGAGAACGCGAAGTATATTATTTCGTCGAGCTCGTTCGGCTGTCGGGCCTTCGTTGCGATGTCGTTTAATCGCGATTCGCGATTCACCGACAAAATCTCTCGATTCTTTTCGAACTCTTCGAAGAAAAAGAAAGTCGAGAAAAGAAAATAGAAAAATGTTGAGATCAACGAGTTGAGGAGAGGGCAACACGCGACAGGAGGGAGATCTGCTGGAAAACCGCAAATCCACGCGCGGCCAATTTAAATTCTCGATCGAAATCGCGAGGGAGTGGGGGGGGAGGGAGGAGGAGAATGAAATATTTAAATGGCTGGTTCGAGCGCAAACCGATAAGTATTATCGCGATCGCGGGAACGAACTGCAATTGTCCGTGACGTTGCGGTCCGCTCGCGCGAGCCGACGCCGCGCAGTTGTAAAATTCGCGATTCTAACGGCGTCGCGATAATTATCAATTAATTGGAACAACGACGATAAACTCGGTGGACAGGGTTTCGCGATTCGCGCGAGCCGCTCGCCAAACCCCGTGTTACAATTAATTGCTGATTAACGGACAACAATCGGCGCTGGGTCAAATCAGAAATCGAGCCATATGATTCTATCGAGATCCGTTCATTATCTCTGTTCGACCTCTGTTGACCGCGCTCCATGGACCGTGAGAGAGTGAGAGAGAGAGAGAGAGTTAGTTAGTCGTGCCCAGTTAATTACTATTCGATTGATTTACTCGAACTCTGGCTCCGCGATACATCTTGTTAATGAGAATCCAACCGGAATTCTCCGAGCAGATGTTTCGCGAAATTCGATTCTGTCAGTTACAACCGATCCTCCAATATTTCTCTTTCTCTCTCTCTCTCTCTTTCTCTTTCTTTTTTTTCAATCTTCTCCTCGTTTCGGAATTTGTCGAAGCACGCGAGATGCATACTTTGTGTAAAATCGTGTTTTTTTTTTTTTTTAAATCCGCTAAATTAATCTGTCAGTTACAATTGGCTCTTTCTTTCTTTCTTTCTTTCTTTCTTTCTTTCGTTGTTTGTGTTTCTACCCCAATGTCCTGTCTTGTTTGCTTTAATATATTCCGTAATACAATAATTTTCTCTTCTTCGTCCAATCTTTCCAATTTCCCAGCGAGCGTTTTCATTCCTCTCTCTCTCTCTCTCTCTCTCTCTCTCTTCGCCTTGGAATTGTTTGCCGGTGAGAGAGAAACTAGCTGTCGTTCCACGATTCATTATTCAGTATTCACTTTACCTCCTGCCGGACGCGCTCGGTTTTATTTTCCCGCCGTCTCGGAAAACCTTTGGTAATCGTTGTTTTCAGTCATTTTTCCCCAAAATGCCGCCATTTTCACGCAGCAGTTGTGTTCTCGTCCCTTTCGCGAAACGTGCGAAAATATCCCCACTTTCTGCTCCTTTCTCTCTCTCTCTCTCTCTCTCTCTTGTGTTCGTGAAAGAACACGCGCTGTCTGTTCACGAAACTCGATAACGGATTCTCTCTTCACCACCTCTGGTTCGATTCAATCGTGAACGATCCAAAGTCCAATGCTGGCGACGCGAGCTTCGAACGAGTTTCTTCGCTGCAGCGGAAAAAAGAAGAGAGAGAGAGAGAGAAAACTCGAATACGGAATAAAAGCTCGGATCTGGTATCGAGCCAGTCTTCTGGTTTTCTCCTCGACGCCTGAAAGTGCAGCTTATAAAAACACCCGTAGACGTTTGCTTTTGTCCTGGCAGTGCCTCGGGCTCGGGCTTCGCTCTCTCGAGAGAGAAAGCGATGAATAATAAAAGCACTTTGCCGCATTACGTGCAAGCTCTTCGCATTTCGCCTCCCTCTTTCTCTCTCTCTCTCTCTCTCTCTCTCTCTCTCTTTCTCTTTCTGTCTCGTAAGAACCCGGGACCAGCGATCGAATCTACATAATTTTGGATCAGCGTTTTCCACCCCTCCGCGAAAGTGGAGATTTTTTTTCTTCCTCCCCCCCCCCCTCCCCCGGGCACCCCGAAATCGTGCTCATTGCCGAGGTTTGTTCGAGTCGGGTTGCTTCATCGATCGGGCTGCTTCGTCGCGTTTACCGATCAGCTGAACGCCAGTTTGGAAATCCTCGCGGCGAATAAATTGCGAATAAATTGCGAATAAAAGCGAATAAAACACACACCTTTCGGGAGGGGATCACTTTGAATCTGTTCGTGAATCCAGAAGATTACAGACGCACCGTAAATATCCTCGCGAGGACAGGTTAGAATCGCGAAGGTGTTTTCGCACGCTGGTTCTGCGATTTAATATTAAAATTCAACCCTTTGCACTCGGTTGTCGCTGCTGCGGCGACATTATAAGGTAAAACATATAGCTCCGTTGTCGCCGCAGCGGCGACATCAAAAAGAAACATTATTTTATTATTATTTTTTATTTATTATTATTTATTATTATTATTTATTATTTTTTTATTATTATTTATTTATTATTATTTATTATTATTTTATTATTATTATTTATTTATTATTATTTTATTATTATTTTTTTTAATTTAAATATTTCATATATCGAATTTGATAATATCCTTTAGTTTTTCTTGCAAGCCTATGCTGTTAGTTAGCCTGGAGTAGCTGGTAGCCGATAGTAAAAGTCACTCGGATGTTGCCGATAGGTTATATTAAAAATTGTTCCGAGCAGTGAAAAGGGTTAATATTGAAAATCAAGCGAGAAAATCGTCGAGCACATTTTCCACACTGCCACCAACGGGGCAGGCGTCTTTCGTTTCTCTTCGATTTACTTTCGTTCGACAGTAAAAAAACGATGCTCGTTAGAAAGGAGCATCGAAGGAAGAGGAAAGAAATGTGAAATAAATGGTAATAGTGAGGATATAATTCGAGAAGCAATTTGCAGAATCACGAGTTCTTCCACTCGTGATCGTCGCTCGAAGGGCGAGCTTTATATTCCGGGGCCGGCGTCATAATCCGCGTTGGTGCCGGCAATGGAAGTTGCCGAGGATAGAGGTTGCACGATACAAAAAGGGCAAAGCCGTGACCTCGCGGTTAACTCACGATCGTTATTTTTCAGCCACCTTCCACAATCGACGTTCTGATATTCTTAACCCTGCCGAGTTTCTTCCTCGGCAATTATCATTCGATACTCTTGCTTGTAGCTAACCACCTAACCTATATGCAGCCTAATCGGACGCTATGCACGCGTCTTCTGAATAATTATATCAGAATTTTAGACTTTTCACCTTTTCACCGTGAAAAGCTCGAAGATTCATCAATTTATATTCTTTAAACTTTTTTTTATATTCTCTCTCTCTCTTTCTCTCTCTCTCTCTATATATATATATAATATATATTTTATATATTCTATGTATTCTATATATATATATTTTTCTATTTTATATAATTTTATATTCTATATATATTTTTTATATTCTATATATATTTTTGTATTATATATTTTCTATATAATTATATTCTATGTATATTTCTATATATACTTTTTTTTATATTCTCTCTCTCTCTCTCTCTCTATATATATATATATTCTATATATTTTATATATTCTATGTATTCTATAGATATTTTTTTTTCTATTCTGTATAATTTTATATTCTATATATTTTCTTATATATAATATACATATATAATATATATGTAATATATATAATACATATAATATATATATATAAAATCTCTTAATATCTCTTAATAAAGTATCTTATATATAGAATATAAAAAACAATTTAAAGAATATATATTGATGAATCTTCGCGCCTTTCATGGTCAAAAGGTGAAAAGTCTAATACATGTGTGTGTGTGTGTGTGTGTGTGTGTGTGTGTGTGTATTAAACTTTTCACCTTTTGACCATGAAAGGCTCGAAGATTTTATATATATACATATATATAGTGTATCACCAAATTGATCCAATTAACAATAAGTCGTGCTGTTGCTAAGCAACTGGCTGTCGAAAACGTTTAGACTCTAACTAAACAATTGACATTAGCACTATTGAGTGCGTAAAAAAAAACTACAAGCAGTTTTAAGCTTCAAGTTTTTTCACTTGTTAAAATTTACACGTTTTGCATCAGACGAAGAGTTACATTTCCCGATCTTTATTTATCATTGGTGAAAACAAAAAAATTTGTGAAAAGTATTTACGAGCTTCAAAGTACAACGTATAACAATCCATTACGTCGCGTTTCCCGAGCACACATTTTAATTCGAAGAAATGGCGCGAAATCACGCTCGAAAGTGCGTTACACAACAACCGACGAGAAAGTAGTGGATTTTATGCGTTGATCCACGCCTGAAGAGTATATCATTGCTAAAGGTTGGTTCGCATTATTATTAAATTCAATTTCTGTTGAACAGTGTCAGATATGCTTCTCTATATTCATACACACTTGTGAACGAAACACTTTCACAGTTTCGTTAACGAGCATAAATAACGATGCGCGACCGACCTACAAATGTTGCGCCCTATACAGGGTGTATTATTTTCTTGATACTCATTGCACGTAGAAATGGTTCTCTAGCTCTTTAAGTTTCGCGCGCTGCAGCAGCCAAAGCAGTTGAAATCCGTTTATATTTCTCACGTTGAAGTCAGAAAGCCGGTCCAACTGATTTTCTTTTTCACACTCGCACGAATGAAAAGAAAAAGAAAAGAGAGAGAGAGAGAGAGAGAGAGAGAGAAAGAAAAGAAAAACAAAACGAACACGGTTACACACCGTGGTGTTCGTTTAATTAGAGGGGAAAGACCTATCGGAGCTCGGAGCCGATTCCCGGAAGACTAATTTTGCGACCGGTGGTCTCTCTCAGAGTCAAGTCTTAATTATATCGACGCAGTTGGCCGGTCATATATAGAGGTGGGTCACGATTACTCGGATACAAGGAGAGAGAGAGAGAGAGAGAGACGTGGCACGGACGGGACATGATTGGAAACTGCGGTCCGCCATTGTGATCCTATTTACGTGGTATTAGTACGGTGTCAGGCTGCAACGGCGTGCGAAATTAATCTCGGCCGGCGACAGAAGCGACGCGCTCTCTCTCTCTCTCCCTCTCTCCGTTCGTGGGGACAATCTCTGCTCTGCGCTGCAACAATGCGCCACAGGTTACCAGCACTTTGGAATTCCGCTATGAATTCCCGCCCACGCACGGATTACATCTCGACGACGAACGCGCGATTCTTTTTTTCAAATCGCGCGCCCTTCCTCTTTGCTCGTTTTCTCGTCTCCCTTTGAACGTCGGCACTTTCTTCGTCGGCGCGTCGACTCTTTGTTTCGCGTTCGCAGGAAATATGCATCAGCTCTCTTGCGAAAACTCTGGCAAAAGTTGCTATTGGCGGCCAGAGGAGATTACTCCGAACAAAAATACGTTCGTCAAGAAACGTTATCTCTGGCGAAGGCAACGCGCGATTATTTTAACGATCGGCGATTTGTTACGAAAATGTAAGTATCAACCGCGCGATATTTGGACATAAACACGTTGACTGCCAACTACGAGATAACTCGTAGTTTGTGTTATCCAGCCTAGGACGACATAGTTCACTTGCCATATTAGTGCAGCTACGATGAGATTCGTAGTGTAAATGTGAATAGATAGCCTCAGGGAAGAAAGATCAAAAAAATCATTATTGGCTTACACGAGCAGAAAATTGATCAAGTGAACAGAAGATATAATAATACAAAGTTTGTTCGAAATCAACGAGCAAAAGAATAATTTTATTTGCGATGATTTTTCAAACAATCTCTCCTCTTGACAGATTCGAACAGATACTCTGTAAATAATGAAACTCTTGCAATGTAATTTCTTTTTGAAACTGGTTGAATCTCTTCTCCAATCGACTTTATAAGTTTCATTTTAGAAGAAGTTGCTTTATGAAAAAGTTTGTGCGCATCGTGTGTATATATATATATATATATATATATATAATATGCAATGCAATCTTTTTGGGTCATCTAATCATCTTTACATAAGCCAATTACGAGATAATTCGCAAAATCTTTTTCTTTTCTTCAAAAAAAAAAAAAAAAAAAAAACACATTCTATATGCTGTTTGATGATTACTATGTACTATAACAGGAGTTTTTAACACTTTACCGACCGGTAGCCTATTAATCGGCTAATTATTCACCGCTAATACACGGTCGGTAAAGTGTTAATATCGTATAACAATATATTTGTATATATTAATATACCATATTACCGGTCGGTAAAGTGTTAAAATATATAAATATATTATTACATGATATCGACACTTTACCGACCGATAGCGGTAAATAGTAGCCGATTAATAGGCTACCGGTCGATAAAGTGTTAATAATATAATATAATTAAATTAAATTGGCTTCACGTGGCAGTCAACGTGTTAAAATACAAAGGAGATTCGAAAAACACACGGTGCAAAAGTGAAGAGTCTTCTGCGAGAGAGAGAGAGAGAGAGAGAGACTTTTCTTTGATTGATTCTTTTGCCTCTTATATACAGGCTGTTGTCTCAGAAGCTTTCTCAGAAGAGACAGATAACTTTGGCCGTGATACTATCTGCGAATGTTGGCGTACCTAACGAGGAAGAGGTTGCAATAATTCTTCTCGAATACGCTTCTTCGTCTTGCAACGCATCATCGTTTCGCGATCGGATCGTAGCGAGGGAAAGAAGCTGTACGAAGCGAGTGAGCTGAGAGATCCTCGAGAGAGGATCCTCTTTCCGTGTTCCCGCATCCGAAGGGACTAAAAGTGATGCCAAGTTTTTCCACACGCGAGTCTCCGGGATTTGCTAGAAAGTGGGTGAAACGTTTCAAAGAGGAAAGGAAATGGCGACGACCCTCCGTATCGTGGTTCGAGGCAAGACAAGCAAGACAAGGCTATAGATTCGACTCGCTGAGAAACTCGTTCGACACTTTTGCTCGGCAAGGGCCAAATTTTGTTAACGAAAAGCGGTATAAACAAGTTAGAGGAAACAAAGATATCAAATTGTGGGGTACAAGAGAAAGAAAAGAAAAAAAAAACACATCGAAATCAGAGATCACATTCGTAGAAAATTTGTGTGAAATTCTCTGATGAAGCAAAAATTAAGAGGGAAATTTTAATATTTTCAATAGTTGAAAACCTTAGTGCTATTCGAAAGGCTGGTTGAAAGCATGCGAAAAAGACGGATAACAGAGGGGATTATGGACACATTAATAAGTAAGAGCGTATTAGCGTTCTACCTTCGATCGATATTAATTTTTTCAGAGGTACACGGTCAGAGGTACCGTATCGGCCGAGATCGAAAATTATAAGGGAATACGAACGAAGCCTCGTCATCGATCGGTCTATCTCTCGGAAATATCCGCGGAAAACCGTGAAGAAAATTCTATGTTCGTTCGTAACGTCTCGCGGCGTCTCGTATCTCGACGGGAGGACTCGTTCTTTCTCGTCGGTTCGGTTGGCCGCTTGGCTGGAACAGCGAGCGAGCCGAGCCATCGCTCGCGAATAATGTATCGATAGCTTATCTATTTATGCGACAGACCT
The DNA here is from genome assembly GCA_032399595.1 of Tetragonula carbonaria. Taxonomy (NCBI): domain Eukaryota; kingdom Metazoa; phylum Arthropoda; class Insecta; order Hymenoptera; family Apidae; genus Tetragonula; species Tetragonula carbonaria. The sequence continues at coordinate 1,397,354 of JAUCRC010000007.1, read as the reverse complement.
CGATGCCAATCTATCCGTACGGGGGGACGAAGGCTTGGAAAGAAGGCCCGAGGAGAAGAAAGACTGGCAATCGATTTCCCTGACGTTGGGGAGGCAGCCTGGCAGGCAAATCGTTTCCGCTCCTCGTTCTGCGATCCGTGGTTTCTTATTGGAGAAGCAGTTCGCTGGCGACCATTCTGGCCATGTTCGGCTTTTCTCCGCCAGCAGGATTCTCTCCCTGGCGATATTTGTCGAGGACAGGGGGAGGAAACCGGCGATCGGATCATGTCGGGGAGATAGAAGACGTATGGCACGGAAGAACACTGCGCTCTTCACGTTTCTCAAACTCGACCGATTTTTTTTTCCTTTTTTTTTCGTGGAGGAAATCTTGAAAAGCCTTCTCTGAGGGGAGGAATTAGGTAGTGTTGGATTTTTGCCGATTAAAACCTCCACGATGGCTTAGTCTCCGCTCACATTGGGGAGCTCGGAGCTTAATCTAATCTAACCTAAACTTGCCATCAGATTGCGCTGACTTTTTTTTTTCTTTTTGTTCTTTTTATTCGTTCTCGCTATGTCTATCTCCGGTGGACGCTTCCTCTCGTCTGAGAAGAGAAACTGTTAGAAATAATTTGTTTTAGGTGTTCTTCAGTGTGTCGGCAGGTTCACTCAAACCTGACCTAGGTGCAATTTGTACCTCTTTGCAAGCGACACGGACGATTTCCTCTTTACTTGTCTCAGCATCCGCTGAATGCCTGCCGGCTAACGTAAAGCCCTCGAACGCGATCCGCGATTTCACCGACAGATAACTACGATCCTTGCGATTTTTATGGTACCTCGGGATCGTAAAGGAAGATCACGCAGATCACAGAGGGATCGAATTATAAACTAATCGGCGAGACGTTTCATTCGAGGTCTGGCAAGCGAGGTTTCGCAAGCGAGGGCGCGAGAGTACGCGTGAATTAAAGAGGCGGGTTGAGCGCCACTACGACGACATTCCACGCTGCTGTTAGCCCCGTCGTGTGCATCTATGGTGTGCATCCATGGTGTCCGTGCACACGTGCAGTAAAGATCTCGCGTACGTAGCTACGTGAGCATAAATACGCGGCTGCATAAATGGGTGCATATCCATCGCGTTGTTGCAGTCGGTCGTGTACAATATAACAACGAAGAGTGCGTACAAAATTGAACGTACGTGTGGAACTTTAACACGGAAACTATTTTTCGTTGAATATTTGCAGATAGAATGTTAGAAAAGAAAAAAAAAAAATGACACGTGTAAGTGTTTCTGTAAGATGGTTTTCTGAAAAGAATTTTACGATCCTCGTTCTCGTCGCCATTCTATGAGATGCAAATTGTTCCGCGCTGCAATTAATTTTGATGAAAAACTGTCGCAACGTCGTAAAGAAGAATCACGTGACAATTAACCTGGTCTGGTTTAAAAGCGCAAGGCTTCTACGCTGTCTGCCTTGAGTTTCTTCTCTTTTTTTTTTTTTTCTTTTTTTTCAATGATGTTTCAACATCATGTGTAACGAATGGAAAAATGATTTTTCGTCTGAAAAATTTTTTCATGACTAAATCGACCACGATCTTGAACATTGAAGTTTCTTTTTTTTTCTAACGACACCACAAAGTTTGCTGCACGATTTTCTTTCTTTCGTTTTCATTTTGCACAATTTTGAATGTTCAAAGTTTAAAAAATGGCAAAAAAAAAAGAAAAATTCGTACAGCTTTGAGAGCAAGTTTTGAGGAGGCTCTGCTGGATCTAGTTATGAGGAGAAATTTTTTTACACACGTTTTTGCACACAAAAGTTTGAATTTTTACAATTTCCGAGTTACACGATGGAAAAACAATCTGTGGAAAAGAAGAAAAATTGAAATCAGTTGAAATAGAAGCTTCAGGTTTAAAATTGCGACAAGTAGGTTATTATATCACTTGTTTTCATCGATATACATATTTATAAAATATTTTACAATTATGCTTGCTGCTTTTTACATTCGCGCGCAAAAGAATATCGAGTCGTTTTTTTCCTTAATTTCCCTCTCGATTCCGTTTCTCTTGCCCAGTTTTTACACCGATTACAATAACAAATTATACCTCGGAAAAACTCGTCACGAACATTCGTCCGAGATCTCTCGTTTTCCGCAAACGAATGTTAAAAAAACGAAAAATAAAGAGTTGTTTGTTACTCATCGTGGAACTCACTTTCCCCTCCACCCGGTGTAACGTGCAAATTATTCGTTCCCCCCCTCCCCTCCCCCCTCTGCCCCCGAATTATTTTTCTGCCTCATTTCGGCAGGTATTTATTCGGTCGAACATGTTTGATCAGATATTAATTGAAATTTCTGTTGCAGTAAATCCCGCAAATAAAGCCACGCGCATTGAAAGGTATAATTAGGTATAAATCGTATTTAATCAGTTTATTTTCCATTACATCCGCGGGATACACGGGAAACAGGATCCGGGATCGTGTTTACCGCCACAATCGCGAGTAACGCAACTTTTGAATTCGCAGTTACGTCGCGTACACGCGCCAGATGAAATTTCCAGGATAGGGAAGCGATACATACCGTCGAATAATAAATTTATTTTACGGGAAATTCGATTTCACATCGAAACACGCGAGGCGTGTTTTCAGCCTCAATCGAGGCTAATCGTCGAAACCGGATCGCGTCGCAGTTCTATTTCAATGTGTTTTCGACAGTAATTATTTCCGAATTTCTCGTGAAATTATTTGCTCCGCCTTCTGATCGAATTATTTCGATCGTTTTCTTAGTCTAGACCAAGGATTAATTCAAGGTTTTCTTCACCTTGGCCACATATGTGGACAGTTAATCTACGTCCTACAAAGAAATCTTTACTAAATTTACCAACGCAGAGAATAAATCCCAATTGTTCAGGACGCAAGTGAAAAATGAAATAAGATATACTTGTTATAATTGAAATTATAAAAATTCGTTCCTGAAGAGGTTGAGTTAGACTAAGAGTTGATTCGATTCGTGGCGAGAGGCCAAAAAAAAAAAAAAAAAAAAAAGAAACAAGCAAAACGTCGTCAAGACTTTGCGTATTCGTCGCGGTTTTATTCGAGCGGAAAGTTGCGTTTGCAAAGCGTTTGCGTTGCCGTTAAATTACCGCAACAAATCAGACGGTCGATATAAATGGAATTCGAGCTGTCTCGGAGGAGATGAATAAGCATTGTTGTACAAAGCGAAATTAGCATTCGACTCTTTGAACATGTGCGCGTAGGCTTGCACGGGCATGTGCATGCGTGCGTGTGTGTATGTGTGTGTGTGTGTGTCTGTGTCTGTGTCTGTGTAAGTTCAAGGATAAATCATGCCTTCAAACCAGTTGTCTCGTGTAATGGTCTCACAGTTTAACTCCCGCGACGACCTTGTGCAGCTGCTACAAAATAGCCAGCCACGGGTATACTTTATTCATGAGACGATCATTCAAAATCAATAAAAATACACAGAGCGAATTACTTTGTTTTCTACGTACAGTCGAGCCCCTTCGTGCGAAATATCGAACGACGATATGTGCAACACGATCGAAATTAATCACATTTCATTGAAAGTACTGATCTAGCAATGTGTTGAAAATGTTGTTTCGTCGAATAGCTAGTTGCCGTGTTAACGCCAGAACTACCGAGGTACCAAAGTATGAAAACTGTTTCAAAGAAATTAGAATGCAAGAAACAAACAGAGATTCATGATACTTATTGACAACGAACACAAACTTCTACTCGTATATTTTACAAAAAGTCGCTCGAATCTCTGAAAGAAGTGCATCAAAATTACTTCAAGGAAATTATAAATCGTTTTTTCGTGTGATTCTAGTGTAGAAATTCATGTAATGGAATTCATATGCCTAACCTAACCTAGACAAGCACGATAATACGTGCGATATTAGAGTTGCAAAAGAGCCATAAGAAGCTAATTATAAAAAAAAAAATGAATTACGATTCGAGTCTAATGAGCTTCCCGGTTTTTCTTTATTTCTTTTTGCTTTATTTCCTGTAATTCAGGTCTCCCACATTCACAGGTCGGTAAATCATTTCCGAGGGGGTAAATGCCACAGCAAGCGACGATGATGTGTCGTTAATATTTCATTAAACGTCGAGACATCGACATCATTTTCGCCAGATGAGACGCAACGAGATTTTTGCGCAGAGATAAATAACGAGTGTCGTTATCGGGCCGCACGCGTAAAAGAAAGCAAATGGGGAAACAACGATAACTTGGAATCGCACCGGCGACTGACTTACCGTACGTCGATACATGCGTTCGCCAAAGTGCGATAATTAACCTCTTGCACTGGAATGACGTGTCACGCACGTCGAGAATTTTTGGTCCCAAAATTGCAATATTTTCTCAGTTTTAAGTATATTTAAATATAACCCAGGCAAAACAAGTAATAAATTTATTATTTCTGCTTAGTAATAATTTTTATCCAGTGATATCATACCGACGAATTCGAAAAAGAAAGCAACGATTTATTGTATATGGTTTGGTCACTCGTTATGATCCGTGAACCAGTTGCCAGCGCAAGAGGTTAACCTTAACGTGGAGAATTTTTCGTCTCAAAATTGCAATATTTTCTCAGTTTTAACTATATTTAAATATAACCCAACCAAAACAAATAATAAATTTATTATTATTCTTAGTAATTTCTTGGTATTAATAATAGTAAGAAGTATTAATACTTCTTAGTATTATTGTACATAATTTGGTTTGGTCACTCGTTATGGTCCGTGAAACAGTTGCCAGCGCAAGAGGTTAACCTTAACGTCGAGAATTTTTTGTCCTAAAATTGCAACATTTCCTCAGTTTTAAATACATTTAAATATAACCCAGGCAAAACAAATAATAAATTTATTATTTCTGCTTAGTAATAATTTTCATCCAGTGATATCATACCGACGAATTCGAAGAGAAAGCGATGAATGATCATATACGGTTTGGTCACTCGTTATGGTCCGTGAATTAATCGCCAGCGCAAAGAGTTAACAACTGGCGAAACTTCGGCCTTTCGAAGAGTTCTCCTTGTAATTAAAAAGCCAGATTTCCGCGCTATCGGATGATAAGCGAGTGATGGCGTCAAGGAGCAGCGAATTCTGAGTGGGGCGTTGAAAATCGTTAATGAAAACCGGCGACTCCTCAAAGTGCGGGTTAACACGGTTTGAGACGGTGTCCGTCCCAGCGGATCGACACCTCGTTATTCGTTTCGCCCTGCAGGACCGACGCTTACTAATATCCGTTTAATCGGTGTCGGATATTTTACGTGGGCGACGTATCGAGTCTGACAAATACACTTTATTTTTATCAATGTAAAAAACACACGTGAAAAAACTGTAACTTATATAACATAAAAGAATACACGTTCGACTTCGTCTCGGATGTGTTAAAAGGAGCAGCTGGGGTTTCGGTCGTTTTTCGAGAAAACCGTCGGTGTCGCTACCCTGTGCCAGTCTCGTGGTCATTCGTAAGAATTTTTCCGTCTGTTCATCGCGCGCGAAACTTTTTCGCCTTGTTAATTAGGTTAACTGCCACGTTCCTCCGGCTCACTCGAGGAAGGAAAAAGATAACGCGAAGTTGCAGCGGCAGCCGAGGATTACGTTCCTCGGCAGTAACTTTAATCACGAGCGAGCGAGCGAGCGAACGAGCGCGTGCATTCAATTAGCAACAGATATTTAGTCGACCCGGATTAGAAGTTAGAACGTAATGCACGGACGTCGTTAAGTTCCGTTGAAAGTCAGTCGCGCGCGGAGAGAGAGAATATGACTCACGTTTCTCCTTTCGGCCGTGAAGAGCTTTCCTCTTCAGAGCGGAGCCAAGATTTTATCACCGACGCTCCCCATTCGGTGCCCGTGGCTACCGCATTAATTGAAACGTAAATTTTCCCCGCAGTTTATAACGAGCCCTCGGGAACTCGCATGCTTGAAATTGTTAACAGACCGCGGCGTAACTTTCCAGCAATGCCAGCGATATCGTTTTTCTCGTGATTTTAACCCTTAATCGGGTTAATCGCACGAATCATCGCACGAATTGCAAGAAACGTTCTTACGATTCGTTGCGCCGTTTTTTAAATTATTTTTCAATTATTATTATTATTATTATTTTCTTTTTTTTTTCAAATACCGAGCGTGACTCGACATAAGAGTCCCTGCGATGAAAACTAATGTCGAGTCCCACTCGACAAAGAGTTAATCGAGGCTGACATCCAATCAGAAATTGCTCTTTCGACACTTTTCGCGATCGAAAATTAACGAAGACGAATGGTCACCGATTGTGTGGCGAATGCCACAAATTAGCACACGGTACAAATAGATGAACAAAAGCGTTCGCTCACGATGCTTTGAACTGTTTAAACCTCGTGAAACAAATACCGACAATTAAACAATCCAGTTGGTGTCGTTCGAAATCGCGAAACCTCTACTTTACCGACCGTTCGAGTGATGTTTTCACATCGTTTTCGGAAACTGAAGAGATTTAAAATCGGCTCGAAAATCGCTGAGAATTCAAGAAATCACCCCTGACAGTGTTCAAAGTTCAATGAAATGGCGAGGAAAAAATGGCACTGCGAGTTTTAAGAGATCGTCAGTCCTCGATCTAGTCGTTAAAAAAATATATTTTTTTTTAACGTTTTCAGAGGCATTTGAACGATATAGGAATTTTTACAATATCGGTGAACAAAAGTTCTCCACTTACTGCACGATGTAGAAACAGTTTTCGAAAGAAACTAAAACGTAGGCCCGTGAAATCGAAGGTTTCACATATTAAAAGGTCAGCCTTTAACGAAGCTTTTACGAGAATTTTCAACCGCCTGTGCATGCAACGTTCGAATACGTATTTTCTTAAACGGAACGCAATCGACCGTAACGAGAGAGCAATCGATGCGTACTCGCGCCAGCAGTTAGGCTGGATTTTTCGTCGAAATGGGATATTGCCGCGGGTAAGCATGATTCACCGCGTGAATTCCTCAAAGAAATTTAGCCTGTTCCAGCCTTTCTCTTTCTTCCGAGCCATCCGGCCAGCCCTCGTCCTCGTCTTTTTCTACCCTCGCGCCCGCAGAGACTGGTTTTGCGCGCTTGCAGCCAACGGACTCTCGATTTCGATGGAAGAACGAAGAAGAAGCGGCAGAACCAGCCACCAACAGCAACAACTAGCACTTGTTACGAGGCGCTCGTGGCGGTGTCAAGTGCCGGGTGTAGCGAGGATCACCTCGTGCCTCAATCGCGTTTCTTCCTCCTCGACGACCGTCCAATTTTTTCTCTCATTCTTCAGGACATTTCTCGAGAGAGAGAGAGAGAGAGAGATACGTCGAGTTCCTTTTCCCATTATTGTCCAATGAAAACGTACTCTGGTCTACGTTTGCGAAATTCAACGCAGCGTGTGAGATTTGAGAAGATCGTCAGGGTCTTAGTCCCCCACGAAGAGACAGAGAGAGAGAGAGAGAGAGAAAGAGAAAAGGAAGGATTTGCACGTTTGAATTCGTGTAATTACGCCGAATGAAGTTGTACGCGTGGTTGTTTGTACACGCGTGTATCCGCCGTGAAGATTTCCTGGTTTATACGACTAATCCGCGAAGCCGTTCGTGACTTATTGTTAGCTCACGATGAAGGAAGATCCCCCCTCCCCCTCCCCCCCGCCATCTTCGTGTAGGCGCGAGAGCTGATTGGGATTACGTTTGGCTTCTCGTTTTACAAGCGAGTCTTGCAGCTCACAGCGGTTCTCAAATGACGTCGCCTGAATAATTCATCGCGCTTTTTTTTACAATCTCCGCGCTTGTACCGCGCCGGTGTATAAAAGAACATTATAATCCCCTCCCCCCTTCCTCCCGCCCTCAGTTTCTAACTCATCAGTGTTGCAACGCCTGCGCAACGATATTATCACGCGAGATTACTCAGGATCGGTCTGACGAATTGGCATTCGCCATCATTCATTGATTGAATTGTGCCACGAAGAGAGAGAGAGAGACTCGCCATGAAGTTTTCATTAAGAGCACGCTGAAGCGAGGAGCTTACACAAGGTATTCGCGCGTGATATTCGAAGATTTCGTTTCGCAAAAACCGGGGCGCGGTTTGAATGGAAGGACAAAGAAAGCGGTCGCGACGGAAGCCAACTGGTTCCGCGATCGAATCCGGCGCTCTCGATTCGACCACTGGTCTAACCTTTCTTTTTTTTTTTCTTTTTTTTACGGCGCATCGCGGTGGACGAAATAAACGTCGAAGCAGCGACAAAAGGCACGAATCACGATGTGTGTGTGTGTGTGTGTGTGTGTGTGTGTGTGTGTGTATTCGAAGACGTGTTCCACATTGCGATGCAGCGAAGCGTGGTGAATTCACGCGGCCGCGCACGAGCGTTCGCGATCCACGCGCGCACAGGGACGACGCCTGGAACAACGCGATCGAACACGAGCGAACAGGACGAGCCAGAGGTTGTCGAGAGGGGGGAGGGAGGGAATGCGCGCGTCTGCGTGATCCGGACACACGCAGACACTCGGACACGCGTGCAATCGCGATCAAGCAGCCGCAAACGTGAGCAGACACGCGTGCACACGATCTTGGAGTACACACGAGAATACTTAGGCCGGTTAGTTAGGCTCGTTTCCCATAAAACTCTCCCCCCCCCCCCGACCTCGACGTCTCCTTTTCATCCTCCCTGCTCGGTCCCTTTATATCCGGTCTCTCTCTGTTTCTCTCGGCTCGTTTCGCGTTTCTCGTCCCCCCTTCTCGTCCGCCTGCTCCTCTCGCCTTTCTTCTCTTCTTCTTCCTCTTCTTCTCTCCCGTTCTCTTCAGCTTCGGCTTTGGCTTTAGCCAGCTCCTTTGGCTCCGTTCCTTCATTCCCCGACACGACAAACGGATGCTTCATCGTGCGTGACTCAAGGTCACCGACTCGCGCGCGTTGGGCTGCTTCGTCGCGAGCAGTGAAACGTGCACGTTTCAACGCGTGTAGCGAATAATACGGTCGGCCGATTCGCGACGGACAAAAGAAACGAATGGTTCACTCTCGTGCTATCGGTTGTCAATTTCATTTGACGAGAAATTCGAGCCTCGGCTCGGTTGTTTCGCAGCTGATTGTTACAGTTCGGACGAGTTGGGCCACGTTTGAATGTGCGTTGGTTATGCATTTTATTTCATCTTGCACCGTGTGTTAATCAACGAACAGTAACCATATTCTATTTCTATATCCTCGCGCGCTAAAATTGCCACTTCTTCGTCCGAGTGAATTCTCGAAGCCGCTGTTTCGAATCTGTTCGATCTGTTGACCTGCGAGACGAAGGAATACGATTCTGTTCACGCGTTCTGTCTGAAGGAGGGATCGAAGGAGAAGTCGAAAAAGCGTCACGAATTAGGGTCTAGAGTGCACGGGACGGTTTATTAGATTCATCACGCCCTCGTAATTCTTCACGATACCGCTTGTTGGCTCAACCCGGTGCCAAATAAATCAGCCTGTTAAGGAAAGGTTATACCCGCCGCGGTGCAATGCTGCGCCGCGCCGTTTAAATGTCATTATAATGGCCCCGTTTGTGAAATACAGGCGGAACAAGCGACACGGCGAGCACTCCGGGACTTGTCCCGCACGATTTCCCGGTGATTTCGATGCCGCAGCTTCTGATTCATCGTTGCGACTCACTGTACCACGATCGCAACCATCGAAACTCGGAGAATTGAGTTTTTGAACCGTGGAGCTTGGGCCGTGGAGATATTACAGCTAGCTACAGACTTTGATCATCTGTGCAGAGGTGGACGAAAAATATTCGCCCACGCTCTAGATGAAAAATCGTCTATATTTTGAAGCTGTTGTAACTTTATAAAAAATAAAAAAAAGAGAGAGAGAAAAAACAGTCGCATAACTATTGGCCTTGTTTTAAAATATGAAGCCTCCGGATTTGACAGACCTACGTCGGTTATTTTTGTTTTTTTTTTTTTTCAAAAATATAAAATCGCGTCCTCGGGAAAGCAAAGTGGGGAACTTTTGTCCTCGAATATCGTAAAAAATTCAAATGCCTCTGAAAAACGTTAAAAAAAATATTTTTTTTTCCCCCCGTGACTAAATCTGTCGTCGTTTTTTGAGGATTGACGGTGACCTGTTCGCAACGATCTCTTGAAACTTGGCCAGTGCCATTTTTTCCCTCTCGCCACTTTTTGAATTTCTGTCATTTAACTCGGACTCGGTTCGAGGTTCGAAATATCGTTAATTTTTCATCAAAAGTGCACGAGTGTACTTTCGTTTATTATTTAATTACTCGGTGTATTTGCCGATGTGTGTAAAAACGGCGTTAACAAATATCAAGCGTCTGAACTTTATCGTTAAAAGAAACGGCGCGGTTCGTAACAGTTGCCACGTATATATGTACGTTTCGTTACGTTTCACGACATCGTCGCCGAGCCGTTTAATGGTCACGAGATAGCCCGGCTGTTGTATTTCACATTAAAAGCATCGCCACGAGCAAACCGTGGCACATTAATTTCCTCGTTATCTTATCGCCTGCTCCGTAACGAGTCCTACTTGTTAAATTCAGAAAATGTTCGGGTTCGCGCGTTGTGAATTGTGGTCGAGTCAGTGTCAGAGTCCGGTTTATCGATGAATATCGTTCACGATTATGCTAATAGACGTATCGCCTGGACCTGGACAGTTACGTTATTTGTTTGCACCCCTCTTTGCGAGCAACATGCCGTGCCCGTTATCTCTCTTTGCCTCTCATAGAAATGATCATTCGCTTTCTTCGAGACGCCCGCGTTCTTCTTTCTAGAACGAGCGGTTTTAATATCCCCTCGACTCTCGTGCGCATAGTTTCTCTCTCTCTGTTTCGCATTTTTCTTTCTCTCCCTTTCGCCGTGGCCCCGTTGCAAACACGTTGTTGAACAGAGGTAAACAGCGGAAATTATCGTCCTGTTATTTAAGCATTAATATTTAAGTGGGGAAATTTATGGCCCTCATGTATATTCATATACGCGTGTAAAGACACGATGTTAATCGACTTTAATGAGCCGCGCGAATCGCGTTGAATCGAGCCACTTTCGCGGCTAATTTAAGCTACCGAAGAACGACGATTACCTTGTTGTTTTTTTTTTTTTTTTTTTTTTATTTCGCTGCCGGATGATCTTTCAGTGTTTGGAGTATGTATATCCGATTACGCCAACGTTTTGCGTTGCTCTCGGAACGTAAAATGAGCTTGACGAATCGATCGATTGTATTCAACAATGCCATTTTAATTATCTTGGTACAAACGTGGCATTCGTTTCCCTCGAAACGAATCACAGTCGTTTGCAATTCTTCTTTCCAGATGGTAGACGATGATAATCTAATAGTAATTCAAAATACACGTCGAGAGACATCCTCGTCACAACAGCGTTAAATACTACGTGTATACTATGGTTACAAGTAAGATTACAATTTACAAGCAAAATTTGCAAGTATTATTACAGATGAAATTTGCATACTACTGACGGATTGGTGTGAATTATTTAATTGTACTTAACTATTCTTCATTCAACAATAGCACAGTTTCGTTTCGAAGAATTACTGACATTTACAATTCTTTCCCACGATAGATACATTAATACATAGATACATTGATAACGATAATAATTTAATAGTAATTCAAAATACACAGCGAGCTATCTTGATCACAACAGCACACATACTGCATTGCAAATAAAATTCACAGTTGTTAATAGAATAAATTAATTGTGTTTAATTACCTTGGTGCATCATTTTTACTCCAAGAGCTGTAGACGTTCACAATTTTTTTTTCACGGTAGACAGTTATCATTGATAATGATAATAGTAATTCAAAATACACGTCGAGAGGCATCCTGACCACAACAGCATAAACACTACATGCTTTGCACATTGCAAATAAAATTCACAACTACCAGTTGTTAATAGAATAAATTAATTGTGTTTAATTACCTTGGTGCATCATTTTTACTCCAAGAGCTATAGACGTTCACCATTCTTTTTTCACGGTAGACAGTTATCATTGATAATGATAATAGTAATTCAAAATACACGTCGAGAGGCATCCTGGCCACAACAGTATAAATACTACATGTCTAGTAGATTATAAATAAAATCTGCAAGTACTAATAGAATAAATAGGCTGCCAAGTGGCAACGTTGTGCACTCACGTTGTGCATTAATCCTTTTTTTTCCCCCTTCTCCTTTTCATAACCTATCAAAGTTATTAACTGTTAATTATTAAAATCAACCAGCGCTGAAAGTCCATCCGTGCAACACGTTTTTTCCAGCATCTTAGCCCGAAGGCCAAGTGTAACCGATCTCCGATCTCCGATTAGGAGTAACTCAATTTCCATGATAATGAACTAAACGAGAGCGTCGCGTGCAATGAATAAACCGGCTAGATTTTTCGGTAGAGCTTCGTTCGGGGGACGACGACGACGACGACGACGACTTTGAAAAGCCGCGGGGGATATCGGTGGAATGCCGAGCGGTGTCTATAAATTCTGGGGCGATGGCGCGTAGCCGTCAGAGAGGCGGAGGGGGTGGGAATATGCCGTGGAATAGAAAGAGAGAAAGAGAGAGAGAGACCCATGGCTCGTTATTAGCACGTCTGCACGCATAACTCGGACTCACCGGTGCGTGGTGTTCCGCGTCAGGGCGAAAAGCCGCGGAGTATTTACGGGGGAACGTGGAAGCAGAGGAGATCTTCTTTTGTCACGCGTGATTCCCGTTTCCGCGTCGCTTGCCCCGACGCTTGCACGCCGCAAATTACCGGCGCCGATTATTCTTCTCCGCGTTTCGTTTCGCCAACGACGAAATTAATTTCGTTCAATGGATCGCCGCGTTTCCACAGGATTTCGCGAGGACACGATCCTCTGTCGAAACGGATCGGAACGAGGCGGAGTAGTCGAACTTGAAAACGACGCCACGAGCTGGAAGCGAAGCATTAAGTTGGAGAAGATGAGCGAAGATGAGATTGATCGAAAGTTTTGTTGAAATTATCTCTTGGTCACTCGTGACCGTCGTTCCTATTTCTAGAGATATTATTTCGGAATAATTGAACTTTAATCCTTTCGCCACGATGGTCCGCCAATGGCGAACGGGACACCACGCCATTGATCGAATTATTGTATAATTCCGTTTTGAAGTAGAATCTTTTTCGAATTTTCTGGCAACGTTTTGAAAAGGGCTTGAAATGTTTCCTTTTTTTTTTTTTAACAAATTTTAATCCGTTAAACAAAAATCCGAACCTAACTAACCTATCCTAATCTAAAACCTAGCCTAACCTAACTAGAAATCTGAAACCTAACCTCTAACCTAAATTTTTAAGAGATTAACAGTTACACCTATAACCTATAATCAGTGTTTTCCGAATTGCAATAGACGAAGGAAAATTTTTTTTTTTTAGAATAATTTCTTTATTATGTGAATAGTCCATTGTCGAATAGAAAAATAGAAGAAGCCTAGCTAAAGTGTATTATATATTTTTAATATGTGATTACTCCAATACGCCAACAGATGTCGCATATATCCGACGCTCGTATGAAAACAATTAGCATAAATAATCAGTATAACACGAGTCTTTAGATCTTTCTAAATTCTTTCACCGAAATTTATTATTCAACATTCGCTGAAAATAAAATCGCGAAACCGGTGAAAAATCGTTTGCGCGATTTTAAATACAGATGGCCAGTGATACACATTAACTTACGAATAAAAAAAGATAAAAAGTGTAAAAAAGATAAAAAAAGGTGAAAGGCAATTCGCAATGTTTTCATTCGAAACGAAGCAACGGCTCTCTCCCGAGCCCGTCATTTTATAAACTGCCGCGTGTTTGCAAACGCGAACGATAGATCAATTTCCAGAGGGGAGTAAATTATTCTTGCCAAGCACGGTAACGCCGACGGTTTATTATATTTCACACAACACGCGCTGTTCACTAAAACGCAAATGAAGAGCCGTAATGGACGTCGGCCGTGTAATTTGACGTTGATAAAAGTATTTATAACTCGAAGCTCGAAAGCAATCGTGGATCAACATCTGGCGTGTGGAATGCGCGCGCCCCATCAGACAGATATTCACTGTTTTACCAGATAATTCGTCGATATGTATGAAATATCTTTCAGAAAATCCGGCCGATCGAGTTTACAATTAATAATACGGCAATCCCCCGTTGTTTAATCACCCTTTGACTTTATTTTCGAAAACGATTTTTCATTTATCGTAACAACCGAACTGCCTACAAAGCAGCGTGTGATACAATCTAGCTACGAATTTTATAATACATACATATCTCTGAAGCGTTTGAAACTTTTGACACGTGTTATTACGTCGTGTCACTTGCCAAATGTGTTGCTGAATCGTGTTACGAATTAATATTGGCAGATTTGTCGTTGACATGTCACGTCGTATGACGTTTAACCCATTGACTGCCAACTACGAGAGATCACGTAGTAAGCGTATGTACCAAAACTGCCGACTACGGGATATCTCGTAGTTTGCGCTACAAGTTTAGATTGATTGCAATTGTTATAAAAGAAAATGTCTTTGTTTGTTACAATTTTTATTGAAAAGAAAAAAACACTACGTGATGACACTCGTAAGCGGCGGGCAGCACAGGAATCTTATTCAGTGGCGTTATTCTTTTTCAGTAAGTAAAAATTACTGTAAATGCCATTTCAATACTAGATCTGTAACTGAGTATTATTATATTTTGGAAAATTTCATGGTTTCTTTAAAATAAAATTTTGGCTCCCAGGGCAAGACGCTCTAAATTTGCCTGGCAGTCAATGGGTTCAACCGAACGCTCGTGCTTCCAAGATTGAAAGTAACTATGAAGCTAGGGGAAAGTCCCTAGACATGGAGACCCCGCGTCGACGCGACGAACCAACATGTCCGATGACTTCTTTTTTCCAAAAGGCGATCTGTTAGACCGCGCGATTGAAAAAAAAAAAAATCGAAAATCTAAACTAAGCTGGTTGATAATTGTTTTTTAACGCGTAAAGAGGCTCGCAGCGCCGACAAGATTAATCCATTGACTGCCAACTACGAGATATCACGTAGTAAGCGTATGTACTAAAACTGTCGACTACGGGATATTGTAGTTTGCGTTACAAGTTTAGATTGATTACAATTGGTCAGGGAATATTTTCTATTGCCGGTTGAATTAGGAATTATTCGAAAGGATGAATAAAAATTTAATACAGTGTATAAAACATATTTAATATCACTTTTTATTATAAAAACAATAACTTAGACTATTCGGTCATAACATATTAAATATTTTTTATATATATTAATTATATATTTATTTTTCAATAAAAATTATTGTAAATGCCATTTCAATGCTAAATCTGTAATTTAGTATTATTATATTATGGATAATTTCATGTTTTCTTTCAAATAAAATTTTGCGTCCCAAGGCAAGACGCTCTAAATTTACCTGACAGTCAATGAGTTAACATTTTACCGACCGGTAGCCTATTAATCGTCTATTACTTACCGCTATCGGTCGATAAAGTGTTAATAGTAATTATTATATTTTTAGTTCCTCGTCTCATTCTCGTTCGTCGTTCAGTTTTCCCCCTATCGTCGGCAAACGGAGAAACGTGAACGCAATTTCAAATCGATTGCGCCGGGGGGGAGAAAAGTGAAGGTCGCGCGGAAAATTCGAGAAAATTCCGCGTGCAATTGGCGTCGCGTTTCGCTCGTAAAATTTCGTTTGTTAAATGCGGTTGATCGTCGAGCCCGGGACCGATAAACCGGTAACGCCGCGGTCGCGCGAATATTTATGGCGCACGAAGCAGCCGTGAACCCTCTCCCGCGCCATAGTTACGCGGACACCGGTTCGATTCAGCTTGTTTCGTTCGCTTTCGGGATTCAAGGTCGATCCCCCTATTAAACAATGAATTCCACTTTTCAGTCTCGGGATCGTCGGGAACCGCGAACCGATTTTTCGCGGACAGATCGTAAGATTTGCGACTCGCGCGTAGGTTACTTATTAATAAACGATCGTTCGTCTTCGCACTCAAGGACAGAAAATTATCAGCGAACGTCATAGTTTGTTGTTAGCAAACTAGGCGGATTTTTAAAGTTGCATTTAAAAATTTTCGAAAACACCGTCGACGAAGTTGTTTCTCCAAGTTGTGAGATTATAAATCAGCACCTTTCTTTGGCTATATTTCTGCACGAATTCTTGCAGCTTCAGATTTCCCACAAGTGCGCAGGAATTCGCAGTTTGTTAGTTAAAAGAAGTTCTCTCTTGTAGAAGTTTGTCAAATCAGCGGAAGGGAAATATCAAACGACGCCAAAATTATCGACGACCGAAGCATAAAATCTCCGTCAGAAACGTTCAAGTGAAAATCTTTGTACGACACAATGAAACATGTATATTTTACGAAGAGTCATTCGAGTCTCCAAAAACACACTGTTCTGTATCCAACAAAAAAGGAAAAAGAAAAAAATGGTTTTTCAATTTTGCCATTAACGCAGAAACACGAGGGCAGAATACGCGCGAAAGGAACCCATTCGCGAACAACGACTTCGAAGAAACCCAGTCTCGTAGCGCACGTTACCAGCGCGAGGAAACATACCCTCTTCGTCCAGTGATCGTAACTCAGTGCCGCGAATTCGACGCGAGGTAATAACGATCGAGCACGATCATCGGTGCCGAGTGGGAAAAAGTTTCGTCGGCATTCGAGAGAGACCATTCGCGAGCCGCAAAGTACGATGGGAACGTCGTGTCCGGACGATGAGAACCGCTGAATCGGCGGCCAGCGAGTGAAATTCCGCGCTGGATGCACGGTTTGGTACGGTTTGCCGTGGTATGCGATAGTACAGCGCAACGGTGTCCCGGCACCCACCTCTTCGTTCGCGTACCGTATAGGAAGAATAAAACGCGAGAACGAAAGGGGGAGAAGAAGACGAAGAAGGAGAAAAAGAAGAAGAGCGAGGGGGGCGGGGGAAGATCGTGCAGAAAGACAGAAGGAAAGAGAGAAGAGAATACAGTGACCAGTTGGTGGCACGGTTCCCTTTACCTTGCCTCTTCCATCCCTTCGTAGCAGCCCCCTCTCGTAATAAAACGATCCCCCTCGACCAATTTACGCCTTCGAGATGCACGCCGCCGTGGAACATGGGGTGGGATGGGGGGGCTCTCTCTAGCAGCCGGTTCATAGCCGATAACTCCATTCCGACGCTCGGGTCACGACTTCTTCGTGGTTCAGTTCACCGTGTCCGCAGATTCTTCCCCTCTTCGTTTCTCCGTTTCTCGTCGCGTTTCCGTTTCTCTAATTGCGCTCGTTTCACGGCGCGTGCATCGCCGATATTTACGTCGCAGACGATCTCTATGGGCCCTTTAACGACACCCGTAAACCTGTGTGTCCTCTTCTGTGTCTCTTTCTGAGTAGTGAGTACGAGTATTCGCTCGTTTCCAAGCAGAGTTGTTGAGGACGTTTGCTCTTTCGTGGATGATCTCTACTCGATGATTTCACGAAACTGAGAATGAACGAAGCGAGCGTGCTTTTCACTTGTAATTGTAGGAATTTTTTTCTTTTTTTTTTTTATGCGCAGAGCGCATAATTTGGATCCTCGTGAACGACAGACTGTTTCTGTTCCTCGAAAGAAACGAGTCGAGTTCGCCTCGTTTCATCGATAAAAATATCGACCCGCAGCTATCAACGGCAGCTTAACCACTCCGATATTCGCGTGTAAAATTAGACTGTGCGAACCTAATCACACGCGAGCAACGAGTCCGTGAGATGCTATTTCCAAACCTATTTCCAACGAACGGCGTTCTATTTTGATCCGATTCACTCGCCAGCTACCTTCTGAATGACGAGCTGTCGGCTGTTTCTCGCAACGACAATTGTCCCGTCTTCTTTAGATATATCAATTTTCAATTCACGCGTCATTGTTATCGAGTCGAGTTTTACGGACATAAAAATCCATCAATGGCGGCGATGACCCGGTCTCTTTGCTATCAAACGTACCAAGCGGGGTACCAAAATTTACGTCTCGAACGCATTTCTGTCTCGAACTTAGTATCGTAACTTTTTCTGACTTGATTGTATTTTCAAGCGAAAAGGTATACTCTACTTCGCGACAGTCGTGAGTTTTTCTTCTTCTTTTTTTTTTTTGGAGATGTTTTTACAACTTTGAAAGGACTCTACGTACGTAAGAACATTGAAAAAAAGAGCCTCCCTTTTGCAAACGATCTCTCTCAAAAAAAAAACAATCTCTCGTTCTACGATTTCCTATTTTATCGAAACATTGAGTATATATACTGAGGTTCAACGAAATTTTGGAAATCTTAACGTTTTTCTTCTTAACATCGAATCCCGATGTTTCCAATTTTTCATTCGATAAAATGAAAAAAAAATCTCGACTGTCTCGAAAATGAAAGGCTTCGCGCTGCGAAATGAAAGTAAATCGAGTTGCACGATCTTTTTTTTCTCTTTGACAAGCTTTTACGTCGAATCAGATCATCGACATTATTTATTCACTGTCATTGCAGTGCATAAATATGTATTCTTACTGCACATCAGACTCGAGCATCACCTAATAACTCTAATTAAATACACTTCTAATCGAATACACAGAAAAATCTGACACAGTGCAAGTGATCGTCGTCCAGGTGATTTTTCCCACGATTATGCTGTCATGATATTTTTTCGCTGTGCGACGTGTGTGTTCGACATACGTAACGCGACACGTGCGGCACGGCAGATTAAAACAAACGATGCGTTTCAACGTCTGGCTGGTTGGACGAATGCATAAACCGGCTTGCTCTCGATCGTCTTCATTTTCACGAGGGTCAGGGGAATGACCCGCGCGTTTTAACCACGTCATATTTATTAACGCGCCTACGAAGTCGGTTTCACGTCGCGTCCGCTCCACAGCTTGTTTCATTTCGCACTCAGCTTTCTATCGCGTTTGCCTCCGCTTGAAGATCTCTTTTTTCCATCGCGTCACGATTCGCACAAGTGCGACAATTGCCTCGACCGTTGCAAACGATCGTTGCGACCGTTTGAGGATTTTGAAATGCAAAATCTCTGCTTTACTGTCGTTTCGACCCTCGGGTTTTATTTAGAATCTGAGGAACGTAAATCGAAATCGTTCGTTGAGTTTGCGTGCGCTGAAGAAGTGGAGTAATAATTGAATTGGGCTGGAATTCGCGCGAAAATATACGAGATGAGGGGGGAAAATTATTTTATGGGGGAATCGAGACGTGCGAAAATAAGCGCCGCATAAACGTTCTTAATAATTAGAAATTGTTAAAATTTTACCTTGAAACTGATTTGCCCCGTAACGTTTACGAATTAAAGATATGGTCGAGGTAAAATCTACGATAAAATTGACGTCATTGAATAAAAGTTCGTCACTTGGAAACAAGTTAAAAAGCTTTAATGAAACGCTATTACGCTTTCATCGAGCACATGTCAATTGAAATTTTCAAAGGTAATGACTTCTTTTTCTCTAAATCTACCTCTTTCCCGATCGTCTTTCTCCCAACACTTTTTACAGACATTTTTCTTTTTTAAAAAATTTTTTTTTTTCTTTATTTCACATTGCATCGATATTCTGGTAGATGAAAATAGGATACGAATCTTTACAAAGCCCGCTACGTTTCGTCTCAAATTCGCTCGGATATTTCCAATAACGGGGCTCCTATCGATTTCTATTTGTTTTTCAACCCTGTCGCTACCACCGGGGGAGACTGCACTCGCGCCGATGCACAACGTTCACATTTTCCCAGATAGTTTGTACAAAAAAAAAAAAAAGTGGCGAAAGAAGCGAATCACGCCGTCAATATCGTATTTGTGATGGCGTCTGTCCCTCCTTCGAGTCACGAAAATATTCTTACAAAATACAAACGAAATTCTTATTTAAAAATAAGAGAAAACGAACGCCACGGTTGAAATATTCCTTTGCAAACAGAATCATTTTACATAGTGTAGGGTTTGTTGGAATACTGATATTTGAGTGATCAAGGAAAGTAACAGGATCCTAATTACCGAAGAAACCCCTTTACGAGTCCCTTTCTTTTTTTTGAAGTTAATTTTGAAAAAAGAAATGAGTTAAGGCTAGTTTTAGCCAGACATGCTCTATATTTATAATAACAAAGTCAATATGTTGCACAACATCCTCGTAAATTGAAAAGAAGTTTAACTGTTAATTCTTGCAAGAATGTTTTTTTTTCTTTTCTTTTTAAGTAGTACAAGTCAATAATGGAAGCGGTCATGTTAACTTTTAATCGTGTTAATTATTAGTTATATACTGCTCGAGATTATTGTAACGCAATAGAGAATTGTCGAAAAAAAAATAAACTTCCTTTAACTATGAAACAAAACGAGAAAATCATGTCTCAATGAAGTTCCTAGAAACTGAAGAAGAAATTATACATTCGCTGTAGATACGCGAAATTTAAAATGGATGAACTCTACAAAATTTTTTTACGAAACATCTGTGGAAGGGAAAAGAGAACAGAATTTGAAGTTCTGAAGTTATTTGGGAAACGAGGAAGGGCAAAAAATTTTAGGCGAAATAACTTTGTTACCATTGTGCGCAACTTCAAGACTCTTCAAAGCAAGGATTAACAAATTTAAAACGATATTATTGCTTTATACCTTTTTGTATGAATTCTTTTATATATAACGCATAAGTGAAAATCTTTCTCGATAAAGTACGTTTACTTTACATATATCTCCTTCCTTCGACTTACTTTTCTTTTACATTCGGGAAAGTCTGCTTCAATTGTAATGTAAATTTAAAATTGGCGCTCGGTCTTTCGAAATTTATCGCTGTCGAGTCCGTTTCTAAAAAGGACTATTTATTTTCTTCGGCAGTTTTATTAATTGTAAAATCAATGTTTCACAGTTTCGGAAACGCTGTCCGAATTTATATAACATTTGCCAATATTTCTCAATTAATTGAATGCTGTATTTTTAATGGACTTACGCTACTTTCACGAAAAAAGAAAAACAAAACTCATATTTTGTACCATCGTTTATTCTTGTTTTCTTTTTTCCTTTTTCGAAGGGGTACAATCCTTTCTCTATGACAGCATCAGCTCTTTTAACATGTAATTATACACGTATAACTCAACATAGAACGAAACAGAGGGAAACCTTAGCAGCGTGACCGTGAACGACGCGATTGCTTTTTAGCGGGAACGGCTCATACGAGAAAGGGTTAAAAAGCTGCAGCACGCGAATCCCTGCATCGTGGACGTTATTGCGACGCGGCGTTCAGGACGCCATGATCGTTGCTTGTAAAACACCAGGCGATAAAAACACCAGGGTCAACGACGTGACCTCGGGAAAATAACGATTTGACTCGGACTCGCTAGCCAGCACGAAGGAAGGAAGAGGAGGAGAAGAAGGTGGTTGGCTCGCCCGTGGCCCTAAAGTATAAAAACTTCTTTTCTTTTTTTTCTTCACTGCCGCGCGTGGGTCGAACAATTACGGAAGCGTGTTACGCCGGCCCTCCGGAGTCCGCCATTTTAACGTTCGCTGTTGAGAGAGAACAACCCTCGTAATCGTAATATAGATCGCGCGTGGCGCTCTCCGAGTATTCCATAAAGTTGACTAACTGCCGAGTTAAAGGTTTCGTGCGAACGAACGCGGGGTAAATTGATCGCGGAGAACGATTCTCCTCCGGCGCTCAGCCTGCTTGTTTTTCCCGCTTTTCCTCCGCGTAAGAAATTTGCCAACGATCTAACTAAATTTCGACGAGCCTGTCGCGCGATGATTGTTTGTCCAAGCTTCGTCTGGATGCTTGAAAAAAGAAAAAAGAAAGAAAAAAATTGGCAATCCCAAAATGTTTTAACCTTGCCTGGATTATATTCAAATATATTTAAAACTGAGAAAATATTGCAATTTTGAGACGAAAAATTCTCCACGTTAAGGTTAACCTCTTGCGCTGGCAACTGGTTCGCGGACCATAACGAGTGACCAAACCAAATTATATACAATAATATTAAGAAGTATTAATACTTTTTACTATTATTAATACCAAGAAATTACTGAGAATAATGATAAATTTATTATTTGTTTTGCCTGGTTTGTATTCAAATATATTTACAACTGAGGAAATATTGCAATTTTAAAACAAAAAATTCTCGACGTTAAGGTTAACCTCTTGCGCTGGCAACTGGTTCGCGGACCATAACGAGTGACCAAACCAAATTATATACAATAATATTAAGAAGTATTAATACTTTTTACTATTATTAATACCAAGAAATTACTGAGAATAATGATAAATTTATCATTTGTTTTGCCTGGTTTGTATTCAAATATATTTAAAACTGAGGAAATATTGCAATTTTAAAACAAAAAATTCTCGACGTTAAGGTTAACCTCTTGCGCTGGCAACTGGTTCGCGGACCATAACGAGTGACCAAACCGAGTGTACAATAATTCGTCGCTTTCTTTTTGAACTCGTCGGTATATCTAAATATGCTTAATAAGTTATATCTAAATATACTTGAAACTGAGAAAATATAGCAATTTTAGGACAAAAAATTCTCGACGCGCAAGAGGTTAAGAAACCCCGAGGAGACTGAAAGAGATTTACATTCTGCAAGTAGAAGTGTCGAAAATTTATCAAACGTTTGCACACTTGCAGTTGTACGAAGCTATCGTTTTAAATGCAGATCGGCTCGAATTGCAGGATGTTATCCGCGCGGTAGACTGTAATTATCCGTAGCTGGATATGCTAGTTCATTGAATTTTGTAATAGCCAGCCGGTGGCAATTACTACAGTTAGGTAAACCAATAGCAACGCGTAATTGCCGTAACTGAGGGAACGTGAGATCCATAGTGATCGTCGTTGAAAGAAGACCGACGAGTTACGAGCGAACGACGCTTTTGATAACGTTATCACGACGTCGTTTGTATGCAGTGTAATATATTCTTTTAACGCCGTGTGGAAAACTCTGAAACGTGAAAATGGTGTTTTAAAATACTGCTCGTGCCACGCGTGTGTGTGTAGCGAACGACAAATTGAAATAGCTCTCTTTATCGCTTTTATCCTCTGAAAGTGTTTCTCATTTTCAGAGCGTGTGATAAAAGAACTTCGCTTAGCCGTTTTCATTCCTTCGTCCAATGGGAAAGTTAAACCGCTACTTCTTTCTTTTTCATCTTCAAGGGCTGGCGAAAATCGCGTGGCAGCTCAGTCGGATGATGACCTCGCGGAGAATTGGATTTTCTCGAGGAATCCATTAGCCGGCCTGTTCCAACGAGGAGGCAGCTTCCTTCGAGCTCGCGCGCCACCACCGGTGATCGCCTCTATCGTGTTTGTAGATGATTATTTCACCAAGCCGGGAAAATAATCTTCCCGGAATTCTTCTAATCGATCGATCGACGAAAGAAAAAGTTCTTACGTGTTTCTTACGTGGGAGTGAAGAGAAAGGCCAACGTTTTACGAACGCGAACGCGTGCAACTTCTTTCGCCGTAATTAACGTTCGTTAGCGAGCGTAACGCAGGATGATTAGTTATTATTCTCTTCCACGAGAACAATTTGCGCAGAAATTGTATTACATCGAGAAAATGTTAATGCTTGATGTACCGACAAGCTGTTTATCCCGTTTCTATCAAGATCAAACAACTTGATCGATCCTTCCAACCGCGTTGAGAGCTTAATTTTTGATTTAATTTAATTGCCGGGCAATGAAGGCCTGAATAGAGTTTCTGCCTCTATTAAAGCCGCAATTTATAACGCTGTCACGTGATGCGTGATATCAATTAAGATCTCCGATACGGAGTCTGCGAGACGACTGTGCGTTTCTTGCCTCCGCTGACAAAAGGCGAGGCTGGTTTCATCAAATCGAGACGGTCCTCCAATCAATCCACCCTCGTCGTAAAACTTTTCTTGCTGCTGGATGGAACAATCCAGGCAAAAAAAAAGAAAAAAAAAGGTCTGTCCTCGGCGTGTCTGCGTTCGGACTGATTTCGATCGTCGCGAGACAGCCGGTCGATCGCAAACCTAACCTACAAATGCCCGTGTCGCCTCGGCTGCCATAACTCGTAGAAAAACTCGTCGGTGCTCGCAGCGTCCGCGGCGCTGACGAACGAAAGACGATTTTATCTGTTCAGCCGTAACTAATACCAGTTTTGTTCTGTTTTTCTTTTTTTTTCTCGACCTCGCCGGTTCGATTTCTTGCCAATCAGCGGCCAATCCTTTTACTCCGAGTCGATTAAATCACCGGATAAATACACCGATGCCCGAGGTTCGTTTATTCGATGCTCTGTTGCAAAATTTCCTTCGAGAAAGAAGAAGAATAAGAAGAAGAAGGACCGAAACGAGCGTGCTCGGACACTAAATTTATATCGAAAGTGTTACAATTTTGTAGCGTAGTAAGAAACTTGCGTTCGTGTCAAATCTTCAAGCTTCAATATCACTTCCTACTAAAATAAATAGTAAATAATAAAAGAAATAATTTTTAAAAGGTAATGAAAATGATCGTGTTTGAACTTAAATTTAATTTGAAATCAATAAAATTTTTTCCCGATATTTTGATATTTTATTAAAAAAAAAAGAACAGACTGGGAAGAAACTTTTGGTTCGCGTTGTATTTTTAAAATGTATCATTCATTTGGCTCTAAAATATTTTTTATATTACATAACGCGGATAACTGGCCATTTGTTACGTAGTACAAAAACATTGATGTATTTCGAAAGTAGGTACTCTTTTATAAACCCAGGGTTCATTGCTGTACGATTTATTTCTACAAAATGATAGAGAAAGTTTCGATTGTTAGTGCCCGAATATTAATGGAATTCCTAACCTAACCTAACCTAACCTAACTTGCCGATAATTCTCGATTCAGTGGATTCTTCAACATCAGTTTGTTCCCCCGTTTCGCTCTCTCCATCCGTTGGCAAATGATTTTTATCGTCCAATGATTTACCTTCAATCGGAGATTTATCGACCTGTTTTTCCTCCTGTATTTTAAAACGATTTCATTCTCTTTTAACGTGGCTTCTAACGCGTGTGTCTAAAATGTCACGTTACGTTACATCTACATTTTCTGTGTCTTTTTCGTAAGTGATCGATTTTCGCGAAAAGAAGAAAAAAAACAGCGAAAGGTAAGAGTTACAGTTAGATAAATTTTTCTCTGCCAGACGACGAGCGAAAAACTTTCGCTCGGTATTCGAAATTCGAGCGTGAGCAAAATAATGGGACACCCGTTGTACGAAGAAGTATGCGCGCTGCATTTCGCATAGTTGCTGGAAGATTTAATCGTCGAGTATCGGCGCGGAATAGTTACATAATTGCTGGCATCCCGGCAACCGTATAGAGTCACGTGTACCGGTTTATACGAGGCTCTGGAGTTTTTGCTTTCTACGTAGCTGTGTACACACGAGTCGTTCAATCCGCCGTCGTGGTTGTTCTTGCTCCCCTCTCTCTCTCTCTCTCTCTTGACCGATCGAGCGATCTTCGGAAATTCCACGACGATCTGTAATAATTGATTTCAGCCTCGGTTGAATGCAGAGTGCTCGTAATTCATAACAATAAATAGCGCTTCTTGCTTGTCCTCGAAATATTATCGCGAATTATGTACGTATATCGATCGTTTTTTCGTGTATTGCAATAAATTAAACGAGACTTTTCATTGACGATGCGGCACTTTAAACCAGATTTCAGATTATTGTAATAAACGTTATAAATCGTACCGTGTGCAGACGTTTAACGATCCATGTTCGTTAATAACGACTGCTCAATTAAAGAAGTATAAAGATAGGTTATAAATTGTAATGCAATAATGTATTGACGGAAATAACGCGTCGATACACGTTTATCATTGGATTAACCTATTATTATATATTTCAAAAATACACGTTATCATTGGAACTATTAATAGTTAAAGCATAAAATCCCCATCAGAGACGTTAAAGTAAGAAAAAAAAATTTTTATTTATGTATTTTACGAAGAATCATTTAAGTCTTTAAAAGTACATTATTTTGTATCTATAAAGTATCTAAACGAAAATTATCAATCGGTCGTTTTGACCATTTTGATAGTGCTAATGTTAAAGCAGAAGTGGCTAACTGGCGGCACTTTCCCCCACTTTTGTGCGTGGGTCGCTGTCCCCACCAATTCTTGGAAACTTGGGGACTATCCCCACTCTACTTTACTATGCGGTCACGTGAAACATGACTCTTGCACACACAAAGTAAGCGATATATATATATATATATATATACATATATGATATCAATATCAGTGTTTGGTATCACCAAAATGTGAAACAATTGATTCGTCTCTCCGTATTTTATCCTATTTATCAGGAGAGTTATTTCCTTCGATGACAAATTTGATCAAGTAAATCAATGTACGTATACATATCGCATCGAAAGAATCTTGCATTTTTCAGTGATCTAATGTCTTCGAATCTAGCTTATTTTCGAAGCAAATCCTGTGAGATATTTCACAGGGAGAATGGACTCTGTTCAACGAGATAAATTTAGAAATGCAAATATAAAAGAAGAGCTTACATCTCATTCGTAACTTTAAATGTTACTCGCGCGTTATATTCGTTATATCGGTTAGATTAAACCTGAAACGAGCTATCTTGTCACGTCGCGATGATGCCCTGTGTGAATAATTTTCAGAGCCAACATCGGGACAACGTCGTACATTTCGCTTGTCGATAGAATCGCGTGTAATCGGCTGTTCAGCTCTCGGCTTAATCATCCGCTGGGAGTCCCGTATCGCGAACGGGTCTCGCCAAACAGCTCTATAAAAACTGTTTAGAGAGATCCCACGCTATCTGCTGGGCTGACTAACGATCGCGACTTACCACGTACAGACACGCATGAAATTGCACGCACAGGCACAGATACATCGAGATATATACGGGATACTGGCGTAGTTCATACTGGAAGATTTAATCGGCGACCATCGGCTCGGAATACTTACATAATTGCTGGCGTCCCGTAACCGGTATCGACTCACGTGCGTTGCTTTACGAGGATTTATGTTTTTGCCGCGCGGCCAACTATTTCTGATTCTCTCTCTCTCTCTCTCTCTCTTGCATATACATATATATATATTTCTCTCGTCACCGTCTCTTTCCCCTTCTCTCTTCTTCATTCCATATCTCTTCTTCTTCTGTTCGCGTATACCGCGAGTAAAACAGCGCGATTATACGCGATTATGCTCGTAGACGCACGGAAGCGACGTGCACACGTCGCGGTAATTGATTTTACATTTAATTCGATTAAGCGCCGGCTTTTCAGCGCATTTGCTTGGTCTCCGGAAACCGAACGCGCCTTTCGAGTCTTATTCTCGATAAAACCGGTGGTTTGCGCGTTCAATGACAATTCTCGCGATCTCTTCTTCTTTCTTTTTTTCTCTCGAACGGACGCACGCAAGGTGCAAACTACATCCTCTCGCGTCGCTCCAGTTTCACTCGTCGCGTGGTTCATTTATCTCGTTCATTCACCGCGTCTTTTTGTGCTGTTCGTATAATCCAGATACCTGAATTATGTTCCCGATCGTCGAGCTGCGAGCTGCCTGTTGACAAGGTATCGAGCCTGAATTACTGTGCCTCTAGCGTGCCGTCTGTTTGTCAATTTGCATTTTGTTAATTGGTTTCGAACGCGTGGAAGAGTTGTTTCAGTTGTTTGTTCGAAGTTGTTAACACAAAGGGTCATTTTGAGAGCAGAAAAGAAAAAGAAAGTTTACACAGCATGGGTTGATCTTAGTTTTCGAGATGTGAAAAGTTATTCGTGTGAAAACATGTGAAATGTATGTAATTTTTCTGTAAGGGGTTGCACAAAATCGAGAATGTATTTAGATAGAAATACTATTAATATATATATTATATATATTACTATACTATTAATAGTATTCAGGAAGACTGTTATCACCATTAACACTAGAACTACCACACCAGTCAAAATGACTGGTTTTACAATTTTATTTTAAAATTTCTATTTCATGTTACAACTTTTTTCCCCCACAATGATGCAATGACTTTTACAGTGATAACTAAAGAAATAATATAATGAATTTTATTTTATTTTTATTTATTAGAAATCAAAATAATTTTGGTAGAAATAACTTCGTCTTAACTGTCGGTAGTTCTAGTGTTAATAACGATCTTAGTAGTATCATTTTGAGCAACTTGTGTTCTGAACCGATCTGAACCAACGTGAGTCAGTAAAATATAAGAAAAGTGGTTGTTAAAGTTAAAGTTAAGCTAATAGCCTAGTTAATAGCTTGAATCTGTTTTTAAATTACTTGTAATTTATGTTACTTTCCCTTTCATATCTCGAAAACGAAGACAAATCGATTCGTGCTGCGTCAAACGTGTCGAGCTCTGGAATGTTAATGTATATCAATGTTAAATATTAAATTCTGCACACAGTAGAATGTCGATCACTCGATTTGAATTAATTATGCATGTACGCATTGTCAATTATATGTCGAGCAATGTTTGTATCTTCAAATGCTCTATTTTAGTGCCTCGATTTAAGCGAATGAATTGTACCAAGAAAACACTACCAAAAGAAAGAAAAAAGAAAATGGTGCTGAATTACGAGATAAATATTATTGAAAAGAGAGAAAGGCAAAAGTTCATGTAATTTACAATCAGCTATGTTAAAAATCAACGAACCGATATTACTAGAATAACTTGGATAATGAGAGAAATTCCCGTCTCCGCGCAGAATCTTGAAAATAGCAAACGATCGTAATTGATCGTAATGAAAATTAGACACCTGTTCTTTCACGTGATAGACATTTTCGTATTTGAAAACTGTTTCATTTCCACGCGATATAGTCGAAAATTTGATTCTTCCGAATTGGGTCCAAATGACCTATGATTACCCGGAGAAATCGCACGTGCGAATGGATTTGTCTGCCAATTAGTCCAAAATAATCGACAAACTCTGTGTGATTATCCTGCACGAATTTCCAGAAAGGTTTCCAACCGCTGTCAATCGGAAATATACTGATTCTTAAAGTGTGTCAACTGAACAGTACCGAATAATGATGCATCGCAGTGACGGCGAGCATTTTTGAGAAGTAGGTGTAAATTTTGTTCATTATTTTTTTTAGTACTAGCTCTAGTGGGTCACTAAGTCTAGTGGCGTCACTTGGAAAGGGGGAGGGGAGGATGGTTAAAAACTACTTTTTTTTTTATTGCTTCTCACTTTTACAATCCTCTGAAAAGTTCACGTTTTCATTTTGCTTTGCAACTTTCACTTTTGCAAGCGAAGAGCAACAAATAAATCGTCGACGTCGAAAATTCGTGATTTTCTTAACATTTTTTGAAAAGAGGGACTCGAAAAATAATTGAAATTCTTTTTATATATACAGTATAACAAGTTTACAGTATAAAAATCAACGCGCAGGTCATTTAAAAAGCCTGCGTGGGTCAGTGTTTGACCCGCGGGTCATAAGTTCGCCATCGCTGCGTCTATTGTCTGCGGAAGTTCGCGAGACAGTGTCACGCGTTTGCTACGTACGTGTTCGCGTGGATTTTTGTTGCTTAGGATTTTTGTAGGTTAGGCATCGTGCGTCGTTAGAGGTAAACGCCGGGGTAAATTGCAACCCCCGGCGTCGGCAATTTGTTCGCGGGGATCGTTCGATGCAACGGTGGTGCCGCATTAATTTTCAGAAACGATCGGCAAAACACACGGTTCCGATCGATGGTAATTCCACGGCGGCCAGCTGCCTGACAATAACCCTCCCCTCTCTCTTTCTCTCTCTCTCTCTCTTTTTCTCTCTTTCGCCACGATCAATTTTATCATTCGCATTACGCGCTGTCAGCGTGCAAACCGTATTGCAATACGCTGTAGCGCCGCGAGGTGAGGCCGTGTATTATCGTTCGATCATTATCGATTACCTCGACTTTCTGTCTCGCGACAATGCTACCTTCTTCCCCGCCGTACGTCGATCCCGTTGAATTTCAAATCGTCTGTTATTTCTGTTTATGATATGCCTCGCCGACGTAGAACTCTCGTTTCTCTTCGATTCTCGTTCGAATCTGTTGAGCGGTTTCTCCTCGAAAAGGGTGCGTTCTAACAGCGACTTTATGCGCGGATATGACTGTTTATATTTCGAATAATGTTAACAGTTAGTTTTATTATTTGATTATTTAGACGCACACTGATGCTACAAATGATAAATCGAACGTTAGTGAAATCTAATCCAGAACCGTAAAGTCGCTGTTAGGACGCACGCGTGAAATGATTAAAGAACTTTTTTGCCATTTAGACTCACACTGATGGTACAACTGATGCTACAACTGCTGCTACAAATGATAAATCGAATGTTAGTGAAATCTAATCCAGAACCATAAATAAAGTCGCTGTTAGGACGCACGCGTTAAATGATTAAAGAACTTTTTTGCCATTTAGACTCACGCTGATGCTACAAATGATAAATCGAACGTTAGTGAAATCTAATCCAGAACCGTAAAGTCGCTGTTAGGACGCACGCGTTAAATGATTGAAAAACTTTTTTGCCATTTTTCAAGAGAACTATTAGGTCTTGACCTATGTTCCTTGGAAGAGTTTTACTTTCGTAATGAGTAGAATACAATGCATGAAAAGAAAAGATTCAAGGTCAAAATTTAAAAAAAAGTTTTTCACTTGAAATTCAAGCTCAAGATCAATTTTGCGGCCGGTTCTTTACATGTATTTTCATCGAGTCGAAAATGTAGAATTCACCTATGATAGCGGAAGATTTTCAAACTTTTCTTTCCACCCTGTAACGTAGAATATATTTTCTTGAAGCGTTGCGTGTTATACTGAGAATTATAAATTACGAAGCGCGATACGTAAAAGAAATACTTTCGACGTACATGCGTTTCTTGGTTGAATGAGTTCTCTAGTTTGCTGCAAAATTTTCTCTCCTTTTCGTAGAATGGTGTTTTCCTGAGAATAATCAATCGAACTTTCGTCAGCAGGCGAAACTTTCGAACTTGGCGCAAGAGCAACTTTGTTTCTCTTGCAGCGTTCTCCGCGGTGGCAAATTGTTTCCATCGCAAAATGGCGTTTCTGTGTAACGAAGGGGCATAATATTTCACAATTTTGCCCTTGATTAAGACGCTGGTTGCGACCAGTGTTTCGTAGCGTGATCCATCATCAGGAGAGAGAGAGAGAGAGAGAAAAAGAGAGAGAGACGCGACATCCACGTAAAACGCGGAGGGGCAAAATTGCTCCTCAACAATCAATTTAGGCCCCCAACGAGGGACGTTTCACGAGCTTCGTGCTCGTATTTTGCACACAATCCGATCGTAATCCGATTTTAATTACGCGACGTCTTCGTGTCTTTTTTAAACAGCCGTTCAATAATTCGAACGGACAGATACTGGATTTTAGTCCAGTTATTATTACGTACTCGTGACGTGTATCGATTCCATGGAGCAACTACTGCTAGGTATACTAGCAGGGTTTGAGTATCGCGCTGCCTCAAACTTTCGTCGCGTTCCATAAACTTTCCAACGCGTCCTCGTTTCACTTTTAATCCGTTCAAAGGCGAACTCGGGACGCGCCGGGACATTAAAGTTCAGTTAGTCACGGGCGTTTAGCCGCCGATGGGCCAGAAGTAACCGGGCGTCAGCTTGAAATCGTAAAAAAAGGAGCGGCAAACTCGCGCGACTTTTACCACGCAGGCAGAGAAGGAACGTACGAGGGAAACGAGCGGAGTGGAATTCGTCGATAAACGCCGATTTCACGCGCCACGTCTTGAAAATTGATTCTTCGTTTTCCTTGACGTTTATCGCGAGTCGTCGCGGCCAGCTGCGAAATTGTCTGTAAAATGCGGGCGTTCGGCCAGAACTCGGTTCGTGATCGCATAGTGTGACGCGATACTGTCGTTACGGGCCGCGTTTACGTTATTTTCTTCCCAAGGTGCCAAAATGGCTCGAAATAAGGCGGCTGCGAGGGAAGTGAATCACCGAGGCAGGCGAGCTCGGAGAACACGCCTCGCGGATCCCTCTGCGATTCCATTCCAAGCTAACTTGTCCATTTACATTTTCTCATCGATGATCGACGTTATAAATTCGCCGCTGAAATCTCTCGCCGGCGAGATCGTCCGGGCCTTAATATATTCAACGATCCGTTCGAAACGCGATGAGAAGCGATCGTTTCTCGCGGGACTGAGAAACACGCGCGAAGAAAGAATTGACCGGAAAAATTGATCCTCGAACGTTTGCAAATTCCTCGAACACGGCTCGTCGTGTTTCTCCTCCGAGTCGTCGTCGGCGACCACGAAGATGTAAATCCGTAACCGACGGGTATAAGAGTTCATTCTGGAAATATCATTTCCGGAATTTAAAAAAGATTTTCAATCGCTCGAAATAGGCATCACCGGCACCAAGTGCGCGTTCAATGCCAAGTTCAGCTTCGATGTAGAGACACACAGAGAAAATAGCGTCTATCGATCGTCGGAGGAGAATACTCGCGAATATTTATCGCGGATATTTATATGGAGATTCTACGCTTGGAAATTTGCAAATTGAAATCCACATAGGAACCTAGTTGCTTCACCTCGGTAAATATTGAGCCGTCCTGTAAGTAATGCAGTGTTTTTCGAGTAAATTCAAAAGTGACACGCAGAAAAATAAGAAAAACATATTCTGAAATATATTTACTTTACTTGTTCCTATTTTTGATTTTAAATTTTCAATATTCAATAATACCTCCTGCCTGACGAAGTAGGAACTCTTCCATTTTGATCGAAAGAATAAATCGAGCTCTTTTCGGGAATAGTCGGTTTTGAATTGGAAAATTTTTCGTCGAGCTGATGTCAAAGGCTTCGAGAAAGATGAGCCATAATTTCCCACTGAAACTCTCTTACTTTTTGTTCCTCTTCTGTCTTTTCTCATCAATAGCTTGCTTCAGCCGTGATAGTTGTTCGCAATATAGTTGCTTCCTGATGATTTGATTTTCGAGGAGCAGTTCATGATGAATAATTCCTTTCATATTTCAAACACATTATCAAATATTATCTTTTTTTGGTTGAAGATCAGGTTTCGAGACTTTGATAAAACAGAGGCGACGAGTTTCTTTCACGCCACGAAAATTCCTCCACCATGAAAATTAATTCCCACTCTGTTCCGCAAATTACTTTCCCTATCTTCGTTTAACTTTAGTAGTTACAGTAAAGAAAATAATTTATATGTATACATATATGTAATAATATAATTTAAATGATTTATTATATCAAATAATAAAGAAAACGGAAACAAAACAGCAAATTATATATAGAAGATAGACAACACAGACGACAATAATTCGAATAAACTCAAACGAAACAATTAATTTTTGTACAAAATAAACGATCACTATTTTGATCACACTCGTTCAACGCTCTTTTTCGACTCTCTGCTGACTCTATTTTTTTTACTCGCACGACTTTCCTCTTTTTAAAAAGAAAAACGCTCAGTGCCAACGCTGTGCTTCTCACATCACGTTCATACTTTTTCGTTTGTAGGAATGATGATCGGTAAATAATAAAGTCACCGTACTACAACTATATATATATATGTACTTTATTAATAATATTTTTTAATAACTGTTGATCAACACTATTTAAATGAACAATTAAAATTATAATTTAATTATTTATACACTTTTAATTTCTTATTTAATAATAACTATAGTTTATGAACTTTGACTTTTCACTGTAGACTTTAGAGTATAATGTAGAAACTATAATGTCGATTAACTCTTTTACAACTACTATTTATATGCTCGCCGATTTGTTATGTATCCTTGGCAATTATTTACAAACATCTCCCTAGTAATTTTGTTAAAATATTGATTTCTTACGTGATTTCTTATTTACGAGTTTTACAAAGTTTTGGCGCCGTAAATTTATTTAAAATGAACTCTACGACGAGAACTAGATGTCGCTGGAATAGACGTCGCTACACGTTTGTAGGTACGATGATCGGTAAATAATAAAGTCACCGTACTACAAAAGGAAATTTTTACAATTTAATTTAATGTTTGCATGATACAGAATTTAGTAGATTAATTACTACAGACGACAGATGACTAATGACTATTAATTTCTTATTTACTGTTACATATATTATCGGTAATTTGTTTGTAACTTAGTAACTAATAATTTGTTGGTATCTCCATGGTAATTTTTGTAAGACTGAATAGATGACGCTACACGTTCACGCATCTTCAGGCCATCTGTCAAAAGTAAAAGTAACTAAAAATATAACTGCACACAATAATTTCGTTACTACAGTATATACCTGATGCGAGTGTTATGGCCGCGACACAATGGGGAGATCGACGCAGCAGGGAGGGGATAGCACTAGCGATGAGAAAAGTGGGGGACAAGGGCCGCCAGTTAGCCACCTCTGTTGTAAAATATCCATTTCTCGTCACTTTTAACACTTTACCGACCGATAGCGATAAATAATAGCGGTAAGTAATAGACGATTAATAGGCTACCGGTCGGTAAAGTGTTAATATCGTATAATAATATATTAGTATACGATATTACCGGTCGGTAAAGTGTTAAAATATATAAATATATTATTATACGATATTAATACTTTACCAACTGATAGCGATAAATAGTAGCCGATTAATAGGCTACCGGTCGGTAAAGTGTTAATCTGCAGATGTGGGGTTGTGTCCCAGTTTGGAAACATCTTCTACAGCCTTTAAATGCCGATAGACTGCAACTGTTCACATAGATCTTTCACTAAAAGTATCTTCTCTTAAAACGGAATGATTCTAGGGTTAGGCAACAACTGCAGCATCGCCTCGTCTGCTTTGACAATTGAAAAAGAAAATCGACTATACATATACCGACTTCTCTCGATTGGCGAACAACCGCAGAATAGAAATTAAGTCGGTCTTCGAGATCGCGATTTTACGACTGGATTCAAGATAGGGTCGTAAGAGGAAAAACTGTTTTAGGGAGTTGATGGAATCGCACTTGTTACTTCGGGTTCGTTGAACGTCTAAGGAAGGAGGAAAGGAAAGGGAAGGATAGGATAAAACAGAGAAGACAAGAAAAGAGCGGGAACGATAATACGAGCCGTAAGTCATGCACGGAAAAATGTAAAGACCGTGCCATTCTTCCAGTCCGTGCATGACTTACGGCTCGTATTATCGTTATACGATCTTTTTCCAACGTCGTGAAAGTGAACATCGTCTTCGGTTCGAGCATCTCTTATTGAATCCACGGGAAAACCGCCCCGGCTCTACAAACGAGCCTCGATGAAAAGAAAACGGCTTGCAGACGAAACTATCATGGCTTCTCCATGGTCGATCTTTATGGGAAACTCGATAATTCGATCGACGATAAGTTCCTTTTAAATAAGACGTTTCTGATTCGACGTGCCCCTCTTCGTAGCTAAATTGTATCGAGTAACGTCAAGAATTATTTTGTACAAGTTGTTGAAACAATCATAAGTTGTGAAGCACGTGGATAAAATAAAAGTTGGAAATTACACGTATATCACGATATTTTGTTGGCGGTTAAATTGTCTCGGTTACATATCAAACATAATTCGTCTCGTCTCGGAAAAGTCATACTGCATCGATACTATATACATATCGACGTTTAAGATCTGAATTTGCAAGGTGTGCGCGCCAATTCGGTGTAAGGTGGAGCAGGAATTCGCGATAAATTCCAGGTACGAAAATTAATGTCGTAAAAAGAGAGAAAGAGAGAGAGAGAGAGATGGCAGGCGATTGCATCCCCTGTTCTACACCGGGGTGAATACGCACTGCATACTGAGCGGAACATTACCGACATTATAAACGAGTATCGTAAAATATTATGGCACGCCCTGCGATATCCACCACTTTTTTTCGCTTTTTCTTTTCTTATTATCCCGCCGCTGCTTCCCTTTTGCAAGCTGCAGCTGTAAATATTTGAAATGTTTCGCGCGAAATTATATATTTCCTTTCTTCTCTCCTCGAATTTTTACTTCTTGTCGTAGATCGAAACACGCGAACTTAATTAAAAGACAGGTGCCCCAACAAGTTGTAACATCGAATAACGGAGGAACGACGAGGGTTTGTAGCTTAATTGCTCGAGAGCTGGCAAATTAGTCGCGGATAATTTTCCACGTCGATATTCATTAATTAACTATCAATTATTGTCGGTCGGAGGTTAATAGGAGATCGATAATTTCATTTGAACGATTAGGTTGGTTTATTTTATAATAAGTTAATGCAACGGCGATCGCGACAGTCTCCGTGACAGTGATTTTATCAATGATAAATAGTGTTGCTGTTTGATATATTTAGCGAGCCGTGCTTTATCAATGCATCTCGTAATCGTGTTTAATCTGTCACTCGCGATTAATTTTTCCGTGTGCGTTTACGTTTACGAGATTTACGTTTCAGGCATATTTTCAAACGCGAACAATATAAATATCACGGCGCGTGAATTGTTCACGTTCAAATGAATTACTGGATCGGCCGTGTTTTTTTCACGAGGGAACAAAAACTGTATTAGACGGTGTATTGACCATTTTGTTCGATTACTTTTTGCCATCCTTTCAGTCAACTTCACGGTTCTTATATTTTTTCGAGGAAAGACAATCGTTCCAAGAACGATTTGATCATTCTCATTGGTAATGAAATTTAATTTGTGAGATTTCATTTTCTATGAGTTTGTAAAAGGAAAATGTTCACTTTTTCGATTTTCCATTGCGAGATCAACGCACTTTCTCTTTTCTTAACACTTTACCGACCGTGTATTAGCGGTGAATAGTTAACCGATTAATAGGCTACCGGTCGGTAAAGTGTTAAAACGAGTTCGAACGAATCAGGTGTCAGATTACAGAATGAATTTGCGGTGATATAATTAAAGTGAAGTTTGGGTTCCGTCTGTTGGTTTAAAAAAACGCTATTTTCGGCCAATCTGTTATGTCACGCGATCAAGGATTTTTTTAAACGTCCCATTTACATTTTCACGTAAATCTGTCCATTTCGTTGACACTCAGACATTGATCACTCTCATTTGCACCCACCGCCGGTTGTAATATTTCCGTTTCTTGTACTTTCCTCTTTATCTTTCCGTAATCTTGATCGCATGCAGTTCGTAGAGATTCGTGTCATTGGCACAGTGCGCCAATTTTAACCAGTTTCGACCGATCGAACCGACATCGTTCGCAACGCACGCGATGCGACACCGTTTTCGGGGAAAATCCGTTGTGAAATCCTTTCCGTCGCTGCGTGTGCGATAAAATGATAAATTATTTATCACTGTGGTGATATAATTTAAATGATTTATTCTATCAAGTAACAAAGAAAACGGAAACAAGACGACAAAATAATAAATACAAGATAGACAACACAGACAACAATAATTCGTATGAACTCAAACACGAAACAATTGATTTTTGTACAACATAAATGATCACTCTTTTGACCACGCTCATTCAACGCTCTTTTTCGACTCTCTGCTGACTCTGTTTTTCTTTTTTCACTCGCACGACTTTCCTCTTTTCAAAAAGAAAAGCGCTCAATGCCAAATATACTGCTCGGAAAAATCAGGGGATATTATTATACTCCGGTATCTTCCAGCCTTCTGTATAGTGCATTTTCACCAAAGGAAATAAAAGTCAACGATCGATTGAAAAGAAAAATCAGATGCAAAATCATGTCGATGTCCCCTGTAATTTTTGTGAACAGCGTAGGTCGAAGGATACACGAAGCTTCCTTGGGAAAAGCTTTGCAAGTATTATCGACGTGTTAGGTTGTTACGAAGTAAAAGATTATCGAGATGAAAAGCAAATGCAAGTGAAAACTGAGACAACTATTATGAGCAAATAGTGTGGAAACGAGGAACCTTCCACGTCTCGGTCCAAATCTCGGACTCATTTGTCTGAAATCGATTTCCATATCCATATTTGCAATGAAAAACGTAGACTCATAAAAGGTATATAATTTTTGAAAACATTTACAATACACGCACACATATAGCGAAGCTTTGCATCGATCGGCCAGCTCGAAGGCGGATAATTAACGATTGGAACGGCAACGGGGCCCTTTAAGAGTTTCGCGTGCTCTTCGTCCCGCGCGATATTTATGTTATTCGTTAGCGAGCGCAATTTAAGCATCCCGGTGAAATTAATTTCGCGCCGCGAGGACGGGACGAAGAGACGAAGAGACGAAGAGCTAGGGAGAAGGAGGTGAAAGTTGGCTGCCGGTCAATATATCGGCTGGGAAGTGATCGGTTGCCGCGTACGCGGAACGTGGGATTGACTGTTACGGACAGTTACTTATGGCTCGATAATTGGTATAATAAGTTGCGGGTGAGCTTGCTCGCCAACGGCTTGTTAGCCGTAATTCCTTTCGGCGGGCAACGGCGATTATTTATCGTCGCCTGTATCGCCGATTGTGGTATCATTGCATTGGGCTTGGTTATTGATAGCCTTCTTACAACCGTGTAAATAAACCATTGTTCAAAGCATTGCGCGGAGAAAAGAGAAACGAAAAGAGAAAAGATCCGATAAGTTGCTTAACCACGCCGCGATTAAGCGGAAACAATGTTCAGTTATTTTCAGGCTTTCGATTTCACAGCGTACAACAGAACGTAAAACGATCGCCGCCAGTTACGAGTGACATCTCGATCGCTCGCGCCGTAAAGTTATGGCTGTTTCGATAATTGGAAATTGTAAAAGCCTTCTCCTCTCCCCTCGTGGTCGTTCGCGAACGCGCGATAATGCGAACCGATATTGTCCGAGGGAGCTGATATTGTTGCAGCGATATCGATCGCTTGAGAGAGAGAAAGAGAGAGAGAGAGAGAGAGAGAGAAAGAGTCGTCAGCTGGAAATACAAACGATTCTAAAAATTACCTTTACGATTCACCGTTAAAATAAATTTTCGCTATTTCAACGTTTAATCGATTCGTGAATGGGACGACGTGTAAACCGTTGTTGAATAATTTTCACATGCGCGAAACATGTTATCGCGCGGTGTTTTACGATAATTTTATTAAAATTTTATATTCAATATAAATTGAAACGCGATGATTTTAACGTCGACGGATATTGTCCCTGCTTCGGACGGATAGGCTTTATCTCTTGCATTTCGATAATTTCGCTTTGAATAATTAAGTAGCGAAAGCTATAACCTGAGAACGAGACTCGACGTATAAAATGGAAACTACACTGCGGGACAAAATGTAGCATACTCTATATTTTCTCATATTATACATCAGATATATATATATATATATATATATATATATATATATATATATTATATGATATAGATATAAGTCTCCAGACTTTAAATATTATAGAAAATTGTCGGCAGAATTTGATGGCGAACGCCGTGTACCAGAATAAAAGACAATTCGCAAATATTAATGAATTTAAAAGAATATAATTGTGAAAGAACCAAGCCAAGAAATCAAGAGACAATGGCCGTCGTTAATGAAATGCAGAAGATGTCATGCCATACTGAGTAAAGTAGTGATCAGACTCGTTTCTACCCATTCTTTTTTTTTTTCACTATACTCTTCTTAATAACACAAAATGTCTTTAAACAAGATTAATTTATCAACATCGACACGAAAAATAGCACGCGGGAAAGAAATTTTCCATCGTTTGTTTAACGAAAAGAAATTTAACAGCTTTTAGAGTGCTTTAACCTTTTGTCCCGGCGTGTGTACGTGCGAAAGAAACAAGTGGAGCGGTTCGGCTGCGCGTAAATGGGAATTTTGCAAAAATGAATACCTCCATATATATATATATATATATAAAACTGGCTTTGAATTGGAGAGGAGCAACTCGTTGAATGGCGGGATTGATCTCGCGAACGGCGGAGGTAAACCGGCCGCCGCGGGGAAAACACGTCTCGCTCGCTGAGTGAGTAAATATCTGAGGCTGTTACTCGCTGAAGGAGAAGAGAGAAGCAAGCGGCGGCGGTCGTATGCGAAATTTCCCACGGCGTGTACGCGATTGAATCGCGGGAGTTACGTAATGCGAAGGCCTCTGCAGCCTCGGAAAACAATCGGTACGCGGACACTCAATCAGCATGCGAGCCGTCGAAAGCGTGTTCTACTCGCAACCGAGCGTACACCGGTTTAATTGGCTGTAGAGCGGGCGCTCACGTACCGAAACGCGACACGCCATTGTTACGCGGACGGTCCAATTTGCGACGCGGATTCGCCCTCTGATCGGCCGTCACAATTAAAGTCGTAAAATCGCGGACTAATGGCGTCGTTACGTTAATTCCGAGCGGGGTGGTTGGTGCGCCGTGCACAGAAGAGACGCTCGGCCGTGTTCCACGGAAAAAAAAACACACACACGGAGCTCTCGAACCATCCTGAATGTTTATTTTCCGCGTGTGTTGCTCTCGAAACGAGATATCTGTCGAGAGTGTTTCACCTTTTTCGATACCTTTCGCGACGGGAGACTGTTCCTTAGCTGAATACGAGTAACGTAGTGCTACGTCATTTCAAAATTGGCGCCACTCGTAGCCATGATGCTTACATATCACACCAGCTGGCAACATATAATATTGTTGTTAAATTGTTAAACTTGTTATTATGTTTTCATTTGTATAATAAATATTAACATACTTGTACATTTAAATTGTATTTCGAGTTGTTAATAAATACCACGCAAATTGTTATGTAAAATAAACATGTAAAGATGTTGCTGTAAGTTAATGTGAATTTCATGTACTTTTCATGAAAATTTATTTTATTACAAAAAGTATTTGCATAATTATCGTACTGAGATATAATATTTCTTGTATTCACGTATCTACAAATAGCCTGCAAATAATCTTGCCCGTACTCAGCTAAACAAACGTTTTGTCCGGCTATCGCCCGTCGCGAAAGTGTTAATCGCGAGGTGATGATATATAGTAAAAAATTCAAGGAACGAATTAATAATAAATTTGCCTGCGCGACTTTATTTATTTATGCGCGTAATTCTTTATTCATACAGTGAGCCGGCTGTGTAATATGTTTGTTAACGAAACAATGGCGAGTGTAACAGTATTTGTCCATCGCTTGTTATCGCGTTTTAAAAAGCCCTTTAGAGTTGCAAAACACGAGTTGAGGCTGGTATTCATACATATTGTTCGCGCTACCTCCGGAGTGTGCTTTGTGCATACGTTTGAAGTTGAATCTCAAACATCGCCGATACGCGACGAGCGCAAATATCGTTTTATTTTCGTTGTGTCTTAAAGCTTAAAACCTGACGGCGCAGCCGTCAGCATTTTTCCTGCATTTTTATTCAATTCGTGTTTGCTTTTGCCCGATGTAATGCAATTCGTTTCTAAACAACGAAACACCGAATACCGAATGCCGAAGGGAATTCCATTGAGGAGGGGGGGGGGATATTCATTTATGCAGAGTAAATTACGCGAGAATAGTTTTAAGCTTAGGAACTAAATCAGAAAATACATACTTCGAGCAAAGCTTCAAGCATAAACTGCCGTGTTTATACAACACGTAAAGATCGGTATCGAATGAAATATTGAATATTTCAAGGTAGAATGCAAGGCATATTAACTTCTTGCGCTGGCAACAGGTTCACGGACCATAACGAGTGACCAAACCGTATGCAATAATTCGTCGCTTTCTTTTTCAACTCGTCAATATGATATCACTGGATAGAAATTGTTACTAAGAGTAATAAGTTTATTATCTGTTTTGCCTGGGTTATATTCAAATATATTTAAAACTGAGAAAATATTGCAATTTTGGGACGAAAAATTCTCGACGTTAAGGTTAACCTCTTGCGCTGGCAATTCGCGGACCATAACGAGTGACCAAACCAAATTATATACAATAATATTAAGAAATATTAATACTTTTTACTATTATTAATACTAAGAAATTACTAAGAATAATGATAAATTTATTATTTGTTTTGCCTGGTTTGTATTCAAATATATTTAAAACTGAGGAAATATTGCAATTTTAAAACAAAAAATTCTCGACGTTAAGGTTAACCTCTTGCGCTGGCAACTGGTTCGCGGACCATAACGAGTGACCAACCCGTATACAATAATTCGTCGCTTTCTTTTTGCACTCGTCAGTATGATATCACTGGATGAAAATTATTACTAAGAAGCAATGAATTTATCATTTATTTTGCCTGGGTTATATTTAAATATATTTAAAACCGAGGAAATGTCGCAATTTTGGGACAAAAAATTCATCGACGTGTGTGGCACGTCATTCCAGCGCAAGAAGTTAAACTTCTTTTCTGAAGAATTTTTGGATAATTATTTAGAAGATAATTTATAGAAGCAAAAAAAAAAAGAGAAATACGAATTCGTCCTTTGTCCCGTTGCCTACGTTACTCCGGCCAATGAATAAAATTTGCAACGCTGCAACGGTAAATCGAAAATCACGTTTCACGCTGCGAGAGTTAATTGTTAGACCAATTATTGTTTCAGCGGACTGAAATGACTATTCGCGAGGAACTCGACGGGGATTGTAAATCTGCTTTACATATTAACGCGAGATAATGTTGAATTGGATATCGTGCTGGCGGGAAATTAACGTTGCGCGATCATTTTATTGTTCCAATGTTTGGAAGCGTTGTTTTAATCATTTCAAAGATATAGACGAGCATATTTGCCAGAATATATTTAACAGAATATACTCGGCGTATAACAAGCAGCAGGTAAACACATATTTTTGCGCAAATAAATTGCAAAATGGTTAACGTTATCGCGTGTGAGCGCATTACGCGATATCATTAATACGTTAAATACGTTATTCTATTATTATTAAAACATGGTCGTGCACTTAAGCGCACTTGATCGTATTTAATGTTATTAAACCGGTGCAATTATCAATTGCGGAATATTTTAGTGATTGTGTAAACTGTGTCCAGCGAGCAGCGGGAATGAAATCTAATCGAGGCTCGTGTAAATACCGTAGACTTTTGTTCCCTTGATGCAATATATTTGAAGAGCAGTCACATTACAAATAACAAATTCCCCACTCTCGTACGATACTTCCATACGAAAGAGTATCAGTCGAAAAATTATTTATTAAATTATTGAAAATACACGAAAATGCTGTCTCAAAGATTTCAAAGAACGATTTATCGTTCGTAATTCGCCGCTTTTCATCAATCATTTTGTCATTGGTCCTCGCTCGCAACGTCAACGAGTACAGTTGTGTCTTCACCATCTTGCATCTCGCCTTTCAATTACTCGCGCTGCACCGTAAACGAACAGAAACGAAGGAAGGATAATAAAAATGGGCGGTGCTTGCACAACGGCCACCGCGGTATTAAGGCCACCGTTTCTGTCGTGAAACGGCGTCTAGTTTGCCAGGGAAATGGATTAAACTGCCGTGATTATATCGTTCGCAAAAGGCGGCGTTTGTAATGAGAAATAATTCCGGCGGCGAGCGATACGCTTCTCCAACGTTTCCACCGATTTCCACTGGCCTTCTTTCTTCCCCTTTTGACGTGTTACCCGAGTTACCTCAATCTTCAGCCCCCCCGTTGCCGAGCAGAGACGTTCCTTTCGGCTGGAAATTGAACGGGGAAAAAAAAAAACAACCGGAGAGATTACGAAGCGAAACGTCAAACGTTTCGGATCGGATTCGAGTTGACAAGTTGGCAAGTAATTTATTCGGGGGAATAAACATGATATTTCGAGGGAATACTCGTCGAGTGACGGACGACGACGACGACGCGAGATTCTTTCGAAAGAATCGAACCGATCGTGCCGCGCCGGTGTGCAATTTGATTCAATATCGCGGTGCGTCGTCGTGTCGCGTAAGTGGACGAGATTAGCGTTTAAGGTGATCATCGTTGATGAGAGCGGCTGGCCAGAAGGAGAGGAGAGGTATAATAGAGAGGCCGGTCGCAGAGGGAACACGTTCTGATTGAGTTAACCGGCTGCATACGTCATTATACGCCGACTCGTCGGCTCTTGACGCCAAGGCCGGACTGCCGCGAATGCGTGTAATCTCTCTCCGTGTGCATCGTATATTCAGGTCGTTCTTAATTAACGCTAAAACTACCACACCGGTCGAAATGGCTGGTTTTACAATTTTATTTGAAAATTTCCACTTCACGTTATGTATTTTTTCTTTCGCATTTTCAATGATGTAACGACTTTTGCAGTGATAAACTAAAGAAATTATGTAATGACTCTTGTTTTATTTCTATTTATTAGAAATCAGAATAATTTTGCATCATGGCTACTTACACGAATACCAGCCAAAATGACTGATACTTGTCAAAGTGTAAAAGGGTCCTACAATCTGTTTTTACCGAGCCCGAATTAATCAGTTTCGTACAACTTGTCGCACGTATTTAGAATTTATACTGCTATCGTTCGATACAATGGTGATAATTATCAGGAAAATTGTGCATTTTCTTTTGACAACTAATTGACAATGCTTGAACGTGTAATATATCTTGCACGGAATTAGAAGCTTCTCGAGTTTTGGGTAAAAAAATTTGGAACTTTCATATTTATGTAACAGAAAATGGGGACCAAACTTCTTTTCCAACATCGTGAAATGATTTTACCGAAATACTAAGACTTACTCGCTTTGATAAAAAAAAAAAAGTGACGAAGTCATTGTTTAGTCAAACATTCAATGTTTAGAAAGTGATAAATTTGCTTTGAGATCAGCTGTATGGGATAAGTTTGTTCAAAATCAGTCAGAGTTGCTACAAA
Organism: Tetragonula carbonaria; assembly: GCA_032399595.1. Lineage (NCBI taxonomy): Eukaryota > Metazoa > Arthropoda > Insecta > Hymenoptera > Apidae > Tetragonula > Tetragonula carbonaria. The sequence continues at coordinate 1,352,778 of JAUCRC010000007.1, read as the reverse complement.
CTAGGCGCAAATATATACAATTGACAAGCAACTCTTTCCATCTAAAGCCAGATGCGGATTTATCCAATATTTGCCGAATAAATCCGACAATTTGGTATTAACTGTACCACGTAACATGAGATTTCTATTGTAAGAAAGTAATAAATCAATAAATATAAAAATATTCTTAAATATAAATATAAAAATATTGTTACGTTTTTTTTTTTTAAAGACCAGTCATTTTGACTGGTTTTGGTAGAAATAGCTTCATTCTAGTATTAATCTGCCAGTGCTCGCCACGATGAAAACTTCCACATGTGTGTGTGTGTGTGTGTGTTCTCTTCCACATGCGGTTTATCGACGATTACGCTCGCTACGGCTGAGCTTCTATTTCACTGGCCGCTTCGCGAAGAAAAATCATCCGACGCTTTAAATAGAGTTCTATGTTCGAGTCGTGTTCGGCTTCGCTCGTGGGAAGCGGTGAGAATGGAATTCTCGAAGCTCGGAAACAATGGACGACCTCGCACTTGCGCGGCTCTCTCTTTCTCTCTCTCTCTCTCCTCTGCACTTTTTTTCGCATCTTGATTGCCTGTTCAAGATTCGCGCATTGAACAATTACAGAAACGCAAGAACTACAGAATCCAATTTTGGATCGTTCGGTTTTTACTCCGGTGTGAATCATGTTGCGATCATGTGCCAAGACGGGTGGATCGTTTTCATTAAACGACAGGTTTGCCAGTTGAAGCGAGGTAAATGTTGCTACGTAGAAAGAATAATGAACGTGGCTTGAAAAATTTAATTACGTACGTAGCGCGCGTGTAATTCTTACTCGCGCGATCGAGGCAAAAATAACATCCGCCGACTGCGAGAAGGAATTTAAAAATATCATTTTGCGTAATTTTCGTTCTGCGGGACGCGTGTGACTGACAGTTGCAGATGCACGCACGACAAATGTCGAATTATGGTAAACAGCCATCGAGAGAGAGAGAGAGAGAGAGGCCGTTTCATTTTTTACGCGCGATCGAATTAAGATAACGGCGATAGCGTTGTAGATATTATTTTATCCTAAATTAAATTGTCAATATTTAACCCTTTGCACTCCTTCGTCAAGTGTGTCCTCGACATTAGTTTTTCATCATTTTCGCAGCAACTCTTATGTTGAGTCACACTCGATATTTTCAAATTGCCAAAAAAAAAAAGAAGGAAAAACAGAAAATAATTGAAAAATAGTTTGGAGGGTGCCAAGGGTTAATGACTTCGTGATGTCACGTGATCGTTCGGAGAATCTTGCAGGTTATGTTACATAACCTGCGTACACTGCCGCTTGCAATTTACCAGCAGTACTCGTCGACTTTCGAGATCATTGACTCACCGTTACGTTCATTTCTGTGTCAAAGAAGTTTGTCGATAATTACTACATCACCCCGCGTGCAATTAGTTTCTCGTTTTTCTATTACAGGCAATTACCGTTGCCGGTTGCGAAACCTTCCGAGTCGAGTAATCACAGGGCATTTAAACACCTTCTTTTTTTTTTTCTTTTTTTTTTGCAGAAACCTATTTTCTACAGACAGTATCGTTCGTAACGCTACAAGCAAATGGTCTAGAAAGTAAATTGTAATATTTCGTAAATGTTACGAAACTAGTTTAAATTACTATTGCAGCCATTTTTTTTTGCAGTGGCGTCACATTGTGAATATTTTATTGCGATAGTCGATAAATTCGAGTTACGCGCATGTACGCTGTTAACGAATTTATCCGTTTAACGTGATAAATAATTAATTTGTGCAAATTTATACGATTACGGTCACGAAATTAGAATGAATTTAATGAAAGAAATAATTACTTTTCTAATTAAACACTTTTTTGTCTAACTATCAAGAAATCAGCGTCAATGGAACAGGTTCAGAAAACTGAATTTACAATTTCCCTGTGTAATTATAATGCGAAAAAAGCTTGATCAATTCGTTCTATTAAGCCGATTAGAGGGTAATTGCGTAATTTTTCTTTGCGTGCAAATGAAATGCAAATTCTCCATAAGAAATCAAAATATATTGTCAGGACAGTAGACAGCTCCAATAATGAGATTTAACGAACTAATTCTGACACTGTTTGCCCTAGTTTGAGGGCTTTTTCACCGTATACAGATAACCTTTTATCAGCTTGCACCGTGCTTTTCCTTTCGAAAGTAGTACAAACAAATGATTTTCCATGAAATCGACGCCAAACAATTATTAACCGTGAAATCGTTCATTTCATCGCGTCACTGTTGTCGTTGAATCGTGCAATCATGCGTTTTCTTCTTTTCTGAAACAAGCCTGAACAGCTAGCTATCAGATCAAGTTAATCACAATATTTAAGATACCTACGTTTTCCCTTGATAGATGAAAGGTCAAATTACTTTTTGGCCAATCCAACATATAGGTACAACCTGCGCAACAACGCGTAGATATTAACCCGCGTGTTTCTCGAAACGGGAAACTTGATAAAGTATACACGCCTAAAGTGTTAAGACATCCGACCCGACAGATAATTTCTTTGGCAGAAGTCGGACGGGAATTTATTTCACGAGCTGAAACCAGTCGTCGAAGTTAGTTTCCTTCCAATTAGAGAGTCACGGCGAGAGTGTGTGAATATTAACCGGCTCGCGCTCCTCATCAAAATATCGATGCCGGGCGAGGGTTCGGGTTCGATGTTATCGACCCGCGATCGGGCCGCGGCGTATATGCAAATCCCCGGTCTTTCGCTTTATTTCCTCCCTCTCGTTTCGCTTGTATCATTACCTCTCTACGACGAAACCACCGCCAATAAAGGGCGACCGCAAGCATCTCCCGCAATCCTCGGAACAAACGATCGGTCGTCGCAAGCGTTTACGCGAGCGAGCAGCACCGAAAACCCGCGCGGACCTCGCTCTCTGAAACGGCAGATAATCTGACCGTTCTTGCCCGACGATTCCGCCGCTGCTTGCCATAATTGGCGAACGTTCAGCAGAGCAGAGCAGAAACTCGGAGACTGCCGACCAGCAAACGACGAACAGCAAGGGAGACGAAGAAAAAAAAAGGAAAGAAATGCTCGACCGATGCTCATGAATGTCATGATCGATGACGCAGACGGGGCCATAGTTAACCTCTTGATCGCGCGCTAATCCCTATACCCTAAATAAAAGCGAAATTAATTTCGATTTCTTAACAGAACGACGTATAGAATCATTTTCTATCACTAACAAAATCGAAATATATATATATATATTCTTCCTTGATTTTGGATTTATTCGAAAGAAAGGCGAGAAACAAAATTCGCGCGCGAAAACTGTAAAATTCTACTTTGCCCAACTATTTACTTCAAAGCATAAATATTAGTTTCATTGTGTGTATGATATATATGTGTATCATTTAGACTATAAATTTATAACATTTCAAATTTGCACAAACACGCACGTAACTTCTTTTTAATTTTTTTTAATATTCAGTATTTGATCTATTGCGTGCCAACCCTAGTGAAAATCAAGTGTTCTTTTTCTTTTTGTGCAAATTATATATATATATATTGATCGTGGCTCGCCAATTGTGCGAGTGAAAAATACTCAAATTATTAGTAAAAGTACATTTTTCGTAAAAATTGAAAATACGCGGCAAGCTGATCAAGCGGTCCTTAAAAAAAAATACGCCGGCGATCGAGAGGTTAAAACCGAGAGCTGGAAAGCTGCAAGGCCACCGGCCTGATGCCCGTTCGTTGCTTCAACTTAAACGTTAACGTGTCAGCCCGCGAGACGTTCCGCGGCAATTTACAACTACGCACGACGTACGGCGTCGTCGTTACACACGCGTCGTAAATAAGGACGACGCGGCATCATTTTTACCTCTCATTAAAGCGTGGGCGTTGTTAATTTTCTGGTGCCCCATCTGTCGTTTCTCTGTCGTTCGCCCGCGACGCGAAACATCGTCGTGAAACTCTCGAGGTGGTGCATCGGGTTTCTCCCTCTCTCGGAAGACCAATCTTCCGATGGAGTTGCAACGGAGAAGCCGTGTTGCTTCGTTAACGGCGAACGAATTAGGGAATCGCTAAAAACGCGTATTGGTAGTTTCGATGTTACCGATGAGTGAGATCGGATAACTGTTTGCTTTCGTCTGTATTCGAACGGATGAATCCTGTTTGAGCAGAGCTATTGTTCATGTATCTTCCTCTCTCTCTCTCTCTCTCTTTTTTTTAATGTTCTTTCAGTCAAATTTTAACCGATCGAATCGAGACATCACGTATGTCAGTATACGAGCCTTTTTTTTTTTTTTTAGAATGTGAGTTTTCCACTTTTGGAAAAAAATGAGTTTCAGCGAGGCTCGGAAACATGTAACGATAGTTTACACGTTTGAACATCAATCTGTATTTAGTCGTAACCATAATCGTGCAATAAATTGACAACCAAACGCGTAAATACGTCAGTGATCAGCGAACGACAGCGATGAAACAATAGCCATCGTTGCAACGTCCGTTTGGTACAGTGATTGATTAGCATTTGAGATTTCGCTAACGTTAATTGCGCTTAATTTTCATTAATAGAGCGACAGGCTTGTAGCTAGATCAGAGGAAAGTTGAAATTCTTGAAAAAATCTTAAGTTTACAATAAAGTCTCGTCAATGTCTGATTCACGCGAATAAATACCTGCCGATGAGCTGTTTGCGAATCAGGTTGTTTGCGCGGGCGGAGACACATTGGCGCGTAATGCAATTACGCGTAATTGGATAATCGTCGAAACGTCGGCCGAATTGTTCCAATAATCGGAATTTAAACTGTTCGATGCATAATATATCGACGTCGCTTGTGCGCGGATGCAACTCCGTCCGTTTCGTTTCGTTTCGTTTCGTTTCGTTTCGTTTCGTGGCCAGGCAAAGTAGGTCGCAGACGGAATAACTCGTTTTCATTACGTGATTCTCACTTCAATGTTGTCTGCGTTAGTATAGTCAATCTCTGTCAATCGTGTCTCGGCCATGGCTGTACATGTCTTATTAAAATCTCGCTAGTTTCAAGCGCGGTCGCACATTTTTGTTTCTTAAACTTAACTTTTTGAAAAATTAAAGAAAGAACACCTATAAAAGAGAAAAAGAAAGTCAGCGACAGACGCGCATCGTGAAATTGAAAGTGGCGATGACGATTTTTATCTTGAATTTTCCAATGATTCCTTCGATGACGAAACGAATAACGATCGTTTGGAAAATGTATTTAGCAGGGACTCTGATAGCGATATAATATTCCAGTAACGAAACCGATGAGAGATCGTTAGATATACTGAGCGACAACGAAATAGAAGAAAATGAAGTAAATGAATTTACGGTTTGGAAAGATGTCACGAGCCAACGATCGACCTCGATCGAAAACGAGTTTCTCCACGATTTTTTTCGTTTTTTTTTTTCAAACTATTTCTCACTGATGCATCCGCTCGACACAATTGCATTGGAAACAAATGTATATGCTAAAAATAAAATAGAAAGACTGAAAATTTATCTGAACGGTCGATTTGGAATAACTTGGGTTGACGTGACGAAAGATGAGTTGACTTGCGTTTTTTGGCGTAATCTTGAATCATGGGTGTTACGCTCATTCCTAATTTGAAGTATTATACTGGACTAAAGAGGCACGTTAGTGGAAGCATATCCTTTTTCACAGATATGTTTGCATCATGTTACTAGTGTTTCTTTAAGTAAAAATTTAATCTGAGTATAAACGAAATACGACTGCAAAGAATTAAAACCGTGCTCGTACCGTGCTCGTAATCTACTCGTGCATCGATCACGAATTCAGAATCCCCCTGTTTTTTTCTTTTTTATTTCTTTTTTCTTCATTCACTGCTATTCGATTCGCGCATTACACTGAACGCGAGCAACTAACTGACTCGCGGTGCACGTTCTTCTGTTTCAGGTTGCGACACGACCTTGGAGTCCGGATCAGGGCAAGACGCGGGAGATGACCAAGCTGTGCAACCATAAGAGGAAACTTTTGGTGCCAACTACGGCGGCCGGCAGCCCTGTTGCGTCTTGTACAACGGTAGTATCCGCCGCGACCGGCGGCTCGGCCGTAACCGCGATTCACGTGAACGCGGACTCGCCTACCTCGCCGGACAAAGCCAGGAAAGGTAAGAGCGTGACCTTGCGCGTGTCAGTTCCCTCTCGCGATTAATTTCGACCCATTAATTTCGTTTTGCTGGAATCGATCGCCTCCCTTTGTTTCGAGGAACATCTTGCTACGAAGATCTGAACGAACGCCATAAATTTGTGACCATAAGTTTTCACCAAGCTTTTTTTTTTTACGTGGAAATCTTCACAAGACACCTGAGTCTTTTAACCCATTGACTGCCAACTACGAGATATCTCGTAGTAAGCGTATGTACCAAAACTGCCGACTACGGGATATCTCGTAGTTTGCGCTGCAAGTTTAGATTGATTACAATTGTTATAAAAGAAAATGTCTTTGTTTGTTACAATTTTTATTGAAAAGAAAAGAACACTACGCGATGGCACTCGTAAGCGGCAGGCAGCACAGGAATCCTATTCAGTGGCGTTATTCTTTTTCAGTAAATAAAAATTACTGTAAATGCCATTTCAATGCTAAATCTGTAACTTAGTATTATTGTATTTTGGGAAATTTCATGTTTTCCTTAAAATAAAATTTTGGCTCCCAGGGCAAGACGCTCTAAATTTGCCTGGCAGTCAATGGGTTCAACCGAACGCTCGTGCTTCCAAGATTGAAAGTAACTGTGAAACTAGGGGAAAGTCCCTAGACATGGAGACCCCGCGTCGACGCGACGAACCAACATGTCCGATGACTTCTTTTTTCCAAAAGGCGATCTGTTAGACCGCGCGATTGAAAAAAAAAAACTCGAAAATCTAAACTAAGTTGGTTGATAATTATTTTTTAACGCGTAAAGAGGCTCGCAGCGCCGACAAGACTAACCCATTGACTGCCAACTACGAGATATCACGTAGTAAGCGTATGTACCAAAACTGCCGACTACGGGACATCTCGTAGTTTGCGCTGCAAGTTTAGATTGATTACAATTGTTATAAAAGAAAATGTCTTTGTTTGTTACAATTTTTATTGAAAAAAAAAAAAACACTACGTGATATCTCGTAAGCGGCGGGCAGCACAGGAATCTTATCCAGTGGCGCCAGCTACGAGTTATCTCGTAAAAAATTACTGTAAATGCCATTTCAATACTGAATCTGTAACTTAGTGTTATTATATTTTGGGAAGTTTCATGTTTTCTTTAAAATAAAATTTTGGCTCCCAGGGCAAGACGCTCTAAATTTGCCTGGCAGTCAATGGGTTAAGGGAAGACCCAGGTAGTGTCGGATTTTTACCGACTAAAACCTCCACGATGGCCGTCCTCCGCACGTTGGGAGAGGCTCCGGGACCATTTTATACACACAGAGCTCTCCCGTGCTAAAGGACAATGTCCCCAGGGGGTGGATGATTTTTCTCGCTCGAATAGGGGCTCGAACCCTGGACCCTCAGATTAAGAGTCTGATGCTCTATCCCAACCTTCAAGTTTTTACCAAGCTTACCAAGCGGAGGAATCCGTGCAGGTCAGAGCGGAGCTCTTGAAACTTGACTAAAAAAAAAAGAAAAAAAAATACGAAGAGTATAAACTTTCGTTCCTGTTGTAAAAATGCGAACGACAAACGCCTGAACGAACGATTTCAAGGTAGTTATCGAATATTCCTCGATCGGACTGGCAAGGAGAATCGCGTGGAAAGAATTTTTCCCAGCCAAGAGGCAGAGTTTTATCCGACACCACGGGGGTGGGAATGGAGATCGATCAAAATCAGAATTCTCCCCCGGGGGAAGGGGGGAAGGAAAAGTTTCTTGGCGGGTTTCTCCCCGGCAACGAGCCACGAACTCGTCGAATTCGATCGCATTATACATACTCGCCAATCAATCTCGCGTATAGCAGCGTTCGCGGGGGCCGACCGAGCACGTACACATCCTCCCCCGACTGTCAATATATATATATATATATATATATATATATATATATATATATCTCCCTCCCTCCCTTTGGAAGAAGTTTTCCCATCGATCCGTCGTATTAACAAAGTTCCGCCAGTTTCCGGTAGTCAGAGCGGCGCGCCATAATCGCCGGGAACGTTTATTCACCGTCGCACTGGAAAACACGCGGGTGAAGGGGGGGGGAGGGTTAGGGGTGAAAACTTTTATTGGAGGACGACCAAAAGTTTTTCCTCCGTGCTGCATCGCGCGGCGGCCGACCGAGTCGTCGTGATCATTAGGGCGCAGCGAACCAGGGAGGGGGGGGGCGGGGAAAGTCGCCGGGAAGAAGAAAAGGAACGACGAAATTGCGACATTAGCGGGGTCTGTTGCCTCCAACAACCTCTCTTTCTTTTGCTCCTCTTCGCGCGCAGAGGGGCGACGTTAAAGCTCGCCCGATGTCGGTGGAAAAAAAAGGAGCAGAGGTGGCGAACGCGTAGAAACGCGTAGGAATTGTGGACGACGGGGGTGGCGTTGGCCCGAGGGGGTGGTGGAATGATGTATCACCGTGGCGGCTAAACTCCCCCGTCCGGATTTCATTACTAAATCTTATAACCGACCGAGAGCGAGACCGGTGCTTTCTCTCTCTCTCTCTCTCTCTCTCTCGCTATCTCTTTCTCTTTCCCTCGTTTGCCTCCCCATCGCTCCCTTCGCTACCCTTTTGCTACTCCTCTGCTTCTTTATTCTCTCTTTTTCGCCTTTTCCTTTCTTCATCGCGTCGCTAATTAAACGACTGTTATTTCGAGCGAGTCTGTGCACACACAATTCTCTCGCTGGCTCGTCGAAACGGAGGGGGATGGGAAACAATGGGCCCTCTGGCTCTCTGCGTTGCAAGTTCGCCGAGTGTATTTCGATCGTTCCCGCCGCTCTCTGCAGCCAGAGGAGGGAGAGGAGAGATTTAAAGGACAACGTTGCTGATTCTTAATCGGCCGTTCGCCTAACTTTCCAACTTTGCCTGTTTCACTCTTTGTCTTTCTCAACTCGTTTCATGAATTCTCGCGGAACTTGAATTCTTCACCGTCGCGAGTTTCGTTCGTTCGCAAGTTGAAGAATCTCATTAAAAAAAAAAAAAAATCATCTCTCTCGTGTCGAAATCTTTGTTTCAGAGATTTATCTCGTTGTCGATTTTGTCGCGAGTTGGCTACGAACGTGGAGCAGCAGAGGCTGCTGCAGTGTTTTTCGTGATACTTTGCAGGATCGTTTTAACACGGACGATAGCTTTTACTCCTGTTTCCTCGCGTTCACGAGCGTCGCTTCGATTCCAATTTTCCGGTGATATAAAACGACGCGGTCCGAGGAAACGTCACTCCCCCTCCCCCCCCCCACGGTTCTCTCTCTCTCTCGCTCGTTTCACGCCATCTTTCTCCCAACACCCTGTCGGGGCATTTCAACGGCGGAGGTAATACGTTTCGCGTGGTGTGCAAACACACACCACCACCGTATCCGCGGGACGAGGGGAGTGGAAAATAAAAGGAATAAGCTCCGCGGAGGCGGGAGGGGGGAGAGGAGGAGGAGGGTGCAGAGGAATCGAATGAATCTTTATCGTCGTCGTTCTTCAACGAATCCACCGGGGGTCTCAATAACGAAACTCGATTTCATTTCTCTCCTCGCTCTCTTCTTTTCGGTTTTGCACGATTCAGCCCCGAGGAAATGGCTTTTATGTGCTTGGTACTCTTGCCTGGAAGGGAAACTCGACCGAGAAACGAGAAACGAGACTCAATCGACTCGCTATTAATGGAATTTCGACGGCTGGTTGCACTCGTATTTGAATTTACTTTCGTTTTTTAATACGCGATCAATCTTGTTGTATGTGTAATACGCTCTCAATCAGAGAGAGAGAGAGAGAGAGAGAGAGCAAGCGGCGTCTCTCTGCAACTCGCGTTCCGCGACTTGGCTATTGACTATTCACGCCCCGCGCGAGAAACATCGGCTGGCGCTGACGATACGTTTTTCTCAATGGATTTCGCGGGTCTCGAAAACAGACGCGCGACGAGTAATCATGGCGCGTTTTTTCGCCGATGGTGAGCAATTTTCCGTGGTAAACAAGCTGTTCTCTCAGTCACGCGATCGATCGGTTTCACCGAGAACGAAATCTTTCTTTCTTCCCCAGGATATCCAATCAACACTTTGCTATTTTTCGCCCGTCTTATGTCCGCGGCGAGCAAATTAATCAGTCGATAAAATAAAAGTAAATCGAACATAAAATAACACAATGATAACACGATAAAAAGTATAAAAATATTATCCAGATAAGACAAAAGATAATTGATAAGTGACGAAGCTGAAAGTCTCCCTTTTACGCTGTCGAGCGTCAGTGCGCTTCGGACTGTAATCTCTCAGTCTCCCGACTTTCTTTCTTCAGAAGGACACGAAGGATACGAACACGCGTGAAATCTGTACTAATGCCGAAAAACGGTGTATTAGTAACTAAATGAGTCTGTTCGGTCTAATTCCTGGGAGCGCGAGAGGGGACGAAGCGCGTCTATGCGACGCTCGGGGGTCCCCCAGACAGTTTAAAGCCCACTCGTCGAGGACGGTAAATCCTCAGACGATCCACAAATTTGCATTCGGCTGTCTCCGGTCGGCTGAAATCCGGACGCGGGACAGAAGGCTCTCTCTCTCTCCTCTCCTGGTTAGAGTGTCGGAGAGGGTTTGCAGCGCGAAGGCGAGCTAGACCAGCCCGGAAGAGGGACCAATCGGCCGGCTCGTGTCTTCTTATCGTCTGGGGCGATCAATAAGTCCCGGGAGGAGGAAAGAATCCGCTCACCATTCGCTGCCAGCGACGTCAACGCGACGATGTTAGTTTGGACGAGGCTCGCCCGGGGTGGGAGTAGCAGAAGAGGAAGGAGAACGAGGACAGAATAGGTGGTGGTGGTGGTGGGTGGTGGCGGCTGCGGTGGTGGTAGTGGCAGACAGAGAGTTGATAAGGGTTAATTTCGTACGAAGAGGCGCGCTCGGCGATGGTGCGACGTCACGGTGCTCCGAATGGCTCCGAAAGAGAGAGAGAGAGAGAGAGAGAGAGAAGAGGGAATGCGGTCCAACGTCTGTGTCCGGTTGTGATTCTTGCGCCTGCCCCGACAGGGTGATGTTCACCCCCGCCGACACCGTTCCAAGCCACCTCCGGCTCGTCCTCGGCCGACGTCCTGTTGTGGTCGCGCAAGCGCATTTTACCCCGCTTCCGTTTAGTCCGCATCAACGGCTCGACCACGTCGTAACGTCCGATCCACGCTGGGATCGTCATGACCGAGCACAACCGGGCAAGTAGTCCTTGGCCGAGGTTCAAATTGGATTTTCAGTGATTCGAGTGTCTTCGAATCCCGCTGCACCGTCAGCCAGAACGTAGCGAGAACTTTCGCGAGTCCCTCGGGACCCTTCTCTTCTCCAGCCAGAAGATCGTTGCAATTATGATCGTTCGTTCGGTCCGATTGGTCGCACCTTTGCCGATATCTCCTGGCGCCGAGTTCGCAACTTGCAGCTGCGTCGCGAGACTTGCTTGAGAGCGATGGGAACAATCTTTGGTTAGCATATTACTTTCTTTTTTTTTTTTTTTTTTCTTTTTCTTCTTCCTCTTCGTCGTATCGATGATGTATCGTGTGTTGAAGAAAGACTTATCATTTGTCGTAATTGCCTTTGACTTTTTGATCGTTTTTCGATCGATCGATTTAGTCTTTAGAATGGATGAAACTTGTATGAAAGTAAGGAAACACGAGTTATTTTTATTGCCAACAGTTGGACGAAGAACATTGTAATTTTCTTTTACGATCGAATCTGCGGCATCTTTGCCCCTTTCCGTCCTTCGAGGGATCCTGATTCATCCTCCAGCGATAGGCCATTCTTCCGTAATTGTATTTCGCGTCTCTGCCTCGTCGCGATTTAATGGCGGCAACGCTCACAGCCGCGAGCAAATTTGGCTGCAGATTTTTATGGATAAAGGGAGAGAGGGAGGATTTTACACGTTCGCGCGAAAGCTCCGAAACGCTTCGAAGATTTTACGCAAATTTCACACCCTCTGTTGCAAAATCGGGTTAAAACGACTACCGTCGTTCGTTGCGGACAACTTGGCTTTGCTTCTAGGTGGATTCGTTATTACATCCGCCCTCTGCCTCTCTTTCACCCTCTGTCTCATTTTCTCCTCGTTCTCCTCGTCTTGCTTCTCTTCCCCCGCTTCCGAATTGTCTCTTCCCCCGGTTGAAGCCGCGAAGAATAATTATCCGCCGTAGGCTCGCGGATAAAAGACCGCCATTGAAAACCATCCCTTTCGCCCACCCCTTTGCCATTCTGCTCTTTCTGTTATCCTCGTAAATCAAGGTAATTTCGTAGCGCGAACGCTTGTTATGTCAGCTTGTCCACCGGTTGTACAGTTTCGATCAAGAATAATCGAAACAATTGTTCGTTTCCTTTCTTTTTTTTTTTTTCTCTTTTATTCGCTTATTTGTACTTTTAAGTAGCAACGAGATCTGCTCCGGTTCTTTGAATTGTTTCACTGTTCATTTTCCCCGTAAGTAGAAAAGTTCAATGGGAGAGAACGGGGGAGAGAGAGGAGGGTGAAAATGACACGATGTATATTACTAAATATTAGATCGCATTTAACGTGCGAAACTAATTTTGTTAAAATTGTCGTGCAACAGTTACGTAACAAATAAATCAATTAAACGCATCAAAGCACAAATCAGTAATTCGACATTTATTCTCATAATCGTACCTGTTTATTTTCTGCGCTTGGGAAAGAGATCGTGTTACGATTTGCCTCTGGAACCCGAGAATTGGCGAAAGAAATTGGGAAAATGCTCGTTTGCAAGTAAAAAAAAAAAAAAAAAAAAACAAACGTGTCGAGAAAGGAAACGGATACGAATCTTGGAATTGTTACGCTAAATGGGATTTAACCTTGCGGTGGGACTTCAAATGGAACACCCGTTCATTAAGAAGGCTGAAGCAGCGCTTGAATAACAAGTGGAAGATTAAAATTAGAGTTAGGGAAATGAGAGTCGCATTTTAATTTTCCATGACCTTCGAGAGCCAACGTGTGCGCCTCGTGGAATTCCATTAGAGGATTGATGCGATTTCTTGCATATTTGATTAGCCAGTGACGAAAAAAGATCGGCTTCTATCGGCGTTTCGTTTTGCTTTTCAGATGGTCTCAATAAAAAGAAGAAGAGGAAAATAGGGGGAATTGGAAACATTTTCTCCGGTGTCTCGGTCTCGCAACTTATGGCACAACGCGAAAGAGCTATCGTTGCGGCGTCAGGAGTGCAGGGGTCGCCGGTACCAAATGGATCGCAGGTAACGTGACTATGTAACTTTAATATTAATTAAAGTCCACTATAAGTGAAGAGAAAGTGATTACACCGGTCAAACTTAAATTAACAGTCGAGATTCCTTTCGTATGAGATTATGTCGAGCGTAACGCGAGTATTTTTTTTATATTTCAGGTGTGGCCTATTGCGATTCCCAATTTACAAGTCCAGCAGAGCAATCAGCAGCTGTGTCATCAGGCGTTAAACTCGCCTTCGCAAGCGCAAGATATAAATGGCTGTGTAACGCGAAATTCTCAGCAAAGGTTAGGTCAGCATAATATGTCGGGGATGCTGATGGGAAATTCGCTGATCATGAATCAACAGAGTGCTAATTTTAACAACATGACTCAGCAGCAACAACAGCTGCTGCAGCAGCAACATCAACAACTTATTTTGCAACAACAGCAACAGCAGCAGCAACTTATGCAACAACATATATCCCAACAGCAGCAACAGCAACAGCAATCTCAGCAGTTGCTGCCTCACCATCAACAAATGCAACACATGCAGATTTTACAGCAACACGAACAACAGCAACAGCAGCAGCAGCATCAGAATACAGTCGTAAATCAACTGACGCAACAACAAGCACCCCATTACCTTAATCAATTGAATCAACAACCGTTGCACGTGATGCAACAACAGGAACACTTGAACCAGCAACAACAGCAACAGCAATTGCACCTGCAACAAATGCAGAAACATAAGATGCAGCAGCAACAGCAGCAGCAGCAACAACAACAACAGCATTTGACTCAAGAGATTGATCAACAATCGGGCAACTACAATCCTCAGCATTCGTCGGAAAATTATGTGCACCACATGCAGTCCTCGCAAGTAACAGCCCAGTCTGCTCTTCATTCGCAGTTGCATCAAATTCATCAGCATCAGTTGCAACAACAAACGCAGCAGCATCAACCTAATCAACACCAAGTGATGCAGGCGCAACCAACGGATCAGTTTCAAATGCAAATACAGCAACTGCAGCCGCAACAGCAGCATCAGCATCAACAACAACAAGTACCTCAGGTGTGCGTGCAATCGCAGTATCCTAATCAACAGTTGAATCATCATTCGTTGGACGTGATGCAACAACAAGCTTCTGGTTCTATGATGAGTGCCGCCGACATGCAGAACAGGCACAATCGTACTCCGTCTGTGACGGACGAAGATTTGAACGCGAAACAAATGCAACAACAACAACAGCAGCAACAGCAGCAACAACAACAGCAGCAACAACAGCAGCAGCAGCAGCAGCAGCAGCAGCTTCTGTTGCATAATCACGCGATACAGCGTCACCATGTCGTACAAAATGGAAACTTACAGAACAACTCGCACGAAAGTATGCAGCGAATGTACGTTCAGAATCAGGTTCAGTACCCTGTGAGGAATTTCGACACTTCGAAGGGAACTATCGTCGATGTTAAACATCAACAACAATACGCTTTACCTAACGTAGCGGGGAGAAGCCCGAGTAGCAATCACGCTGTCGAAGCGCAGTCTGGAATGGGACCAAATGGACAACCCGGTAACGTGCATTTCAACTCGAGAACGCCACCCTGGCAGCAGAATCGGTCAGCGCCAAGTTCTCATCAACCTTCCCTCGTCACGGTTCAAAACATCACCTGCAACTCCTTCGATCGTGTCCCACCTCTGCATCATCACATTCCACAAACGTCCACTTGGACCGACGAAGTGGCACGCAAGAAGGCAAAGTCCAGCAAAATCATGGTGAAGAAACAGCGGCAGCACAACAGCGTTACGGACAACGTTCGGAACAACAGCCTCGATCAGTCGACGGCCTCCAGTCCGATCGACGAGTTCAACGAGAAAAGTCAACAGAACAACAGTCAAATAGGCTCGACCGTGAATAGCAGCGGGCCGTCGTTTCTGGAAGATCCGAGTGGTTACCTGGCGCAACAGACCGCTCTGTTGAACAGCACGATATCGAGGCAAACCGGTGTGAGCAGCTCTCAGGTGGGAATGGTCAATAATTCGAAAACACCTCAGACGAGTCACGGATCGCATTTGCCTAACAACGCTTATCTTCCACAACCGAAGCCTTCTTCCGGAGCCAGCCCGACGAGCACGTCGACGTTCAACTCGGTGAAAAATCACGCGACCTCGCCCGTCGTCGTGCACAGCAGCATGACTCCCACCTCGAGCAACGGTGGAACAGATTCGGAGAGTAGTCCTTGCCAAGGCTGCGTCACCAGTGCCGATACTCAGTCGTACGTGCAGGATCAGTATAAACAGCAAATGCAACGTCAGTACCTGATGCATACCGATCAACGCGAGGATCCTGTCACGTCGTCGACGTTCGGGGAACAGTATCAGAACAATCAGCAGCAAGCGGACTCGAGACCGATCCAAGGAGGCACCGTGAGTACCAGCCACGGATCCCCGATCGGTACGAACAGTCCAGCGAACTCGGACACGCCAGCTTCGTCGACACCGGGGATGTCGCAGCCGGCGACACCTCAGAGTCTCATCTCGTCGCAACCGTCGACACCGCACAGTTACTCGCAACCACCGACACCTCTGTCGCATTCCGCGTCCGGCCAGGTGCCGTCAGGTCAACCTTTAACTCCTCAGGCTCAGCAACCCTCGCAGTCGTCGGTGAACAACGTTGCATCGGAGCAACGCGCGGAAACGCCTTGTTCTGCCACAACGAGCTCGAACGCAGTTCCTTCTAACGTGGCATCGTCGCAAGCATCCACCTCCGGCTCGGAAAGTATCGCGTCGCAGATGACGAAGAGGCAGACAACGAGACAGTCGTCGTTGGACGGTTATCAGCCACATCCGCACACTGTGAACGCGGTCTCGAGAGTACCGATGAATCATTTCGCTGGTACCTCGTCGGTGATAACGACGATGGCAAGCGGGCACACGGTTAGCAGTAACACCATCACGTCGGTGCTGGCTGGAAGAGCGAACACCGCCACGGTTTCGATAAACACACCATCCGCAATACCGAATCCCGCTATACCGGATATACTGTCGAACAAGCCGCAACATCAAGCGTCCTCCACTACCTTGACGAACATACCAACTACCGTGTCCGTCACTACCGTGTCCTCGCTTCCGAGCAGTCAGCAATCGATAGCGATAAGCGTGTCGAAATCGCCGTTGGAGATGGTTCAAAGCGTGGTCAGCAGTATACAGGTGCCTCAAGCCAGTACCAATTCACCGGTACAACCTCAAAGCCAGCAGCAGCAGCAACAACAACAACAACAACAGCAGCAGCAGCAGCATCAGCAGCATCAGCAACAGCAGCAGCAACCAGCGCAACAACATCCTCAGTCCAACGTTCAGGTTCACAACGTTCTCACCTCCGGTGGAATATTGAAACACCCTGCTGGATCGACTTTGCCTCCCGGTCACATATTAGTGTCGAACGGTGGTCAGCTTATAATGGCCAGCACGGGATCGGGGATCAACGGCGTGATGGCGCCACCTCCTCCGAAGATCATTTCCAACTCCAACTCGATGCCGCCGTTGTCGGTGTCGCCTATGGTGACCAGCGTGACAGGAGCCGTCAGCCAGGTGATTCCTGCGGTGGGCGTGGCTCAGCAAGTCATTGGCCAGCCCACGGTGCTCGTCAACACGATTCAGACACCGGTGCTCATACAGCCGAGCGTCATGACGATGGACAGCATCGGCCAGAACGTTCAGATACCGCATCTGACGGTCGCCACCGGGAACGTGATACAAAATGCCCAGTCGATTCTGGACGCGAATCAGGAGGTCGCGAGGAACGTGAGCGCGAGCCAGGGAATGGTGAACCGGCAGCCGGCGTTGCTGTCGCCCGAGTCGGCGATGAGCAAGAAGAAAGCGTACAAGAAGCGAAAGGCGAACCCGCAGACGGTGGCCTCGATGTTGCACATCGCCTCGTCGCAACAGAACGCCGGCATGCTGATGCAGTCGCAGTCGAACTTTGCCCAGCAGAACTTCCAGACTCAGAGCATAGGCGGCCCGATGTTGCAGGCGTTGACGATCGTGCCTGGCAAGGGCGGTGCACCGGCTCAATTGGTAATGAACGGCCAGGCTGGCGCGACGTCGGCCCAGTTCAACGCCCAGCAAATCATCACGAATCCTCAACCGGCTCAGCAAATCAATCTTCTTCAGCCGGTGAATCTGTTGAACGGCGCGGCCGGTATGGTGCAAAATTTCCCCACGATTCAGCAGTTCATCGTCCCTGGCATAGGAAGTATGGTGATGTCCGCCGACGGGACGGCGACCTTGCTGCAGGACACAGGGAACATCGGCATGCAGTTGCAGATACAGAACGTGAACGGTCAGAACGTGTTGACACCGGTGCAGAGCCACGGCGGTATATTCAATCCGAGTCAGAGCATTTTGGCAGCTGGTCCTGCCGGGATGGTGATACGAGCGCCGCAGGCAACCGGCGGCAAGATCATACAACAGCACAGCCCCGGTGCGCAGTTCCTCTCGCCGAACAGCGGCCAATTCCTCGTAAACGGGACAACGTCGTTTGGGAATCAACTGAGCCCGATAGTGGCGAACGTCAGCCCGAACCAGCAGGTGACTTTCAACGCCTCGCAGGTTCGACCGACGAACATGCAGGGCCAGCAGGAGTTCATACAGATGAACGGGCAGACGTTGATGGTGCCTTGCGGCACCACGCAGAACATCGCTGTCTCGTCGGCGCCGAATCAGCAAAACACAACGTTCGTCCAGCAGAACACGACGATCGTGCAGCAACAAACGACCATGGTGTCGAACAATCAGATACCAAATTTTCAAGCTGCTGCCTCGAACGGAACCGCCGTCGATCCGTCGCTCAACATCGACCACAATCAGTCGTACATACTGAGCTCCGGTATGATTCAAGGAAAGGCGCCCACGTCGCCGAAGAGTAGCGTGAATTCACCGTCATCGGAGCAGAACGTTGAGCAGCAACAGTACGTTCTCGCCAGCAGCAGCACGACCGTCGTTGAGAAAACGGCTCAACAGAGCGATCAGCACAGTCCACTGATGGCGAGACACTCTGTTTCCACTCAAACGGCCGCGAATCAAGCGAACATGGCTCAGTCGGCCATGATGAGGCAAGGTTCGCCGCCGGATACCACTACGCACAGCCCGGGCAACAGCCAGAGGTCGAACAGCCCTGCCGTGGACACTACGACGCACGGAGCGGCTTCGCCTGCGCCGCCCATCACAGTCAGACATCACTCGTCGTCCACGGTAATAGATAGAATTCAAACAACAACTCCCTTTGACGGGAGATGAGATTCTCTGATTTTCTGCAATTTGCTAAAAGATCGTATCGGCGTAAGTTAAAAGCAGGGGGAGAGCGGAATTATATACAGACAGGCACGAATATCATAAAAAGCAGTTAGGTAATACGCGTGGTAAATCGGTTACGCGTCAATTAATTTATATGAATTTGCGTTTTGCAGCCGATGGTTCATTGCGTGTCGAGCAGCGAACCGGATTCGGGCGACGTGCCGGTGGCCTCGGAAGATTGGAGGATTCAGGGTATCACGACGAAAGAAATTACGCTTAGTCAGCCGGGTCTTCACGGAAAGACGTACGTGGAGTCGACGGTGACTACTGGGATCCAGGTTGGTACCCATGTAGAGCAGGTCAACCGTCATCTAACTCTAACAGACATGCACCAGCCAGCCGATACGACACACCCTGAAAACACATACGCTGACTCACAGGAATATATGGATACATCATCACCAAATCATTCCATATATTCAGACACAATGGACCGTTCTCCTGTCGAAGATCACCCAAGCAACGTCACTAAAGAAATGACAGACGTCTCTTACACAGAGGTCGACGTTAACACGTTGCCGGTTGTAGGTCACGGTCATTACCAGCCGATCCTCTATCACAGTCAACATTGTGTTCCCAATACGAACGTTTACCGACAGCAAGCGTTAGTGCCAGATCGTGCGCATTACGCCGAGGTTTCGTTGCCTCAAACGAAATTCGATTCGAAGCCATGCGGCGAGACCGATCGGATCACGGACGTTTCGCAGACGTTTTCGCATCACGTCTCGACGCAACGTGACGACGACGCCGATCAAAATTCGGAGGAGAGAATCCGTTTGGAGAATCAGGACGTTGGTATTCCGTATTGTCCACAGGCCGAGAATTATCAGAAATTTGTAAATATCGGTATCGCTGCGCCGGCTGGTCTCTATCCGCACTTGTACAACTATAAGTCTGATCCTAACGGCATTGCTGTCGTGAACTACTCGCCCAGTAAACAGGCCTATATAAACCCATACATTTACAATCAGTTCGTCTATGCGCAAGAGGTTGACGACGGTGAGGAGACTGACTCGTCGTCGGACGATTGAGCATCTTTCTTTCGTATCGGGTTTTCGATTCATTGATTTTTGTACATTTCTTACGATTACCAACCAGAGTGGCATTCCCTTCACCGCAAAAGGGCATAGTAATACGCGTGTTTCACATCTATGAGTAATATTAAGTTTTGTAATTAATTTTGTATTTAACGTTATTCTGTTTTTTACGTGTTGACGTGTTTCACGGGTGGCCGAGCCACGCTCGGCTCCCGACTTTTTCTTTTTCTTTCTTTTTTTTTTTTTTTGCTTTATTAGCATTATTATTTAAAACGTGCATTGCAATAATGTAATTTGTATGATTATCACCGTGTGTTAGCGGATCATTGGAAAAAAAAAGATACACGATTCTTTATAATGGCAAACAGAGAAAAAAAATAAATTTTTGCTAAACAATATTACTTTTTTGCTAAAAATTATAATCCGACATACATTATTTCCTAAATATGTTTGAGAGAACAAAAGAGAGAAAGAAGTACCTTGCAACGAGCATGCGTAATCAGAGTTTGAATTTTTTTCTTCTTTTTTTTTTCTTTGTCACCTTGGTATCGTTTCTCGTTTGCATGCCCCGACGAATGAAAATTTTTCAACGTGCCACATCGGATTCGGCTATAGCGTAGAAAACGTAAGTTCTCTTACAAATGGAGCGCTCATGTCGCGCGTGTTAATGTTTCCACTATATGATCTGTGTACGTGTTGTTGTTCAATCCGGAGAGAACTCCTACTTTGTGTTCGAGTATGTAGTTCTACTTTCCTTTCGTTTCTTTGTTTCTTTCATTTTCTTTCATTATTACGTTCCGTTCACTTATGTTTTTCACGCTCGGTCGAAAGAAATGATGAGAAGAACACTCGCCGGAGTTCAGTGAAGGTTTTCGTTCTTCTTCGAAACGAAAAAAGGCGAGCGTTTCTATTTTTTTTTTTTTTTTTTTTTTTTTCTTTTACTGGCGGACTATAGACTGAAATGATATTAGCATGTGACTTGGTAGGCTTGTGCCTGAGTTGATCGAGTTGTATTTGACAGATCTATACGTCAGAGACGTTGAAGCAAGCGGAAGGTGTGGTGAGCACAGTGAGGTGCGAGGGCAGGGAACATGCCCTCGGCCGCGGAATCAAGCGAAAGCTGGACTCCATCCATTCCATGCATTCTACCCTGCATGAAGACCAAGATGGTCAGTATTGTATTGGTACTTTTAGTCATTAATCGTACAAATAGCTCGGATATATCGTCGAACCGCATTTTGATAATCAACTTTGATAACTAACTGAAAAGACGCACACCGAGTGGACATTATCTTGTGAAACAGCTCTTCGAAAGACAATTTTTCACAAATACAAATTTCCTTTTCCCGTACAATTACCAAATTTGTCTCTTCAAAGGCAAGTTCTGCGAAAGGCCTTATTGCGAAAGTTATTTTATCAAAGTGGTATCCGACTGTAGTTCTACATCGATAAGTAATGTAAATAGTAGAAACATCAGGTGCATGATCATCTCGAAGATACTGTACAATAATTTTAACGCAACGAGAACATTTCACGCTGCTTGCCGATGATTGATTGTATTCAGAATGCTTTCAGCTTTGTTAACATTCTCAATCGTTGATCCACGACTAGTATCGTTAAGCTACTAGATTCTTTACTTTGATCTACTGTAAAATCGAGAAATCAGATTCTAAATTTTCGCGTGTACACTAACGATATACTAATCGTGGATTAACGTTTCAACTGGAAATACATTTGTATTCCAAATTCGTTATTTTAAGCGGAGCATGCTACAATTACGTACGTAATCACGTTTAGTTTATTATTGCGTGTGTGCTTGTTCGTTATATATTTTTTTTTTCTTTTGACCGTTGCATGATCGTGCTTTCGATCGGTGCTTGTTGCATTGTTGTATACGCTTTGGTTATACGCTTTTCGTTTTTTTTTTTTTTTTTTTTTTTGATCAATGTCCAAGATTTACGCGCGCGACTTTAGTTTCGTTCGTCGTGATCAGTTTGTACAACTTATTTACGAAAAGGAGTATTTTTTCCCTGTCAGATGAGAAGATACATTATCTTTCATTTTACGAAGTACCGTTCGTTGAGAATTGCACGGCTCTTTATTTTCAAGAGGAAGAAAAATATTTCTTTTCGAACCAAAAAAAAAAAAAACAAAAAAAAAAAAGAAAAAAAGAAAAATCGACCTTCTGCTCGCGAAATTTCCGATCGATTTGCCATTGAACCGATTGATATCGTCGTTCAACCGGGAAGAAAGCAAAATATCCGTTCTCTAATATCACGCAAGAGCTCGAAGCAGGTAAGTGGTGTTAATACTAAACATTTTTGTTCGTTTGAAAGAATCCCAGGAGACTCGATATGCTTTGCTGTAAAAGAAAAAAAGAAAAAAGAAAAAAAAAGAATAAAGTTGCGACGACGTTTGAATTAATTGAATTGTAAATAATTGCTGGAAGGATTTGCCTCCGTTCCTGCGTCTCTTTCTTTCTTTTTTTTTTTTTTTTTTTTTCTCTCTCTACTAATTGGCTGTCAGGTTTGTTAATGTTCATTCTCCACGTAATTGTCACGTACCAATGAGGGCGCCAAGGGGCTTCGGTCACACACGTTCATTTCTCGTCACGCGGGTGTGGCACGCCGTGGTTTCGTTTCGCGGCCCATTTCCCATTTCTGTACATAATCATCCTCACGTTACTCACGCGTCGCATGTGCAACATCTTTGGAAGGGGGGGAGGGAGGGGGAATCACGTTGTTTCCGTGATTTCTGGCCGTGTCAAAGATGCCAGACAAAGAGACAAAGCTCTCTCGGGGCTCTGCCGTGTACGTATCGTTTGCGCAGGAATTTGCAAATAACCGCAGCTTTGTCACGTGACTCGTAATTTCGCGAAATTCCCAAATTCGACAGCCTTTGAGGTTTACGGCTCGAGCGATTCGCATCAGTGGAAGTTGAAAACGAGAAACGATCGTCGACGACAATTTTCATGGTGTCCGTCGATTTTACGATCACGAGTCACGAGAGTTTTACACTCGTTCACTTTCGTTCTAGTCGCGCCAAGTGTACGTAGTGTACTCTTGAGGGAAAACGCGCGAGGGAAAACTGTATAACGGGGAGAGAGCTGCAGCGATAAACGACGTGACGTGAAACGAAGAGAGTTTTCCGTTTTTCGCGTTTAATCGCCGAGTCGAAAATGGAAGAGATCGATCGGCGCCAAGTCATGTTGCATGTGCTCGAAAATATACCATTACTCCGATATATTATATTATACATACATACCTCATTCTTTGCCACTGATCTTGCCTACCACCAGTTTGAATGAAGCTACTAATCATAATTTTTTTAACGAGCACACGCGCGAGCAAGAAGCACATATCAATGCAAACGTGAAAACAACAGCCCTACAGATACAGACGTAGTGGTATTATATACAGTTAGGAAGTTTCTCGGAGTAATATCGTAATTTCGTAAGGCACGCACCAAGAGCATAATCAATTTCGCTGTTATGCGTCATGCACTATATTCATCGAAATTAACACACAAACCTTTAACCAAGACGATGACTCGTGGGATCGTGATTGCCAAATATTGACGTTTTTATTGAAGAATTTTTTTCTTTTTTTTTTTTTTTGTATGAATTGGCGTAATTGTACAACTATACAAAACTTTTGTTTGCAATTCCTAGATCGTGGTGAGAGGTTATAACTTTTAGTAAGCAAAGAACATTCCGATTATTCCCAATAATTACTGTACAATTCGAAAAGCATTTTATACTAGTATTTTATATTGTACACTAATGTTACATAGTGTTGTATACAATATTATACCGATATTTTGTATTGTATATTAGTATGGTATACTGATATACAATATTAGTATGGTAATATTTTATATTGTTTTATATACATTATAACTATTTTATACTAGTATTTTGTATTGTATACTAATGTTCTATACAATATTATATTAGTATCTTGTATTGTATATTAGTATTGTGTACTAACATACAATACTAGTGCACTAATATTGTATACTAGTATTTTATATTATTTTATAGTATATTATGTTATTTATAGTATTTTATATTGTTTTACGTATATTATAACTACACAACAAAATTTCAAGAAGTAAAGCCAATAAATACGGTACAATTCGAAAAGCATTTTATACTAGTATTTTATATTGTATACTAATGTTACATAGTGTTGTTTACAATATTATACTGATATTTTGTATTGTACATTAGCATGGTATACTAATGTACAATATTAGTATGGTAATATTTTATATTGTACACTAGTATTGTATATTTTATAATACTAATTTTACATCAGTATAATACTAATATACAATACTGGTGGCAACATTTTATATTGTGTACTAGTATTTTATATTGTTATACCAGTATTTTATAATAATAATTACACGACAAAATTTCAAGAAGTAAATGTTTGTAACTCCTAGATCGCGATGAGAGGTTATAATTTCTCATAAGCAACGGGCATTCTGATTATCGAGGATAAATACTGTACGATTCGAGAAGTATTGTATACTAGTATTTCACTGTCATTGCCACGTTAACGACGGCCAAATTGACGAAAGCAAACTGTTCAAAGTTGAAAGCTCACGATCTCCCGAGGCTCGCCCCGCTTTTCCGGATTACGAGTTTGGCCTTGAATCACACGTTCACCGCGTTCAATCGGAGAGATATCTCGTGGCCTGCTGCTGGCTAACGAGAGAGGTAACGTGCGATTAGAGCGAGAGTGAGAAGGGAAGTGCGTGCAACGAGAGAGAAAGAGAGAGAGAGAGAGAGAGAGAGAATAATGAAAGGAGAAGCGCGAATGAGAAATGAAACGAAATGAAATGAAATGAAATGAAATGAAGTGAAAGAAAAAAAAAAACGAGCGTACCTTGTTTCAAAACCCCATTTAGTAACGGAGGCAAAGTCGGAGGAGAAGAGCCAGAGGAAACTGGAAGTGGGTGAGCTAGTGTGGGGCGCTGCAAGAGGAAGTCCGGCATGGCCGGGCAAGGTCGAGTCTTTGGGCCCACCGGGCACCATGACTGTCTGGGTCCGTTGGTACGGGGGCGGGGGCGGTCGCAGCCAGGTCGAGGTCAAGGCTCTCAAGTCCCTCTCCGAAGGCCTCGAGGCGCACCACCGTGCGCGAAAAAAGTTTAGGAAGTGAGTCGCCATCACCAGTCGTTCTCGGACATCAACTTCTTAGACACTTATCTACAGGGTTTTGTCCAGCCTTTTTTTTTTCCTCTTTGGGGGAGGGACAGAGGGTATCCCGGGGGATGAACGATTACCATTTACGCAACGATCAACGCGACGCGGGCTTCTTCTCGTTTGACGAAGTTTCGAACTTCGAGTTTCGTGAACGGAAGATTAAATGTTCGTTGTTGCATGATCTCTCTCTATTGGATATTACCACCGATATCTCATGCTTCACATATATATTTTCTTTCTTTTTCGTGCTTTCAGTTATCGAGAAATTTTCATGAAACGCCGAGAACAAAGAGAGCTCTCCTGCAGAATGAGTCGAAAGATATTGATCCGCGAGTTTAAAAACATTTTTAAATCCGAGTATAAGCGTTTCTGGTTGGACGATTAATAAAAGTAATAAATCACTTGCCGCGCCGATCGGATTTCCCTGTCGGTGAAATATTATGAGCATCGCTTTTAAAAAAAGAAAACCGTACCGCGTGCGTTTTGTAACGCGAGCGAATGTTTTTCGTTTTTCTTTTTTTTTTTTTTTATAATCGAAGATAAATAACACGCGATTCTGTTTCGTATTTTGTTGTCGTTTGTCCTACCCCATATTCGAGATAGATAAGAAAAAAAGAAATATATATGTTCAATCAAGATTGATAAATGTTTTACACAGTTGATCTACTGACACGTAGCGTTATTAACAAGTAGCTGTCATTATTTTATCGTTGATTACGTTCAATATATATATATATATATATATATATATATATATATATATATGTATATTATCGGAGCAACGTTGTAAAGCATTTATTAGCAAACCAACAGCCAATAATCGAACGATAATCGAGTCTCTGCCTATTATAAGAAAATCTCTTTCGCGTAGCTGCGATTTTTAATTTCGCGATACTTGTTTAACAGTAGAAAGCTTTCACAAGGTGTATCTCCCCTTTAGAAAACTCCCGAGTTGGAAGAACGCTTTTTTTTTTTTACTCTGTTTACGTTGATCGCAGTTGCGCGATTTTAGATGTACTTTAGCCCACACTCTGCAAACACATGCGCAATTTTATTCATATTCGCTTAGTATTGCTGTTTTAAACATAACTTTACGTATTCCTTGTCCAGTAGTAAATTCTTCCTGTATCTCGTTTACAACAACAACAAAAAAAAAAAAAGAAATAGAAAAAAACAACAAAATGCTCATTGTCACAGTACGGCTACGCAACAGATAACGAATGAATATCGGCAGAATTTTATGAGATTCTTTTCGTCGTGCATTCACCGTACAACGATGCGCGTGAAAACACGCGAATGAAAAACGAATAAAAGAAAGAAAAAAACGTCCACGCGACAGATTCACGGTTGAGAACAATTGTTTTAATAATAACGCGAACATTTCGTTGTTCGAAATCCGCTTACGAAGGATAATTCCGGACAGCCGGATATATTTAAATTTGGTTGATTGGATCGAAGCTCTTATTGACAATTGGAAAAAGCAATTTACACGTCCGAGAAAAATTTTTTCTTCCATCTCTTTTTTTTTTTTTTTTAAATTTTCATCGCGCCGATTAATCGGACTTCGGAGGAATAAAAGACGAGAAGAAAAAAAAAAGAAAAAGAAAAGCTTTGAAAAGAAAGAAGAAACAAAAACTTTCTCCCCTTTATTCACGATCGACTCGATCATTCGATCATTACCGATCGGACTCGGCATAACCAATATTGCAAAGAGCAGCAATAGTTAGCGTGCCCGTAGTTGCGTAGCGCGTTCGTAGATCGCGATCATCGCGGCTTTTTTGCTCGTTCGCTCCCCGAATTGGAATACTCTTCGACATACTCTACGGCGATCGCACACGACACGACTAATCCCACGATTCTCTCGTTTGCCCGGTTTCTTTTTTCTAGAAGTCGTAAATTGAACATGCAGCTGGAGAACGCTATACAGGAAGCGATGGCGGAGCTGGACAAAGCGACGGAGCCGAGCAACGAGCCGAAGATCACCGGCAACAGGTCCTGCAAAACGTCGCAAGCGGTCGGCAAGAGTTCGGAGAGCAGCGGCGCCGTTTCGAGGCACGAGGGCAAGAGGTCGTCGAAGAAGCCCGTCGGATCCATGAATACCGTCGCGGCTGAGCAGAACGAGTGTAGGTGATCGACGATTCACGACGACCTGCGCTGCAGAAATCGATGAGAAAAATCGTGCGGCCGATTGATTCGTTTGTCATCGTCGAGGCGATACATCGATACCCGCGACACACTCGTTCCGAACCGTATTTTCCTCTGATCTAACGTATCGATGTTGTACTCGACAGAGCTAACCGACGTTCGAAAAAAAAAAAAAGAAGATCGTCGTCTGTGCGAAATAACACGTCGGACGTTTCCTCGAGCGGGTGGCAAATTTCACGAAATTCTTCTACAGGTCGGACACGGTTTTGGTCTTTGTCTTATCGCGAAGCTTCAGAGCTTTCCTGAATGCTTCGCGAACGAACGAGATTCCAAGATACACGATGCACGTGGTGGCTTCTGCGTCGCGATGTAAAATCTTCGGACTAGCAACTGTATCATAGAATCGTGCGAAAAGATGCTGAGACGAGATATCGAAATTGCGAGAAATTGTAACTCTCATCGATCGCGAAACCGACAGATACATAAGTATAAGAATCGCGACGCAGAAGCGAGAAGGTTGTTCGAACGAAAACGAAAATCGATTTTAGAGTAAACGAAATTGATTGTTGTACATACGTTCTTCCTGGAGTCGGAGTAAATGAGAGTACTCTGATAACGGAGTAGCGCTAAGTAAGCATGTATCGCTCTTTCTAAGAAGGAGAGAGAGAGAGAGAGAGAGAGAGAGACAGAGTAAAATATCGCGGTCCAGTTTGTTGACAACAAACGACAAAGTCGACGAATCCATAGCACTCGAAAGAGAAGAAATTATTACGGTTGCCCTTCGATAAACGAATCAAAAACGTAGGTGAAAACATAGATTCGATCGACATTCTTCTTGTGAGCGAGCACGTTTATTTTTCTTGTACATACATACATACATACATACATACATAGATACATACATACATACATACATACATGCATACATACGTGAGTGTCGACGATAACGAAAAGCGTGAAAGTTGTAGAAACTCTGTGGGTTCAGAGGAGGAACAGAAAGCGGAGAGAGAGAGAGAGAGAAATCAATCGAATGTGATCGAAGCG
Source organism: Tetragonula carbonaria (assembly GCA_032399595.1). Classification (NCBI taxonomy): domain Eukaryota; kingdom Metazoa; phylum Arthropoda; class Insecta; order Hymenoptera; family Apidae; genus Tetragonula; species Tetragonula carbonaria. The sequence goes on along the minus strand of JAUCRC010000007.1, from coordinate 1,324,726 downwards.
ACTGAATGTACTGTAGTAACGAGAGAGAGAGAGAGAGAGAGAGAGATACTATGTAATCGAATTACGAAGAGATTTTTATCGATCGAAAGTCGGTCGAGATATACTCCTCGACGTGATATATAGGATTAATTCGTCGTTATTATCTCTGCGATGCAATGATTTGCTACTGCGGCGAGAGTCTAACGTTCTAGCAAACACACACACACACACACACCATTTTTTCCTATTGCCAAGTGAAAGCGTTCGCGCACACTCGTTCAAACACACTCGTCGCGACCACTCGCCGATTCGCGAAGCAAATCGTTCACACCGTTCACACAACATTGTGTCGCGTGTGTAATCTTGTAAGTCTGTTCTAATCTTCGAATTCTGAAACTAGAGCCTGTTGGACCCTTCGTTTGTTAAGAATATTTACTCGAAAATTTAACCTCCGGTGGCGAAATTGTTGAATGTGGCCCGGTGCCGGTGCTCGTCGAGGGTAAAAATTTTACCTTTGATGGTCGGAATTAACATGAAGAGGGAGGGAGAGGGGGGGGGGTAAAATGGCGTAAAAGAAAATGTAATAGTCGCGCAATTAGAATGAGAGTATCGCGACGTATCTGTGGCCGATCTGTCATCGCGTGGAACTGGCCTACAGTAGTATGTGTCTTCGTGTTACACGCGCACGATCATCGATCATCGATGATGAAAAGGTTTTTTTTTTTTCTTTCTTTCTCGGTTCGAGAAACAGTGAAACGATGCGACGAAGTTTTGACGAAGTTTTCTACGTAGCTGTCGGTGCATCGATTGTAAGAAATACTGTACAGACCTTTCTTTCTTTCTTCCTTCCTTCCTTCCTTCCTTCCTTCCTTCTTTTTTTCTTCTTTTCAAGTTGAGACTTTCACTGTCGAACTAAAAATAGCTAGAACTTGAAATTAGTAAAGACGAGTGTATTTTGTTCACCGACTCGAACTGTAGAACACGAATGATAACACACACAAACACACACCATGCAGAATAATATCCGCGTGAACGAACCTAAGCGATTCTTGCGACTTTCGACACTAGACGTTGTTTCGAATGTTACATTAACATTCACATACGGACATAGGATAAGAAGAGGTAATTTGTATCTTCGAGGCTTGCGTGAAATACGTGCAACGTAAAACCAGTTATAGAATCTACGATCGGGCGTCGTTCCATTTTACGAACGACGAAACACACTCTCACACGTCACATCGGTTTTTTCTTTTCCTTTTTTTTTTTTCTTTTTTTCTCTTCAAACGTGCGAGCGCGCGTTACACGTACACTTGCACTTCGAGATGCAGAAAACAAGTACGCGTAGTTTTTGAGCGATATTTTTGAGAAAAAGTCAACATCGCGGTACCTATATAGGGAAAAAAAAAAAAAGAAGAAAAGAAATCATTGTTCCCAACCGATCATTTTTTTAAACGGCTATACACGTAAGTGTACGAGGAGCAAGTGTTTTAAACCGGGTGGTCATCGTGTTGCAGCTTGTAGTTGATGCAACACGTTGAAGCTCTTTTTTAAACCTCGGCCAGCCACAAAACGCTGACGTTTTTTTGACGCCGCGTAATCATCATTTTCTAACAGGCGTATTCATTAGATCGTGTAAACATAACGAATCACGTGTATATAAGAAACGATTCGAATCAATGAAAGCAGAAAAAACGAAAAAAAAAAAAAAAAAACTCGAGGTCTCTGCGAAGTGTCGTTTATCCGATTTTTTAAACGCTGAATTGAATTTTCACTTTTAACGAAAAGAAAGAGAAAAAAGAAGAAAAAAAATGTCGGGTAGCTTGAAGTAAATTTTACTTAGAAGTTAGAAAACCAAAAAATAGAAAAAAAAAGAAAAGAGAGAGAGAGAGAGAGAGATAACATAATAGAAGAAGCGTAGAACGCCGAGAAAATTTAAAAAGATACACTCTTTTTCATTTTTCACGTTCTTTCCAAGTACGTGTACAACAACAGAGATTTTCTCTTTTCCTTTTCTTCTTTCCTGTTTTTTCTTTCTTTCTTTCTTTCTTTCTTTCTTTTTTTTTATCTCCCTTCTTCTCTTAAATCTCAATCGAGTACGATAGCGTGTAATTTCGAGCGTGTCTTTATTTTTGTATCGAACACGAAAATCCAAAACTATAATAAATACCGCGTTGTTCAGCGCACAATTGAACTCTGAGACGCGAGAAATGTTCCTTTGAAAGCATGTACGCATAAATATGTACAAAAACCATACAGAGCGAGTGTTTAAGAATTAGTAGAGATATACGAGTATTAAATGGATGATATTTTATTTGATCGAGAGTATCTGGTCGAAGAGACATTCGTCTCCACGAGAGAAAAAGAAGAAAAAGGATCCAGAGAGAGAGAGAAACGTTGCTTATCAATCGAAAAAATAGTTCTTGCAATAATCTCTCAGTGCAAACGTCGACAAATGATTTCGCGTCATTTGTCGGATTTCTATCTGTCAGGTCAGCTCTTATTTTTGGTATGCAGTGTATCGTGGGTGTGCAAAGTAGTTCAACTAGTAGTGTGCGAAGATCGATTGCTTTCAGCAACCTATGGCATCAACTTGATAAGCAACGTGTTAAACGTTGGAGAAGAAACGATTCAATAAATCTAAACACACACACACAGTAAACACACACACATACAGACATACACACAACAGACAGACAATAAAGAAAATGCAAGTATCAAAAGAGAAAGGGAGTTGCGCGAATAGAAACTTGTCACTTCGACTTTTGAAGAAGAACATTCTCGAGTCGAACGAAGTACGAAACTCTATCCGAACTCTGTCGATTATTCGTTGCTAATCCTCCGATCGAGAGGTCGAAACGTCTCGTTTTGCAAATTTTCTTTTCGTATCTGTAACTGTATCTCGTTGTTTCAACGCTGGTTGAAAGGTGTTTTGCGAAGCGTGACGTACGTATCGCGCGCGCGAAGTACTCAAATTTTCCGTGGACCAAATCGCTTTCTAAATTGTTCAATTGTCAAATGCTGTCTCGCGCTTTCACGGAGAGGCAGAGAGAACGGTGCGAATCTAACGATAAAACAATCCATCAGGTTTACTTCATGATGAGCTAGCTTTCGCAACGCGAAATGAAAATGCTCGACGACGAGTTCGACCAAAACTTACGGTTTACGAAAGCTAGTCCCATCTACCGTGCAGATAGATCGATCGAATTGGGGACTGATGAAACGGGAATTCTAAACGCAAGGACCACTTATATAACGTGTGTACGAGTTCGTACGAGCGTAGCAACGAGTAATCGCGGCGACTCGAACGACGAAGAAACAAGCTCCTCCGGTGGTTTTTTTTTCTTCTCTTCCGTCGCCGAGGGGGGCAAGCCTCGTCGTTCGGTATTTCATTTCGTTCCGAGTTGAATCGGTTGTTCACGCGCCTTCTGACAAACAAAACTAAACGACGGTACATCAAACGGAAATCAAAAGCTCGCGCGACAAGACTGACCGTGTCTTACGCCGGGCCCTTTCCTCGCGGAAAATTCAACACGTTCAAATCCAAAAAAAAAAAAAAAAAAAAAAAATAAAAAACTCCCTTTGACGGGACGAATCAACAAAAAAACAAAAAAAAAAAAAATAAAAGCAGCAACAAAGAGACACTTAGAGCCTCAGGAAGACCAAGACGATGCATTATCTCAGATTTGTAGATCTCTGTTTCTTTTTTTTTTCTTTTTTTTTTCTTTCTTTCTTTCTGATCAGTGGCGAAAGACATATCACCGGCCGCAAATGACGATATATATTCGAACAATCGACGCGTGTGAGCGAGAGACGAGAGAGAGAGAGAGAGAGAGAGAGAGAGAGACAAGCCGAGAGAGCATGTTAGAGTGGAAAAGGATCGTGCGAAAGAAGAAAACGCGCGAATGGCTGGCCATCGCTATTACACAACATGGGACCGTTTAAAAATAAGACACTTTTTCCTTTGGATTTTATCTCACCGGCCCCTTAGACAATGTTTCGCAACATCGATCGAGTCAAATTGACCGGCGGAGGGGGAGGGGGGCAGTTGTTTCTTTTGCCCTTTCTTCGCGCCGTGTGCGTGCGAGGGGAGGGGGGGGGGATCAATCGATGAATTTATTAACAAAAAAATACAAAATGAAAAAAAATTAATAAATAAATAAATAAATAAGAATAAAGCAAAACAGTAAAGACTTACCTCAGTAACAGTAATGTACGCAAGAATCAAACGTCTTTATGATCGAGAGTACCGTATACACACCGTAGGAGCCGACGTCCTTTGTATATTTTTCCGTAATTGTACATAATTATACATACATACGCCTTGTCGGTATAATTGTCGCTGTATGATAACCGTCGATCTGCGCACCTATTTAATATTTATGATGAAATATCATCGGGAACGAAACGCCGCGCCGATTCGAAGGGGCCAGCGACCTCGCGGAAAAAGCGACGTGAGTCGGGTGGAAATTCTTTGTTTTTCTTTTTTTTTTTTCTTCTTTTTTTCAGCGAGTCGTTTCATCTACACACGACTTTTTTGAATCGATTTTGTACACACATGCATGTACACACACACACACACACACACACACACACACACACACACACACACACACACTCGTTTGTATATTATTTCACGACACAATTTAGGGCGGCGTGTTTGGAGTAGCTCGTAGCACACGTCTGTACGTGTGTAATTTTTCGTATTTGATTTATTTAGTTATTAGCTGAAAAAAGCCGATGACCTTTTATTAATCATTGTCCGAGTCTCTGTGTTTTTCTAGTTTGAGATTTGTTCCCGTAGAAGAGTAAATTCTAGCGAAAATAAATGTATTGAATAAACACGTATAAACACTTATATATATCTATCTATCTTTGTGTTTTTTCGTTGCGCATTTTTCTCTTCTTTTCTTTTTTTTTTTTACACACTGTTATTCTTCGGAATTCTTTTTCTATTTTCTCTCTCTTTTTCTTTTTCTTTTTTTTCTTAATTTTGTCGAACACTACACGTTGCTTTTTCTCGGATACGAATCAAACGTCGAACCGGTGAGAACAGAAAGAGAGAGAGAGAGAGAGAGAGAGAGAGAGAGAGTTGCGAGCATGAATAATGTTGAAACAAAGGCCTACGTTAATCGATACTTTGTCCATCGTTTTTTCTCGCGTTTTCTTTTCCTTCCTTGCGACGGGCAGACGGGTACGATTAAAAAAAAAAATAAAAAGAAAAAAAGGAAAAAAAAGCAGTGACTAAAGATAATTAACGCGTTTAGCCAAGCGGCGCTACTAGTAATTGCGGGAAACAAACCTTTTTGGAGAACTATATACCGATAGTTATCGAAGTGTGACTGAGAGAGGCACGAGTTCTTTTTGGCAAATATTTATTACTATTATTATTTATCAAAAAAAAAAAAAAATAAATAAAAGAAAAAAAGAAGAAAGATGTAGTTATATTTGACGGAGCGTTCTGTTCGCTTGTTATGTTTTGAGAGAGATCTAAAAAGAAAAAAAGTAAAAATAAAAAAAGAAGAAGAGAAGAAAGAGCGGAGGAGTGCGAGGCGACTTTCGTTTCATTGTCGCGTGATGTATTGCGAGAGTGTGAGAGAGAGAGAGAGAGAGAGAGAGGAGGGGAAAGAATTAAGAGTGATAAGATGCGTGTGGGATGGAGTGAGAGCAGAAGTAAAATTAACCAAAAAAAAAAAAAAACGAAAAAAAAGAAAAAAGAAAAGAAAAGAAGAGAAGAAAAGGAACGATCGAAAATGCAAATTTTGGGGAACGAGAATAGATAGTTTTAAGAAGCATCAAAATAAAGAGAAAAAATGATGAAAGAATGAGAAACAATCTTCTTAGGAACAAACGATCCAATGATGATCAACAATTGTAACAATTACCGTGTGAGACAAATTTAGAGGACAGCGACGAATGCACTTCTTGGTGTGTAACACGACTATTTGACGCAGATAATAGCTATACATATTACGATATCATTTGTCAGTGGTATTATATACAATAAGAGATAATAATTTTATATTTACAAGATAGAAGACGGCTGAATCTAAATGAGTGTAATATACGTCTGTACTGTGAAAAGAAGAGACACACATCACACCAGAAAGCATATTGTACACGTGCGTATTGTACACCTTCCACATTCATATGGACACCCCTTTTTTGCAATCCCATCCATTCCCATCCTTCGCGTTCCCAAAATTCCGTGCTAGGACAAAAAATTACTAGGAAAGCTAGCTTATTTAATATATTTGGCATAATATTTATATATATATAAAATATTATATTATATATATATATATATATAAAAATAAGACTATAAATATATGAATATAAATACGGATATAAATACGGAAAATATAAATATGATTATAAATATAAATATAAATGCAAATATAAATACAAAGTATAAATATATATATATAAATATAAATGAATATATATATATATATACACACACACACATACACATACACATACACACACACGAGAGATAGAACATAAAATAAACAAACAAACAAACAAAAAAAAATGGAATAGCCTCGGGTGGCAATATTTGCTTGACCGAGGAAAAGTATGAAGCTATGTGATCCACTACTACTAGTAGCTTTTAGCTGTAAAGACTTATACTTTATTTTGTAAATTTTGTTTATACAATGTTTGATCGTTCACGCATAATACTATTGTATGTGAAAAATAAGTTAATAAATCATTAACATGTGAAGTTATACAACCTTGTGTGGCGTGTGCTGCTGCTTCTGCCGTTTTCACCGCCCTCTCTGTCCAATATTTATTTATCCGCGCAGATCGTACAAGTACAAATACCTCGTTTTTCGAGGTTCCCTTTACTTTGTTCAAATCATTTTTCTTCTTTTCTTTTTTTTTCTTTTTTCTTTCTTTTTTTATCCCGACGCTGATAGATAGATCGAAGATCAGGAACTCCGTCCGCGGCAATTCGAGTTTGACTTTCCGAGCCGAAACTCGGGACGAAACGGGATGGAAGGATACAGACGGTAGGATCGTTCGATGCGCGTTCGACCGCACCACGGCGGCTACCCTCGCATAATTCGAGTGCACACGACGAATATATGCGTGTGCGTAGCGAACGATCGATAGCTTGCTCATCCGTCGCTAAAAGGGTTAATGATGCCTGGCGTGCATAAATGGCGCTCACGGGCCCGGGGACAAATGAAACGTAATGAGCGGATCGGGTAGTTTCGTAGCGTAGCGGTGTGTCACGATCGTGAGACTCGTAATAATGTCGTGGCCGAGGCCGTGTGCGGAGGCCCCGGTGTGTGTGCACCGCACACTGCGCGACGTGTGAATCCGAACAATGCGATTAGCGGCTCTCTATCGGACGCATTCGAGCCATCGACTCCGAGCCCTTTTTTATTCCGCGGCTATTTACGCCGAACGAAAGCAACCCTGTTTTGCCCCTTCACCCCTCCCCAACCCCCAGCGCGCGTTATTGTTTCCTCGCGCAATGCCATCGCGAGCATTGTTTTCCGACAGTCTTGAACTCGCGACCCCGATCGCGATCGCGGGTATTCAGTGGCCTCGAGCTGCCAGTGAAATCATCACACCCGATTTACGCGCCATTTCTTCGATTTTCTAAACTGTTTGAACTTTCCTTCTTTTCCTTTTTTTTTTTTATTTCAATTTCTTCGACGCGATGAGCTGCTCGCGAAATTGAATCGAATTATTAAGGAGTGGCGGGAAAAAGTCGATAATTTTATTGTTGAACTTAATCCTTTAAGCTTTAGTTTACGTCGAGTGTACTAGCGTAGAAAGAAAATTTGCTCTTGCTATTTATTGTGAAATTCAGGTAAAAAAAAATTGTGTATATTTGTAATTCTAGTACATTTCGGGATATTTCGTGGCAACGAGACAAAACGATAAAACTGTCAAAATTGAAGATTCTTTTTCAAAGAAACGCCAAAAGAAATTTATCGTTTCGTTACAATTCAATTCTTCGAGTCTTACAGTCGTGTTTTCTCGAAACGCTCAACGGGTTAATTAATTAATAATTATATCGGTATTAACAGCAAGAAAGTATTAATTATATCGGTATTAACACTAGAACTACCGACAGTTAAGACGAAGTTGTTTCTACCAAAATTATTTTGATGTCTAATAAATAAAAATAAAATGAAATCATTGCGGGGAAAAAATTGTAACACGAAATAGAAATTTTAAAATAAAATTGTATAAACCAGTCATTTTGACTGGTGTGGTAGTTCTAGCGTTAACAGCAACGGTATTAATAGTCTCGAAATATTCTAAAACGTTCAAGATTTACAAAAAACACGTGTTTCATTCTCCGCAAAATATTCGATTCAAGTAACAGATATGCAATTACTTTTCTCGCGCGACGAGAATACTCGTCATTGCGCGAAAAAATTGCCATTTTTTTCTTTTTCCTTTTTTTTTTCGTGACGAGTACACTCGTCGTTCACAACTAAAAGAAGCTAGGCAGAGATTTGTCACAATATTTTCATTGAATATCGCAGCAGCGCTTGCCTTCGAGAAGGCCGATTCGTCGTCGATTTTCACCGTCGTCTGCGACGTCGACGTCTGAAGGCCACCGCCTTCGTAACGTAAGTTTATTACCACCTGCGGAACTTTCTTCCTTCGGAGAAGGTGAAATTACTTCATAAACGCGGGGTGGCAGAGTGTACCGCGTTCGCGTCTCTCTACAAGTTACTTAATGAATGTCGGGGGAGTAGGGGGTTGTCTCGTCCCTTCTCGCAGATGCTATGTCCTTCATCGTTCTCGCCTTCTCCCAATTTATGCGTCTGCAGTGATAACGAGGCCTGGCCAACGAGAACGTTTCTCTTGCTCTCCGCGTTTGGACACGGCGGCTGTTTACCGGGAAATTTGTTACGCTTGGAAATTGGAGGTTCGACAGGGGGGAGGGGGATGGAACGGGGAGGTGTTCGATCGGTTTTTAAAACGATGGTATAAGGGTATATCGGGGGAGAGTTGCCCTGCGTTCCCTGCGATTCGTCGACAAAGGGGCCGACGATTGTAAATGGAGTTGCGTTTCGAAGCAGCGAGGCATTAAAAAAAAAAAAGAAAGAATATTTCGAGTCAGATTCTTTAAAGCAACCTTTAAATTTTGCACAACGGTAAGCTAGATTATTTTTTTTTTTTTTTCTAAAAATCGGTCATCCGCTTCGACCTACATTCGTCTCTCGTTAACGAGAGAATGAGTTCGTATAAATTCATTTCATCGGAGATATAAACGGGAGGGGGGGGGGGGGAAATGAAACAACAATCTCGCGTTATAAACGCGCGCGCAGCGTGCATGAATAATAGAAAGATTTCATTAACGTTAAAATTCTATCGCCGTTGTTACACATTGCTGAATATTCCATAGGGCAATTTTCGAAAAATATGTTGCGCGCGATCGCGCGTGAATTTATACGAGCGAGTAATTTTTTAATCGGGCGCTGATTCCCCGCGCGCGCGACTGTATTATTCAATGCGCGCCGTTTACAGCGTCGTCGTAAAACACGTTTTGCGTGTGCCCTCCCCCCCTCTCGCCGTGTGTCCGCGTGCGCGAGGCAAATAATATTTTCGAAAAAGTTTTGCCCAGGCGAAACATCCAGGCGCCCGTCGACGGAGTTACGAATCCGGCTTTTTATGTAAATGAGAGTACAACAAACTGCGCTGCACCGGTCGCTGCAAGAGAGAGGGGTGGCTCTTTTGTAATTTTAATACCCGCCCGTTCCGCCGGGCGGGATCATTTAATTTGCCACTGTATAAATAACGTCGCCGATGCTAAATGCAAACGCAGCTTTCGGAAGTTCGGCGGCTTGAATTACCTTTTATCCCGCTTCTGCTCCTCTTGCACTTTGAATGAGGTTCAATGCAGGCACGCCCAGCAGGATGAGGCGATCCTTCACTATCCTCGCCGTCTCCGCACCGCCCTCCCCCGCCCCGTTAATCCAGAAAATTTTACCGGTGAAATGTGATAGCAGTAGAAATCGCCAAGAATCGCCAGCGATTGCGTCAAATCCTTCCCCCGATTTTCCGATATCCTCCACTCTCGCGAATTAATCTTCCAGTCGATACGAAAGATTTCCCAATTCTCCAGATATCTCTCTCTCTCTCTCTCTCTCTTGTCCAATGGATCAGCTAGTTTTTAATCGTCGTATTTAAGCGAGTCAAGTCAAGTCAAGAGGGATTTATCGGCCAATTACGAGATGTTTTTATAAAAATTTATCCTCTATTATCGCACGAAGTGTCATGAGAGAAGAGAGAAAGAGAGAGAGAGAGAGAGAGAGAGATTTCCCTGCGATTATTTAAATTTCTCAAATACCATTCCAGTCGCCGGAATAATTTCGACGGCGTTCCTCTCGCTTTTCCGGTTTCCACTTTTGGGTTTCCACTTCCGACAAGTGTACAATTAATCCACGGGATTGCCGAGCACTGATTGCGGTCGCGAACCGATGTTTTTTCGTAAAGAAAGAAGAAAAGAAGAAGTTCCTTTCGCGGAATACGACAATCACGCACGAAATCACGTTGCTCCCTGCGAAAAAAAAAAAAAAAAGAAAAAAGGAAAAGATAAACTCGTCGAAACGACGGCGAGAATTTGCCGAACGGTACCGTCATCAATCTGAAAATGTCGCGGAATAAAGTAGTCGTCGGCGTAATTAATCCGGCGAAATTTCGCCGCGGCGGCTGGAACGATTGCGGATGTCGCGGTGTTTTCAAAGGGCTGCTCCTAGGGGCGCGTTTCAAAGCCACCCGACTTTACGCAAAACGTCGGCGTAATATATATTTTCGAATGAAGCTCGGCTGCGCGTGCTGCATCTAGGGGCAACCCCAGACGTTCCACAAATACGCACACATGCGATCCATCCGCTCTCGACATCGCCGAGTCAAACGACGGCGAAATCTAATTGAAGTTGTACATTTTTCAGACGTCGATATTCCAATTTCGATGGGCCCCGGGTGTCGAATGTCCGACGCAGAAAATTCAAATATTCCTTTCGGAACTTCTTTAAGTTCGGGAAATTTTCGTTCGTTGTCACGCTGCTTGGATTAACTTGGAGAAACGATACGAGATTATATCGGTGATGGTTATCGGAACGAAGGAATAATTTTATGAGAAATTTTATCAGATCGTGGGTGAATATATATACATGAATAATATATATAAGAAAAAATAGAAAATAATATATATAAGAAAAAATAGATATAAATATATATAAGAAAATGAATAATATATATAGAAAAAATAGAAAGAAAAAATAGAAAAATATTAGAACGGGAAAAAAAGAAGAAAGAATAAAAGAAGGCCTCTATTAAAAGGCAGAGATATTAAAAACGTAAGAAAGAAAAGAAAAAAAAACAATATAATAATTATAAAGCTACAGCAAGGATTGTGTGATGGACAGAGTAGAGAAATTTAGGTCAAATGACCGTTTTTCAAATTTTTGTTTAAAATTTTATACATATAATGTTACTGAATCGTGATTTAACTTCACGATTTTTTTTGTAACATACATATAATGAATTTCTCGATATTCGTTTCTTTTTTTATTTCTTCTGTTCTAGGACATGTAGCTTATTTCATTTATCACTACCGGTCATTTGAACTGATTGCAAGATTTAAGTTCTTTTGTAACATTATCTTCTCGAAAGGTCCAAATTTAAATATACACAATAGTTACCAAATATAAGGCGATTTTTAAAATGCAGCATAATTTCGACTGAAAGCGGAATCAGCTTTTGATACATAATCTGAAGAAGCCGCGATAAGGCAACGATAAATAATGAACAGAATAGCAAGAGTATGCCTAATAATTGTCAAATCTTTGTTTGTACCTATGCAAACCTCAAAATTGGAAAAAAACATAGTACAATTTTGTAACTCTAAAAAAGAGGATCTAAGTACAAAACTTATAAAGAATTTACCATAATTTGAAATAAGTATCTATCATTATTTTCAAAATCTTAAGTTTCATTTTTGAAGAAAGTAAACATAAGGACTAATAATAATTATATTTCACCTTGATTGCATTATTTTATTCCTAATAATATTTAGCCCAAACATTAGTCAAAACACACAAGAGATATCAAATTATTAAAAAAAAAAATAAATAAATAATATAAACGAAGAGCGTTTAGAAATTGACGAAACAAGAACTTTCCGAAATTGGAGGATGAAAAATGGAAAATGATTATGATATATATGATACTAACGACGAGTCTAAGTCGTTGAATACAAATATATATAGAGAATAAAAAAAGGATAAGATTTATATCGATTTCCGTAAAAATGAAAAAGAGGAGCATCTCGTCGAAATTAATGAAATAGTTTGGATTAATGAAATATATATACATATAAATACGTAATATGTACAGATGTAAAAGCACGTTTCGAGCAATCCGGGGAAACGTTCGTTTCGAGAGGCCAACTTCACGTTCGGAGACTGCGAAATTCTTGTTAACGAGAAAAGAACAATGCAACCCGAGGAAGGATGCAGAGCTCTTCTCGGGATAAAATTGTGTTACGCTCGAGTCTAACTTTTCAGGGGGCGGCGGGGAGGAGGGCGGTTCGTCTTCGAGTTGCGGCAAACCGCTCCCTCATTCGAACTTTTAAGGTTATGTTGCTTGAATGGAACGGGAACGATAGAGCCGGACCCCGAAGCAAGGCCTCTTTTGCTTTAGATTTAGAAAATTTCGCTGCGCGGGACCATTGAAATCGCAATCGGGCAGAGATGAAAGAAAATATATATCCTTTGATGTTTTTGCACGGCCGACAGTGGATTCAATATTCTTCCCCTTCGAGCGTCTATATCAGCGTTGCCAAATACATGGCGCGCAAGAGATTTTGTTGTGACGGCACCCGAAAAATTATATAAAAAAAAAAGAATCACGTATAATAAACTTTAACTTTACGTAGCAAACTTTTTTTTAAACTTGTACTTTTTAAATTTCCATTTTTCATTTCACGATTTTATTTCAAAAATCTTGCAAAATTTGCCACCAAGTTGGCCCCGGGTGCATTAAAAATTTGACTAGAAACTCGAATTTATTATAACATTAAGTTTTATATTTCAATTTTCTACTGTTTCTTTATATTCAATAAATATAATTAAACGAACTTATATTGTGCAATATGTTTATTTGTATGTAATAAATATATCGCCATAGACACTGGCACGGGAAGAAAAAATTGAAATAAATTTTTATCTAAATTTCGCACAACGATCAAATCTGATTTGCCATCACTGGTCTATATGTACCGAGTGTGTTTCGACGTATTCCAATGAAAACAGACAATTAACAAGAGAGGCCGACTTTGATGATTAATAAACAATGTAAAAGTCGCGTTATTCATTGACGGGAGAGATTACCAAATTCAAATTATGCCTTTCGTTCTTTTCAATCGGATCTTGCACGCGTAATTCGCTCGTGTGCATTTTCGATAACGTTTTCGAAAGTGTTCGGCGTTTACGTTTACGTTTTTATTTGAAACTTGTACGCAACCAAATGTTGCTTCTTCGCTATCTTCCGCAGCTTCTGCCATCATCGTACGATGATGAATTTTCAGAACTGTTTTTAGCTACGTGCACGCTTTTTCAATCAACGCAACATGTGGTAAATGTATTAATTAGCCGTGCTTTTGAATCGCCTATACCGGCGAAACAGTAAGCTTCTGCGAAAGTCACGTTGGCAAAAGCCGACGTTGAAACGCACGAAACGCAAAGACCGTAATTACAATTCATAAAAGAGGAATCCACTATTCGCTTTCGTGCTCGTTTTATGCCGCGTGAAACTTTTACATGACTCGGTGGGCAAACTCACCCGTGTATAAGCCGAGCGTGTATAATGTACAAGCTCGTGGACCGGCCGATTGATCAACATTCACGTTTCTACGCGACGTGGAAATTTTTGTAAAAAAAAAAGAAAAAAAATCACGCAGAAATTTCCAACTATGTTATACACTCCACTTTTCGAAGATTTCGTTCTTTTCGCTCGCGGGGCGCGATTACACGCGTACACATACACGGGACAATGAGATTTTTTCGATCGGAGAATCCGGTAGGAAGAATACAGCGTCGGATGACCGGCTGGGGAATAATTAACCCGCTGTCACGTGTGGAGCACTCTCGATAAGCTGTTCAATGGCGGAAGTTGCGCCACGATCGGTGGATCGCTTGACCAGCCGATCATGTTCGATATGATTACCGAATTATGCGAGGCCGGTTGCGCGCGACCACGTTTGTCGAGCCACGGGGTACATAACCAATATTTAACGCCTATTAGTGCCAAAGAGAATTTATCTTACGGCCTTCACCACGGGGGAAGGGTTATACTTGGTCGAAGGGGGCACCATCGGTCGCACAGAGGGTGTAATACACGAGGCTGTGAGCGAGCGTGGGCGTGTGCGTGAGAGGCGCAACGCGTGCAAGCCGCTACTCGCAGAAATTACGTGACAGCGTATCTGCTATTGATTTACCGGTAGCAGGTGCATACAGACCGGAGTGAATCCTCGCCGGCCATGTTATTAGAATGGATCGCACGTCGCCTCGTCAACTACATCTTTACGATTATCGGCGCGAAATCCCCGCGGCGCTGGATTGTCTCATCGTTTTAATGCTTCGAGCGATAAGAAAAAAAAAAAAAAGAAAAGAAAAGTCTAGAACTAGAAAGTTCGGGAAGGTTAACACTGAAATGGTCGAAACGGCCAATTTATAATTTTTATTTATTTTTTTTTTTTTTTATACTTTTAAAGATTTCAATAATTTTTCGTAAAAACGAGTACGAGCGGGCGAGAGGGCTTGAAATTTTTCTGTTTTCTTTACTTTAATATCTCTAATGGAAATGTTACGCCTCGATCGTCAGATCGCAAGTTTCTCAAAGTTTGAAAAAGAAAACGACCATGGCGGACCATGGCTTGGTCAAAGTGATCTCTCTCCATGTTTGCAACATTTTTCCACTTCGCCTTTTTAATAAGGTCGAGCTCGCCGATTCGAACGACGCGCGAAAGTTTCGAGAATTTTAGCCGAGCAATTAATTAAATAACAGCGAGCCGATTACGATCGAGAGAAGCGTTTCATTTCGCCGAGAGAAAGAATGTCCAATTAATTGTCCAGGCAAACAGCCGGTAATCAAAACGTCACTTGTCAACTTGGCCCGGTAATTATATAACCGATTTTACCAGTTGCGCGTCAGACTCGCTAACACGATAGCCATAATTGCGATCATTGTTCTCAAGTGACACAATTTGTCTTCCCTGTCTAAACGTTGTCATCGCTTTACAATAACCAGTTCACCGACGCCGACGCACTGTGTCGGGCAGCAACCGAAACGGAACACAACTGAAGATCGTCATAAATCATCGCTACCTCTGGCGAATGTTGAATGAATCGTAATTGTCTGGTTGTCTGATACGCCTCCGGCTTCGAACCTCCGAAGAGGAGGTTCCTCCGGAGAGGCAACCAAACGAAACAACGACGAATCGAAATCTAATCGATCGTTTGGTGGAAAAAGTGGTAAAAAGTGTCGAATTACACACATCGCTCGGTATAAAGTAAATGTCGAATTTATCGTGAAACACGTTGAAGCGCCGAAAGTCGTTGAAACTTGCAATCGAATATAAATTCGTTATACTGTCGAACGGCGGGGGAGTTTTATGTTACGGCATCGTTAACAAATTGCCGGCTGAAATTAAACTTTTAATTATATCCCGATAATTCGAGCGTGTAAATTGCCGGCTGATTTCTTTCATTCGTTCTTGCTCGCCGTCTAGCCAGCGAAATATTATAACACTGGATTCACCGATCGCTCGGAGCAGAAAATTTCAGAACGGCCAGGCCAGGTCATTCGGCTCGGAAATATAATCTTTAACGAATCTAATTAATTTCTCTTGCAAAAACCCGCACGCTGCACTCTGTTCGCTCTCTCTCTCTCTCTCTCTTTCTCTCGGTTCGCCCGTCTTATTTTCTTTCGCCACGGCAATTATACAAACTTTGGATTTCCATTGAAACGACGTTCGGCTTCATCGCATTTTCCCAGCCGATTTGGCAACAATCGCGCAGGTAAGCGGATTATTTAAGGACTTTTCGTCGTGGTATGAACCACGACGGAAACCTTCGCTGCCACTATTCACCAACGCGTCCACGCTCGCTGCAGATTCTCTGCGGGGAAAGACCGCCGCCACACAAGGAAACCCGGTGCCTACTTCCAGCGAACCTGCAGATAAATCACATTTCTCTCGGCGAAATCAGAGAAAGAGAGAAATATAAAACGCCGCCTGCATTGGCGTTTTAATTGCTCCACCCCTCCCCCAGTGTCGAAATTTTATCCTTGCTAAATTTTATCCTCTTGTCCCGCGACGGCTCAAACTCGTTTGAGATCTTTGATCAATCGTCGACGATCCGTCTAGCAATCCATAACCTATGACTATCAGCGTGATTTTTGTTGTTTCCTTTTAGCAAATCGAGGCTAAGACGATGAGTGACAGTCCCAGTTTTTTATTTTTTACTTTTCTTTTTTTAAAGAATTATTACATCTTACGTATAAATTTACGACATTAGAAACGAAAAATTAGAAAGTAATTGTAGATTTAGAAAACAGAAAATATCTTATGCAAACCTTATTTTGTTTGAATAATCACTATTTTTCATTCGTCTCCATGGTGTCCATTTTGTCATTTTGAACTGCCTCTACGGCATCCAACGATCCTTCATTTGTCCATCGTTATTCTTCTTTTTCGTTATAATATCTTTCTTGTTTTCTTTTATATTCAGTTGGCTGATGATTTTGTAGAAAAATATTTACCAACTAATTTCATTGTCAATTCTCTCGAATTTTAAAAAATCGGGCGATTTAATTCGATAGTTTGCTAGAGTGATGATTTACTTATTTTTTTTCTGTTTTATAATGATACAACAGTACAGACGATATTTTATTATAGAAATGTAACCATGACCTTCAAACACTATATTAACATATTCCGAAAGAATGTTAATTTGCCAGTGATGATTTACTTATACTTTTTTTTTCTATAATGATACGACAATATTTTATTATAGATATGTAACCATAACCTCTAAACACTATACTAGCGCACTTTCGAAACTTATTATAGAAATGTAACCATAACCTTCAAACACTATATTAACATATTCCGAAAGAATGTTAATTTGCCAGTGATGATTTACTTATACTTTTTTTTTCTATAATGATACGACAATATTTTATTATAGAAATGTAACCATAACCTCTAAATCCTATTAACACATTCCGAAATAATGTTAGCAAATTACAATTTAAACGATAAGCAAAAAATTTTTAAAACAATTTAATTACATACATCAAGATACGACATATGACTAAAAAGATAATACCACTGAAAATTGACATTTGATAGCCTGACATATACGCGAGATCGATCCATCTCATCTAGACATACTTTAATTAGATATCCCGATGATCCCTGCGACTTATACTCTGACAAGTGTTCGAGAACTTTCGCGTATATAGGTTGATACGCGTGGAACGGGACGATCGATCGAAAGACGACGAAAATAACATAATATTTCCCTGTTAACAAGAAGACAGTTAATAAATAGGAAACAATGGATGCGAAGAATCCGGTCGACAAAAGCTGAAGATGTGAATAAAACGCTAAAGACGAGTAATTGGCGCGAGTGAATGGAAAGTTGGCCCGAGAGAAAGCAACCGGCCAGAAATGCTGGCGCGAATAATGTAGCAGCTCTTTCCCATCCCCGGCGCCAGCATCTCCTAGACATTTCTTTTTCGTCCCTCCCCTGAGAGTCCCTCCGCTGATAACGTAACGAAGAAGGAAGCGTCAGCGCCACCGTGTACGTCGTCTGGAGTGGAAAAACTGATTTATTGCTTCGCAGGCGTCGCAACGCCTTCCAGCGAAAAAAAAAAAAGAAAAAGAAAAAAAAAGTGAAATAACTCGACCTCGGCGACGCACGTGAAAATTCGGGCGACAGTGCCTCGCTTCGGATTCGTCGAATGACTTCTATTTCCTCTCTTTTTTCTTCCCCTTGCCCCCACCTCTCCCTTTCTCGCGCGAGGAGAATCCTCAAGATTTGCCAATTTCGAGGCTGCTTTAACGGACGAAACTGATCGAACTGCTTCGTCGACGGAGCAGACGCCACCGAATTTCACCTGTAGCCGGGAGATCATTTTTCCAATTTCCATTTTCCTGCTCGTCTGAAACGCCGTTAACGTGCGTGTAAGTAGCGCGACAGTGCAATTGTTATTGTTTCGCAGCTTTTGACAATTTCAACCGCGTTCTCTCACCCTACCGGGTGAACGTTTACCCGGTTATAACAGTCGCGACGCAAAATTGCTCTGCAATTTTTATACTCTCGAGCGCGAGATTCCCGAGCGCGGAATAAGTAGCGTTTCGCAGCTCGAATCCCGGCGAACGAATTTGAAAAGCGTTTCGTGACGGAAAGTTTGAAACTCGATTGAAATAAACACGATTGTGGTTTACTTTCTTTTCACGGAAAATGTACGCGAAGCGAAAATAGCTTTCCTTCTTCTTCTTTTTTTTTTTTCTTTTTTCTGTGCGGTCATCTTCAGCATTCTGCAATATATATATAAAACGAAGAAGTTTTCGTCACAGGTTTTGCAGAGCAGTTCTCGTTCTCTTCGACAAATTTCTCGAAGGCAATTCAAAGGCTCATTAAAACCGGCTAGCTGCAGTAGAAAATTGAAACTTGTCTTCTTACTTTACAGTTTCCGCAAGACACTTTCTACGACGAGGCACTGTACTTTTTAATTTACGGCCAGCTTCACAGAAGCTTTATAGAAAATTTAATACCGCTAATTGGGGGCAGAGCGTCATAAGAATACGCACGTGATTTCGATTCTGGATATGTCTTTAAAACTGTACATAAATTGACTTGTAATGTACAGAGTGAAGACAATGAGAATTCACTTGAAATAACTCGTTTGCTGGCGATTATATATATATATATATATATATATATATATATATATATATATATATATATATTTGAAATGAAATTTATCGTTCGAAAGATTCAATCAGATCAGTTTTGATGTTTTGATTTTTAGATATGTTATATTTTCGAACATGTCGTGACCTTGAGCATTTTAACTGGAATGATTTCTTGATGTCGAAAAATTATTTCAATTGTACGAAAGACGAGGAAAAACAAGAGCGATCTTGGACTCTTGTACCTTTATCTTCGACGCACAGAGTTTACAAAATTAAAGTCAAAATGTCTCCTGAATTGATATGATGTCTCCTTTCGACATGAATAAATTAGCTGTTTTTACACAGAGTGCTGCGTCGATTAATGGAACCAAAAATGGTGTCTTCGGAAATATAAGCTACCCAAAAAGTCAAAATATATTTACGCAATAAATAAATTTCATCTGAAACAACCTTTTTTATAAAACCACTAGGAAACGAGTTATTTCAGTCAAAATGTCTCCTGAACTGATAACCTTTCGACGTGAATAAACTAGCTGTTTTTACACAGAGTGCTGCGTCGATTAATGGAACCAAAAATGGTGTCTTCGGAAATACAAGACACTCAAAATGTCAAAATATATTCACGCAATAAATTTCATCTGAAACATCCTTTTTTATAAAATCACTAGGGAACGAGTTATTTCAGCTGGACTAGTTCTTATTGACTCAGCCTGTTACACGTGCGTAAATATGAACACGTGAACGCTGTTTACGAGATCCTAGGCATATAATTATGCTGCGAAGAAATTTGCTTTAATTAAAAAATGCACGGCAAAATGGTACACACGTGTCCGTTTAGTTTCCCCCTACGTGTCGTGTTCATACGTTGAGCACGCTTTAATTATGCTTTAAATGCAAAGAAAGCACTTACGCGTCGCGTATTAACAACAACGATACGTCTAGACGTATTTTAACTCAGCATTTTTTTTTTTTTTTTTTTTTTTTTGACAAAAACTCCTTCAATTAATAATAGCGGATTATCCAGACGGCGAAGTTAAAAATTTGGCAAGCTCTTCGATTGATTAAGACTCGTTTTCATATATATATTTATATATATATATATATTTATATGTTGCAAGAATTTTGCCTTCGCTCGCCCCTCAGGCTTGTTTTTAATTCACGAGAAAATAGAATAATATCCAGAGGCCGCAAACCCGGCGGGTTAACGATAAAACGTGCCCCAAAGCCCTTGGAATTTAAATGTTAAGTGTAACGCGCCGCCATAATCCAAGCGTATTCTCCGTATGAGAATCTTCCATTTACCGAGTTTTATTTCCTACCCCACGGCTCTCGAATGTCAAATATTGCGTTTGGTGAAATCTCTTCCTCGAAAAAACGTCGCGCATTAGGCCGATTAAAAGATTATAGCTCTCCCTACCTACGTTCGATGCACGATCGTTTCAATCTTCGCGAAACGATATACGAGCCAATTTCATTTCGAAAGTGGCATAAGTCACTTTACAGGGATGAAAAAAAAAATGGCAATTAACACACGTTGCGTGCAAAATTATTTACAATGAGAAAGATATAAGTGTCCGAGATGATAAATGTAAGTACAGTGAAATTCGTCGATTACCCGATCATTCGAATACAGTTTGATTATTCGTATATGTACAGATTTAAATCATACGTCGAACAAATTAGTCTTATATTTTGGAATACACTTCCGTGCTTCAAACGCTCCATTTCAATATTTCTGAATCTAATTGTGCAAGTGAGCCTTTCATTTATATCGTGAAAATACCATCGAAATAATGATGCTGAAATTAAAAGATAAATTAGATGTTGTCGAACGTTCAGAAGAAGGTTGCACGAAAATACATGTAATTCGGCCAAAATTGTGAAAGTAGCCACGTTTAGAAATAGCGAATCAATACTACTAGAATATCGAAATAACAAGAGAAATTTAAAAACCTGCGCAGAAGCTTGAAAAGTAGCAAACGATGATAATTAGATAGATCGTGCTGTACGTACGTACAAATGGAATCTCTTGGAATACCAGCATACCAGCTGAAGATATGATGAAAACTTCACATGATCAAACGTGTGTTCTTCGCGTAATAGATCTGTGTTTAATTTCACACTTCATTTATGACGTATGATCACGAATTTGATTCTTCAAATCTTCTCGAAAGTTAGCGTCTCGACATTTCTGTTTAGAAAGTCAGACAATTAGATTGTTAATAAAATCGAAAAATAAACGGCACGGTGTCTTGCGTTTTTTGTTTTTTTTGTTTTTTTTTTTTTTGGAAACCAAACTTTCCTTACGCCTATCGTTGGAAATATATATTTACGAATAATATATTTGTCGAAGCACAGGCTGGCATTTCTGGTCGGAATCACCGTTCCCAATTTCTGTTATTGATTTATTATATCGAACTATCTCGTTTTCCCATGCAGGTCGTTTTCCGTCCCTCCTCGCATACATATCTCGCTGCTTCTGATCGTTCGAGGACAAGATACGTCGGCAAAAAGTATACCGCCCTAATGCATGAACCCCTAACCTCCGATCTTGCTCACGCCACATTCGTCTTGTCAAACGAACGGAGCCACGCGATTTTTCTCGTGCCGGTCAGATGCTGGCCTATGGATGAGTTAGGTAATCTTTTGCGCTTAATAAGATCAGCCTTGAGGGGGCGATGCGAATTTCGACCCCTCGTGCTTCCTCCAGAGAGAGAGAGAGAGAGAGAGAGAGAGAGAGAGAGAAGAAAAAAACGACAGAACCCTGAAGGGTTTCTTTCGTGGAAAGTCAGTCGAAAGTGACAAATGTTTCGGATTTCGCAACGCCTTTCGTATTTTTTTAGACCGCTTCGAAAAGTCACGTAAGCGATAAAAAAATTTATTGCAAGGCGTTATGTTCGCTGATTTTCCGATTATTATTATTATTAACGAAATATTATTATTAATTAACGAAATATTATTATTAGTTAACGATATCGACGAATTCGGGCAAATTCGCGCGAACGTGAAGTAAAAGCAACGGAGCTTCCCTTCCCTTGAACTGCCGAACTTAATTAGCGGTGTAATTCCAAGCTGCTGCAAGTCAGCGTAACTTTTAACAGCGAGATCAGACAAACGAAACGTCGAGGAAGTGTGCCCAGTGTTCAATCGAGAGACAGCCGCGAAGAAAAATGAAGCGTTTCCTGTACACGACGTTGCGTTTTAATCTTGCTGATTACTTCTCTTCGAATTCCACCGTTTCTGCCCTGTTGAAAATGTTGAAACGAAGCGGAATTTTTCAGTTATCACGAACATCGGACATGACAAAACGTTTCCCATTTTTAAGTGGAAAAATCCCGTGAAATTTGTTCCTCCAGGCAGTCGACTGTATAGAAAGAAAATGTTACGTTTATTAGTCGACGGAGTACAGTAAAGAGCATAACTATTGTACCAATGACAGTAAAAAATTGTCGATGATTTAATCCATCATTCAAGAGTGAAATTTCTACTTCGACTCAATTCGTGAATTCGAAGGTGATTTTATGTTACGTAGCTGCTGAAAATGCGGGGATAGTCTTTTTTTTTTTCTCAAAAAATCGTAACAATTGAAATTTGCGTAGAAAACATTGAAAAACGTTTTCACGACTGACAGTCTAGTATGATTTTGAAATTTTCTTGTTACAAAGGACTCTTAAAAAACTCGCTGTTTATCGTTTTATCGAACTCGGAACATTAGTTTAAATTCAATAATCGAGAAAAGATTATACACATTTCAAGCGGAGATTTTCATCTCCGAAATAATGGCAGATCTACTTACGAAAAGAAATTCTTTTCAACATTTGAGCTTTTGCAATTTTCGAGAAGAAATTGCATCTTCAGTTTCTCGCTCGACGCGTGACGTGAAATTGTTTTCGAAAAAAAAAAGAAGAAAAAAGTAAGAAACGAATTGTCAATTGCGTGAAAGTTTCGCGCTTTAAAGTGAAACCAATTGGATCGTCGTATGACTTTCTTTTCAGGATTATGTGAGTTAGGATTTCTTTAGTTTTCGACTCTAACGTTCAATATACTTGATAAAATGGTGACAAAGAATTGTATGGCAAGCTTTACGAGGTCGTTGTAAAGGGAAAGACGGTGATAAATTTGGTCAGGATGAAAATTTTTTTAACACGTGTTTGAATGTTTACAATCTCCGAGAAGAAAGTATATACTTGAAGTTTACTTTCCAATTATGCGATGTAAAGTCATCTTGGAGAAAAGAAAAACTCACGATTGTCAGAGGTAAAGGTTTAAAACGAGACCAAAGAGATCGTTGTACAATATCATTACAAAGTATCGTTACATCAGTTCAAATGATCAATCAACATTTGGTTTATACATTTATTCCCCTCGTTAGATGTGCCGTTAATAATTCGTCAATTAACAGCAATAAACGCTGTTAATGTGATAAGTAGCGTGTTCCTGTAATGGTCGATATTCGAGGGTACACCGCCGGAGCTTCGTGTAAATTCGAATGAACTGCGCGCAGTTCGCGGCAGACAGAACGTAACGACAGACTGTGTCGTCCAGTAATTCACCGGTGCAAAATAATGCATAATTTCGGCCTTAATTGTCGTAATCCCAGTTGGGAAAACTGGGAAGCTTCGAGTTCTCGACTGGCTGGCCGCCGTGTCGCGAATATTTCAACGCGCGATTTTCGCGCGAAAATGCCGAACGCCGTTTGCTCTCTAACTCGAGGCTTCGAGTGTTATTGGTGAAACGTCAAGCGCAGGGAAGAGGAGAACGTGTTGCTCGGGCAAGGGCGAAGACCTGTAATTAGGATGGTTTCGTGAAAAGCCTTTATGAAGAACCGAAGGGATGGTTACAAGACGTTCATTCATAACTCGCTTTCAGACGTAATGGCCTGTTTAAGTCATTCGCGATAGAAAGAAAAAAGGAAAAAAGAGAAGAGAAAAGGACCAGTGGTATGGTCGTTCGCGAGCTTCGAGCAGGAAAAGAAGACTCGGATGAAAGAAGACAGAGGCGAACGATGGTACAAAAACCTTGCAATGGCGGAGGGAAACAAAAAGAAAAAAGGCGGAAGAAATAAAAGGAGAGAACGACTGGTGTCAAGAAACTGGGGTGCTCGGGTGTGATTGCAGACAAGAGAGAGAGAGAGAGTAGGTAGACACGTAACAAGGGGTGAAACGACATTGTCGGAACAGAGAGCGTATATACCCGGAAGCGTTGGTTTTCTTTATTTGACGCTTTTGAAAGAACGATGAGATTATAGATCCGCTTGTTTTTTAAGGGCTCGTGTCGTTCAGTTTGATCAAAAAAAGGTCAACGACGAGACACCTTTCTTCCGCGTTTGTTCAAACGCGGAGAGACTCGAGCTGGGCCCTCTCTCTCTCTCTCTCTCCCTTGGTTTTATCAATAGCACGGTAGAGCGAACCATTGTACACCGTGAGATTCCATCTCGCGAACTCCCGACTGAGCTTGCATTTCGCGCGTTTGAAATCATCGACGTGTCGATGCGCACTTGAGTTACAAGGCAATTACAACGAAAAATGAAAAGAAAAGAAAATGGAGGAGAGAATCGAACGAGGGGAGAGCGGAGAGGGGAGGAGGAAAACGAAGTTGAGGACGAAGAGAGAGATAGTTTTCGATCGCGAGGCAATTGCGAGTTAATCGTTGCCGACAATACGAAATTAACTGGACCAGTGCGATTTTTCGAGCGGTTAGCTCACCAGCAAAGGCGGAGGCACGATCGTCGAGTTAAAATTAGCACGTGGATAAGTTGCAGCGAAAGAAATTGGTATTCTCGAGCGTGCTCCGCCTCCTTGAGACGGACGGGAGAAGGAAAAAAAAAAGTATAAGATCCTTCGGCGGTATTAAAACGGACGGAATATCCAATTAGGAGAAGCTTGGGAGATCCGTCTCGGTGCAGTTTACTCTTGATACGTGAAAGGCGATTAGAAGTTGCCGCGAAATAAATTCCAGAATAAAGATCTTTCAGCCATGCAATTGAACGAGATGGTTGGAAAAAAAAAAAGAAATGAAAAGGAGATACTTTCATCGACCACGATGAAGATTAAAGGAAATAGAGATCTCCTTGGAAAGAGCGATCCCTTTCAATTTCGATCGCTGCAATTGTTCGCGAATGTTTCTTTTGTCACTGTTGCTCGCACTGTATAGAGCAACGGAAGTAGCTCAGTCTGTCGGCGTAACAAAACAATCGAGATGAGAAATTTCACCAGACGAGCAAACAATTCCGCCTTTTTGCGCGAAAAAAATTGATTGTAACAGGCAAGCAATTTTCAATTTCTTACAGCAGGATCTCAGAATTCAAACTTTCAGCGGCCGACTGACAAAATTATTTTCAAATTTTTCTCAACAGATTTTTCTCTCGCTACAGTAACTGAGTAGCTGAGTTCCCACTTTTTTCCTTTCATCGTCTGTCGTCTTTCGTTGATTTTTGATTTGCTAACTTTCGTCCATCTTAAAAAAGAAAAAGAAAATTAAAACAGTTATCGTGTCATTTAACTTAATAAATTTAATAACTAGAATAATTTTACGAATTTAATTTAAAAAGAAAATTTTATTAACACGTTTCATATTCTTTACAATTTAGTTTCAGCAAAAATTTCACGAAATCTAAAATATCATTCGCGGAAGAACATTTCTAGGTAGCTTATTTATTTTGAAAATTACGTTAAAACCTGGAACAATTTTATTTATTACTTCCGAATTATTTTTTTAAATTTTCCCTTTGACATTTCCTAAGACGCGAGAGCGAGAAACTTTGAAGAGCAAGCTTTGCCCTCCAACTTGTCGAGTTTAATCCCCCATCGAAGGGCAAGTCACGCGTGGAATGCGAAACAGTTTTCGCGCGAGGAGTCAGAAAAAGGGGGAGGAGGGGTGGACGCCACGCGTCGATTAGGGATACAGCGACAGCTGAAGGAGCGGTTTCCCATTTGTAATGGGTCTTTCCTAAACTACGCGACGTCAAGGCGCGCAACTAAATTGTCCATTAAAGTACAGAACTGCGAGAGGGTGGTTGGAGAACGCCGGTTGGTAAAGCAAAGCGAGTAAAGGCTTGACGGAACGACTAGAGGGGTGAGGGGGAGGTGGGGGCACAAGTTTTGGCTAATCAAGGGGAACGGCAGGTGATTACTAAATGGACGCGGAACTAATTTCACGAGCAAGGAGAGAGAGAGAGAGAGAGAGCGAGAGAGAGAAGCGCTCTTGCCCGCTTGTTGTTGAAGGAATGCACTTGCAATACATCAAGTCTGATCCGATAACGAGTCCGATTATAGAAGTCTCTCAATTTCTTCGCGGGTCTACGCCCTTGTTTAACTTTGTCTTTCGTTCGGCAAACAACCGAGAGCCGGCCAATTAATGAAAAACACCACTCCATCTCAGCTACTTTCTCTCCTGTGTTTCAGCGAGCACGCGATTCCGCGGCACGCTCGAAACGGCCAATCGTATGATTGATCGCCTGCCCCTTTTGCTCTCCAGCCCGTAAAACTCTTCCTAATTAAAAGGATATTTTCCACGGCCACGAGAGAGAGAAAGAAAGGGAACTCGCGTTTCTTTTCCTTCTCCTTTTTTAATTAATTTTCCAAGAAAAAGAATCGCAAAGGAAAATTGATTCACTTGCAAAGTGTCGGAGCAACGTCGTTCGTTTGTGAAAATGAATCAGGAGGGAAAGGTGAAACGATTTTGACAAAACGTTTCTCACGGCCGACGCGAGAGGCTTTGCGAAAGTGTATAAATTAAACGACGCTCGCCCGAAGCGATGGCGCGAAACTGAGAAAAACCGTGGAACTGAGGAGCCGAGAAAGATATAACCGTAATAAGGGAGAGAAACTCGTCCCCGTGTTCGATTCCCAATTGAACCTCCGCCCTTGGGAAGCAAAGATAAGCCCACGGATGACCGGGAGCGTTTAGCGGGAATTCGTTCGTGCCGATCGATGCTTTCCATCGTCGCCGTTGCGGCGGGGTATAAACTCCCGCGACCCCTCGCTACGTGACTCGAATTAACGATCACAATTAACGCAATAGGTACACACGGAGGTTTGTTCCTGCGCTGCTGCGTTTCCGTCGCATCGCCTCCCGCAAATCACTCAGCCCGTTGTCGTTGTCCCACTGTTATCGGGGCAAAAAAGCGGAAGTGCTTCGCTCAACGCCGCTGCAACCGCTCGATCGTCACGTCGATTTTTCATGGACACGCGACACTCCGCCGATCGAGATTATCTGTCGATCACCATCTTCCTTGCGGGATAATTGCGCGTTTTCCTTCATCTGGACTCTCGGTCGGAGAGCTCTTGAATAATATTTCCAGCAGGCAGAGTAGCGCGAAGCACTCAACGTACTCAACGTTATCTCGTTCGCGCAGGTGTAGTATAGGGCACACGGATCGTTCACAGTAACGATCGTCGTTTTGTATTTCTTTCGCAAGATCCCTTTCATTAGGCTATTTACATTTTACGAGTATCGCGCAGAGAACGTAACAGCTTTATTCTATACGTTTGCGTCTTTTCTTCGGGTGATTTCACCCTGACCGTAATGGACTTATAAAAGTCGAATTGTATAAAATTTTGCCGTTTCAGTCGTTTCACCACCACCACCCCCTCCCCTCCTTCACTCCGCGACGATCAAGCAAAATTGCATTTTCGAGATTTCTGTTCACGTACGCGTGCCAACACCTGCCGGCCTTTCATCCCCGTTGAATGTGATAATCAGTATCAGGTGATTTTCCTTTCCCGGTTTTTGCCAATGGTCAGTGAAATTGAAGTTTGCTGTTAGCTCGATGGCCAATTTACAACAGCTTTACATGCTCCAAATTCCGCCATTTTGTATTTTCTTTTAACATTATTTGATTCGCACGGTCGGAACTAAATAATTTTTTAATAATGCGCTTTGAATTAAAAAAAAAGAAAGAAAAAGAAACAAACGCCGACGTGCTAAATTTGTTGCTCACCTCAGTTGTTCAAAGTTTTATAATATTTATAATTCAATAATTTTCTAATAAATTCACGCGCTTTAAATTAGAAAAAAAAGAGAGAGAGATTTTTAAAACACGAAACAAATACCGACCCACTAAATTTCAGTCAACTGAGTTATTCGAAGCTTTACAATATTTATAATTCAATAATTTTCGAATAAATTCACGCGCTTCAAATTTAAAAAAAAGGGAGAGAGAGAGATTTTTAAAGCACGAAACAAATACCGACCCACTAAATTTCAGTCAACTGAGTTATTCGAAGCTTTACAGTATTTATAATTCAATAATTTTCTAATAAATTCACGCGCTTTAAATTAAAAAGAGAGAGAGAGAGAGATTTTTAAAACACGAAACAAATACCGACCCACTAAATTTCAATTAACTGAATTATTCGAAGCTTTACAATATTTATAATTCAATAATTTTCGAATAAATTCACGCGCTTCAAATTTAAAAAAAAGGGAGAGAGAGAGATTTTTAAAACACGAAACAAATACCGACCCACTAAATTTCAATTAACTGAATTATTCGAAGCTTTACAATATTTATAATTCAATAATTTTCTAATAAATTCGCTTATGCGCCTTGAAAGAAAAAATTTGAATAAAAAACCAAATACGCGTTACATCCAGTCAACTCGGTTATTTAAAGTTATTTAAAGTTTCACAATAATTTAATCTCGTTCGATAAAACAAAAAGAAAAAAAAAAAAAGAATGGCATTCGCTTCGTTTCAATTTGAACCGGTCGTACATCTCGAGTAATTCGCCCCCCCCCCTTGTCGTTAATTAGCGTTCGTCATTACGTAAATAGCTGACGAACGTAAAGTTTCGCAGAGTGAGATCTTCTGCCACCGAGGAACGTCCCCTTGAAAGAATGTTTCGCCTCTCTCTCGCTTTGGCTTAATTAATAATTACAGCGACTGCACAGTTTCGATTCTCGTTTGATATTGTACCCTTTCGCCCTTCTCCACCCCCCTCCCCCCCTCTGTATTAGGCGGCGTCTCGGTATTACGGGTTTCATTAATGATGAACGCTGCTGACCTCGTCGTGCGACGCTGCAGCTAGAAATTAATTTGCCGCGAATTCAATCGGCGCAACACGTTCTCCGGACTTTATCGTTTTCTGCCCCCCCTCTTCCCCTCCCCCTCTTGCTCCGGCAACATCACACCGGACTCGTTTACACTCGGTGACCGGATCACTCGACCGGAATGGACTTCCGGTATTATCAAAATAACGCAATTATCTTGATATTATACGCGTACACGCGAAAATGGATTTTCATTGTTCCCTCCCGTGCCGAGGCATATTTATCTCTGCTATTATGCTATTATGGTATTTGTATTAATTATTGGAAACGCGGGGTGAGGAAGAGGGGGGGGGGCGATACGCTTCGTCGGCGAAAGTTCCAAATTGTAACGAACGTACGCTTCTTACGTGTTACGCAGTCGAGAAGTTACGATATGTCGTTTGTCGGCGATTTATTTTTGCGACAATGTAAGTCAAGATTGTTGTTCACGATTTTAGGTTAGATTACGTAGTAATTATTTAAGTAAAGGGTACGACGCGCACAAAAATGATGTGATTTGACGCCGAAAACGTAGAAGAGGAACGTGAAATGAAAAATGTAACGTGAAGTAAGGAGAGACAGCTGGATATATTAATATCGATGTTTCTAGATCGTGTGAAAGATTAATTTTCACGCTACACTGGCGAGTACTAGTGAAACACTTTGACAAGCGTGGCTGAATTAATATCACTAAATTCACGCTCGCAGTTAGATTCGTTGTAAGTTAAATATGTGTTACTAATTATTATATAATATTCTCGATTTATTATCATTTAATATTCTCAATAAATCTCAATTTCGTTCAGTATTAATATATGAATAATAAATAGTTACGATTAATTTTTAATACCTACGTAATTGACGTATATGTACATGTTATTCTTGAAAGTAATATTCTAAATAAATTAATTATTATCAAATTATTATTACAAAGTATATGTATCATGTATATAATTTGTAAAATTTTATAATTTCGATATAATTGAAGCAAAATTGTTGAACTAACAAATAAACATGTATACATATATACTTACATAAAATAACTTGATGTAACTTACTTACTTATATTTGCTTAAGGTATATACAGTAAGTATACATATGTACATACTTGTAAACTTAAAGTAAATAAGTAAGTAATTAAAATATACAATAAGTGTACACAATGTACAAACTAGTATATACTCAGTATTTACCTATAAATATATATATATATATATATTTATATATATTATTTAAAGTGATTGCGTAAGTATATGGATATAAAGTATACACAATGTAATAAGTATATACTTATATTATTAACGTATATAAAAGAACAATAAAAAAAGAGTCTGACTTGTAACGTTAAACTACTATTGAACTTCGATCGTCTTTAAACACACATAAATCATTCGGTGGAATTCAGAAACTTACTGTTTCTGATTATGCTGCAATATTTTCAAACCTTTCGTAAGCTTGTTACTGTAGCAGAGCTTTCGAATGTAAGCCATTTCCAATAGGTATTATAACTCGACGTTTCGACAGCGCTGCAGCCGGCTTCTTTATGGCAAGTATTGCAACTTTCGACTTCTGTCTAAATCTTCAGATTTTTCTAACACGCGATACCACGCTCCTGTTCCGGTGCTTTATCTTTTTAAAGTACCTACAGATAAAACTATCTATCTATCTATCTATCTATCTATCTATCTATATAAATATTTTTGACGTATTTTAAATTTCAAGTACTTTTAAACAATTGACGATGCCATTTTGACACTAGAATCCTACATCATTACAATTTAAATGATGACAACTAAAATAAGTAGATCTATGCAATCACTGTCAATGTTTAAACAGAAATCAATATTACATTAAATCTTTAAACCTGAAATTCATCGTATTGACAGGTTCGATGGTTCTGGTATTAATATTTACATTTGTGTGTATATTTTTCATTCTGTTCTACGTTTTAACAACGTTATCAGAAAAAATCAATTTTCATCTCGAATGAATTGTTTGTATGCATGCAAAGGAAATCAGAGATATCTTGGATGAACTTTGTTAGGGGTGATTCAAGCCTAAAGTATAACCGAATAAAAATCATAGAGGGGGGAAACATCCCTTTGATTACAATTTAATATTAGACTTAGAAGCACGTCGTATATATATATATATATATATTCGGACTTTTTCGATTTCGTGTTTTTTACGAATAAAAATCATCAGGGGGGAGGGAAACATCCCTCTCGATTACAAATTTAATATTAGATTTAAGAGCACGTCGTATATATATATTCGGACGTTTTTCGAGTTCGTTTTTTTTTTGCAGAAATTTTTATAAATGTGTCACAGCTCTCTCTCTCTATATATATATATATATTTATAAAAATTTCTACATTTATAAAAATTTCTACAAAAAAAAAAGAAAGAAACGAAATCGAAAAATTCCTTCAATTCAATGAACTTGCACGTGGTCCGAACGAGGCGCGTAAAAAATTAAAAGCGGCTGGAAGTCACGGTTTTTTTCGACACTCGTATATATATATATATATATTCGGACGTTTTTCGAGTTCGTTTTTTTTTGCAGAAATTTTTATAAATGTGTCACAGCTCTATATATATATATATTTATTTATTTATTTATTTATTTATTTATAAAAATTTCTACATTTATAATATATATTTATAAAAATTTCTACAAAAAAAAAAAAGAAAGAAACGAAATCGAAAAATTCGTTGAATTCAATGATCTTGCACGTGGTCCGAGCGAGGCGCGTAAAAAATTGACGGCTGGAGATCACGGTTTCTTTCGACACACGAGCGGTCGAGTCCCGCGTGTTCATGCAAATCGTGGTCGACGGATGCGCGCACGAACGTCTACACGCGTCTCGACATCCTTTAATTAAATCGGCAACCGCCGATTCAACTCGATGCCACTAATCCGAGCGCCTTGTCATCCGGGCGCCGTGATTACAAGACTAGCGCTAATAACCAGTACCTAATGTCTAATGTTCTAATAACTGCATTAAACTCCGGCAGCAAACTCCGAAAATCGAACATAGAGAGAGAGAGAGAGAGAGAGAGACACATTCTGGACGAACTACGCGTTGTTCCCTTCGAACAATTGTTAGCTGAGGACGCGCCAATTCTCCGGCAGTTTGTTCATCTTGTTGCTCCAGTGTCGAAACATTTGGAAATAATGTCTCGGGCGAAGCGTGCGTCGATCGATTCGAGATGTGATCTGGATCGCGTTAAATATAAATCATTAATCGACAGAACAAGCGAGTAAACGTCTGGCAAAACTTTTCGGGGGGAGAGAGGAAGTATTCGTGGAAGAACGGAATCAGCTTCGTCGGAACGATATTTTGCTGGATAGCGATCGCGCTGTTCAGATCTCGCGTCGAATTTACAATTTATAATTGATTTTCGATTTTAGCGCCGATATAGTCAGTCATGTTGGAGCTTTCTCTACCGATTAGTTTTTCTCTTCAATTGACACCTAAACTATACGTGTATAAATGGACCAGTTCTTTTATTTCGTTTACTTTATCTACTTTTGCTGTGTTTACTCTATTTACTTTCGTTATGTCGCATTTTTCGACCAAAATTGTCCATGTATAGTTTGAATTGAAAAGAAACTAATTAGGAGAGAAGGCTTCAACATGACTGACTATATGACGCTGAAATCGAAAATCAATGGCACTATCCAGCACGCTTTTCTAATCATTTTTAGCACCATGCAGCCAAATCGCGTCTGTTCAGACTTCACTGACACTGACGTTTGGTCAATTTACAATGCGCTTGGTTTCGATTATAGCGTGTCATACTGAAGCTTCCTCTCCTATTACCTTTATTTTTAATGACTGACCTAAATCTAACCTAAATCACTTAAGGTCAACCTAAATCTAAACTTTCTTTCCAATTAAAAATCGCACGAACCTAAAAACTGTATAAACACAGTTTTTACTTTACTTTTATTTACAGATACGTCTACATAATTGCATCAAGGAAGCTAGGTACTATCCAAAGCGTTTTGTTTTCATTAAATAAATAAACAAAGAAGAGTGTTCAAACAACAGCCTCCGACACTAAAACTGACGCTTAAACGGCGGTAGAACGCCGCGTCGTTTGACCGAAGCGGTGATCACGCAAAATGACGATGATTACGCAACCGGGGCGTAATGATTTCTGCTTATCGGCGAACAATTCCAAAGCGTCTAGTCGGCGCTTGCATAAACGCGAACTTTCGCGGGGCGGTGTTGCAAGCGGCGTGTTGATCTTAAACCCGCCGGAGTTCAACTCAGCCGTGTAAAATCTAAATTGCATGCAAGTTCTCGGCGGCAGCACACGCTTGTGCGCCGCGTGTTTCTCACCGACGGCGGAGCAAGAATCCACGAAACTATTCTGTTGTTCTTTCATTAACGACAGAGCGTAGCGAGCCTGTATAACTGTGCGTGTGTCAATGAAAACAGGTCGCCCTCGATTTACATACACGTACACGTACACGTACACGTACACGTACGTAGTTAGTTAGCTAAGGTGGAGAAAGAACGGGAACAACGTGCCCACGCGGATACTTCGAACGGGGTTATTTTGATTCCATTCGTCCGTTGGTAATTGAAGCGGTGCTTATGAAATTGTCCGCTTTCGCCGCAGAGTGCCTGTAGTTAAGTGGAAGTAGCGCGGCGTGTATGTAGTCAGACGCGTGGCGGTGTAGCTTGGCTGCTACTACTTCGTTTACGATTCGCCATCGCCGGCGACGAATTGCATGGCCATACGGTATGCATGCAGTCAGTTAATGCTCGTCCTCGACGAGTACGAGACTCTTGCCGACGACAAACGGGCGAAACGAACGAACGGACGAAATATCGGACGAAACGGGGAGAGAAACGCGAACGCCGCGCACAAAAGTTTTATGAAGCACTCTTACTTTTCTGTCAAGTTCTGTTTACCCTGGCTATTGGAACAAGTGCTGTTCTCCGCGTTAATTGCTGCGTCCTCCCCGGCGGTGTTTCCACCTCGATATTCCCGCGTTTGTTTAACGATCTTTCTCTCGCGAGCGATGCGAAATAAAAAAAAGTCGAGAGTTCTTGTTGCTCGTTGTGTGCTCTTTCTCTTGTTGCTGAATGCTCTAATCGGAAATGAAATAATTCCCAGGTGAAAGCAAAATCGGCGGTTCTCAACCGAAACGTGCGTGAAACAGACAACAAAAAATCGTCGGACCTTTGTCGTCAATTTAATCGGGGGAAAAAGTTAGTCGTGCTAACAACCTGGTTGCACTCGGCCCCGATTTTTATATAAACCGAACGCGAATTGCAAATGGCGACGCTCGCGCGTACGGGAGAGAATTTTCAACCTAAGGATGAAAGAAGTATGTACAATGTGTCCCAGCGATTCAACGAACAGTCGTCATGACCTTTTGAAACGCATGCAAATAACATATCCGATTTTTCCGTTTTTCGCGGATCGCGGATCAATCTGCCGCACGGTTTGGTTGCTATTGTGCCGCTGTAGAAAGTCGCTTAGTATGGTAATTTCGTAATTTGTTTCCCATTGTGTAGCGGCGTATGATGTTGCGTCGGTCGATCGATCTCCCGTTGGATGCAACCGCGTGAAATTACCGGGCCGCCCGGACGGATACTAGAATCACCTGGCAGAATATTCGCGAATTTCGCATCGATCCCCTTTTTTTTTCACTTCAAAGCCACACAGTCGCCTCCCCTCCCTTTTTTCCCTTTTTGTCATCCCTTTAAGCAGGATCCACCAATTTTCTTTTCGATATAGCTCTGCCGGCTAGTTATACTCTTACTCGTTCGTTATTGAAACGAACAGCCAGTTTGATTAACGAAATTTTCACGTAGAACGACGCGCGTCCGTCACAGACACGAATTACACCGTGTGAATCACACCAGAGAAATAGACGAAAATATTCGTACACTTGATTGAAAAATTCTCTACGTTTTAAACTGTTGTAATTAGTCAGTCTTCTTTCAAGACTGTGTCACGAAAATTATAGAAATTCAACAGCCTGCGTCTGGAAATAATGAGAAATTCTTTTTGCAACTAAATCTGTCGCAATATTGAAGCCATTTTATTGAACTCTGAACGCCAGGCAAAATGTTAGGATTTCTTGAATCTCTGTCGTTTAATTATGATGTTCGATGAAAAAAAAAACGAGAGGAGATCGTAAAGCATGTTTCAAGAAGAAATGCCTCAGTGTTTTTCGGAGACCTTTAAAAGAATTTTTATTCATCTCTTTACAATACAAGTGCCCTTTTCCCACCTGCTGCACGAAGTAAAAACATTACAAGGCTGGTAAAGTAGAGATTATTATTGCCGTACGATTTTGTTTCACGAAGTTCGAACGTGATTTTTACTTTAAAGCCACATAGTCGCCTCCCTTCCTTTTTTCCCTTTTTGTCATCCCTTTAAGCAGGATCCACCAATTTTCTTTTCGATATAGCTCTGCCGGCTAGTTATACTCTTACTCGTTCGTTATTGAAACGAACAGCCAGTTTGATTAACGAAATTTTCACGTAGAACGACGCGCGTCCGTCACAGACACGAATTACACCGTGTGAATCACACCAGAGAAATAGACGAAAATATTCGTACACTTGATTGAAAAATTCTCTACGTTTTAAACTGTTGTAATTAGTCAGTCTTCTTTCAAGACTGTGTCACGAAAATTATAGAAATTCAACAGCCTGCGTCTGGAAATAATGAGAAATTCTTTTTGCAACTAAATCTGTCGCAATGTTGAAGCCATTTTATTGAACTCTGAACGCCAGGCAAAATGTTAGGATTTCTTGAATCTCTGTCGTTTAATTATGATGTTCGATGAAAAAAAAAAACGAGAGAAGATCGTAAGTTTCAAGAAGAAATGCTTCAGTGTTTTTTGGAGATCTTTAAAAAAATTTTTACTCATCTCGACAACACAAGTGCCCTTATTTCCCCACCTGCTGCACAAAGTAAAAACATTACAAGGCTGGTAAAGTAGAGATTTTATTTTACCATACGATTTTGTTTCACCAAGTTCGAACGGTTATCTAACGAGTAAAATCTTATCGGCGCAAATTACTGGTTAATTTCCAAAATATCTCGCGCGTATTCCCTCTTCCGAGGGGCAATTATCGTCGTCCACGCAAAGAGTGAAAATCCTCGAAAAAGTCCTCGAAAATTGAAAGGATGATCCTTATAGCCAACGTTATATCGTAAATATCGCCGATCCATTCATCCATTCATCGTGCGCCGCGATCTAAAAGAAATGTGAATTCGGCTCGAAGAAGGCCGAAGATCAAAAGTGAATTTTATCATAGCGCGTGGCGTGGCTTGGAGAGGGGAGAGAGAGGATATTTTAAGCGTGGCATATAATAGCGGCTGTAGATCGAGTCTTCGGGGCGGGGGGGGGGAGGGATGGAGAGATTCGAGGGGCTCCGAAGCTATGTCGTAAAAAGGCCGAACGAATTCGAAGAACGAACGAAAGGGGGATCGAATGAAAGAGGGGGAGAGAAGACGAAGAGAAAACGAATCCCGAGCAGTCGGACGTTGCTCGTCGCGAAACTTTCCCCACTGAGTCGAGTTTCTTCCTGGCGATTTTCGGGATTGTTTTCGGCGGGAACAATCGTGGAAGCATCGACCAACTGCGTACTCTCTCTCTCTCTCTCTCTCTCTCTGTTTCTCCCTCTGGTCTAGTAAATCCGGGCTAATTGGCTCGAGCAACGATATCATCTCTCTTCTGTTCGCAGCTCCCGCTTCTGTCCCCAAACTTCTGCTCTCGCTCTCTCTCTCTCTCTCTCTCTCTCTCGACGTTCGATTCATTCTCGAGCCGGCCAAGAAGATTCCCCGACTCTCTCGCACGCGCGACTCTCTCGTAATCTCTGGATCGTCCGCACGTTTCATCGATCGAATATTCGTACTTTGACGAATTCTTGTTTGAAGATTGGGATCTTCTGGTATTCCCCGAATCGAAAACGGAAAATTCGCGCTTTGCGGGATTGTTTGCAGCCCGTCGTTCAGAGAGTCACGTAGGATCGTCGGAGGCTTGGTACACATCGACGACGAGAAAACAGAGAAATTATTATTTTCACCTCTTGCGAGCAACGCTCAGTTTTTCAAAGAAATCGGAAATTTCTTTTTTCTTTTTTCTTTTTCTGGTTCGAACTTAATTTCACTCAATTTGGCATCGACGGACGAGGCAACGATTAAAGCGATCGGTGCAGGTAGTTTTTAATTATCTCGAACGCGAGAGTGCACTCTAAAAAAAAAAAGATTTCAGCTGCAATAGCAATCCGTGAACGAAACGCGGCCCCAGCTTCTATAATTAATTGCGTTTAAACGTAACCGGGCGCAAATTGTGTTCTGGAACTCGTCAAGTTTCATCTAGTCCATCGGTGCCGGTAATAACGTTAATTCGATAATAGTTCGAATAAAACTGATTATCGGAATTATATTAATTTGCATTAACGACGAATGATTCGGGGCAGTGCCGGGTGAAATGTGTGATTTCAATAAGTGGATCTGCCGATTGAATGTAATTAAGTTGCTCGCGTAATGAATTTATTCGAATTTCTTGCACATAGACTCTGTCAACGCTGTCAAGGAAACTTGTTATTCTGTTAAAAAAAAGAAAGGCAGAGAATAAATTTCTTCAATTAAAAGCAAAGAATAAGTATCTTTTTTTTTCATTCTTTTTTTTTTTCAACTTCGATCGAGTTCAATTGAAATCGATTTGACGAACGAAGCAGGGAATACAAAAGGGTATTTATTTCGAATAAAGAATGCAGAATGATATTTATTTATTTAAAACAATCCCTCCGGCTGGCACCGTTTGTGCGTAGTTAATTGTTAAAACATGATCCATGTATTAAACAAAAAAAAAAAAAAAAAATCAGGCTCGACACGCGGCCGGCGATACAACATTGCCTAAATGGGGGAAACTTGCATTGCATTCCGAGTTGTCGTTTAGAGCAGAAAAAGAAAGAAAATTTCATCGGCCGGATGTTCAGAATGTAGTAGCGGAAACGTTCAAAATTCAGTGTATATTCAACAGATAATATCGATGTCCCGAGCATGGTGACGATACTCGTTTCGGACAAACGTTTTCGCACAGGGAAACATATTAAATTTTTACATATTTCTGGGCAAATATTTTGAACAAAAAAAAAAAAAAAAAAAAAAGAGAGAAAACGTACGAAACGCAAATACAAATATTGATTGAACAAATGTTTGGACGCATTTTCTTTTAAGCAACTATTTGCTAAACGCTTTGAGAGCGCATCGTGGAAGCATGATGTTTCGTCAAATATTTACTCGTTCTACACATTTTAATTATACACCATAGACGGGACAGAATGCACATTTATATTTATTAGAGCAAATAATGCTAAAATAGAAAATGCGGAAACTAAAATGGAAAGAGATACAGGTCGAAAAAAAGACAGCGTGCAGTGTGCTTCTCACGAATGAACGATGAAGTACGAGTTTTGAAAAAATTTCGTTCGTGTCACTGATAAAGCGTACCAAATATAATTTGTACCGCATGCAATGTACCACACGTCTATCAATAAGATATATTTTCGTCTAATTTCCAACATACTCAATCGGCACAGCTTGCCACTGCGTCATCCTTAGCTTTTTCATCAAAAATATGCACACAAAGCCGTGCCAGTGAGGGCATATCTCTTTGTTCATCGAACGAGAGAAGTAATTACACAGGAGCATCCAATATTCCGTCGACCTAGACACCGAGAGAGAGGGATTTTCTATGCGAACTTAGAGGCGTCCGCGAGCGTTGTAAAAATATCGGGCGAAAAGTTGGCCTCGCTTACGGGGGGGGGGGGAGATGGAGAACGGAAGTGGCGCCTCTTACGTAACTGGGACGAGCTTATTAGTAAAAATCGCTGAAGTTTGCCATTTAACTTGAGCCGACACGCGGCCTTATTTCTAAAAGGAGTTGTAAAACAAGTTCCAAAGGTTTCCCCGCGATTCTTCATGCTTGCTAAATTGAATCGCGTAACCGAGAGGGGAGGGGGGAGGGGGGGGATAAAACTTTATTTATGCGCTGCAGAGAAATGGGCGAAGCGGAACAGGTTGTATGTAACCGTTCTCCGGGCACCAACCCTCCGAGATGGTTGCTGTTCGAAATATTAGTCAGAACTAATTAAACATTATGAGTTCGCGTTACAGGAATTGGTAATCGAGTTCGTTTAGTCGAATATATATATATATATATATATATATATATATATATATATATATAGAATGGTTGAAACGTTATCGTCCCGTAAGGCAGACGTTTTGGTCGTTGATCTTTCAGTTGAGATTTACACGGTACTGTTCGTATTTTTATATATATATATATATATATATATATATATATATATATATATATATATATGTAAACGTAAAGAAATATTTTCGAAGTTTCTACGTGAAACTCTGATAGTTTTAGATTTTGATTTGAATTTTGACAAAAGAAATTGAGACTTATACGGTGCTGTTCGTATTGTGTGTGTGTGTGTGTGTGTGTGTGTATGTAAACGTGAGAGAAATATTTTCGAAGTTTCTACGTGAAACTCTGATAGTTTTGAGATTTTGATTTGAATTTTGACAAAAGAAATTGAAATTTATACGGTGCTGTTCGTATTGTGTGTGTGTATATATATATACATATATATATATAAACGTGGGAGAAATATTTCCGGAGTTTCTACGTGAAACTCTGATAGTTTTCTAATTAGCAGTAGCGTGTGTTTCTCCGATCGAGGAACGAGCACACGGGAAAGTTGTTTCGGTAACACACACGATACGGAAACGTTACAACGTTGTGGGGGGGGGAGGGAGGGAGGCAGATTGTTAGAGCAATTACCGATTGACAAATCGATCCGGACGAACGCGACAGCGGCGGGAATAAAGCAATAAAAGTAACGGAATTAGAGGGAGAAAAAGAATGAAACAATAAGAGAAAACCGGGAAAAAAAGAAAAAATTGGAAAACGGGTAATTGGAAGCTTTCCTCTTTTTATCGGTGAGTGACGCGTGCGTTTTTTGATCGAAACTTGCGCGTGCCAGCGCGAGACGCGCGAGTCGACGGAGAACGAAGAAAGAGGAACGAAGTACATATACAACAAAGAGAGAACAGAGAGAGAGAATAAAGAGAGAGAGAGAGAGAGAGAGAAAGGCTACATTTTCCTCATCGCGTAGCCGGATGGCGTGCGTTGCGCGTGCCGCACGCGCATTAAATCAATTTCACGTTTCGACGAATGAAGAGAGGGGAACCTAACCGGCGCGACTGGCATGTTTCTTTCTTTGCCATTGTGGCGTTCGCCGGCCGGTCATAGAGCATGTCGAACGGCGACAATTCACCACTCGGTAGAAAACTAAATTGTGCCACACAATGCCAAACGACGAGATAAATCTCCGCTCGTGAATCGCCCGAATACGCCTGATAAAAGCGGGTTCTCGGGCCCCGCGTGCTAAAGCCAAGCCAGCCTAAGCCAGGCCGCCACGTATTGTTTCGCGATCGAACCGTTTACCCTCGCTGGTCACAATTGTTTCGTCGCGATAGGCGCGATCGACGGCGAGGCCCGCCAGCGACGGTTGACTTTGATGCTGCTAACCAAGCCAGAGACAACCAAGCCTAAATTGCCATCGTTTCCCCCTGTTTTTCCTGCACTGTCCGTTGGCGATCGAGAGATACGCGTAGATATTGCAGATCGCCGCACGATTCGCCTATCCGGCAAATGCGTACAAATCCGCGCGGAAAATTGATGGCCGCGAGAAATCGGCCAATTTCGCTCGGCTGTAAATATTGAATTTCTATCCGCGAATGCCGCGAACACGCCGAACGACGCACTTGTACGAATTACGTTTTAGAGTGATATCTGATTTCGGTCGGATTCTTTTTTTTTTTTCTTTTTCGTAGGGCGAAGATAGATAGATTAGATTAGGCAACGTTCGCGTAAGTAAATATTCTTAATACTCCATAGATGAAATATGTATGTATATATATATATATATATACATATATATGTATATATATTGTATGTATATATATGTGTATATTACACATGTATATATGTATGTATATATATATATATATATATATATATTTCAAATAGATTAAATATTTTTCATACTTGACAGGTGAAATAGATTCGCACGTCGATGCCTGATTAATTGCACGTTCATACTACTGAAGTTTCGTTCGTAGCCTTTAAAATACTGCGATTAAAATACTACATATTTGCGCGGGTACATCGATGTTAACATATTTTGATTGTATGAAATCTGATCGCTCGAACGATTCTATTTTCGAAATATAATATTTATAAATAAATTTGACGCGCGACTTGCATAACTTGCAAATGAATTCTTTCGCGAGATATTTAATTGAGTCATTAAAGTGCTAGTGTTATCCATTATTGTACGATATCTGTGTAAGGTACGTGACGCAAAAAGTGATCGACGGAACGCTTTGAAAAAGAGATTTTTTAATAAACAAATTCTCGCCGAATGTTCGACGGTAAAATGTATAGAAAATGTATATGTTTATGTAGGTATATCTTCAAAAGCGTGTGTGTGACTCTTAATGAGAACCGATGGTACTTCCAGACTCGCGAAATTTCTAGCGAAAAAATTGAGCGTGAATTCTGACGGCCCTAGAAAAAAGAGGAAAAAAAACAACAAATCAGAGAACGAAACAATGAAGCTTCCGACCGAAATTTGAAAGTTCCACTATTGATCACGGACACAATCAAGCAACGATCCAGCCTAAATTATAATTTTCAGTAAGTAATATTTCAGGCTACGCAACGTTCATATTGAAGCGTATACATGAACACCGTTCTTACTCACAATCAGCGCAAGGTGGAAATTTTTCCTTTAAACAGAAAGAGAGAGAGAGAGAGAGAGGGGAGGCACGAGCAGTCGCATTAAATTATTTATTCGGTAGAGATTATTTAACGAGCAGCGCGCGCCGCCGGGCACGGTGGAAAATTAATTGGTGTAATTAAAAGAAAATTAAAAGTGCCCCTCTGTCTCGTCCCGAAAGCTGACAGCGTCGTAGGAAGGCTAAAGTCGATTTAAATCCGGTTGTCAACCGGAAGGACGGCCAACTCCACCTTGAAATGAACCAACGCTGTGCATCACGCCAATGCGAACTAATTTTAAGAACATTTCCCTGGAGGGGAACAGACCAAGAACAAAGAGGAGGAAAAAGTAAGCCTGGCAGGAAAGAAACTTTCTTTCGGATCCCTCTCCCCCCCCTCTCCGTCCTCTTTCTTTCGTCCGAGAAATACTAATTGAATTCAATTGTGGAGAGGTCGACGAGGTTATGTGAAACGTGTCTCTGAATGGACAATGTCTGAGAATTCGACATATACATGTGTGTGTGTGTGTGTGTGTGTGTTAAAATAGATCCTTTAAAAATTCATGCGAATTCTAAATGAAGGAAGCTTCTTAGAAATTGCAATCTCTTCTTTGCGAAGCAAGATAATGCTTTCCGTTTCAGATTATTGTGAAGTTTTAGCTTAGCAACTAAATGTACCAAGATTAAATCTGTCTGTGTTTTCAAGTCACCATTACGTAAATTAACACCGGGAAAATCTGTTGGCAAAGATTTACGAATCGATTTCAAATGATTATACGAATATATACTTTAATTTTTCAGATTGGCTCCAGTTTTCGAATAGATACTTGTGTCCTAAATATTCATAAAAGAAATAAAGGAAACGTATAACCGTATAATTTTTGTTCATTATTTATTGATATACATTTAAAACACAGGATATACTGCAACACTCAGTGTAACAAGCTGTTTCCTGTAAGATTATCTTCTGTGGTTTTCCCTTTGCCACTAGTTAAGTTTAACACTAATAAAAAGAGTTCTTGTTATGTTTTTAAGGGGAGCGTAATCGATGACGAATTGAATGTACGTCGTTTTATCAAGTAAGGCAGGTTTGAATCATTCGAGAGGTAATTCGAGAATAGGTGAAATTTCATCGATTTTCGAAATCAGAAATCCTTAAATATTAACTTTTGGCAACGTGAAGAGAAAATCTTCTTTCGTTCGTTATTGGCGAAGCACGTACGTTAAGCGTACGTTATAATACGACAGCACAGCACTTCCCATCGTGCTGCAATACGTTTTCACATTCAAAATTCTCGAAAACGGAGGGAGAAGAAACGCGAGGGGTTATTTTATCGTTTATTCAGGATTTGCAGCCTTTAGGACTGGAAAGTGCTAGACGCGAACGTATTAATCGGCTGACTTCGTTGAGAACGAACATGCCACGAAGATCGCCGATCTCCCGGCGGAAAGTCTCGTAAATTCCAACAGAATTATTCAATCGCCTATGTCCTTCGAATTTCGTAACGCGTTCGACGCTGGAGCTGGACAGATTCGATTCTCGGATTGAATGAAAGAAGAACTTCGGGGGTGGGAGGATTTCCTCGCTATCTGCGCTATCGCGAGATTTTGAGATCCGGCTGTGCGTGAACGTACGTAATATCGCAGAGCAGACGCGACTTCAAACGAGGGGGTGTGTAGCAATGGCGGCGAAGGCGGCTCGCTCGGAAATTGCCAAAGATTATATCGAGATGACTCGGCTTCCGGCTGAACGGGGATTTATTACCCCCTCCCTCCCACCCCTCTCCACACGTGGAACGCAGAAAGAGAAACGTAGAAAGGGAAGGTTTCGGAAAATCGAAAAGCGTGCAGTCAGCAAACTGTACGCGAGCAGTACTGTCGCATGAGCGGCATCTTCAACCGGGCTGGAAGGTCGTGGTTTTATCGGCGTTTCTCCAGCGTCGCTCGAGCGAACGCGGGGGGCGCGTCTCGTTAATGCTTGCTTAACAAGAGTTATCTCGAGTGGGCACGCGCGGAATTACGAGCGAATGGCACAGCCGAAAATTCTGCCGAGCGGGCCAGATCGCGGCGCGAGAGGTTCCTCCTCTCTTTTCCATTCGTCGACCTCCGAGCCCCTGTGCGTCTACGCGGAATTTACCCTCGTTGCCCGAGTTATCTTCGGGTTCCCTTTCATCCCCGGCGTTCCCCCCCCCCTGAAATCAAAGGGACACCCCGTTGTTGGTCGCCCGTCCGGCCAATTTCATTACTACGTCCACCCGCCGCGCCGCCGGCCAGGACACACCATACCACCCCCATACCACCCTCGAAATGGAAAACGAACCGCGCGCCCATCCTCCCTGCCCTGTGTGTCTGAATGAACGGAAGAACTGTATCGCTGAATTATTTTCTGCCTGTTCGTTCTCTGATTTCGCCCTTTTATTTTTTATACACCGGCGAAAGGGAAGTCAGAATTCATTTCAGAAACTACATTGGAAATATACGAGCCTTTTTTTTTTCATTTCGAAACTG
This sequence comes from Tetragonula carbonaria, assembly GCA_032399595.1. Taxonomy (NCBI): domain Eukaryota; kingdom Metazoa; phylum Arthropoda; class Insecta; order Hymenoptera; family Apidae; genus Tetragonula; species Tetragonula carbonaria. The sequence continues at coordinate 1,280,395 of JAUCRC010000007.1, read as the reverse complement.
GTTCATTTTCCCCCCAAAAAAAAAGAAAAAAGAAAATCGAGCTAGCTGTTTTCAACATTTACATTTCCACGTTCCATCTTTTCGTTTTTAAACAAATTGTAACTAATACGTTTAAAATAATTTTTTCGTACACGGAAAATTAGTATTGGTAATTGGAATGACAAAGACTTTTATCTTGAAATTGGTCCATTTTCCAAAAAAAAAAAAGAAAATCGAGCTAGCTGTTTTCAACATTTACATTTCCACGTTCAATCTTTTCGTTTTTAAACAAATTGTAACTAATACATTTAAAATCATTTTTTCGTACATGGAAAATTAGTATTGGAATGACAAAGATTTTATCTTGAAACTGGTCCATTTTCCAAAGAAAGAAAATCGAGCGAGCTATTTTAATATTTACACTTCCACGTTTCATCTTTTCATTTTTAAACAAATTGTAACTAATACGCTTAAAATAATTTTTTCGTACACGGAAAATTAGTATTGGTAATTGGAATGACAAAGACTTTTATCTTGAAATTGGTCCATTTTCCAAAAAAAAGAAAATCGAGCTAGCTGTTTTCAACATTTACATTTCCACGTTCCATCTTTTCATTTTTAAACAAATTGTAACTAATACATTTAAAATTGATATTTTGTACATGGAAAATTAGTATTGGTTAATAGAATGACATTGATTTTTATCTTGAAAGTGATTCCTGTCCAATTTTAAGAGTTTTAAACTGATACGAAGTATATTATGCAGTACAATTTTAGATAAGAGCTATATCTTTTTATCATTAAAGTAGTACTGTTCGATTAGCTCGGATAGTGATTTTTTTTGAATAATAATAATTCCATTAAATACAAAAGATTTCATTTCGACTGAACTTCTGGAGGATACGGTTTTTAGAAAGTAAAAAAAAATACTATTGGTAAAAAATATGTTGGATGCCATTTTCGAGAACAGAACCATATAAAATGTTCTATGAAACATCAATGAACGAGGATGCACTATTTAAAACTCTGGATTTATTATCGCATCGAGGGAGACCAAGTAACTTTAATAATATCGAATTGACATTGACAAGAATGTAAGACCAATCGCAACACTAAAATACAACGATATAATGGACTTATTACACTATATTATGTACCATATGTATACACCACAATTATTTTAAATATGCCTCTCGCATACGCAAATTGAGCAAGAATTATAAATTGCGAAATATTACTTAAATATAACATTTCTTCAACAGTGAATAAAAGTTGGATACTTCTTAATTATGTAACGTTTTACTTCTTTCAAGAGACTTGTGCCTTTTTAAAAAGTAAAATGTCATTTCATTAATTTTGAAAGTGGCTCAAGTCCATCAATAGCCATCAAAAACGTGTTATTTTCTAAACAATGTCTATCATACCAGTTGAGTTGGTGAATTATGCACCCTCGGAAACACAAAACACATTATACTACCATGTTATCAGTTAGTTTTAAATTTTATTCAAAACGCAAACCGTTAAATATTTCGATTTAAAGATAAACAGACTCGGGCCACTTTCGAAATAAACGGCTCACATATATTCTCTGACGCGTGAGAAAATAAAATTTTATTGTTTATTATTGCGTAGACGCAGAAAGTGAATTTATCGTCCAAGTGCAAGTATCGAAACAATTAGCTCTGTATTCGCACTCGTGCGACCCTGTAGAAAGGAAATTTTTTTCGAAAATAAATTCTCAAGGAAACTCGCTTGTTAAACGTTCATCCGAAATATAATTGATATATCTGTTCTCTGTACACCGAAAATAAATCGAGTTTCCCCACCGAATGGGAAACGAGGCGAGGTTTTTCTCAGTTATTACCCCTCGATTTGACCGTCGGCGTCCCGTCGGCTCGATAAATTTAAATGGGACGCGTCAACATCGAATTTGTAAAAATTCAATTAGCGGAAGTGATATTGGACATCGCGTGCGCGCGTAATAAATGCCCAGCGGTGGAAATTGTTTTATGAACGAAACGAGAAGGTGGACGTGAAAGTGAAAGCAGAACGCACGAAGCGAAAAAAAAAAAGAAAAAAAAGGAAAAAAGAAAATTCAATTAGGCTGTGAATATTTATTCGAGACAAAATTACGACCCGTTCTGTGTTCGTTTTCTTTTTTTTTTGTTAACTTTACTGGAGGGGGATCCACGTGGGAAATCAAATCAACGAAATAAATTCGATACAACACGCGTGTTATCGACGAATAACGAGAACGAATCGAAGCGTGATATTTATGCGTAAAAAAAGTTCACTGCTAGGTAATTAAAGAAACAGTTATTTTCACCCCTTTCCGGCCGAGATTCACCCTCGTTTACAACATTACCACGACCCTTCGGCCAACGCTTCCCTCGACTGCCGTCCCGAAATCAAAGGAGGGCCCTTCTACACGAACGATATCATGGTCAATTTCATTAGCTCGGTTCTGCGCGAATGGCCAGACACCTCTAAATTTTCCATCGATTTCTCGCAGAGATTGACCCGTGCAGAGAGTAGACTGCTGCCGCCATTGAACGAAATAAATCCTTCTCATCGTACAAGTAATCGTACTTACAATACGCGAAAAAAAAAGCGAAAGAACTCTCGCTCGGTCGTCATTAATCGTATTTAATTATGGATTTATGAAATTCTACGAGTCGTTTCTCATTTCCAGATTGTATGTATTGATTTGTCAGCCCTGTCAACTTATTTGACACGTTCACTGCCACGGTATTTTTACTTTTCAGGATCCCGGGTGATTCTAAGAAGCAAATTTAATTTAATCATATTATATTATTAAAAACTTCTATTATAGTACATGGTAATTGTCAAAAAGCATGTAGAATGTGTTTTTTTGAAGAAAAAAAAGATCTTGCGAATTATCTCGTAGTTGGCTTATGTAAAGAAAGACTATTATATGGCTCAAGAAGGTTGCATTACATATTATATATATACATACATATACATATTGTATATATATATATATATACAATATGTTTGTGCGCATTATATACATATATATATATATACACATATATATACACATATATATACATATACATATATATATATATTATAGAGATATATTATATATATATTATATATATATATTATATATATATATTATAGAGATATATTATATATATATTATAGAGATATATATAACATATATATATACATGTTTGTGCGCATTGTGTGTGTATATATATATATGTGTGTATGTACACACACACACACACACACACACACACATATACACAATGCGCACAAACTTTTTCATAAAGCAACTTCTTCTAAAATAAAACTTACAAAGTTTAGAGAAGCATTCGTCGATTGGAGAAGAGATTCAACCAGTTTCAACAGAAATTAGGTTGCAAGAGTTTCATTATTTACGGAGTATCCGAATCTTCTGTCAAGGGAAGAGATTGTTTGAAAAATTATCACAAATAAAATTACTCTTTTGCTCGTTGATTTTGAGTAAACTTTGTATTATTATATCTTCTGTTCTTAAACTTGTTAATAAATTTTCTGCCCGTGTAAGCCAATAATGATGTTTCGTTCGTTCTCTTCCCCGGGGCTATCTATTCACGTTTACACTGATAGACTACGAATCTCATCGTAGCTGCACAAATATGGCAAGTAAACAAACTACGAGATAACTCGTTGTTGGCAGTCAACGTGTTAACGAGATATTTTCATCGAATTTTCGCCGAACTTGTCCGCCGTGAACAATGAATACACGATACGAATTGCATAAAAATTCATCGTTAGTCCTTCAAGAGGCTAGCCAGTGTGATCGATTGATCCACTCTCACCTCCTCAAGTTTCTCAATATTTGTATTGAATTTAATTACGAGTCGAGGCGTAGTTATAAACTTTCGTCGAATCGCGAGCGCTTTTTTGCCAATCAGAGCGCGGAGCCACGCAATTAATCGAATTACACCGTTGAAGTTGACTGAAAAAATTATTATTTCAAGTAGACGGCGGTGGTAATTAAAAATTTGCGAGCGAGCTCGGAGGAGGGCGCGGGCCGCTCGCCGGGGGTCGGCGAGATTTCGGTTTACTTTAACAATTGAAACTTTCGGTTTACTCGATTAACCTTTCGCTGTACGACATTGATTGGCCAACCTTGATTAAGGTTAATACAGGCTCGACCGTTTAAATTTTCAAACGGTGAAATCAAAATCAAAATTCTCTTCTATTCGATTTCGTTCCACGTAGTGCGACGAAAAAAAAGAAGACAGTCATGGGGACTGTCGACAGAAGTGAAAACTTAAAACTATGAAATAACAGTGGTTTTCTTTTCTTGAATTTTCAAATTAATTGTAGTATCAAAAATTAAAATTTCATAATATACATTATATACATTTTTATATGGTTTATTTATTAGTCAAAACATATGATGGGATGCGCAAGCCCAGTACAAAATATAAATACAACTTAATTGAAATAATAATTAATATACACATATATTATTTATACATAGTATTTGCATTCACATAAATTTCAATGAACTTAATTTTCAACATTATTTTCATTCTTTGCGTCATTATCATCATTAATTTCAACAATACTCATTTCATTATATTCTAAAAAGGCTTCTACAATAGGCTTGTGGTAAATGAAGTAAGAAACAAAAATGTTTGATTGGAATTTATGTAAATATCGTGTAAAAACCGCATCGATCGTCGTTTTATATTTTGTAGTACTGAGTTTTCGATCATTGGACATAATTAAACCTAATGCTTCATTCAAAAATTCAATTAATGATATATATATATGCTTTCACTGCTGGCCAAGCGCATTATGTCATTGCATGTTGGTGACGCGAATCCATAAGATTTTCCCCTACCAAAAATCGCTCGACGCTCCTAGAAGTTTTCACTTCAGAAAAAAAAGAAAAAAGAAAAGATTAAACTACAGTGCAAGAAAGGAAATGCTGTCGTACCGGACGACGACAATAAATGACGAAAACAGCGGCGGCTGTTGAAAATGAAAGGCGCGTTCCTTCTCCTCGGTCGTTCTTTCGTCTCCACGGGACAGCAGGACAAACAACCGGCTAATTTCACGTAGCGTCGTCATTTTTCTCGGGACTGGCTGCTCATTAAGCGTATATCCAGCTGAAAAGCATTCGCCGTGTGCCCTCCACCACCGAGTTCCAACCCTCACCGCTAAACGTTACACTCGCTGTGGCCAAGGGCACAAATACGTTCCCAAGATTCCAAGCGCCGCCGTTAATGAAGAACGACATTCTGGCCGGGGCAGCAGAAATTCTCGCTCATCGTCGTGGTGGTGGAATGGACCGACTGCTGTCCCACCTGCACGTGTACGTATATATACATATATATATATAACGAAGGTGGCGAGGTGAGCGTGTACTTTTAGACGTCCCCCCCGGGGACGAAACGACTCGTTGAAGATAGAAGTGGGATCGCCTTTTGTTCGAGGCTGGTAATGAGCGACGCACGACACTCGAGAGGGATGCTAGCTGCCGACAGATCGGACGTTTCCGGCCGTAGTCGTTCGTTGCTCGTGCTGCCTCGGTGTTGTTGCCACCGTCGTGAGGGTGAAAAACGAGTGCCATTTCCTCGGGCCTGCCTGCAGCCCTTTTGCAATCCTCCGCGACGGCGGCCCGAGCCGCGTAACGAGCGACCCGACGAAACTCTAACGAGCCCTGCCCATGACTCGCGTTTCATCGCAAATAGTCCTGTGCACAGCCTGTTCTGTCCCACTGTTTCGGGTTTCCTGGTTAATTTGCCACGAAACCGGCGACCGTCAGCTACGACCGCGGATCTCCATGATTTTTCACCGATTTTTTTCACCCGATCGCGCGCTATAGCGAAGATTCCCACTCGTTCGCTTATCTCTGTCAACGTTTCGGGCTCACGCGACTCCGCGAATTGATACGAGCGAATTGAATCGTTTTCTTTTTTGAATCCCTCTCTTATCGAAAGTGGCACGAGTTCATCTGTTACGATGAGATTCGAATTAACCTATGAGAAATTGAATTGACTTTCGAGAAAGGTATTGATTCGAAAATTTGTCATTTCACAGACAATCACCAGTTCGCCAAATGACGAACAATTCGTATATTGCAGTAAATAACTGATTGTTGTTTTATTAAATTCGAATTAAATTAAAACGTAATTTTTACCAAACAGAGATAATTCTACTAGAAAAAAAAACTGATTTCAGCTTCGGTTGCGTCGTATAAGGGCATTTGCGTCGCAAACGCGAAAAAAATATTGCAAAGTTCACAACAGAAAAAGTAAAACTAGCTACGTATGTGACTTTTGCAACATTCCTCTTCATACTGGAACATGTTTCGAACAGTACCATTCGAACGGTTGAAGAACTATTAATTATTGATAAAATTAAAGTTTCGAAAATAATTTACTTTGTCTAATGAAATAACGAGCGTGTTTTCAGTAATTCGTTTCAACTTTTTTGTGGATTTAATTTTTATTCAACTTCAGAAAGAAAAAGATCGAAAATAAAGGTGTATATATAAATACAAATTCATTTTATTTCATTTCCCAAGATTTCACTGGGAAATATATGACTTTTTAAAAGTTAGGTTGTTTTTATATAGAGCATAACGTTTCTACAAAATAGTGTCAAAAAATGCCGGCTAATTTGGTCAATGGCGGTGCAAATAATGCCGGACGGATATGTGTTAATAAATTCAGATAGTTTTTACTTTTTTATTAAACTACAAACATGTCGAATTTTATCATGTAAGAATAATTAATAAAATTGTAGGAGAAGGTGGAAAATTCTTTTTTAGGCTATAAATGGACTTGTACCATTTTTGGTGATAAATTTTGAAAAACATAAACATAATTGAAGAGTATTCCTCTGAAATGTATTTTCGTTTGATTTGGAATATCCGTGGGTCGTATTTCTGTGAATATAAACAAAAAAATATTCCTGCGAATGAATTTGTTACTGTTTGTTACTTTAAATTGAGAAATCATCGTCTCTTTTATAGGGATCAAAACCCTATGAAATATACGAGTTACCTAAAACTGATTGATTCTCCGATGATGTCAAATACTCGTCACGTTAAAATCTGTTGACTTAAGAAAGAACAACCAATCACTTGAAACTTGCGACAGAAAATTAAACGACACGAGAAAAATGAGACTTGTCATCACTTCGTTATTCTGTTTATGACGTTGAATTTATAATAATTAATGATTAACACGTGTAATAATTAATAATTAGAATTAAAGTTGTTTCTCATTACAAATGGACTTATTTCTAAAAAAAAAAAACTAATATTCTCGCAATAACAATTAAACTTCTTTTGACGAATTTACAAGGTTTCACTGTATAGCATCGACTTATAAATGTTTAACTGAAACTAGCCTTAGCTCATTTTTCTTTTTTCCAAAATTGTACCAAGTCTTTAAAAAAAAAAAAAAGAAACAAAATCGGTTCGTGTGTCGTTGCAGAGATACTTTAAAAAAAGTTGTTGTAGAAACGTAATAATCATGTCGTGAAAATCTTAAGTTTGGTTTCTGCTTTCACATCGATATGTTCGATGGTGATACATTGAGAACTTTTTATTTGTCAATTACTCGTATATAAAGACGAAAGGCAATACGTAATTCGTTATTCATTACGAAACAGTTAACGACAAGGTTGAAACGCTTGTAACAGAAAGCGTTTCGTTGTTTCGCGGTAAGTCAAGATTCTTTTGATTACAGACGGTAAAAATGCGCATCTGATTCCTTTTATACTCTTTACCGAGGAGGAGGAGGAGGAACCTCTCCTGTTTTTACTCCAGCGGAAAGCCTGCTCGGTGATTTTGCCACTTTCAAGCTCTTTTCCCCCGTAACAAACGTCTCGTAATTAATAGCCGTAATAATTGGAGGACACAGCTGAAGTGGAAGACAAAGGATCCCTTAACATTCAGCCATTTTCATTCGGGGTGACATTTTCAATGAAACCGCGCGGACCGTTCTTATTATTCAGTCTACGTTTTATTAACACGTCACGCAGATTATTTTCAGCCTGAAATTAATATCGAAGGTAACCAGATCGAAATCATCATCGTTTCTACCCGAAGAAAGAAATTTCCTTGCCTATAACATTCCCGGCGAAGGGAAATTAATTAACAAAGATAATGGCCGATAGAACTCGTCATAATTCGAAACTCCCGAAACGAAGCTTGTTAAAATCTGTCACAATGAAAAGTTAATGTTAATTACATCCGAGAGAATTACCGAGAGCCGAAACCAATGCCCGGGCAGAGTATTTCCTTGGAACAAATAAATTTGCAGCGGGAAGGTTTCGATGCCACCAGAGGGGGCGGAGGAGGGGGGGGGTGGGAACAGAAGATTCTCCCCTGTAGGAAGGATGAGATACAATCTTTTAAATAATTTACCGAATTTAAAGTTATCCATCTCGGGGGAAGGACGATGTTTCACGGGTATTCAGGAGGAACAAAAGGGAAGATTCATTGGAGCGTGTCACGAGAGAAGTTTCGCCGAAGAAAGTCAGTCGTTCAACGTTTTCTGCGCAACGTCACCGGGGGGGCGGGGGAAGAGAGTTGAATTTCGTACAGTCGGCGAAATTAGTATAATATCGAAGGAGGAGACTTTTCGAAAGAGGCTCTCTCTCCTCTGAGGAATTACAGCTGCCAGTTAGCCAGCTGTTACTCAGCCTTTCTATCGTTTGGCAAATCTATCGCTCACGAAACGTTTCAAGCCCCCCGTCGGCAGGCAATTATGAAAGGTCAAGCACGAAAGAATTCGCGAGTGAGAAGGAAGAATTTCCCTTCGAAATCGTGACGTGTTTCCATGCAACGCCGCGCCTCTGTAGAAAAGATCTTTCATTCTCACAAAATAAATACCAGATCTGTTGCAAAATGTTGTTGAAATTGGCAGGTTTTCACGCTGATTTGGAATAACTTCGCGAAGCTGTATAACATTTATAATACGTACGTATTGCACGATTCGTGTGATCATATGAATTAAAAGCATTTTCTTTTTACACTCGAGCGAATGGTTAGCTGTAGTAGTAAAGGTGTCGTTTCCTCGAATTGTTGCGTCGTAAGAATAATGGCGCGTTCCATTTACCTTTAGATTTCACGTGTGCACTCGACTTACGCAAATGTCGCGGTAACGCGAATTTTCACCGAATGGTGGTACTTCCAACCGAGACAAACCGAGAAAACACGTTAAAGGAAACAGTAACTTTCGTATCACGCACGTCAGCCGTACGAATTTTTTCGCATTTAGTGCGTTGAGCGATTAGTCGTCAAAAAAACGTCCTTCTACGAATTCGACATCGCTAAAAAATCGCTTTCGAATGCTTCTGCCAGAATATATTCTAAGTACTATTGATCATCTTCGTCAAATGTATTTTTAGAAAACTAGTATTTCGTAATTATACGATCGTGGTGATTTCATGAAGTATACAATTGAAATTTCATAATTACACGCACGTCATTTCAATTGAAATTTTCCGAATGAAATAATTCGAACGAGTCGCAATAATTGTCAGTCGTTCAAATCGAACGGAGAGGCTCGTTGCGTGACTCTGTGAAAGGAAATCATGTCTGTAAAAAATATACGTCACGCAGACAAGTCTCTTGGGAACGTTGTACGGGGCGATACACGCGTTCCTCGCCATTTTCCTCGTTTTTTCCTGGATTTGTTTCAGCATTAGCACAGCCACGCGAGATTTTCACGGCGACTGTTTTATCGATATGAACACACCACGGTTCTTCCGGCTACTGTTTTTTTTAAATTGAAAGATGCTGTCTCTGTATATGTTGTGAAACTGTGCCATTGTGCCGGAATGTTCAACATCTAAACGCGCTGAACTGAAGCAGTTTAGTCCGACAACTTGCTTGTAACTTTTCAAAGATAACTTTCGTTATTCGCGAGTTATTCTTTTTTCCTTTAACCTCTTGGCTAATGTCGACGCCTATGGGCGCTCACTTCAAGTTGCTCGAATCCAACTGAACGTGTCTATAAGCAATGATCGCAACAGAAAAATATTGGACCAGACACAAGCGAATTCCAATTCTAATTCGGCAATTACTTTAGTCATATATTATTTAAACGTGATTGGTTTACAGTTGTTTTATTTAATGCTCTTAAAATGAAAGGTGGTACGGTGTTAAATTAATTTAAAAAAAGAAACAGAAACGTGTAATTTGTAGAAAACGGAAGAACGGAGAATTGTAAACATCATTAAAGTTATGTACTGTTAAATTTTTAACGCACTGATTCAAACGGGACACGAATAAATAAATAACATTGGCTTTTACGTAGTGCAATTCAGTGTTTCGATCATTTCAATATATTTTCAATGCACGCTGACGGAAACAGTCAAGGTCTGCCATAGTGAAAAAGTTAGTTGTTGAAAAAAATCGCAAAATTCTCTGTTTCACGAGAGTACACGTGTTACAATCGTGTTGTCGAGGATAATTCAAACTTTGGATCGTCGAGAGATAATTGATCGCGCGAACTGGCGCGTAGTTGAGTATAGTCTACTGACCGGAGAATTTATTATCGCGTTGAATCTCGTACGTGTTCGATATTTCACGGGTAATTTCGCGTTCGAAAGTTACCTTCCGGTGTGGAAAGTACAATGTGCGATAAGATACAATACTGAGAGAAGTACGTACCGCGTGCGAGCAAACGTGCGGACCGTTACAGTTCCGGTGAAGAAAAAAAAGAAAAAAAGAGAGAGAAGAAAAAACAATGACGAAAGAACGACGCGAAGCAGTTAGGGGCAAAGGGTGCAAAACGATAAGATGCGGCGAGCAGCAAAGATGAGGGTAAAGCTTTTCTTATCTGAATTTCAAGCGCCGGCCTGTAAGAAGAATGTTATGCTCCTTGTCTGCCCCATGTTGGGCTTCTCGCGCCCCACTAACAGTTGCGCGAGGAAAGTTTCGCGATATCGTCGACTAATTAAAGCACAGAATAAGAGGCAGCAATTAGCAGGGCGGTATCATTTAATTTCGCGGGCCGATTTAAGACGCGGCCGAGGAAACAAGAAAGCGGCTTCGCATTATGCGTTCTACGTCATCGTCCGCGATGTGAAAAGCCGTATATTTCAGACTCTAAGGTCCACGATTTGTTAACACTCTCATTTTCTTTTTCTTTTTTTCTTTTCCACGGAAAAGAAATTTTCCACGGGCAAGTCCTATTAACGCGCGATTAAATATTTGAAAAGCCGGCTCGAGCCCTTTGGTTGAATTAAAAATAAATTCTTCTCCGATTTTACAAGCGATTTCTTCTCCACGGGGAAGTTAATGACTTTTCTTTCACTGTGCTCCAACATGAGCTTAATTTTATCTTTTCTCGACACTTTTCGCGTTTCCGTCTCTCTTCGATTGCTTCGATCCGTTCCTTCGCGCCTTTCCTCTTTGTTCTTTTTTTTTTTTTGAAACATTTATTTTCGAAACGTTCATTTTGTTCCGTCGTGCTTTTGTGATACCCTACGTCGATAACGAAGCGAAGTTCTTTGTTTTAATTGAGGAACGAGGTACTCTGTCTTTGTCTATTTTCGTTTCATTGCCAGTCATTTCTCCCTCGTTTAAACGGCAGATAGCCATAGCCAGTGTTCAGACGTTCGTACATTAAGGTAGATTGAAACATTTGATACGAAAGTTGGAGGCTGTTCTCCAGACGATATTAAATACATCAGCGAGGTAGCGGCAACACTTTTTGTGCTCTCCGCTGTTTTTATCCTTATTTCGATACAACGCGGCGGGAGTTGTTACGTAAGATAATTCAGAAAAGGAAGGGGTAGGGGGGAACTTCGCACAATGTGAGGAAGAAAACTTCGGTGCTCACATTTTTTTCGACTGCTCGTTTTTACAAACTTTGTACTAAGACGGCGCGCGCGGCTCCCGGAAGAGTTATGCTCCGAGTTTTAGATTCGGTTGCTGGAAGACACTGATATTTTTCTTCCTTTAAAGTACAAAGATAACTTCGTAGTCAGCCAGAGATAGGAGAATTTCCCTCTGGATTAAAGGTTGTGGTTTCCTTATTTTTTCTTCTTCTTCTTCCTCTTCTTCTTTTTTTCTTTCTTTCTCGTGCTCTGCGCTGTTTTAATTGTTTCAAGTTCGTTGGGAAAGTCATTTCGACGAAATATATATTTTTCGTTCTATCGTTCGCTTGTTGGCACGGAATTTTCGCAGTTCGAGAAGATTCAATTGAAATTACAAACAATGTCGTCGAATTTCCAAACTTCGACGCTCGCATCGAAATAATCTCGTAGCTCGCAATCGAAAGGCAAAGACAGGGTTGATTCAGGATTGATTCGACTTCAGCGTCATTTTGACAGAGAGTGGAATTCTCTGCTTTAACCACATTTTCCGATTACATGAAAACTTGAAAGCCGCGTAACGCGTAATTTACAATATAATGTTGAAGATCTCGACGAAGAAAAGTAGATACGAAAACGAATTATTGCCATTTAATTACAAAGCTTACTTTTAGATTAGGTTAGGTTTGCTGCGAGTTCCAGAATTTGGAAAATACAATTATTTCAATTATACAGATTTTACATATAATATAATTATCATTATTATGCACAATATAATAAATTATCGAAATGAGATTTTCGACTGAAGAGAAGCAGATGCTACGTACGCATATGCGCGAACTGAAGCGTGTCATTGGCCTAAACTAATGCTACTCTCGGTTCGAACGAGATCACTTATCGTTGGTACAATAAAACTACGTTTTATCTGGACCAGCGACTCTCAGGTACACAAACTCTGTAACTGAACAACTTGCGTTATTCCATCTACGTTACTACGTTATTCTATCTACTACTCTTATTATTCAAACAAATAAGATGGAGCTAGTGAGCTTCTATTATCTGAAATACGCATACGATAAATATCGATCGATTCGACGAATTTACAAAATGGGCCACGTCTGAAAAAGAAAAAAGATACATGGTTTCGTTTGAGAAAAACGACTGGTCACCTTGAAATCTCGGAAGCACGTCCACTTATTGTTAGACAAGATTTGCGACCATCAAAAGATGCATGTCTCTAGTAAATTTCATTCGAAACCTTTTTCTCTGTAACGAATAGTTTGGGAGACAATTGCGTGAGAGGAAGGTTCAAATGGGACACCCTGTACGTGTGTATACTACTCAATTTTTCCCTTTACACTCGTACCGCGTATCACATCGAAATCCGAAAGTTCATCACGAATTTTTGCAATCTATCGGCGGGGAGGGGAATCTCCACCCCCCCCCTCTCCTGGAACGATATTGCGCTCGACAATTTAGAATTAGCATATTTTTCAATCGAATTGGACGCGCAAAGTGAATTCTTTTACATCTCGTTTTCCTTCCAGTTCCTCTTCTCCGGCGCGTTTCTTAACAATGAACCACTTTAATCCTGCGCGCGGGGAAAAGAGTTCTGCATTTATCTCAGGCACCTCCACTTTCGTCGATGAATCGAGGACGATTAATCACTACCGCAAATAAATAATCTTGATCTTTAACCCCTTCCCTTACGATTTAATTTCCAACTGTGCGGGCCAAAAGCGACACCAAGGTCGGTCGCGCGCAGGGACATAAACAGCTTGGCTCGGCGTTCGAAACTGTACAAATCGCAAACTTCCTATGATTTGTATATACACGTGCGTTTTATTTGTGTTTTGCTCGATAGACTTACGACGACTCTGAGGCGTCATATTCGTGTTTGGTCCGATGACCTTGCGACGCCTCTGAGGCGTCATTGTAAGCGAAGGGGTTAATTCATTCTGACCTTATGACTGACGACTCGTACCTTATCGGCTGCGGGTTTCTTTTTGATTTTTACACGCTGAACGTCTATTAAATAGTACCTAATTCCAGGCGAACGAACAAACTGCTATTATACAGTGTGACTCTACGTGAAAAAGAAGATAAATCAGAATTTCATTTTCTCTGATACGAAGACCAATTATTATTGTTGCAGTACTGATCTAGAGTCTGCAGAGAGAGTGTTGAGATGCTTGGTTTAGGTTAGGTTTAGGTTTGGTTTACGAAGACCAATTATTATTGTTGCAGTACTGATCTAGAGTCTGCAGAGAGAGTATTGAGATGCTTGGTTTAGGTTAGGTTTAGGTTCGGTTTACGTCCATTAAATAGTACCTAATTCCAGGCGATTGAACAAACTGCTATTATACAGTGTGACTCTACGTGAAAAAAGAAGATAAATCAGAATTTCATTTTCTCTGATACGAGGACCAATTATTATTGATCTAGAGTTTGCAGAAAGATGCTTGGTTTAGATTAGGTTTAGATCACGTACAACTGTTATTCACTTATTCGTAAGAAGAAGACTCAACGATAAAATTCTTCAATTATTTCCTTGCAATATACAGATAAATACATGCAGGATGTTTCGAACTGCGAGGACTCTTGATCTACACGCAAAAAAAAGAAGTCAACGCACATCAACGAATTAAAATTGTCTGAATAAAAGATGCGTAACACGTACATGTAGAAATACTACAACCTTTTGCATATCAAAAATTTGACAGCCGCGCGTGTGAGATAGTTTCGTTTGGGATTTCCTGTGTACAGGGATTTTTATCACGCCAAGCATGAAAAAATGATGAATTACGTAGATATCGGAACGGCGTTGATTGACTACACTACCACAGTTCATTTCATCGAACACCGCGCTGATATCGTTTCGTCGCTTCTGTCACACGGTCAATCCACTCGTATCGTTCGGCCTTCTAGCGTCCGAGTGACAGTATTGCAATATTCAAACCTTATCCCTATGTATATTTTTTTTTTGAAAAATCAAACCTCTCTCTCTCTCACACACACACACACACACACACACCTCTATTTATTTACTTTCCGTCACAATGAGTTTCTTGTTTGCGCTGTCAGTGATTAGTTGCGTAATCTTCGGTGCTAATTATGCAAGAATTTTGTTCATTACAACGTGTTCGAGCCAATGCTGAAGAAACTCACGGAGAAAGGCCATCAAGTAGTGTCAGTGTCGTCTTTCTAATTTCACGGATATCGATGTAAGCTCGAGTCGATCAAGCTTGGTGGGTACCAGGACAATACCAAGCTACTTCAGGCCATCTAAATTGGAAAGACTGAGCCGAGTGCTTGCAATTGGCACGCCAACGTGTGACCCTGTGCTAAATAATCCAGCGTTGAAGGAACTTGTGCGGTCTAAGGAGAAGTTCGACGTGTGCATCATCGAACTTTTCACCGCTGAATGTTTCCTCCGTGTCGTTTCACGCTTTGAGCATACCGATCGTAGTCGGGGCGGGACCAGCAGCGTGGCTCTGCCATCGACGAACGACATCGTGAGGAGTCCCGAAATCCCAACCAGCTACATTCCCAAACTGCATAGGCAGTCTAACAGATCGGATGAGTTTCCTCGAGAGGTCAGCCAACTTTCTCGACTTTCTGCTCGCCAAATTTCCGTATAAGCAAGGTGGATTAGTAAAACGGCGACTCGGTAAAAAAGAAAAAGGAAAGTTGTAAAAACCTGGGCTCGTTTTAAAGGTTGAATTCTGATGGATGGATAAGTAAGAAAATCTATAAATTATCACAGTATGTAAGAGTGTTGACAGGTTTTTTTTTCTACAAATGGATTCGAACACTTCTTGCATGTATTCTTCTTTCGTTAGATTTTATTGAAATCTTTTTTGTAGGCTTGCCAGTTTTGAAAATGTGTCTCAATCGTAATCATAGTACAGTGGAAATAATATTCCACAATAATCTTCGGGTGAAGTTAAGCGAGATCATATCGTCACCGTTTACAAATACTAATGAAGAATGTACTTTTATCTTCTCCGATAGGAATTCGAACAGTTGAATCTGAAATAAATCCGAAGGTTTTGAGATTTTCCCCTTGACCTCTCCTCCCTCGTACCCAGTAATCTAACAATAATAACGAACGCGTGCGTTTCTATCAATGGAACAGAGGCACGTACTCCTATACAATCAACAATTCCATTTACGATTCCGGATATTAAACCTCGGAATCGTATTAAAACTGATTTAAAGTATGCATTAACATTAAATAACTTATAGACCAATTTCCTCGAATATCGACCCACCCTTTATACACCCACTACATTCACGCACGCCGTTTGTTGTCAATAATCCAGAGACATTTGTACAGCTGCAACTTATTTAATGCTGTCTAGATGATGTTTTTTTTTTATATATAGTTCGAATCATTCCAAGTTGATTTTCTTTCTCTTTTTTTGATTTATGCTTTAACGAAATTTTTCCAAACAAGTTTCCGCTGCCTCTCTCAACTGTACTACGTTCGTTCACCTTGAAGATAAGCGATTGTCGTTTAGATAAAAGAATATAATTTGATAATCGCAATACTTCGAACGAAAACATTTTTGCGGTGTGAAAAGCGCTTCAGGAAAAAAAGTATGCGTACACGCGAGACTTACGTGTGAATTAATCGTCGAATTTTGAAAAAAGTGAGGTTATGCGCGTGCAGCGAGCCTCAGGAACCACCATTTTCTTATCGAGATCGCTTTCCAGGAAATTTAATTTGTTCTCGAAATACGAAACAATCGGAACGGAGATATCTCATTGCGCTTCTTCGATATTTACAATATCGTTCTGCTAGACATTTTGAAATTTCTTCTCGTCGAACGTTCGCCGGTTATAAATATTTTAATACCGCGTCGGTGTGTTTGACAACGTGTCACGTTGTATTATACTGAATTCAGGTGTTTAGCACGTCGTGAATACAGGGGCTGGTAGAATAACGCCGCGAATTAGGGCACGGGTTGAATTTAGGCTGGGTCTAGGTTAATTCTTGGGATGGATCCAAATTTGCGCGCGCGTTGCCCGCATGTTCCATTTCGTATGCCGATGGCAATCAGATCGCTTTGTATGCAAACGATCGCTGTTCAACTAATTGATTTAGACGCACGAACGAGATTCGAAGCGTCGTTGACAAATTTGTTCATTATCGAATCCCGAATTGGTATTTATCGTCCCCCTCTCGCCCTCTTCCGTGATTTTGTAAATCGCGGAAGAATCTCGAATTTCGAAATTCGAAAATCGTCTCCTCCACGAGACGAGACGAGGTTCCTTGATCCAAGGTACTTGAGAAATACCTATAGGGGGGAAAAAATGTATCCGCTATCGGTTTTGAAAATTACCAGGTCAGCCGAACGTGCGGCTGTTTATCACATACGGTGGATTGCTGGGGAGTCGAGAGGCAGTTTATTGCGGGGTACCCCTGAGATCAGTACTTGAACGTGGCCTACTTCGTGAAAAAGGGGCTGGATTACCGTCGACTTTCATACGAGCTAATATCGAACGCTTTGAACGAGCTACCTCTTGAACAAGAGGTAATTAGAATCTTCGTTTCTCGTACGAGAAATGAAGAAGTTTCCGAGTTCCGACGTATATATATATATATATATATATATATAGAGGAATGCAGGGTCAAGGAAGCGAAAGAACGCCTTGTCTCTCATCGTGGACAACGTAACTGCACCAGTGACAATGAAAAGTTGTCGATAATTTAAATCATATTTCGTAGAAAATGTTGAGACTTCTTTAAAAAAAATTGCAGAAAGCTTCGTGAAAAAAGAAATCACGGTACGATCCATTTGGCTTCCGCAATCGCGAGGTCGTTCTTTCTAAAGATGACCTTGCTTCGCTACGTAATGGGTGAGAAAATAAAGACACTTTCACGCGAAAATTGTGAAAATTCACCGAGAAGGTTTTTTTTTTTCGTCAAGTGGTTCGCTATAACTTCGAAAATTGAAGTCTCGTCTTTACAACGAGATCTGTTGAAACTTCTACGAGTTTTTTCTTCTCGCCGTTTCGTCGAAAACGACCGAAATTCAAAGAAATCCTAACATTTCGTCACGACCCTCAATTCCAGTTTGTTACGAAGAAGACACATTTCAATTTTGACGAACATAACAAATCAGTCAAAAGAAAAAGAAAAACCTTTTAATCCGATTTTTTATAGTTTTCCCAGAATAAAAGTATCCTTGCATCTTACAATTAGAAAGAGAAAAAGAAAACTAACGTAAAGTTGTGCAAGTAGACGCAGTTTCACATTTGAAAAAATAAAACCAAGCAGATTATTTATTTTTTAACAGAGTTACATCAGTTTAGATCATCGGAACAACATTTGTCATCTGATACATTTATACGTTTCGCAATTTCAATTTCAGTTTCGTCGGATAATCATCAGATACATTACAAACGTCGTTCTAATTCGTGGCAAATAAAAGAAATATACTCCAGAGGTACTATCTTCATTAAAATCGTATCGGCGGGCGAATGATAATCGCGCTGGCGATAACACGGTGGCCACGTTTTGCACTGAATTCACCGCCGATTTTCGTATCGATCGTACGGTTAATTACTGCGATGTTTCTCGCTTCATCTTTCATTAATCGCACGCCTCGCAACAAATCATCGTTAACGATTACAATTACTCCCAAGTGTAAACATCTTCGATGAACATCGCTGATCCGAACCGGGGTATATTGAAATTTCACCTGGGATCTTTCTCTCTCTCTCTCTCTCTCTCTCGTTAACATAGTCGGTGAACAGCCCTTTAGTAAAATTGTAACGCGAGTCCGTTACAATTAATTGATCAAAGTTGAAAACTTGCTTGTTACTCGAATCGTTGCCGCGCGAAAGATAATCAAGTTGCTGTATTAGATTACGTGCACGCGATATATATATATATATATATATATATATATATATATATGTACATGTATATATACTCTGCTCGTTTGCGGAATGTTTTAAACTGCGGGTGTACACACACACACACACACACACACACACACACACACACACACACACACACTCTTGAGATTGTTCGCTGCAACAGATCGCTGCGGCACTCTCTTTGCATTTAATTTAATCATATTGAGTGCTCTTTCGTCGCCGTGCGAATCGTTCTCTTCAGCGTGCGAATCGAAAGAGAAGAATATACTTGTTCGACTGATAATATACGTAGGTGACACATCCTGTCCTGTTTCGAAAGCTCGATAAACATTGTTCAGGAATATGTTTCCCTTTCAACACAAAAAAGGCAACAGAAAAGGAAAATTCGAAAAGAACGAAATGTCAAACGAATTTTTTCAACATCACGACGTTGCAATTTTTCTGAAAATCACGATTCTTAAGCATATGTCTGCTGAATTAAGGGATGAAAAGTTCGCGCGCGTGTATTGTAAACGAGATGAAAGATTCACAAGATAAAATAAGCTAAATATGAAATTTCATATATATATATATATATGGCCGCGCGGAATAAAATGGAAGCCAACGGTTAGCGTCCGTGAGACAAAGAATCTGCATGTTGCGAACAATAGCGTGAAATATCAGCTTGAAACCAGATATTGCATAAATTTGAAATGCAACGAGCGGCCGAATATTCAACTCGCCCCGCTGTATAACTTCCAATTTTCATTTAATTTTTAATTAAAAGCAAACACCGTTTCAAATATTTCACGTTAACGCGTTAAGTTCAATATTGATACGAGGGTAATGCATTTAATGAATCAATACGAATTATTTATCCGGCGATAAATTATTTTCATTTGACGCTATTACGTACTATGCGATCCACGGATCATGGCAGGGAAAGGCTTCTTTGCTGTTCAGAGACCGACCGATACCACTTTTGGACGAGGGAGTTTACTGGATAGAATATTTACTTCTTATATTCTTATGAAGAATATATATATATATAAATAATATATATATATATTCTTAGAAAAAATATATTAAGAATATATATATATATATATATATATAATAAAAAAAAAAATATATATAAAGATATTAATAAAAAGATATTGAAAGAAATATATTAAGAATATATATATATTTATATATATATTATATATATATTATAATATATATAGAATATATATATCTTAGAAAAGATATTAAGAATATATATATATATATATATATATATATATACAATAAGAAAAAATATATACATATATATAAAGATATTAATAAAAAGATATTGAGAAAAGATATTAAGAATATATATAAGAATATATATATATATATATATATATATATATATATATATATTCTTTGAAAATAACAGCTGCCGATTTAACGTGGTATCAGTATCTGTTGCTGAATGTTATATCCACGGTGGTAGTTTCAACTCTGCAATTTGGATAAATTTTTTAAAGCTACTGTTTCGTCGAAGGAAAACAGTATATCGGTAAATGTTGACAAACGCCCTCGTACCGAGCAACGATTTATTGAAAACGAAACAATCACTGGTCCAATTGGAATTTCACGCAGATGACATTCGTATTTCGCGTCGATGTATCCGTTTCTTAATAAAAACGTAAGGAATTGCATTTCGGTATATTTCCAATGATGCCCAAAATGTGGAATGAAATGAAATTTTCTATCGGAAGCTTGGTTCCCCGGGAGAACAGAATTCGAAGGTTCAGAGAACCGACGAGGAATTATTACATACGTGAGAGTAAGTCAAACACGCAGAACGAATTCTCTCCTTTTATTTTCTTTTTTTTTTTTACCAGAAATTTGATTTTTATAGAAATCGAATGAAAAGAAATTTCCGATTTATTTCGCGCGCGTGGAATAATCATTTGCCGGTTGTTCCGTTCGTATCCAATCGGGAATTAGCCAGCTTCGCGTCGAGTGAATCGACATATTTTTTTTTTGTTTTTGTTTTTGAAACTCGATTTCCTTGGAAACGAAGTTTCAAATGGGAGCGGCAGGAGGGGGGAGGGAGGGAGGTGGGGGAGACAAAAAAAAATTCGTTTTCCAGATTTTCAATTCGTTTCCGCCTGTGGAATATATATTTATTTCCCGCTCGATTGCATTACTCGCACTGTACGTTCCTGCTGTTTTAAATTATAGAAAAAAGGAAAAGAAGGTTCGACAGAGCTGGAAGACTCTCCGTTCTTTTCCAACGTATCGCGCGCACAGTTCACAGTTTACAGTTTTTACGCGGTGGAGCGGGACAAAACGCTTTTCCCAAAATGCTTTTAAAAGCCTTGAGACTTGCGTTTTCTTATAAAATATTTGGCCGAAACGCTTTACGAAATTGCCCCGAACTAAAGTGGAAACTTAGCGGAAGTGTGTTCAACGGGGGACGTTCCCTCGAAGGTAAAAGTCACGTCGTGAAATATTGAGAACTTCCGGTGCTGTAATTTTGATACGCTACTGTTCAAGTTCCGGCTCGAGTGCTTTTTACACGGAAGGATAATCTATACTCTGCATCGTTGTCTCGTTCTTTGATTCAGAGTTACTATTACGTTGAAATATCATCTGCAACAAGATAAGTCGAGGTATATAAATCATGGATCAATAGATCCCTTTCACTGGGGAATAATCACCATGGCGCTGAAATGTGTTATTTCGATCTTCGCTCATCTTCTGCAATACTTTATCTTTACCACAAGGTTGTTGCATTTCTTTACGTACGAGCAGCTGTAGAGAAAGCTGTGCCATGAAGTGAAAAAGAAAAAGAAAAAAAAAAAAAAGAAAAATGGCAAGGAAACCAAGATCGGGCGTGAAAAAAATTCAAAACGATTAAGTAAAAACAGCAAAAGTTGTTGTACCAAAAAAAGTCGTCACATTGTCATGCAGAACTGTATTGATTTGCGTTTTCTTTGTTTGCAGTGCTTCGATACGAGATATATATAGCGAATAATGACACTCACGCATACGTATTATAAATAAAATTATTTTCGTATAATCTATGCTGCATTAATTTCTTCATCATTGCAGCGAAGATATATATACATATATATATATATCTTATATATATAATTATAAATATATTGTATATATTAAAAATAATATATATTAAATACAATATACATATATATAATATATATATTAAATACAATATACAATATATATATTATTAATATATAATATCGATATATAATATATATATATATCGATACGAAGATAAATATCGAAAAATTTACAATTGTCAGCATTTACTCGAATTATGCGTTTTTTATTAATCTTCGATAGTCACCGGTGGCCATTCGACGGTGAATATGTTCGAATTCTTACGGGCAAAATACCGCCGTAGAATAGATTTCCACGGTAAATTTCCGATGGAGATCGAGCGGGACGCGTGATAATGCGTAAATCGTGCAAATATTAGTAATAATATAATAATATAATAATAACAGAACGTAGATACGAGTCGAACAGGCGCGAAGCAAATATTTGATTAAATAGCGGATGATACTCGTGGAAATTCAGCTCGCCCCGAAGTGTATCGGCCCGAACTGAAATTCTCCGATTCTACACCTGTGTAGAAGACACATACATGCACACACACACACACACATACACGTACACACACGCACGCGGCAAACGTAACAAAAGCCACGGTTTTAGTATTCCAAATGCCGTAACAAAGAAAAAGCAGCGAGAGGGAAGGAGGAACGTCATTATATTAGTTATAAGTGGCGTCTTACGCTGTGAAAAGAAGCTTTTGCATATTCCAGCGTTATATCACTCGCGCTTTATTATGTATGCACGAACGTGGGAGTAGCAAAACAGGAAGCCGGAAGAGTCAGCCGGGCGTCTCCGCGTTGAGAGAATAAAAGCGCAGTTATAAATTGGGTGTGGAAGGGCGCGGAGGGGGGGGGGAGGGGAAAGGATCGTGTCTCTTTCGCGACTTTGAATGCAATCTAATAAAATGTGTTTAGACTTTTCCGCCCGCGGAATAAACCGCTCCGTGGCAACCAGAATATACGAAATAAGTGCATTATACTAATTTAGCCAAATTTAGCTCTCTCTCTTTCTCTCGCTCTCCGTGAACGTGGCTCGCCGACGAATCCCATCCCTTTTGGTGTTATTAAATCAGCGATACAGTGAAGAGCATAAATTTACCAATGGAAACTGGAAAGTTGTTGATTGAAATTGACATTAATTTCGCGAAGAAAGATGATACAAACGATATCCACTGTCGTTTGAAATCGTGAAGTTTTCTACCTTGACAGTCGTGAATCTGTTGCCGTGGGTGAGAAACTATGGACCCTATTTTGCAAAAGCTGGAACAAGCGCGTAATTTTTCTTACGACCGAATCGATCACGACGAATTGAAGATTGCATTCTTTTTCTTTGCAACGACGACCTCTTGAAGGTCGCTTCAACGATTCTTTGCCGCCATTTTATTCAACTTGGAACATTAGGGTTCGATAGTAGACGATAGAATGCTGGGATTTTCGAATTTTTGTTGTTTGCAAATTGCGAAACAAGCTTCAGGGAATGATCGCGACGGAGTAACTTCGATCCTCGAAATGCTGGTGGATCTAGTCATGAAAAAAAAGAAATTTCAAGTACCCAGCGTGAAATGGTGTGAAATCATCTTCAAAAGAAACGAACTCACGACTCTCGAAGTAAAAACTTCGCTCTTTAAGAAGTGACCGAGTGGATTACTATATGATTCTTCTTTTGCAAAGTTACATCAGTTTAAATTGTTCGCAATTTTTCATTGCTATAAGTACAGTTATTGGCCAAAAAAAAAAGTTTAAGGATAATCCACTTGGCTATTTCTACAAGTTTTGTACTCAAATGTACAAGAGATACGATAGAGACACGGTACAACGTGGAAGGCGATGAAAACGAAGAACGATGTGAAGAGAAAAAACAATTACGAGAAATTACAATTTTGAAGAACAAAATTTGGATTTTATTTGAATTTATCTAGGGTTGACAATTTATCGGCGAATCATTTATCCCTCAGATACTGGATACTTTAATTTTTATACGTCACGTATTATTTCACTTTTCATCGGTGTATTGTTTCTGTAGAAGCGTACGGAATATAAATTTCGTCGCACACATTTCGGTGCACGAGCTCGCCCATTTCCAGGCCACGGGAATATGTATCTCGTAGTGCATATTTTATATCACGTTATAACATTATAATATTATAATTACAGTCACACATAGCCGGGGCGTACGTCAATTAAATTGCGAAAACATTATTAATTCGAACGAAGGATATATAACTTTGACCCGCTTTCCAGGCGTTCGTTCGTCGACGATGCACGCGTCGCTGTACGTGAAGTAACAAAAAAGTATCCTTTACCTCTTCCTCCCCCACCTCCACGACGAGAACATTACATTAAAAAAGAACGCGGAAGTTTTTTGAAACATTACTTTCGCACGGAACGAGAAGTTCTTTTGATATACTTCCTTTTTTTCTGTCAAAACAGAAAGTTTTATATTCCTCGCTCCCCCTAACTTTGCGTCGATTGTCATTTGCTTTTGACATCTTGCTTCTGTCCATTAAAACGATATCAAGTTTCAAAAAGAAAAAAGAAGAATACGAAAGAAGCTGATTAAATTTCGAAAGCTGTACGTTAAGTGAAATTCACCTGAATTTTTGAATTGGTCGCGTGGACTCTCGAAGTCACGGAACTCTAGTTTTTTTCTTTTCTTTTTTTAGCACTTTCTATTTTAATAGGACACGATATTTTAATCACTTTACCGAAGCCAGACGACGTGGTTTTCTCATTACGACGTGCTCATTAGCCCGTTCTCCATCGTCTTTTTTGTTTCTTTTTTCTTTCTCTTTCCCTTTTCTTTTTCATTGTTCCGCGATAACGAGAAACAACAGGAAGAGGACGAGTCTAACGAGCCTATTCATTCAACTTCTGCGAAAGATCATTTCATGTTCAGCTCTGCTCGAGCAACTTGGGCAAAGGTAACAATACCTGAAAAACGCGACAATAAACTTCGCGACGTGCATTTTCGACTTTTTCTCATTTTTTTTTTTTCACAATTCGAGAAAACACGAGTCGCTGGAAGAGCAAAGTCGATAATTTTGCGAACAGCAATCTGTCTTTTGTTTTCGAAAGGTTGCTTGTTGATTTTAATATCTGTCTAGCGACAATTGGACGATGGAACAACTAAGAAAACATTTCTGAAAAAATTCTGAAACGACCAGACAAATTTTTGAAGAAATTTTTCATAATAATAACTAACTTTCAATATTAATAATCTTAATATTAATTTTAATATCTTCAATATTAAAAACTTTGAATATTATTAATCTTGATAATCTTACTATTGAAAACCTTGAATATATAATTTTTATTATCTACATTTTACATTAAATTTGAATACAACCTTTATTATATTATATTCGTAATATTGAATTTTTGTCCAATTGTCGCTACAAATCTGAATGAAGTGTCGCTTGCTGGAAGTTGGACAAACAATTGGCTAACTGTGCCTCAATTCAGTGCATGTTGCAATGTAAAGTTCGCAGTCTTTCTAATCCTGTGAGAGATTGAAGTTAAAAGGGACTAATTAATATTAAGGGAGATATTCACATGAGTTCAGAATTATCCGAGGACTTCTTGAAATATGGACCACTACCGATACACAAGGTACGATACGCTTGCTTCGAAAGCCACCGAATTACCACGTGATTTATCATAACCATAAGTTTGTCTAAGTTTTCCCATTCGTAAATTCGTAGGACGATTGTTCATACGTTTGGAACATTCCCATTGAAGATCGTTGTGAATGGGTGAGAAGTACCAACGATTGCGACACGGGGTCCATACTACCGTATACAGAAATCCTCTTCTGCACTTTTGGTACGGAAAATACATTTGTATTCACCATGGGACTCGTGATAATGATCGTATGGCTTTTGTACATGTTCTTGATCTTGGCAACTACAGCGGACAATTTGTAAGTAGTTTATTATTTAAATAATTTATTGACGTTCGTACGTTTCCTTAAAAAAATCCCTTTCCTCAAAAAAGAAGACTGTTCAGAATGAAAGTTGTCGCGAACTTGTGAAAGTAAAATTATTGCAACACGCAGCTGATCCACAGAGGCGTGTAATGATAATCTGTGAAAATCACGAATCGAAAATAACGAAAACTTTTTATCAAAAAAAAAAAAAAAAAAAAATCGGTGAACTGAAATCACGTTTATTCACGTATCATTATTGAATTCACGTTGAAAATATTAATTTCAAAATGCAAAGGAAAACTTTCGAAAAACGGTTTTTTTGTTACAAATAACAATTGCAAATGATCGATACATTTTTTTCGTTAATCAAATCGACAAATTTGATTTCACTCGTAGTAGTTACACCGATAAGGGAAATTTATTTCAGTTATAATAGTTATTGACGAGGGAAACACTATTTCGCTCGTTTGTAATATTGTAAATTGTAAAATATTATTTCGAATTCGTGAAACTGAAACATCTTTCACCGACCGTGTGAATTGAAACATTTTAAAAACCATAGAGTTGCTTTCTGACGTAAGATTTCGTGAAAATTATCGAAGAAATAGAGCTGAAATGTATTTTCCTCGTCGATAATTATTATTAACAACCGGAAGAAAGTTTCCCTCATCGAGAACTGTTACAATGTAATCGAAATAAATTTCTATCGTCGGTAATGATTTTATTAAACGATTTTTTTAACACTTGTAATCGCTATTTGCTTACATTTTTTTTTTCAACAAAATAATTATTATTCTGTGAAATTTTTTACACACACACAACACACGAGCAAAAGTTAAAAATTTTCTCGTTGAATTCGAAGAGAACATTTTTACCAGAAGTATTTCCAAACGATCGCGATGAATTTGGAATTTTTATTTGCGATACAAGAGACGGAAGAGTATCTCTAAAAATTAGATTATTAATATATCTTTATCGTAGCAAGAATATTTACATTGAATTTTGCAACGATTGCCTTTAGATTTGATTTGATCCGATTCGAAGTTCGAGTCGATGACCATTATCAATATGAACTTTTAATTAATTAATTAAAGCAGCGAAAGCTAATTCATTCGCGAGCAACCGTGTGCAATATGCAATTATGTCTAAAAATAATTGCATCTGCAATTAATTGTTTGATATTTTAAAATAGTCGTTAAATATTGTTTACATTATCTCGCTGAACAATATAGAAACGTGTATTTCGTAGATTTGATATGTGCTGAGAAATCCTCGTTAGAGAATTGTAACTATCAAGGCGTACCGAAGCATTTGCCAGTCGTTTATATCGATTTATTATATCGCTTCGTATATACATCGCGTCGTAGACGCAGCTTCGATCAAAATCGAGGGGAAGCCGCGGGATGATAGTTAATAAAACAGGTTACGATGGGTATAAAATTCCTATGATTTTCCACCGAAAGTGCCGATATCGATCGATCGTTGGGCGACGCATAAAATTTTTCACGGCGCATTGTGCTCGGCGAAAGGGTGAATTATGGCTCGTTGCGTGCGTGCGAGTCGACGGTATTTCCCGCGCTGAAAGCGATCCAATTTTAATCCATATGGTCGCCGGAAGCGCCTTACGCTCCGTCATTAAAAAGAAACGATCCATCCTCGCAACGCGGTTCACCCGGCATATTATTTTCCACTTTCTTTTCTCTGAACGAAATTTCAACGTTGCACTTACGTTGCTCGTAATACGTTAAGTGCGACGTAAGCAGTTACAATCTGTTACCTATCACTGTGGCCGTCCTCGAAATAGATGGCGTGGCCATCATATTCTCGAACGTTCGACGCCAATGGGCCAGAAGCAATGGCTGGCGGGAAATGCGTGGGCAAAGAGTTGAGAAATCGAGCGACATTCGATCGACAGAAAACGTATCCCGACGATAATCACGCTTATAATTTCACTGTAAATTAAACAAGTTTCGTGTCGGGCCGATTTTTGGTTACTTTCCATTTAGGTTAGGTTTAGAGTTATCGAGTTTAGAGAAATCGAGCGACATTGGTTCACAATGGGGATCGACAGAAAACGTATCCCGATATCACTCTTGCAATGGAATTATAATTTCACTGAGATCTGTAAATTAAACAGGTTCCGTGCCGGGCCGATTTTTGGCTATTTTACATTTAAATTAGGTTTAGAGTTGAGAAATTGAGCAACATTGGTTCACAATGGGGATCGACATTAAACGTATCCCGATAAACGATATCACGCTTACAATAAAATTATAATTTCACTGAGATCTGTAAATTAAACAGGTTCCGTGCCGGGCCGATTTTTGGTTGCTTTCCATTTAGGTTAAGTTTAGAGTTGAGAAATCGAGCGACATTGATTCACAATGGGAATAGACAGAGAATAAACGTATCCCGATATCACTCTTGCAATGGAATTATAATTTCACTGAGATCTGTAAATTAAACAGGTACTTTCCATTTAGGTTTACAATAGTTTTGCTTCCGAA
Organism: Tetragonula carbonaria; assembly: GCA_032399595.1. Taxonomy (NCBI): domain Eukaryota; kingdom Metazoa; phylum Arthropoda; class Insecta; order Hymenoptera; family Apidae; genus Tetragonula; species Tetragonula carbonaria. Next base: position 1,252,184 of record JAUCRC010000007.1, on the reverse strand, counting down.
GTATATCTGACAATTTTCATAACAGTACAAAAACTATAATTCAGAGGGAAAGTGTTTAGAGTTTAAGACACGTTACAGAACAAAGCAATAAATTTAATTTTAAGGTATTACTTCGACGAACAATTATTTTTTAATGACGTCAAAATTAATTTGAAATGAAACATTTTGTTCCGAATATTTTCAGTATTATTGTTCGTCTACTGAATAGTAATAATTTATTGTATAAATTCTACAATGCTATACTAACAAGTAATATTTATTTTAACGTTACTTTAACTTTTTAACGTTATGTTGATAACAAATTGTACAGCATCTTCTTGCCGAATTTAGTTGATTTTAACAGAATGATACGGCCCTACGATAGGAGGTAATGTTATTAAGATTTTGTAACAAATTTTTAAAAAGAATTTTTCATTTTACAATGAAAATTCCAAATGGTTCGAACAGAAAATTCTATGCGGCACGGAATGTGTTAAAAAATTTTGTAGCTACGCAAGTTCAATTTGTCATCCCATTCGTCATAATTTTACGTTCACGATTGGAATTGATCAGAATCGATTTTCAGTTGGAGCAAAGAAACAAAGCGAAAACGGGATAAAGCGATTGCATTCGATGCCTCTGTTTCTAACCTAACCTAAAACAGAAAAAAAAAAAGGATCCATTTGCCAATCGCGAGTCGGAGGGATTTATTACGGATTTGGGATTAATTGCGGATTTGCTAGTGAATTTCCTTGTCGTACAACGTATCACCCGCTGCTTCTTTCTCTTCTTTTTTGTTCCTTTTTCAACTAGAGGCCTCTTGCAGCTAAACGTCGACTCTAGGATGAAATCTAATTCATTTAGCGTGTATCGAGCAAGCGTATTTGGAACACTCGGTCACATCGAAATTCGATTCGCGATGTAAAAGAAGATCTGCTTATTGTTAGACGTATACGTAACTTGGAAGTTAATTAGCCAGAGAATGAAATCATCACTGAGCTGACTTTTATCTCTCGAAATCAAACGTCACGTCGTACCGATTGTCCCCCGATTAATCGTCGTCGCTCCTTCTCTTTTTTTCTTCGCTCTTCACTTCGAATATATGTATATTATATATATTTCGGCTTCTACAACACGCTTCCACGGTATGTTTGGAAGGATATCGATTTCGACGCAGAAGGCAAATTAAAAGTTTGGAAATTTTGAGAGAAACTTCCGCAGGTGTAGAGGAGTTTTCTGGAAGAGGAACACACATATATATAGGACAAGATGGTTGAATCGAACGAATTGCATCGGAAGTTTTAATTAGATCTTCCTCCTTGAAAATTACATGTGAATTCATAATGAAGTGGATTCTAAAAAGTTTGTTAGTTTTCGCGAAACGTAGAATAATATACATCGAACCAAAGACCGATACTTTTATTTTACATTATCCTGGACAAAGTTTTGCAGAGAAAATCCGACGCGTTCGATGTTACGAATTCTACTCGAGAAACAACGTTTAACTCGTTGAACACGATATAGAAATCTGATCGGCAGAGCCTTAAAGTAGAAGAAAATCGATCCTTCGCGATCCTTTAAATTGAAAAACGCAACGAATTTCCATTCAGAAATAATCTGATACTGATGTTGAACGTGTCTGAAGGTAGCATAATGAAAATCCGATTAGCAGGGCGTCGCACGTTGCACGTTCCTGAACCACCCTTCAACACCCTACGATTGTCTCGCCATTTTTTCCATTTCCTCTGTCCTCTGTAGCTTCTGCCCATCACTGGCGGTGATAGCCGCTGTTTTGCGGCTGTCGGACAATATAGCCGGCGTGACGATATTGGCATTTGGAAACGGTGCTCCTGACATCTTCACGTCCCTCGTATCGGGCGCCGACGAAGGGATAATAATGTTCACGGAATTAATCGGCGCCGGTGTCTTCGTGACGGCGATTATCGCCGGCTCTGTTGCGCTAGTCAAGCCCTTTCGAGTCCTGCTGAAACCTCTGATGAGAGACGCGTGCTTTTACATCGTCACCGTCTGCTGGATCAGCTACGTCATCCGAGACGGCACCATCCACCTATGGGAGGCTGTCAGTACGTATGTACTCTCTCTCTCTTTCTCTCTCTTACTCTTTCGATCAAGCTGCCAGAACGCTCAAACGCGTCTTTTATTCCCTTTTATTCTCTATTTGTTAATCGAGTGATTCTGTCATCTTTGTTATCTCTTTTTAACCGATTGCTCTCCCTCTCTTTCTCTCGACCTCTATTGATCAGGCTGTCAAATGCCCAAACGCGTCTTCTATTCCCTTATCTTTGTTAATCGACTGATTCTGTCATCTTTATTATCTTTTCTTATTATCTTTTAACCGATTGCTCTCCTTCTCTTTCTCTCGATCTCTCTTGATTAGTCTGCCAGACACCTAAACGCGTCTTTCTATGCCGTTATCTCTGTTAACCGACTGACTCTGTTGGCGAGGCGCCGCAGTTGCGAGGATTTGCAATTCCCTCAACTTCGCCAAATCAGGGGAACCTCTCCGGCAGGGAGCAACTTCGCGAGGAAATTGTACGGAGTTACGTTGTTCTGCAGTTACGTTGCACGTTGCGTTGCCAAGTCTGTTTCCCCGAAGAGGCTTAGCCCCGGCCTGAGTTAAAAATCAATGCGCGCGATCGTTCTTGAAATTTACCACCTTTCGCGAGAACTTGGCCTCTGTCTTCGATCGAAATTTCACTCGACGACGCGGTAAAATTTGTATCTTCCGTATAATCGTTTGTTTTATCGCTCAATGTACAGGTTCTACACTTTTGATAAAAATACATGTAAAGTATCTGCCTTGAAATTGACCTTGACCTTTGAACCTCAAGGTCAAAACTTTTTCTCTCTTTTTGCATTGTATTCTACTCCTGACGAAGGTGAATCATCGTCAGGTCGCAATTTAATAGTTCTTTTGAAAAATGGCAAACGAGTTTCTTAACCATTCAACACTGCGGACGCGTGCGTTCTAACAGCGACTTTATGCTTCTGGACGCGTGGATGTCCGTTTTACATCATTTTTCGTACTAGGTTTCACTAGCATAGTCGCAGTATCAGTGTGAGAATAGACTGAATAATCAAATGATGAAACTAACTGTTAACATTATTCGAAATATAAACGTTACATCCACGCGTGCAGAAGCATAAAGTCGCTGTTAGAACGCACGCGTCCGTAGTGAGTTTAATGATGAAAGAAACTTTTTCGTCATTTTTCAAAAGAACTATTGAGTTGCGGCCTAAAAACATTTCTTGGAAAAGTTTTACCTTCGTGACGAGTAGAATACAATGCAAAAAAAAAAAGAACACTTTCTATTTGATGGAAAGAACTTACTTGACCTTCAATTTCAAGAGCAAAGTTTTTCTTTTCGTCGTATTCTACTCGTCACGAACGTAAAACATTTCCAAGGAACCAGTGGTTGCAATAACGTTTCTCTTAAAAAATGGCAAAAAAGTTTCTTAATCATTCAACATTGCGGATGCGTGAGTGCTAACAGCGACTTTATAGTTCTTAAATTAGGGTTTCACTAACATTTGATTTTATCATAGTTATAGAATCAGTGTGAGTCTGCAAATAATCGAATAATAAAATTAACTGTTAACATTATTCGAGATGTAAACATTACACTCACACGTGCAGAAACATAAAGTCGCTGTTAGAACCCACGCGTCCGCAGTGTTAAACGATTAAGAAATTTTCTTTTCTTGATAAAGAGTTCTATAACACGCTTCTATTGTCCCTCATAACATGATCGCTCTTCATTGGGACCATATTCTTCCATGATAGTGTTCCACATTTTTCCGATATATATCGATAAAAAAATCTAATCTTTTGAATATGCAGTACGAAATATGTGCGAAATAGCGAAAGCAGAATGTACGAAGGACCGGGTTGCATATGTTCGTCCTTTGAAAAAAAAATCTTCTTCGGTACAACGAAAAGCATCGAGCAATAATAACTTCGGACTTTGCCGATTCGCGCGAGATTATCCGAACGAAGTGTGAAAGAGATAACTCCGTGAAAGGGGGTTGGAAAAACGGGAAGTCGAGGCGGCGGTCAAATATGCGGCGCTTCATAGGAACGGAAAAGTTTATCCGCGGAGGCGCGCGAGCCATAAGTATGCAGTTTAATTCAGCGTTAACGATAATAACTCCGGGGCGAATTTAATTAGGCAAAGGCGCGATCTTTCTGCCGCCTCCCGTGTGCCGGCTTCCCCGCAAATTTGACCGCCAACGAATATCTGCCACGAGATCCGTGAGACTCTCGAACCACGGAGAGATTGGAAAAAAAAATTGAACAGAGAAGAGAAATAGCGCGGAGAGATTGTAAAAAGAAAGAGAGAGAGAGAGAGTTAAATCGATGATTAAAAATTATCGAGTATAATTTCAGACGAAAAAAAAAAGACACGCTGGAGTGAAAATCGCCAATTTAAAATAAAAAGAAGAAAAATCTATCCGTTTTATCCGCTTTGTCCTACGCTCGACGAAGGCTCGGCATTCCCTAAATTTCAATCGACACCTATCGTCTATCCATCGAGTAACCATCCGCGGCCGCTGTTGCGAGTTTCGAAAAATCATTTCGCGCGGGCGAAACATCATGGCCTGTCGGCGACGCGGAAGTCGAGTGAAATTAATTTTCGAAGTTTCGTTTGCCTAATTCAAGGGGAGATTCACACTCTTTGCGCTGCAAGTTTTTTCCGTGTCGCGTCGCGCTTTTGCGATGCATTAATTGCTGACACGCTGACTTTGCCCGGCGAGCAAGCGCGGCAAAGTCGCTTTTGGTAATGCTTTTTAATGCTGTGATACATTTTAATTGCAGGCTTTGTTCTCTACTACCTATTGTTCATCGGCGTGGTGGTGATAATGCAAATATACGAGAACCGGGAGCAGAGGTTAAAAAGTAAGTGAGATTTAATGCCTCGCGTTAACTTTCCGAAACGCTTGACAAAGCGTCATTCACTGTGCCGGTGCCGGTTAATAATCGCCCATAGCTCCGGAAAGCGAAGGAGAATTCCTCGTAAACCCCGAAGGCGAAACAATGGATCTCGCATTGAATTCCGTACAAATCCTCCATTCGAAAGAATAACTTTCTCTAGATTTTCCAACCTGGTGGTCCTGACTGTGATGGTGTAGCGTAGCGTGATCTGAATGCGATTCGCCGCGTAACGCGAGTTTCATTCTTCGGAGGTACAGGAAGAGAGCTTCGGAGTTGTGGAACGTGTATATAATCTGAAATACAATGAGATCGTTGGAGACGCGATTTAATTAAGAAGAATGGAGACGGGTGAGGGAGTCGCGTTACTCGATTACAATTACACGCTGCGACGAGCGAAAATGGAGGAACTCGATGGCGATGAAAATCTCTGCGAATCGACGTGGCGCGATATCGAGTCGCGGATGACGAGACGTTTTTCCGATTGAAAAAAAAATAAAAAAAAAAAAAATAATGGACAACAAATATTTACTCGATTCCAGAGCTATCGGTATCAATCTTGTATTCCTTCTGAAACAATATGGATCTTGTTTACATACCAACTGTACCAGGCTGTTCGCGCCATTAGCTGCCTCGTGTGTTCTTTTTTCTTGTCAACGACGCAAAAGTTTCAACGTATTTCTTTTTTTTCTTTTTTTTAACTATGTGATACGATGTGAGACGAGATAAGAAATTCGAGAGACTTGTTGAACACTTCAACAGTCATTAATCGCGTTTCGTTGTTAATTGTCTTTCAATTTGCAAAAAGATAAAAAAGGGGAAAGAAATATTTCGCAAGGAAAACCGTGTTATCCGAACGAGAAATTTAAGAAACTTGTTGAACACTTCGCCAATCATTAATCGCGTTTCGTTGTTAATTGTCTTTCAATTTGCGAAAAGAGGAAAGAAATATTTCGCAAGAAAGACCGTGTTATCCGAAATGAGAAATTCGAGAGACTTGTTGAACACTTCAACAGTCATTAATCGCGTTTCGTTGTTAATTGTTTTTCAATTTGCAAAAAGAGAAAAAAGGGGAAAGAAATATTTCGCAAGGAAAACCGTGTTATCCGAACGAGAAATTTAAGAAGCTTGTTGAACACTTCACCAATCATTAATCGCGTTTCGTTGTTAATTGTCTTTCAATTTGCGAAAAGAGGAAAGAAATATTTCGCAAGAAAGACCGTGTTATCCGAGATGAGAAATTCGAGAGACTTGTTGAACACTTCACCAATCATTAATCGCGTTTCGTTGTTAATTGTCTTTCAATTTGCAAAAAGAGAAAAAAGAGGAAAGAAATATTTCGCAAGGAAAACCGTGTTATCCGAACGAGAAATTTAAGAAACTTGTTGAACACTTCGCCAATCGTTAATCGCGTTTCGTTGTTAATTGCGGAAAGAGAAAAAACAGAGGAAAGAAATATTTCGCAAGGAAGACCTGGTGTTATCGAAAGAACCGTTTGTTTGCACGCTGTTGAGTCTTTGTTTGACAGACACGAAGCGTAGTGTTTGCACGCAACCCGAAGTCAAACATTATGCGAATTTCGAAGGCATTTCGAAACGAAATGCATACTCGTGGCTGCGAATACGGGGAAAAAAGCGTTGTCTACGCGAGCGTAGTTATTGATCCTCTCTGGCTTGGAAGGTTTCCTTATGTGTTTTCACAGGCAGGATCCCAAGTGTGCCCGATCCAGATATCCTGCGCACTTACTTGGCGAACAAGGACGCGGCCACCATTCCGAACATTCCCGTGAGACCTCGTGCCGTTGGCTTGCAAACTAAGATGGGTATGCATATTGCTTCCCCCGATTGATTATACACTTTTCTCAACTTCATTGAATTAAAAATCGAGCAGCTGGTTTTCTCATGAATTTTTAAGCAACCTTCTTCGGGAGAAATCTTTCACAGCCAAGTGAAAATATAGCGGGTTTATTTGCATGTTTTAAAGGCTGGAAAGTGTGGAAACTTGCTTTACCGCGTCTGAAAAAGTTTTTCTTTCTCTTTTTTTCCACAGAAAACGCGAACCAAATATCGAAGAAAGAATTGTTGCTTCGTTGAATGATTTCCGAGACTAAAGAGACTCGTATGACTTGTAATCTGTCGTTCGTGTGAAATCTTTCTCCTGCCAAAAGGAAATCATTCGAAAGCATCTGTCGTCGGCACACAGCTCGTGCATAATATTCTGACAATGCGTGGCCGAGCAACAAGCGACAGTCAGTCAACGGTATCTCGAATGACAGTGTAAATTCCACGTCATCAGATGTCGCGATCGCAATCGAACAGATGCGAGAGAGAACGTCGCTGCCAGAGGAGGTCGTGGAACAAGAGGTGGACAGGCCAAAGGATATTCTCAGGGAATTCCTGTACGATATCAACCCGATCGTTGAAGAGGACTGGCGAACGGCGAACTGGCTGATTAAATTCGTTTTAATCATACGCTCGCCGGCCATGCTTTTCCTCCAGTTGTTCGTCCCGCTTGTGAACGTGACCGCGGTAAAGAGAGGCTGGTCCAAATTGTTAAATTGCTTCCAGCTGTGCGTGACACCGACGATGGCGTTGTTTCTATTAAACGGTTAGTTGTATTAATTTGTCGCGATTTCTACGCCACGTTGGCGGCCGTTACAAATTGCCCCCGCTAATAAAAGCTGACCCGCGAGATTTTGCGGGCGAAATTCCCAACCCGCGATGAAATATAAGCTTCCCCCTGTTCTTTTTTTTTTTTTTTTTTTTTTTTTTTGTAACGCGCGCCAACTGCCCGCTGTTTGTTCGAAATTAAAGTCAACTGTCACGCCGATGTTTGTACACCGATTTCATTTGTCCACTTTGTAGCTACTCTGCACGCTCCGACTCAAGTGATTTCGCATCGTCTTAATTAATCGTTACGACGACGATGGTAATAACAATAATTCCATTAATAGCTACTTTCATTTTCCGAGAAAATGATACATGTTTTCGTTCGCTACTGCCCTATCTGTAGGGCAAGCGTCTGTTTAACAAGCCTAAGCCTAGAATGCAAGGCAATTTGTTCGAAAATTCGATTCTGCCCGTCGGTCGAAACGACGATTATTATCGCGGCAATAAAGACTTATCAAATTCATTCGTTTATTTAGCTCGTGACGGAACGTTTAATGCCAGCAATTTTATACCAAGTATCAAACAATTCCGCGAGCACATTAATTTACAAATAAATTGTACTCATTTCGCTCGTTACTCAACATCTATCAAGCAAGCGTCTGTTTAACAAATCTAATTTGATTCCCCGTTACGAGACGATTTATTCGAAAACCTGTTTCTGCTCGTTAATTGAAACGACGATTACTACTTATCAAATTCATTCATTTATCTAGTTCGCAACGGAGTGCCAATAACTTGATATCAAGTAAATAGCAGTAATAAACTTTTGCTGCCAGTAATTTTAAATATGTGTGATAATAACGATAATAATTTCGCGAGTATTTTAAAAAAGTTTACGAATATACAAATAGATAGGTGTATTTCGCTCGCTATTATACATCAATCAGGCAAGTCTCTGTTTAACAAATCTAGGGAATTTGATTCCTCGTCATGAGACGATTTATTCGAAAACCTGTTTCTGCTCGTTAATTGAAACAATTATTACTGAGATAACAAAGTCTTATCAAATTCATTCATTTATCTAGTTCGCAACGGAACGCCTGGTGCCAGTAACTTGATATTAAATAAATAGCAATAATAAACTTTTGGTGCCGGTAATTTCAAATATGTAATAATAATTTCGCGAGTATTTTAAAAAAATTTACGAATATACAAATAGATAGGTGTGTTTCGCTCTCGCTATTTTTATTATTCCTCGTCACGAGACGATTTATTCGAAAATCTGTTTCTGCTCGTTAATTGAAACGACGACTATTACTTATCAAATTCATTCATTTATCTAGTTCGCAACGGAACACCTGATGCCAGTAATTTGATATTAAATAAATAGCAATAACTTTTCGTATTAGTAATTTCAAATATGTGTGATAATAACGATAATAATTTCGCGAGTATTTTAAAAAAATTTACGAACAAATAGATAGATGTATTTCGCTCGCTATTATACATCAATCAGGCAAGCGTCTGTTTAGCAAATCTAGGGAATTTGATTCCCCGTCACGAGACAATTTATTCGAAAACCTGTTTCTGCTCGTTAATTGAAACGACGATTATTACTTATCAAATTCATTCATTTATCTAGTTCGCAACGGAACGCCTGATGCCAACTATAACTTGATATCAACTTGATTGCTATTTACTTGCTATAACTTGATATCAAGTAAATAGCAATAATGAACTTTTGGTGCCGGTAATTTCAAATATGTAATAATAATTTGGCGAGTATTTTAAAAAAACTTACGAACAAATAGATAGATGTATTTTGCTCGCTGTTATACGTCTATCAGGCAAGCGTTTGTTTAGCAAATCTAGGGAAATTTGATTCCCCGTCACGGGACAATTTATTCGAAAACTTAATTCATTTTGCTCTCCGACCTCGTTCATTTATCTAGTGCTTGACGAAACGTTTGGCGCCAGAAATTTGATATCAAGCAACAATAGTAACAATAACAATAATTCCGCGAGTATTTTAAATAACTGAATAAATAGTACACAGGTTTCGCCCGTTGTCGAGAGACAACGTATATTTAAATTAAATATTGTATATAAGTCTACGGGATAGTTGATTCCCTGTGTTGGAAGACAATTTGTCTCATTGGTGGAAACCAACGGACGATCACCGCCGCGGCAATTAAAGAGTTCTCGAAAACTTTCGCCCAATGGCTGGAAAATGTTTCCCGGCATAGCCGTCTCATTTCGTGCCCTCGTTTCGCAGTTTGGAGAGCGCATTTTGGCCCGGTCTCGGTGGTGCCGATATTCCTGCTGGTCGGCACCGTAATTGGCGTAATTGTGTTTCTAACGACCGAGGCGGATCGCGTACCGAGGTATCATAACGTGAGTTCTATTTCTTTTCCTTTACTTTTACCTTTTTTCTATATTACTTACTTCGAGTTCTCGTGCTCGCGCGGCGCCTGATACGACCGGCAATTAAACGGCAAATTAATTGCAGGTTTTCGCATTTCTCGGATTCTTCGCCGCCATGCTGTCGGTGTATTTGGTTGCCGGCGAGGTGATGGGAGTCCTACAGTGCGTGGGATACGCATTCAGTATATCGGACGCGATGCTCGGCATTACGTTCCTCGCGTGGGGCAACAGCATCGGCGGTGAGTGACTTTATAAATTATAAATTATCGCGCGCGTATGAATTATAAACTATCCAAGGGGGGGGAGAGAAAAACGAATTGCCTCCGACAGATCTATCTTTTTTTTTTTTTTTTTTTTTACGTGGTGAAAATATTCATAAGACACCTGAGTCTTTTAACCACTTGATCGCCGTGCGCGCCCTGTACCCTAAATAAAAGCGAAATTAATTTCGATTTCTTAACGGCGACATATAGAATCATTTCCTAACACTAAAAGAATCGAAAAATATATATATATTCTTCCTTGATTTCGGATATATTCGAAAGAAAGGCAAGAGACAAAATTCGCGTGCGAAAACTGTAAAATTCCAGCCTCTGGCCAACTATTTGCTTCAAAGCGTTCCACACCCAAGACAAACATTAGTGTATATTTGTATTTTTTAGACTATAATATTATAACATTTCAAATTTAACAAACGTGCATATAACTTTTTTAAATCTTTTTAATATTTAGTATTTGATCTATCTTGTGGCAACCCTAGTGAAAATCAAGTGTCTTTTTTTTTCGTGCAAATTATATCCTAACTGATCGTGGCTCAGCTAATTATGTAAGTAAAAAAATATTTAAATTATTTATTTATTAGTAAAAGTATATTTTTTAAAAATTGAATATACGCGGCGATCAAGAGGTTAAGGGAAGACCCAGGTCGGATTTTTACCGAAATAACTGAAACCTCCACGATGGCGCCATCCTTTGCACGTTGGCAGAGCTCCGGGACCTTTTTATACACACAGAGCTCTCCCATGCTGTTGTCCTAAAGGACCAATGTCTTTTTTTTTCGAACCCTGGACCGTCAGATTAAGAGTCTGATGCTCTATTCGACTGAGCTATCGCCATCTCTGCTTGCCGACAGATCTGATATCAAACGTCACGATCGCCAAACGAGGATTCCCACGGATGGGCTACGCAGCTTGCTTCGGCGGGCCGATGTTCAATACGCTGTTGGGATTGGGCCTGACTTACGGAATGGCGGCCGGCAGTCACCCAGCGCGGCATATAAACATGAGAATGAGCGACATGGCACCTGGCTGTTTGGCTTTCCTCCTCTGCTCGTTGATATCCACGATTATCTACATGAACATCACCGGCTCCATCGCTCGGAGATCGTACGGCTACCTTCTCTACTCGATATATTTCACGTTCATCCTCATTCAGTTCCTCAGTGAATTCAGAGTGATTCACCCGCTGGGTACCGATCATCGACCTTAATCGATCGGAATCGGATCGGAAAGTCTTATCTAATGAATTTCTAATGAAAGGCACAATATCTGGCTGTGTCCCTCTATCTTAGCTGATAGAGCTGATAGAAAAAGTACGATAAATCAGATCTGTCTTTCATTTTGAAATTAGAGATCAGCATTGTCGATTCAGTTGTTCCGATTATTGACCGAGCTCGAGCAATAATAAATATAATTTGTTAATGATAGAGACACTCGGCACTGTGAATCAACGCCGATGACTTTCGACTATAGCTAAGCGTTTGTGCCTTTGATAATTTATTCAAGCAACAATCGTTTTATACACACGCGAGCGACACACAATCTATGATGAGGCATACTACTATTTTCTGCGTCGATTTCACCTTTACGCTCGCTGTCCACTTTTCCCGCACAATGGAAATCCCCATATTATTTAATGGTAGCTGAATGGTTATATTGCCCGTGATTTCCACCACTAAACTCTATCAGCGAAGCTTAAAACGAAACAATTTAATGTTTTCGTTCGAAAGTTAACAGAGGTCGTTGTAAAATTGCTGCCTCGCCTTGTGGAATATATATATGTGTGATATATTTTTTATACTTTCCGGCCCAAGCGATACGCGTTGCAGAAAGTGAAAGAAGCGCAACCTCGAGGAAGAAGTATATTCACTTAAAGGAGGGTCGAGATAATAGCGGACGAGGAAACGCTACGACGTGTTATAAATTTTTTACGCACGGGGCAGAGCCCCGTACTCCGTAACAAGTGATATCATCGTCGAATCCACCCTATAAATTATTTAAGGATAAAGAGCCGCCGCGAAGAATGAAAGAATTAGGGGCACGTGGGCCTGAGGCGCCCGGCGACCTCTGATGCAAGAAAACCTTTCTTTTCTCTCTTTTTTCTCTTTTTTCTTCTCTCTTTTCCTGCTAAACGACGTCTGCAAATGAGCGAACGTAGCAACGATGCGGACAGGGTTGTATTTTTAATGGACCAAAGGGCCGGCTACGTAAGCATTCGAAAAAGGATGCTGCATTATTCGAACGTGCGAAGCAACAGCCGAGCGCAACGTTCGGTTTCCTTTTCCCTGACATTTCCCTCGGGTCTAGTCGAGAGGTGTTGCGTTTTCCAACTGAAGCAACATTATGGCAACTACGCTTTTTTTTCAGTCGAAAAAAGAAGAAAAAGAAAAAGAAGAAGAAGAAGAAGAAGGAAAAGCGCAATTTTGTTACGAGTACTGCTGCGGAGTCCTCCGCTGTGTGTGCCACGGCTACTTTTGCAGTTTCGTGTATGCCCTCGTATAATTTAGGCAGATTCAACAACGATCCGAACGTTTAATTGAATACGTAACTACGCGAGCGGCGTGCGCTATCCACAGAACGAGTAAGAAGTTGATATTTTCCGTTGATGAGTTAATCAACGACGGTGCTTTTAACACGTTTCACGTTAATTCTCATCGTCGACGAAGTTATGCTTATCCGCGGAGAAAGTTTCCTTTGTCAAGTGGCGATGATTTCGTTTTTTTTGAAACAGCCAATTTCAAAATTGATTTTGTTCTCGCAGATAATCTGTTGTATGATTTTGTAGGTACAGGAGAGAGAGAGAGAGAGAGAGAGAGAGAGAAATACACACACATATGCGTATATTGATTTTTTTTTTTACTGGTACCAAATGTCTACGCTCCACACGCACTCGTGCGTGACATATTGTGTGCGTACGGAATCATGATGGATTGGGTCACGAAACGTCACATTGTATCGTACCAAAAAATCAAGGATGACCGTGTCAGCTCCTTGTTTTCATTCGCTTGTTAACAATTGCTGTACACGCGTTTTGAATTCCGGCTGAAAATCACGCTATCGTCAACCGCCGCGTTTTCATTGCGAAAACCAAATGAAATATAGTTTTCTAAATATTTGGACGTAGCGTGTAGTGCGCATAAACACGCGGAGAATGAGTTGAAAAAAAAAATAACAGGAGGAGAATTAAACGCGCGTTGCATTAAAAAAAAAATCGTTCATACTTGAAACAACAGCGAAAATATAAAAATATTGATATCAGTCGAATTTCCAAGATTTTCCAAATTTCCCCGAATTTTCCACGTTTGCGTGTTATTACATACATATTTGCTCGGTTGTTTGTGAGATGTAATTTTGAAATCGCGCGCGCCGTAATTTCTAAAAAAAAAAAAAAAAAAAAAAAATTGAAGGGGCAGGTATTTTCTCAAAAATTTTTTCGGATGGCAGCGTGTTTGTTCATTGTTGGATATGCAAATTCGCCGACAAACCGGCAATCAACGCGTCTGATTGTTTATCATCCGTCGCGAGTCCCGCGTTTCGAAAATTTCAAACGAAAATCCGAAATTATAATCTGGCCGCCTTATTTAGTATTCTATTACTTTTCGAAACGGAGGGAAAAACGGTGTCCCAAATGACCGTGCCGACGTATATCTATCAAAGTTTAACGCGTTGTAACAACGTTCTGCTTCTACAAAAAATTGACAACTACAACACAGGAAGAGAAAAAAGGAAGAAAAAAATGGGAAATGTTTCGCACGTTTTTGAAAACTCGAAATCGTTCAAATTCGTTGCGCTTAAAATTAATGAAACAGTTTCAAAATGCACGCGAAATATTATACTATCGGATTATGCATGAAATTTGAATAAACTACAAATATATTTATATTAATAGTCTTTTGAAGATATATTTGTGTGTGTGTGTGTGTGTGTGTGTGTGTGTGTGTGTGTGTACAGAGTGATTCACATAACTTGCACACCTGAAATATTTTTTAAATTGTACACCTAACGAAATATTGTTTAATACAAATTAATAAAAGTTGTATGGCTTTAAGAAAAGCAAAATATGATGCTTTAAGTTTCGAAATTTCCAAGGTCATCTTTTTTTTTTTTTGATTGGACCATATAATTTTTTTTCATTATAAATCGAAGAAAAATATTAAATTCCAATTAAGCCACGTTGATCCTAAACCTGATAACCTAGTTAAGGAGATATTTTATGATAATTTCTCACGAGAATGAAAACTGCATACAGCATCATCAGGATCATCTGCTTGAAAATTAAATCAAACTTATTCACTTGGAATTTAATATCCTTCCGACTTGTGACGAAGGAAGATAAAGATGACTTTGAAAATTTCGAAACCCACAAATAATCGAGACACGCCATATTTTGCCTCCCTTGAAACCATTCCATTTGCAACTTTTCGTTTGGCGCGCAATTTAAAAGTTGCTTCAGGTATGCAAGTTACGTGAATCACCCTGTATATATTACGCACGACTATGGATAAAGTACACCGGAAATGAAATACTTTTTTAATAATTTTGACGTGACGAAATTGTAAATAGAATTTATAACTTATTGATGTATAATTCCTAACTGTTGCAGTAATTTTTGGAAACATCGTGCGTACGATAGCGTTCTCATGAAAATCGTGCAAACGGATTTTAACGCTAGAACTACCACACCAGTCAAAATGACTGGTTTTACAATTTTATTTTAAAATTTCTATTTCATGTTACAATTTCCCCCCCCCCCTCCCCGCAATGATGCAATGACTTTTACAGTAATAACTAAAGAAATGATATAATGAATTTTATTTTATGTTTATTTATTAAAATAATCAAAATAATTTTGGTAGAGATAACTTCGTCTTAACTGTCGGTAGTTCTAGTGTTAATGGTACCAAAGTGGTGCAATTTGACGAGCGTTGAAAGCCGCCCGTTCGCAGTCGCGAATTAATAAAATTCCATTTGTCGTTATCTCTCACGGTAGACGGTTTTTTATACCGCGGGCAGCCATTAGATGAGATCTCGTTTCGCCACGAGAGAGAGAGAGAGAGAGAGAGAGAGAGAGTTAATGACGAGATACCTAATGTAAGCGGCGTGGGCATTAGCGTCTAATCTCTGGCCTTCTTATCTGGCTTCGGTGGATTTTCGCTGCCGCGGGGAAGCAAGGGACGCGGGAGAAAGAAAGAAAGAAAGAAAAAAAAAAGAAAGAACGAACGAAAAGGAAAGTGAAACTAGAGGGAGAAGGGGGAGAACCGCCGACCAAAATGGTGGCCAATTTGTAAGCGCGCAAGTTAACGAGCCCATTCACCGAAAACGGCTATTCGTCTTTCCGGTAATGCAATCAGCAGGTTTCACTGCACTTTTGCATTTCGTTCCTGCCTGCGCAAGCACTTGGAACACCTCTGTTCCACTAATTATCTATAAAATTAACGACACGTCTCTCTCTCTCTCTCTCTCTCTCCCCCTCGATGTTCGAGTCGATGTCAGCCGTGCCTGCTACCAGATAATTAACCATATTCCGCGGACGGACGACGTCATTATGGGGTAGCTTGAAGCAGGCTTGTATTGTTCCGTCGTTAACCCTTTCATTTCCCTCCGCACGACGAGAATTTCGACGTCTCCAACTATTCGTGCGAATGCTGAATGCTGGTTGCCAATTACCAGCGTATGTGACGATATATATGTATATATATATATATATATGGACAAATATTCTACGATTAATTAATTGACTCGAACGTACTTTTTGTCGCAACATGTTCTACGATTCAACGTCTAAGGACGTCTAAGGCGTCCTTGTTGGCGTCAGTATGAAAATAGCTTTCGAAATGTTCTGTAATGTACGCATAGACGTATGCACATGCTGCCTGTGTGCACGCGATCTAGCTTCATTAATTAGGGTTGAAAATTGCGTTTCCAGCGAACAATGGCGTTTCATCGGATTGAAGTTACGATAATTCTTTCTACTTTGTTGTTTCGCCGATTAAACTAATCGGAACGACCGCCGAGTTGCACAATCCGCGCTGAAATTAATTGAAACTTCGCCGTTGTAATTTTGACAAACCAAATTTTCAGTCTGCCAAAGTTCGCGATTCTAAATATTACGTGATATATATATATATATATATATATATATGTGTGTGTGTGTGTGTGTGTGTGTGTGTGTGTGTGTGTGTGTGTGTACAGTTTATTCCAGCGTTGACAAATACATGGCACTCAAGAGATTTTGCACGGCACCCAAAAAATTATGTAACAAACTTTAACTTTACGTAACAAACTCTTTTTTTAAACTTGTACTTTTTAAATTTCCAATTAACGTAGCGCTAAAACCCTTCGCAGATTTCGCAACGATTTCATTTCAAAAAAAGTCTTTCAAAATTTTCCACCAAGTTTGACCTTGCGTGCATTAAAAATTTGACTAGAAATTCGAATTTATTATTAACATTAAGTTTTTCAATTTTGTTTCTTTATATTCGATAAATATAATTACACGAACTTGTATCACGCAATATGTTCATTTATATGTAATAATTATTGGCCACAGATACTGGCAGATACGGGAAGAAAATTGAAACAAATTTTTATCTGAATTTGGCACAGCGATCAAATCTGATTTACCATCCCTGGGTTGCCATTCGCAATTCCCCTCCCCCCCCACCCCTTATAAATGTACACGTTTAATCAGAGAAATGCTTTACAACGGCGCGCAACACAGAAGCGTGTACTTTTTTTTTTCTTCTTCTTCTTCTTTTTACCTGAAATTCAATATATTAAACTGAGAGGCTTGTAAACATTCCAAGGTAAGGGAAAATGGCGTATACATCTCGGCTGTATACCCTCGTTCTTCTTACCGTACTTTAATCTTACATTGTTCAAAATTCATCTTCAACCTCCTCCGTTCCTGCGAGACAAAGTTGAAAGCGAATCTTTTGTCCGGCCGTTTTTTGCATATCATTGCGTATTACTTTCAAAAATTACAGCGTTCGTACTGGGCGCGAGCACAATGCAACGGGAGCGGGAAGAAGAAAGAGGCGCAGCCAGCACAATGGAAAACGTCATAATAAACGAAGACTCGAAAAATGTTCAACGAAATGGTAGAAAGTAGTAGGGTTTCTTACGTAAGAGACGCGCACACGACACGATAGAAGAGACTGTATAATTATAATTTTCTCTCCGCCGTAGTTGCGGCCGCGACTAGAAGAGAAAATAAAAGGAAAATAGAGAAATGAAAACCGAATGGGGACGCTAATTAAAACATAACGTCTGTTTAGCGGCGTTCACACGAATATACGTATGTACCCGTGCGAAATATCTCGCGTAATTAAATATTTCGCCGAATTAACGAGTATTAAAAGGTCCGCGACGCGCGTCCATCGTTTGATCATGAATATTCAGCAGGTACGAGGATGTTCTCTGTATCTCGATTTCATTCGCGAAAAAACAATTTCGCAGACAAGTTCTCGCGGTAATGCGAGGGTTAGTCTGGTCCTTTGACCCTTATCGGGTCAAGACTGCCCTCTCATCGTGTTTGTCGTCCGTTCAATCTTAGCCCTTGTGATAACATCGTGCCAGCAAATCCATTAGCCACCAAGCCGAACGTCCAACGATTCCACGATTTGATAACGCAACGCGATTGGATACGCGAGCTCTTTCGTCTTTATCGACTTTGTCACTAAAAAGATTCTGATTAACACTAGACGTGCTGAGCGGGGTCGAATGACCCCCTTTTCAAAATTCACTTTAATAATCGTACATTCATTGTTATTTCTTTCGCTGATCTTCCGTTTCTGTAAATTCTTATATTATCTGATTATTCGATTTCTCGCTTTTTGTTTTCCTCTTAGCTTATATTTTACCGAGAGAAATTCTTTGCATACCTTATGGTACCGCGAGCGGTCATTCGACCCCTTACGAAATTTACGTATTTTTCTCACTGAATTTATAAATCAAAACCAACAGAAAAAGTTACGATACACTGAGTTCGAGAAATAAATGCGTCAAAACCAAAAACAATGGAAAGCGAACACCCGAAACAATTAGTTATTATAATGAGACTAAATTTGGCGTCGACGTGGTTGCAACAAATGGCGCGAAAATACAAATGCAATAGATGGCCTGTGCACGTATTCTTCGATATCCTGGATTTAGCTGGAATCAATGCACGGATACTCTATCGGGAAACAACTGGAATAAAGATATCAAGACAGCGTTTCCTGTTACAATTAATAGATGAACTAGTCACGGAGTATCGCGAATTTCTTGATGAAGAAAAAGAAAACCTAACCTACAACAAGGAACATCAAGCAGCCCAAGCAATAAGAAGAAAATTCCCAATCACGAAGAAAATGTCAAATAAGAAAAAGAAAGATAAGATTAATAAGAAAAATAAGATTGTGCACGGGTAATAAAATAACAAAACCACTCGAAACTTGCATAATTTGCAAAAAATTTTTCTGCGGACAAATGTACGAAGGAAAAACCAGTCATACGTAAAAAGTATAATTGATTTTCTTTTTTATTTAAATAAAAATATATGTTTGATTATTTTATTAGAAATCAGAATTATTTTCTATAATAAATTCAGAATTTCTTTCTAAAAATCAACGTTTATTCATAAGGGGTCAAATGACCCCTTATAGTAAGATAGGTATATGTAAAATGCCGGTACGTTTAGTGTTAACATCCGATCGACATAACTGCTCGATAATGAAACACGCGATGATAATCGAACAATGATGATTGAGAAAACACGTTGAACGGTTTACGTATCGTGCATCTAAATGCCGAATGATATTTGCATGTGTATCATAAGGGAGAGAAATGTTCTACCGGGGGGATGAAAATCGACAAAAGGGGTACTGTTATTATTACTGTTAGATCTGTTTCTGATAACGGTATTGTCATTCCTTGTCATTGTATTTATTCGCATTTTCCATCTGTTTTTCTTGCTCTTGGGGAGGAAAACACCATTTCCGCGCAGCCGATGGCAAAACACTCTCCTTAGCCCTCTCGATATTCATCGCTCGTCACGAAAAGACGACTCTTTTATTTTTTACGTAAACTCGTCTGCTACGTAGCGAAACGAAATTTGCATTTGTCGTCAAATGTAAAATTTCAACGTACCTCGAAAACGAAAAAATTAATCAATTGTTACATGTAACGATGCAACGAAACGATAGTTCGTACGATGAGACATTTGCAATGAAATATGATTTTCGAAAAGCAATTAGAAAATACTCGTCGTCTACAATTTATTTCAATTTCGCAGTGAATGCGGTTAATTTGCTTTCGTCGAGTATATATAATACTTGCTCGTTACAGCTTATAAATAATTGAAAGCTTGAATAGTTCGAGCTTGTTAATCAACGAGAAAAAGTCAGGAAGTAAAATATTACTAAATAGCTTGAACTGTAGGTAACTGCGAAAGAGAAGTAAGAAAATCCTCGATAAAAATTCTAATGACAACTCTCGCGTCAAGTGGTACATCTCGATAACCCCACCGACAACAGACGAATATATATCGGACGCAGCAAGTGGTTGTAAATACGACGGTTCGCACGCTCGAAGCAGCGTCTGCTAGCACGGAAATATGAAAGCGGATTAATGCGTTGGCTGGGCAGTTCCAACTCTCTCCTCTTCACCTCTCGACGTCGCGTCGGCCTAACCGACGAATTTCGTCTTTCTCGGTACAGAGATATTGCCCAGGCATTGTTCTCGGCGGGCTGTGCCGAGCGCGTGTGCCAACAGTGCCCGTTCATTGTCTCTCTGGCCAAAAGTTTAATTCCGGGCTCTACCTCTGCTATCCGTGCTTCCATTCTTTCTTTCGGCTTTGCTTTCGAACGCCGATAGGACAATGGACGAAGACAACTTCGCCCCGAGAAGAAGAAGAAGAAGAAGAAGAAGAAGAAGAAGAAGAAAGTTTCGTTGCCGACGTTCCTCCAACCCCCCATTCTGGGACGTTCATTTTTAGCAAGCGTTTCGACCGCGTGGTTCACAGGTTGGGATCCTTTCACCGTAGCAAATGACTCGTCTCCGTGAACGAGGACACGTCCTCGTCTGCGTGGGACTTCATTCGAGACCTAAGAACCGCAGCCTTTTCACCGGTGTTGTCGTAATCGCGCTTCCCTCGCGTGGAAACAAGTCCGTCCGACGTGGAGGAAACACGCTCCATTACTTTTGAAACAAAATGGCCGTCGAATCTACGGCGAAAGCTACTGCGTCAGTAATCTAACGAGATTTGATTGGTTTTTATCGACTATATTCTTTTTATTTGACTATCGTGCCACTTTGCAGCAACAGCTCCAATAATTTTTCATCTTCTTTTTCTCTTCTACGCCGAATAATCAAAGTCGTCGAGTATGTAAGAGATCGGTGTGTGTAATTTCTCGAGTGTAATTTAGAAGCAATATGTAACCGGTATCCGCTGTCGTCGAAGTTTCTCACTCCGCGAACGAAGCGAAACTTCGCGACGACCTTTCGCGAAAACTCCAACACGATATATTCTTAAGTATGTTGGCACGAAGAAGATTCCGCTCTTCAAGCAAGACTGCGCTCGCGACAGCGAGCCGCGGAGTCTATTGAAATTTCCAATTAAATTATCGGTGTAAGGATATTATTTCGACGTTAATTAGATCATCGGTCGATGAATTTGAGTAATTAAAATTTCGCCCCTCCGCAAAATGCGATGCTTCTCGATGATCGAACAATGCGGATATTAGAGAACGTCGAGTTACGACGGAATTTACAATATTTCATCAGTTTTATTCGTCGAAATGAAGCATACACGGCGAGTCGATTAAAATACCATGAATCGTTTTTTCCCTTTCTTTCTCGTTAAGTCGACCACTCGATATCGAACCGGGTCGAACGAATCACGCAAACGATTACGTTACGTAACCGTTTCGCGTGTTTCCGCGCGAACGGAAATTAATTTCCTTTGGATAATCTCCTAAATAAATTTCCAACAGTCGGCCACAAAACTGCGTTCGCGTCTCCCCGCACCCGCTCGCTTGCCAAACCGGCAAAAACACAGGCTGGGATAATTCCGCGTCGCGAGTACATAAAGCAGTACTTCATGAGCCGCGATTAATTGTAACCCCGAGGACATAACGTACGAGGACGAAGCTGTTCGAAAAAAAGAAAGAAAAAAAGAATGAAAAGAGAAACACAAAAAACCCGATGGTCAGAAACGTACGTACGCGGTCGTTCAGTTGCGTTTAATTAAATTTAATTATATATAAAATGCGATGCTGTTGTTCGGCGACACTCGAACCGACACGGTCATGAAAATTTATTCCCTCTCTCCCTTGCCCCCCCCCTCTCTCTAGCCACTTTAAATTGACAATTTCGAGAGCGATCAAAAATCGGGAGCGCGAGATCCGCGAGTGCAATGTTGAATCGATTGCAACACGTTGGCAAACGTGTGCCAGATACTGGATTGTTGGCCGCTGAGAAAATTCGCGTAGTCGCTGAGAAAATTCGCGTTCCCTTTGGCCAGAGCCAAAACTTCTTTTCACCCCCCCCCCCCGTGCCCGTTTATTTGCCCGCCAGAGTGAATACGACACGTCTTGTCCCCGTTTTCGTTGCTCTTTTCGTCTCCTTTTCTTCTCCGAAATAATAGCCGAAACGATCGAGTCGAAGGGAAAGAGGGGGGAGGGGGGACAGGAGAGAGAGAGAGAGAGAGAGAGAAAATCCGCGTGGAGATAATGTTAACAAAACAGCGCTCGTAAAAAGGAATTTTGTGAAAATAATACTGTCGGCGAAATATTGAAATGTTGCTTTTATTATTATGAGCGTATATGTGTGTGCGTGCAATGAAATATTCAATAAATACACTGCGAAATAAAATTTCTTTCTGTCTCTCTCTCTCTCTCTCTCTCTCTGCGCGGAGGATATTTATTCGCGCAAAAATACTCGTTTGCATCTTTTTAGACCTCGCGACGACTCGGCGAGCTCCTCCCGCTACTCTCGTACACGTCGAATATAGTCAAATCAACTATGCGTGTTTTCCGCGGTCGTGCACAATAATGATACCACGTGACGTTTAGAGACGTCGGTGCAATACATTCAAAACGGTGAAACGCATTTGCTCGCGTGGGTAAATAATTAATTCATTACACGCTGAAATACTTAACACGGTGAGAAGAGAGTTTGCCAAGTGTATCTTCTAGCTATAGCTAAATATTGCTATCGCTCTCTCGTGAGCGACAGTTGCGTCGAATTCTCGACTTTCGTTCGGGCAAAGAAAAAAAGAAAAAAATGATTACGTCATCTAGAAAGACGTAGACTGCACTTCCGCGGATCGCGGTATCGTCCACTACATTTTTCCAGTAGCTTTCCCAGCGCTTTTTCCAGGCCGCGAGTACAACGGGTATCTCGGCCTCGGTTTCCGTCGGTGGACAGAACTTTGATAACAAAGCGGAATTCACTTCGAGTTACGAGCTCTCTCCTTCGGACGTATCTTCGAGCGGGACTCCGTTGCGACTACTTTGTGTCAAGAGTTTCTAATACGATTCC
The DNA here is from genome assembly GCA_032399595.1 of Tetragonula carbonaria. NCBI lineage: Eukaryota > Metazoa > Arthropoda > Insecta > Hymenoptera > Apidae > Tetragonula > Tetragonula carbonaria. The sequence continues at coordinate 1,229,421 of JAUCRC010000007.1, read as the reverse complement.
CCCACCCTCGAGTTGGAACAAGAACAGCCTGCAAGTCCGACAATTTTCAAAATACCGTTTGCCCCGGATTCGCGACAACGCGATCAATCGTTTCTAATTCGCGCCGATTCTACGAGCACAATCAAGTCGTGATATTAAAAATTTCACGCTGAAACTTTTCAACTTCGAACGAAAAATAAGCTGGAAAAACGAGACGAGCATACTCCCAAGAAATGCCAAGGAAATATTGAAAAAACTTGTAGTACACCGTGTAAAAAGCAACGAAGTTAAGAAACCGACTGATGTTATTGGCCATCAAATCGACCGCCATTTTCCGATATTTTTCTGGCGATGATGGCCGAGAAACACGTGCTCTGCGTCCTCTGCAGCCGATTCCACGCCATTTAGGGGAATTTAATGCGTACGTCGTATTTTTTACTAAGAATGGATACGCGAACACCGACGTCGAATACTGCTCGTTTAATGCACGAATCTGGCACAGTGGACGAATCTCCGATATCTGGTTTTTGGTAATTATTGAAAGAGCGTGCGAGCTGCTCTTTCTAAAAAAATAATTAATAGTCATAGGCATCGACCGATAGGACAAGATTTGTTTGTCACAAGCTCAGTAATTAATAATTAATAATTTGGTGAATAGGACGTAAAACGACGTTAATACACATTTCTTGTGACTTAATTTTCTCGGACAATGCGTCAGGTATGAAAGTCGCGCAATAATTCATTTTTGTTTGTCCAACGCAGAGTGTGTATGTTCCATAACGCATAATTGCGGATCGAAGTGAATGACACGCCCAATGAAATGCAAATTGAACACGTATAAGGTCAGGAGGATAATTTAATCCCTTCCGTGAAATTTTTATTTTTCCCTTTCTCGTTTTTTTTTTTTTAACTGCTTCGCCGGGCCAGCGTGGCCGTCGCTTTCGTAAAAACGAAATTCCCCCGAATTAATCATATTTCCGTGATTCTTCCTATTAGCCGGCGATATTGTTTTATAAAGTGCTTCGTTTTAATTAAATCTGGTTTAATTTAATTTCGTATCGACGTTCTGTCGACTCGGCGAGCGCACGTGCGCTTCCGGCAGGTAACATATGCGTATACGCCTGTCCCTTGCTGCACGCTCGAATATTATTGAAATATACAATCAGCGAATTGTTAATGGTGATTTGTTAACGTTCATAAATAACAGTCGCGAGCTTCGAAAGTGCTTCCATTAATTATAAATGTAATTTCTCTCTTCCTTTTTTTTCTATTTTTCTAAATACTCATTTTTAGTACATTTTCTCTAGAAAAAAACGTGCAACGATCGCGTGATAAAGCGGGGAAAGAGTCCTTGGAAACGATTAGTATATCATCTCGTTGTCTTCTTCCCATGCAAGAGCCTGTGAAAAGCTTGCTGCACGCTCGAATATTATTGAAATACAATCAGCGAATTGTTAATGGTGATTTGTTAACGTTCATAGATAACAATCGCGAGCTTCGAAAGTGTTTCCATTAATTACAAATGTAATTTCTCTCTTCCTTTTTTTTCTATTTTTCTAAAAACTCAGTATTTACATTTTCTCTGGAAAAACAACGTGCAACGATCGAATTGTTCGTTTCGCATGATAAAGCGGGCAGAGTCCTGGAAACGATTAGTATATCATCTCGTTGTCTTCTTCCCATGCAAGGGCCTGTGAAAAGCTTGTTGCACGCTCGAATATTATTGAAATACAATCAGCGAATTGTTAATGGTGATTTGTTAACGTTTATAAATAATAATCGCGAGCTTCGAAAGTGCTTCCATTAATTACAAATGCAATTTCTCTCTTCTTTTTTTTTCCTATTTTTCTAAAACTCAGTAGTACATTTTCTCTGGAAAAACAACGTGCAACGATCGAATTGTTCGTTTCGCGTGATAAAGCGGGGAAAGAGTCCTTGGAAACGATTAGTATATCATCTCGTTGTCTTCTTACATTCAAGGGCCGGTGAAAAGCTTGCTACACGCGAGGAAGATATTATTTTCCTTGGTTCTTGTGACGTCGATATTGACGGTGAGGTGGATATCTATCGGGACGTCGTCCAATACCGCAGCTAAATAAACTGAATTGCCCCGCGGCTTCGATATTACTTTCGGTGAACTTCCGTCGTTAATTCGGTGAACTTTAAAAGAAACGATGAAAGCAATATCTGTCTTAAGAACGGCCGTGCAACAGACTGTCGCGTTGCGCGTCAAAATCGTTGGAAATTAATCGGGCGCGTCCGTGCCGACGGGTTATTGTTTCTACCTAACCTAACCTAAACCCAAGCGAAATGAGTAAACAAGTTTAGAAACTTTTTCAGAAGCGATTTCAAATTCCACGAACAATCTAAATTTGAAACTTGAAAACGTATAAACTATGTTTTTTCTTTCTTTTTTTTTTCGAAATTGAGTTACTGTTTCTACCGAACCTAACCTATATCCAGGCAAATTAAATGTTTGGCAATTTCAAATTCCACGAAGAATCTAAATTTGAAACTCGAAAACGTATAAACTATGTTTCCTTTTCTCGAAATTAAACTAGAAATTGGATTACCGTTCCTAGCGAACCTAACCTACTCCGAGGCAAAATGAGTTAATAAATTTAGAAACTTTTAATAATTTTAAATTCCACGAATAATCTGAATTTGAACGTGAAAACGTATAAACTGTTTTTTTTTTTTTTTTCGAAATTGGGTTGCTGTTTCTACCGAACCTAACCTAAATCCAGGCAAAATAAATGTTTAGTAATTTCAAATTCCACGAACAATCTAAACTTGAAAACGTATAAACTATGTTTTCTTTTTTCGAAATTAAACTAGAAATTGGTTTACTGTTTCAACCGAACCTAACCTAATTCCAGCTAAAACAAATGTTTGGTAATTTCAAATTCCGCGAGCAATCTAAATTTGAACTTGAAAACGTATAAACTGTTTTCTTTTTCGGAATTAAATTCGAAATGGGTTATCTTGTAACCTAACCTAAACCAAATGATCAATAAGTTTAGAAACTTTTAGTAATTTTAAATTCCACGAATAATCCAAATTTGAACGTGAAAACGTATAAGCTGTTTTTTCGAGAATAGGTCTATACCGAACCTAACCTAATTCCAGCTAAAACAAATGTTTGGTAATTTCAAATTCCGCGAGCAATCTAAATTTGAACTTGAAAACGTATAAACTATGTTTTTTCTTTACTCTTCGAAATTCAACTCGAGATTAAACTATTTTGTTCAATGGAGAAAAGACAGTAGATATTGACGAGACGAGTTGAAAATTATTCAGAAGATCTGTCGATGAAAAAGTAATTTAAAGTGGGAAATTATCATATTACACGGATGCATATATAACGCACAAGAGTATGTACGTCAGAAAGGTGAATTTGCATGTTTATTATCATGACTATTCATACCGTTGATGTTTTAAAAGTTCTATCAACCCCTCCCTCTCTTCCCCGTCGTCGATTTCATCTAGCAAATATATACAGAATCCATTTACAACGTGCGGAATGTTCTGAGCACGAAAATGTTGAAAAGAAGGTGTCAACGACGCCGCGTTAGATATAACATGTCACGCGAATCCCCTGAAACATTTAATAATTACATTTACATTTAACAATTTTTTTCTTATCCACGAACACGAATTCATCATTAGCAGTAGACAGAAACATGACGTGTGAGTTACTGTGCGTGACAACTGCAATGCATGATAAAATATGTATTCATTGACGAAAGCAACAAAGATCGAAGGCCAATGAACGACATTAAGGAAACTGGACACTGCTAAATAGTTAAATGCGTAACAGGCACTCGTAAATTACACCGCGCGACAACGTTTGATACACAAGGGATATCGATATCCTCGCAAATACGCACAGACGCAAAATACAATCTCTCGCGCGATTAATCTCCCCTGAATAATGCAAAATGTCTGATACCGGTAAAAACGAACGGACGGAGCCGTTTGCGGTCGCAATTAAAACAAAACTACGTGAAATTAGACGAAATTGTGAGATACAACGTAAAACTCGAAAAAGGGAGGAGGAAGGGAGGGGGGATTGCACGTGAATTTATCGACGATAAATTTCGTCCGAAACATACTTTCTTCAAAAAAACGTGAGAGGTTTCTTCACTTCTTATGGAAAATACGAATTGAATCCACGAAGAATGGAAAGAAGGTGATACACTCGATGAAGAAGAAGGTCGAATATCTCGTTTGTTATTAAAACTATTCGACACTCGATCGAATATCGTGGATATTTACCCGCACATTCATATTCTTCACGAGTATAATCGAACGAACGAAGAATTTTTACACGCACAGAGATTTGTTATACATTATATGAATATTGTAAAAGCAGCACGCAATAAGCAGCGGTCGAATAATTTATTATCTATGTATCCTGTACGTTTATATATCCTGTTCATTTAAATTCTTCAGTTCTCAAATTTAATCAGCAATCGATGAGCGTTGGCGATTGTTTGATTAGTTTTTCAAAAAACGAGTCAAGAAATTCCCAGTGAAATTGGTTCAACGGTGTTCCGCTGTTTTCTTTCGGCGTAAAAATTTTTGTTTGTCCGAAAGGTCTGTAAACAACATTAAACTGTTATTTAAAGCGAGCCGGAAAAGGGCTGCGCGGAAGTTGATGGCACTTCGGTGCAACTTCACGCGAGACTTTTCGCGAAGTAGCGTTTCGAAGCTGTAAATTTTTTCCTTTACACACTTGCCGCGTGATTTTATTTCCATCGTTTCATCGGACTCGAATTAGGGTTTGAATTTTGATTGTTCGGCCGAATACTCGACGATCGAAATTAAAAACTCGATGAGAAAAAAAATTTTTTCTTTTCTTTTAACAAGTTTTAAGCGATTGTTGCAAATGGGAGATTGAAATTTTGAAAAGTGATGGCGGATCTACCTATCAGGTAGAAAAGAATCTTTTAATGCTCTTACACGCACGTTTGAATTGCCAGAATTTTCGAGAAAGAGGGGAAAAGTTTTCACTGGCTATAGAGAGAAAAAAAAAGACAAACTCACGAAACACAAAGCCGAGGCTTCATAATTTAGAATGAGGTCAAATGGATCGTTATACAGGGTGATTCATGTAACTTGCACACACTGTTACACACTCTGCGCAACCATTCAACCGCACAACTTTTAAATTATGCGTCAATACAGAAGTTGTATGGTTTTAAAGGCATGCAAAATATGGCGTCATCAATTTTCTCCGTGTGTCGAGAGGTGTCGAAATTTCCGAGGTCATCTTTATTTTTTTTCCAATTGCATCGTACATTTTTTTTTTCATTGTAAATCGAAAGAATAGCAAGTTCCAAGTAAAAGAAAAGTATTAAACCACATAATTTGGGCATAATCTCTTTGTACGACGTTCTATCAGTTCGATCACTTTAATTGTTGAAGAAAACTGATTTCACTCGTTCATGCTGTTCGTTATATTTGTACGTTTTTCGACTTTCACTGCCAATGATTTATACCTGATCGATGTGCAGAATCAGTGTTAGCGATATTCACGATTGCTCCTCCATTAGAAAACAGTTCACCGGAAGAACGCCTTTGTCAAACTCGCTCGAAATACTTGGAGGTAGCGTGAATGCACGCTAGGGGGGAGAATTCTCGTCACGTTTTTCTCTTGTTACATGACGATTCGATTTCATTCTCGATTGTCTCGAACGAGCGTGTAACTACGAGCAACCAGAGTGGAATACGGATGAATACATTACACTTGAAGATGATCGCGATTCACTTTCTTGAGAAACGTCGGTTCGACTGTTCCTCGGATGGAAGCAAAATGAATTTTCACGAATTTCGTGGAGGAAGATTCTTTCCTTTTAATTCTTTCGTCTTAAATAGATAGGTATAATAGATATAATAGATATCTATATAATAGATAGCTATAAAAAAAGTGATAGAACAATTTTTATCGTCAGAATACGACAGCGTAAAAGAAAAGTCGCTGTTTCAACCCTTAACGGACCGGAAGTGTTCTAAGTTTGCTCATCGCTGGATCGAAGTTACTTTCCCTATGGTGGGAATTTATGTACCAAGGATTTTTATATCGGGTACAAAGAAAGAGACGTTTGTTTCCAGTCGACGATTTTATTGATAATATCTCGTCAGATTAATGAGATAACGAGATGACTTAAGCTTCACACTCTTTCAAAGTGTGATAGTTCTCGATGTAAGGTAGAGAGTATCGCAATGAAAATTCCAATTTTAAAATCTGGTCTTCCCCTTTCACAGCGGTGTATTTGAAATTAAATAACACGACAACGAAGATAACAGAAATAAAATGTTTCCTATTCGATACCTCGTAGTATAAAGTCGCCTCGAGTCGCTACGCCTCTTAATAAATAAGTAATTTCAAATTACATCTTGAGAATAATATCGTATCTTTCAACTGTGAGAGATATCTAACACGCGGTTATCAAAAGACCAAAGAAGTCCGTTGAAATTGATTCTGAGTAGCGGAAAGCAAGATCAGTTGTTATTTTTAAAATATAATCCTATCGCAACGGGAAACAAGGGAAAACTTTCTTCTCTCATCTTGCATCGAGAATAAAATTATTGCTCTCGTCTGAAATCAAAACGGTTGAATAAAAATTCGCAAGTGCAGAGACACGCGATCCCATTTTCCAGATAAATTATTTTCGCGGCGACAGGGGGAAAAACTTCAGAACGAACGACTGCGTGAAATGTCTGCCATGTATGCATGGACGAGCGTAAAGGTGAATTTCCATTGGTCGATTCGTTCGCCGAATCGGAAAAACTTCTATGATAAAGAAGAGAGGCCCGCTCTTAAGAGGAGAGAGAGCGGCATCAGGGGACATCAAATGATGGATTTACTGCGTTTCAGGCCTTGATAACGGCTATCTCTTTGCGGCCGGGCATTGAGAAACACTTAAGCGATAAATAGAATAGAAAGGAACGAAGGTGGCGAAGGTGAAAAGTAAATCGAGCGAAGAAATTGCTCGCGAGGGAAGTATTCGGCGATGTGTTGCCGAAGCGAAATGTTATAACACAAAATTCGAGAACACCATTCGCATCGCTGTGAATCAAATAATTACTCCTTCTGTCCGGAAATATGGTATACACTTGAAAGGAAATCTTAGATTAGAACGGTAAATAGTAGAGCTGAATTTACAAGCGGTATTTCTGACTTGAAACGCACATCAGTTCAAAGAATATCATCGGTACGAAGGTGGAACGAGCTATCTCGAGTGATTTTATTATTCTACCGGGTGAGAAAAAGCTCGTTTCACCTAAAATACGTGTTTTTTGAAAAAAGTACCAGTGATGCTACTCGTTGCAAATTCATCATTTGCAATTCTTCTTTAAATGCTTCAGAGACGCTACGAGCTCAATAATGTTGGCATAAATCGACGAAATGTGGATCTTTCTTGCGTTAAAAAATTGACAAATCGACTGTCTTAGAATATTAAGGCTTTTAAAAATTGTCTCGACAATTCTCATTCATCGTGGTGTACGCTGCATCTCGGTTCACAGTGGTATACATCGACAACTATACATACTACTGCCTTCAGTAGTATAACGTCGCTGCAGGTCAGACGTAAATAAAACTTTCACTAGTAAACTATTATTCCCTCTGTCCGAAAATATGGTATACATTTGAAAAATCTTAGGTTCTCTAGAGTTTCGAAAGCAACTGGCAATACCCATTATATGGTATTTACATTGATAGCTAAATAACCTAACCTAATATTTGACAGGCGTTGCTTTTTGAGTTCAGTTGGAATTTGAAGACCAAAAATTAGTTTTTTTTAAGAAAAATAACAATAGTCACCGCTGTAATTTCAAAATGGAAAATCTTAACCCAAATAACGTGAATTTGCAAAGAAGAAAGATGGCAAATCGAAGCAATTGACTAATGAACAACGTCATGGTACCTTGCAACAACTATTACAGTATATGAGGAACAAAGAGAAATTAGAACACGGTGCTATTAATAAAGTTTATAATGCATTTAACAAATTAGAGAGAAATACTCTTGATAACGTTTTCTATAACATTACAAACGTGTATGGGATCAATTATGTTGACAGGAGGGGGAAATTCCTATAAAAACACCTCATATAAATAAGGTAAAACTTCGTCGTGAGGGTCGATTAGCTGAAAAGTATATATGTTCAGAAGAGGCGTTCAACAAGGCTAAATCATACTTTAACTAAATTTCGATTACACTGAAATTATTTGTATTTGGTTATATTGTGATAATAAAATGAATTTAATATTTTCTTTATATTTACTTTTAGTTTTATTCGATTTTTCTTGCAAATGTGTACCATATTTTCGGACAGAGGGGGTATAAATAATGTAGCTTTTACGCGAAATGCTAAATTATTATCTTATCATATCATGAATTACAAAATTCGTTACACTGATCAGCATTTCAAGACTTGCCAGAAGAGATGTAATAAATAGCAAACACTTTCATTTTTGGTTTATTTTAAGGCTCGCGTCTTGGTCAACGTCTGTGATTCCTGATAAATTTTTTTTTCAAGGTCATGCTCTTTACACATCTGAATGTATTTCTCTTTTTTTACCAGCTACGTGATGCGATAAAGAAAAATGTATAGTATGGAAAAACATCAGTGACCTTGAAAAGTCCTCGAACAAAAGAATGATCTTGAAAAGAAATTATTCTTGTCAGTTATTGGCCTTTCGATGCCATTCGTCTTGGGCGAAACCTATCTCTTGCATCGTAACGCAAACTTTCGAAAAGACATCTGGGTGGCCTCACTTAAATTGGACAATCCTGTATATTTCAATGAAACGAGAAACAATGTTTCAAATACATTTCAGTTTACATCCGGTTCGCGCGGAATATTTACGCTAATAATTTGCGTGAATTACGTACATTGTATATGCCTCGCAGCGAGATTCCAGCAAACGAGACGCACGCGGTAAGAAACGCAACTTCGCGAGTCGTTAGCGTGAAATATTTAACCAGCTTTAACTAACACATTTCTGCCTAATGGCCCCGGCGCGGATAGTCAAACTGTTTTACGACTTCAGCCTGCGAAACACAAAGTGGCATTTAGCTTTCAACTCATTTTAGCCGCAACGACTGTCAACGATCAATAAACAAACTAACTGTCTCGTCTATTTGATCTATACAATTATACTATAAAATTAATTAGACAAACTGACAGACAATCGGTGCAACGTGTCCCGTGTTCTCGAGATAACGACAGTAATTTCAAATGAATCACGACTCGAAGGCGAATGATCGTTAGTTGCATCGTCGAAAAGCACTTCGTCGAGCTTTATCCTGGAATCTTACTTACTACGAGAACTTGTTACTTGTGGATTTTCCACGAAAAGAAAGGGAAACGACGGAGACATTCTTCGTTCATCCAGGAGCAAAAAATTTTCCACGGAGGGATAGAAAAAGAAAGAAACATTTAACTTCTTGAAAACGCGTACAACGCAAGGATTTAACAGACAATTCCAATTCCTGCAGATGGGTGCTTTATTCGTTCGAGAAGCCGTAGTAATGTCGGAAAGAGGATAAAGGTTGACCCGCGGGAAGATCCTGGCCTTGTGTCAGCACACCCAGCAACGTTTGCTCTGTAATTATTCAAAGGTTATTAAGCTTCAAGATTTATGGTGTACTTTGCGTTTCAGTTCACCCTCGGAGCTATCATTCGTCGATTTTCGAATCTTGCGATCGAATTTGTCGACGTCGAGTCTCGCACTCCTCAGGAACTGTCCGAACAATTTAACACCGGAACTACTGAAATGGTTGAATTTTCGTTGAATACGTAAAACACTGTATTTTCAGTAACTTAAACGACACTTTCGTAAATGTGTAAGTGTGTAAATAAAAGTTTGTGTGATTCGTTGTGCTGTAAATTTTCTTTATTTCTTGTATTTTAACGTCTCTGACGGAAGTTTTACGTTTCAATTCGTGATCAGCTCAAAGCTCTCCCGAAAAATATTTCGAAATTATCAGTGTCAGTTAAATCTTTCCAAGATTTATGGTGTACTTTGCGTTTGAGTTCACCCTCGGAGCTATCATTCGTCGATTTTCGAATCTTGCGATCGAATTTGTCGACGACGAGTCTCGCACTCCTCAGGAACTGTCCGAATAATTTAACACCGGAACTACTGAAATGGTTGAATTTTCGTTGAATACGTAAAACACTGTATTTTCAGTAACTTAAACGACACTTTAAATGTGTAAATGTGTAAATAAAAGTATGTGTAATTCGTTGTGCTGTAAAGTTTCTTTATTTCTTGTATTTTAACGTCTCTGACGGAAGTTTTACGTTTCAATTCGTGATCAGCTCAAAGCTCTCCCGAAAAATATTTCGAAATTATCAGTGTCAGTTAAATCTTTTCAAGATTTATGGCGTACTTTCGTGAGTTCATCTCGGAGCTATCATCCTCGGAACTACTGAAATGGTTGAATTTTCGTTGAATACGTAAAACACTGTATTTTCAGTAACTTAAACGACACTTTAAATGTGTAAATGTGTAAATAAAAGTATGTGTAATTCCTTTTACTTTAACGTCTCCGACGGACGTTTTACGTTTTCAATCCGCGATCAGCTCGAAGCTCTCCCGAAAAATACTTCGAAATTACCAGCGTCAGTTGAATCTTTTCTCTTATTTCTTCCTTGTACAAAACTTTGTAAAATATTTCACACTTAATTTGAAAGTCTTGCTAGCTCGAAGCTAAATAAATTCACGCGAGACGAGCGAATGACGTTTAACGTGCGTGTACTGTCAATCGAATGGTGGACGAGGAGGGGGAGGGAAATTGACGAGAGAGCCGCAAACGTTTCGAAACGTAATTCCTCCTACACGTGTTGTCGCTCGACGCGTGGCACGAGAAAACGCGAAAGGATTCGATTTAACGCGGTAGCCCTCAGAGCTCGATACAATTCACCGATTGGTGCGTTCACCGGGCGTTACGACGTCAGTTGCCCTGGGAAATGGAATTTTCACTGCCGCAAGACGGGAGTTTTGTAGTTTCATGGGACATCAACGAGAAAAGTCGATACGGCGCTCAAGGGGGAGGTTGGGATGGTAGGTCGACAGTTGCGGCGAAACGACCGGGATATATTAATTGCCAGTGACGTTAAAGCAACGAGCAACGTGGAGGAAGGTGAAAGACCCGTTAAAAAGAGCAAGAGTCTTCGTCGGCAGCCGAGCGAGAAGAACAGAGCTAGAAAAAGTAGAGGAGAGGTGAACTCGAGTGGCGAGACAACCGTGAGACAACTGTAACTGCTTTTCCACGAAATTAATCGCTCGGTGTCCAACGTTATTGAGATTTCGTTGGTTATTAAAAAACAGCGTAAAAAAAGGACAGATTTATCCGTAATTCCCGGCGTGTGCCCCGCGATACGATACGATACGATACGTATGTGTCTTTCGTGCTTGACGAAGGAATTAATTTTTTTCATCAACGAACTCGACTTCTGCGAATAAACGTTTGAAAATTATTCACGTAAGCGCGTTAACGAGAAATTGAAATAAAAAAAAAAGGGTAACATAAAGAGAAATGCGCTTTCTTGCAATGTAATTTAATTTGGCCAAAAAGTGACTATTATTTATATATTTTATAATTTATATATATATATATATATATATATATATATATAAACTTTATTGACATATTGATCAGTTTGTTCGATTATCTTTTACTCGAAGTCCTTATCTTACAAAAGACAAAGTTCTAAGAACGATTTCCTATTCTAATCAGCAATTTAGAGAAATTCAGCAAGTTTATTGTTAGTTTCAAGAAAAATTGTTAGGTTCAAATTTTTGACCTTGGAAGGTTAAGATCAATTTTGTGGCAGATTCTTTACACGTTTCTCTGTAAAATTCTGTGATAGTCATGGACAAACATTCCTTTCCATACACACACACAGCGTATACTGCTTGCAATATTGTAACACACACATATATATTGAACATGATGAATGAAAAAATAATATATAATATATAACATATAATACATAATATATAATATATATATTTAATCTATATATAATATTAATCTTATTTAATCTTAATATATAATATATAATATATAATATAATAATTTAATAAATATATTTATATAAATTAATATCTGATGAGTGAAAAAATGTGTGTGTGTGTGTGTGTGTGTGTGTTACAATATTGCAAGCAGTATACTTACAAAGCAGTTTAAGAACGAAAGCCATGCAGGAAACTCGAAAGTGGAAACGGGATAGGGGAGGGGAGAGATAATTTCACGACGCCAATCGGCACGATTCGCAAAGAATCGAAATATTTCGCATTCCCCCCCCCCTCTCCCCTTCCCACGCCACGGTGATACCGTCTTCGCCGATGACACCGGAAACTGGAACAAGGCAATCGCGAGCCGTGTCGTAAAAGTCAGAGGAATCGAATCGAGAAGGAGCTTTGCAAAAGCTGACTGCCATCGGATCCGCTAACTTTTACGATCGGTCTACATTGGATCGTACCCGGTCGCTGCACCAGGAGCTTCGACGCGAGCAGCGGTTATCGCCGGATACCAGTCAACTCGGGAAGACCCCGGAGCTAATCGAATTTCCCTCGGAATGGCGGCAAACAGCTGACGCCTACGGTTTGTCAGAGATGAGCCGGTGATCGTAATTGTTTCTTACGAGCTTCGTCGAGCGTCGATTGCCAGATAGGTACCGATTCCATGTGTTGAGGCGTTAAAAGAGCACGTGACACTTATGACAGAGGGAAAACGTGGGCGAATCAGGAACTTCTAAAGTATTTGACCATTTAGAAGAATCCCATGAATTTGGTCAGACTCTCTTTCTTAATAAAGTCCTCCGCCCCAAAAGTCATAAACACAGTGTACAGTCGAAGGATTGTATAAGCAACGGGATAGTTTTTAAAAATAATCGATTTCTTTAAGAAAGAAAGAATCACTCTCGTGGGAGGCGGTGAGAAATTTTGGAACACTTTCTGATTGGTCTTAACACAGCTCTGCAACTCCTCAGAGCCCCTCGGAAATGATAATAATAAAAAGGAGGACTTCGAGGAGATGAAGATACTACTCAGTAGAGACGAAATCAAACAGAAGTTAATATCACTCGAATAGAAGTTAATAACGATCGTCAGTAATCTTTTACACTTTGATTCAAGCAAGAATCTAGCAGAAGCCATCAGTGAACAATAAAAATACATCGAGCATAGTTCTTCATCCGTCACGCCGATAGATGGATCACATTCCGTGGATTATACGATCGACACCAGTCGCGACTGATCCTCACCACCATGGAACGTGGAACAGCGATGAAGGAACGAAGGAACCGGAAATGAAGAGAGTGAAACCGACGCGAAACGAGGAATTGACAGGCACGCAGTTGAACGTGACGAAAATTTATTCGTCGTTCAGGATCATTATGATGGGGTCTGGCGCGTGTCGGCCGTCTGCCAAGACAAGGCAGATTTATTCGCGCAAAAATGGCATTCACGGGGGTACGCTCGTGAATATCGTTCCCGCTGAACAGCGACGCTTTTAATTAAATCGCGTATTCGTACAGTGAGAGAAAGGGCGGGGGAGGTGAGAGGGCAACGAAACGAATAAATTTCCTGGGGCTGACGTGTGACTTGTTAACACCGACGATTGTACTTACAGGTCCCCCCTGACGTCTTATTTGCCGACGACAATTCGTCCGTAATGCCGCCAGCATTGAGAAAGGTCGAAGAAAGGGGGGAAACGAAAGCCCGTGAAAAATTGCTTGCTCGAGGAACGTTCGGTGGAGGGAAGGGAAAGACCGCGTCGGTACAACAAAATGGCCGTTGTCGTTAAGTTGATCAATGAATTTTTAATTGGCTTTCGTTTACCGATTCATTCTCGATCGCTGGCGTAGACCACGGAGAATAAACGCCAGCCTCGTTAATTATTAACGCATACGTGATACGTTCAAACGATACGTTGGATAATCGTCGGCGAATGAAAGTGCTTTTGTTTCACATCGTCACGGCGACGACGACGCGTTTTGACTCCTCTGTGACTCGGCCGGAATTTTCCATGGAATTTTCACAGTCGCCACGCGCAATAACGCGAAATTTAATATGAAATTTTACAGAAACGAGCTCGTGCAATTTTCACCAAGCGAATTCGGCGCTTTCTTTTCGATTTTTCAGCAGCGCTCCTGTGCTTTTGAATATCACGATTTTCCATTTTTTTTTTTCTTTAACTCGACAAGTTTATATTCTAATTTATATTCTGTATTGTATGTACAGGGTGGAAAGAAAAGTTTGTCCGTGGATGTCATAGATGAATTCTATACCTTCGATTTGATGGGAATATATGTAAAGGTCAACCTGTCGCAACGTTGACTTTGACCTTGAATTTCAAGGTCAAAAAAGATTTTTTTTTTGTATTGCGTTCTACTTATCACGAAGGTAAAACTTTTCCCAGGAACCATAAGTTCTTGACCTGCAGTCTTTTGAAAACTGGCAAAAACGTTTCTTAACACTGCAGACGCGTGTTAACAGCGACTTTATGATTCTGAACGCGTGGATGTGATGTTTATATTTCGAACAGTGTTAACAGTTGATTTTATCCTTCGATTATTTAAACTCACATTGATACTGTAACTATGATAAATCAATTGTTAGTGAAAGCTGATACGAAAATTACGAAAAATAGGCATCTATAGCTCTAGACGCGTCCAGAACTATAAAGTCGCTGTTAGAACGCACGCGTCCGCAGTGTTAAATGATTGAGAAACTTTTTCCAAAAGAATTATTTTTCAAAAGAACTATTAGTTTCTGACTTATGGTTCGTTGAAAAAATTTCAGCCTTGTCGTGCAAAAAAAAAAGTTTTAACCTTTCAAACCCTGAAATTCAATTTGCGGCAATTTCGAAGGTGTAGAATTCATCTGTGATAGTGACAAACTTTTCTTTCCACCCGGTACATTGCTTGTACTTTTTTAATATTACAGATGAAATAATAATAAAATTCATATCGATGAAAGGTATTCGAATAGAAGGTACACGTAACGTTGCTTCGATTTTCCCCGCGGGGACGCACAACAGAACGGGAATTTTTTTTACAGCACGATAAAACAAAACTTTACAGTTGACATAAAACTGTAATCAACTTTGTGAAAATACGAACTCACGGGCAGGATAAGATTGAAACTTGCAAGTCCCTCTTGTCCCCACGATCGTTTCGACATTTGATGCGTTTCATAACCGACGTCTGTTCGAAAATAAAATCTTGGTAAAGATTTAACATTTTATAGATATAAGATATAGATATAGATATAGATATAAGATTTAAAAGAAAAAAAGAGAAGAGAACAAAGAACGATTGCAAAGCGATTGCACGTATAATTTAGAAAGCGTGTAGATGCTGTTTAGATTGATCTCAGTTTAGATATTTGATAAATCGAGATATTATTTCAAGAAATCGAACGAGCAAGTTTCTCTTAGCGACGAAATTACTTTTTTTCAAACAGAGTTTCAATCGAAATGCGTATCGTTATATATCGGAAGTACAATACAGAATTGTAAAATCCAATTTAATTGTCGAATCTCTTCAAAATCAACAGGCTTGCGTTGTGAAAGGAACGAGAAAGGAAAAGAAAAGCGTATGAAGCGTCCAAACGGGAAGGATCGCGTGACGAGAAACGCGAAGGCCGATAGCTCTCGGCCGATAATTCCAATTTGATCAACGTCGATGATCTGTTCGATTTTTCTATCAGATAATACGGCCATGATCGAACAACGAGGGGGAATAGCCTGCGGTTTGTATCGGGAGTATTTTGCAAGTAAGTAGATAGCTGGCATTCCCTCGGGCTACCGTGGATCTCTAACACGTACGCGCGTGGTTGGGCGGCGTGTATGCGGTCTCACGTAGCGCATTCGACGTCTAAAACTGGGTCTAAAACTGGGTCGAAGGAACCTGAAGACAGCGAGCGTGAACAAATATGCTTAACCATGTAGGCTTATATCGAGCAGAACGATAGGTACTTCAAACAAATTTTGTGAAGTTAATTGGCAATAATTTCAATACTCGATCACGTAGTTTTACCGTTCGCAGTTTCATTAGAATCTAATATCAATTTTTATCGAATTTTTTTCCTTTTAATCGAAAGCTGTGAAACAACAGTCTTGTACAAGTAAGATTCTCTATAACGCGAGGTGTACGCTATGCTTTCTTCTGTAAAACCAACGGTATAAATGAATTGTCCTTCTTTAATACGGCAGAAGATAATATTTGCATTTGATTTCACTTTGAAACAACAGGAATGTAAAATTTTTTTAATTTTAGAGAAGGGCGCACAGAATAACTTGCAAACTAAAATCCAAATCACTCCCAGAATCGCTTGAAATTAAGTTCCATCAGCGTCCCGTTAAATTTCTTACAGAGAAACATTGATATTATATCGTCAAATGTCAACCGATCAAGAATTTTTAATTTTTCTTCCAACGATATAAATCTCCTCGGTTCATCTTTTGCAGAGATCTCCGAAGTCACGGCTGAAAAAATATTATTTCTTATTTCTGACATCAAATACAGCGGGGAAAGATTGCCTTGCTTAATAATCGGTCAATATCTACCTGAAATGGATTCTACATTTTGGAATATGGACACTGATTCGCTAACTAGTTACACAGAATTACATTTACATTACCAATTACATTGGTTCACCAATTAATTACACACTATCAACGCTAACTAATTCTGCACATAAATGCAGAGAAAGTCTTCGTGCGACACGAGTTAATAAATTTTCGTGTCAATTAAAAAACGCACATTTTTACCTCACGAGTGAATCATTTTCAGCGTTACACGCAATTTTTAACCTTTAACCACAGTAGGGATCCTACTGTATCTCTTCTGCATATCTGTCATCATGATCTTATCCGTTGACAGAGTCGATGGATCGTCGATGCTCATTCGTTAATCAGAGACTCGGCTTAACATTTCGAGCTCGATAGCGTTCACGCGCGAGTCTGCTAGCCCTCCGTACGCTCGATCATATCTCATCGTATTGCTTCTGTGCCAGCCAGATACCTACTAATTAACGATAGCTATTAAGCCAAGCTTGGTCAATTATACCTGAATTATTCTCGTATTCTGATGTCGCATCGATGACGGGGCCGACCGTAGCCCCGGAGTTACGTACCGATTGACAAATTACTACGATCCGAAATGTTTGCCGAAATGGACTTGGCCGATCCACACGTCGCGAAACAGTCGGTCCGTGCTTACAATTTTCGGCGGAAGCCACCATTAATGCGGAATACCGGCGACTGGATAATAGCTGCAGCGGTTGGTTGATAACAGGTAGCCTGTAGCACTGGTCAAGCCAAGTTCGGCAAGGATTCGCTCGCTTCAATTTCGTTGAAAAAGAGAAAAAAAGGAAAAAAAAGAAAAAAAGGAACAACGGTTCGTTGAAACTGTAAATTAACATTCTAGAAAACGTCACAGTTTGATTGACACGTAACGCGCGAGCAGATTCGCGTGACAGGCGAAGATTGAAGTATATTTAAAAAAAATGTTAACCGTGCGAAATCTTCTGTATCGTGATTCATTTGGCAAATCGGTTTCTACGAAAATTCATCTCTCACGTTTTCACGAACGTGAAACGCGTATATTCGCCGCTATTGTGACGAGCAAATAATCAACGTTAATAACACGGCCCACATCGAGTAATTCGATCGATCATTCCCTACAGCCGCCGAGGGATTATTACTTTGACCACGAGAAGAAATGGATTTTCCTCGTTGGGGTGGAGGGCCCCCGCTGCAACGTAATAGATACGTTCTTGATGGGTTTTGTGATTAAAGATCGTCTAGGCTGGTAAGCCTAGGCTCGAACGGTGACATCTATTTTGAGGCTAATGTCCCTTGCCGGATGTCTGGTGCCAGGCTGCCTTCGTTCCTTCCTGTCTTCGAGTGCCACCGATATAACCCGGCTTCCCACGGAAGCCAGCAGCTGTATTCGCCTGTATTTCCAATTTACGTTCGGCAAATCAACGAATCGGTGATTAACGTCGCTGTGTTCGAACGTTCTCCGGTTACAGGCAGCCTTTCGCTGACGTTGCGTGCTCGCAGACTAATTAATTACGTCGCTTAACATTCGCTAATCGCGCGCGAGACGCATCTCGTATCGAGGTTCATTCACGCAGGCAGCTTGCTAGTTGCCGAGAAACGAGTTCTTTCGTTGCGAATCCCGCGGCCGTGGAGAAAATTGAAATTTGAAACGTATTCGTCAAAAGATAGAATATCTTTTTCAAATAGAAGAATTAACTTTCTCCGCGACAACGTGACGTTACATTCCTTCTTTTTTCCTTTTTTCCCCTCCAAATATCGTTCCAGATATTGTTGTTTAATTGAACTGTAAAAGAGGCAATTACGTTCAGTTTACTTCGTTACGATCGGACGACGTGTTTCTATTGACCGGCAGAGGGGACCGGTCTCGCCGGTTTAATAAAGCCATCTCTCTGGCCAAATACGATTAAAGGTCAGCCTTGAGAGCGACGCAGGCGGGGAGAAACGGTAGAAAGATATCTATCTTGAGATGGTATTCTCTTCCCGCGATCCCTTTCCGGGGATCTTCGACCTTTCAAAGTCACAGCTTCTCTCTCTAAGGTCCGTCTCCATCGGTATCGGCGACGCAACGCTGCGAGTTTTTCCACCGAGGTTTTCTTTTCTTTCGCAGAGAGCTGCATCCATCCTGCAACAGAGCCGATCGTTTCGAGTTTCCCTTCCATTCGATTATCGTTGATCAATCGTTTCATCGTGAAACGAGGAAAACCTTGCTTGGGTTGTTTAAAGGCTGCCTTTGCTATCTCAGATGTCGCGTCGACGTGATTCCACAGAAAGAATAACAGTACAATAATATAATTACACTTTGTCCACGTTTATCGGATGATATACGTTGTTAGGTTATGTGTCACAAGTGACAGCCATGTTTTAACCTCAGCCTCAGTTGTAGTTAGGATTCTAGCAATGAAATAAGCCTGATGTTTATTACTGTAACATTAAAATCTTGCAAATATTGCATCGAACGAGTGGAACATAGGCTCGGGAACAATATTTATGGAAAACTGACAGCGACTTTAACGCTAATAGTGACGATGTCGATGAGGACCAATATTTGGAGAATTAGCAGAAGTATGCGCAATAATTTGCAGATTATTTTGCTCTCAAAAAGACGGGGGGGGGGATGACCCGACGCGGGTTAGAAGATTGCACGGAAATAACCCAAGAAATAATGAGAATTTTCTGAAATACAAATACCAAGTAATTACAACGATCATGTTGATGTTGCGTCAGGTGTGACATTTCGTATGCGAAATATGCGCTAAAACCAGCACACATTACAATGCCTGCCATACTAAACAAAATCATTGATTTCTCAATGTTAAATTTGTAATTTCGTAAAAATAAATTTTTATTTCTGCGATTATATATATATATATATATATATATATATATTATCGTCTTATATAATATATATAATATATATAATCGCAGAATATATATATATATTATATATAAGACGATATATATATATATATATAATTGTACAGTTGATTACATATATAACTTCACAAAATTGATTACAGTTATATATATATATATATATCGTCTTCAGCGGTAGGAAATCAACGTGACAATAAATGTAATAATACAACAATATAATAATAATTATACAACAACGTAACAAGAGGGAATAACGATATATTTTCCAATACAGTGCCCCATAAGCTGTACACGTAGACTAAAAATTAAATTAAACGGAAGAAGAGACGAATGGATAACAAAGAGAGAGAGAGAGAGAGAGAGAGAGAGGGGAGGTGGTGTAATTCCGTAGTATCTTGTTTATCAGAATTTATACGTGAATTAAATATAACGCCCGGCTGCGTATGCCGCAGTGGAGATGCTACGTGCACGCGAATTGGTTTGAGCAATAAGCCGTGTTATTTCGAAGGAAACCGAGGTAAGCCAACGTGATTCGTGGTTCTATGCTTATGGATATACCGCGTACGACATGTAACACGGGCGGATGCAACACATACGGATGAAAGGAAAGGGCGAATGTGGTGGTGAATGGAAGAGAAGGTGGACGAGAAATTGTAGCTAGGGGTGGAAGGTTTACTCTAGTCGGCATGTTATGCCACGTATATGTATATGTACATGCATGTGTACTGCTGCCAGCGGCTACAGAAACATTCGCAAGATAGGCTGGCTTTTACGCGTGGCCACGTCATCGTTGATTCAAAAGAACATTTTGTATAAATTCTAAACAGCGGACAGTAGGGACATTACGATTCATATTTGTATCGCGCGTTCGTGCCGTCCCGGAGACGAGACAAGAAGCACAATTTTGGCGGGGGAGAACGTGTCCCAGAAAATTGAAACAATTGAATTAAATTCAAATTTCGTGCTCTTAGAGTCCGTGCTACGCGACGAACAGAGAGACGCGTGATCCTCTGTTTAGATCCACCGAATAAATTGCCATTGTATATTATCGAGATCTTGCGTGTCCCTCCGCGTTCTCGTTCACGGTTGAAAGTCGTTTCCCGTCGCGAAGTGAAGGTTAGATCGAGTGAGAGGCGATACGCGATGCAAGTTGAACGAACTCACGCGGCAGGATAATTTTACATTGTGATCTTCTTTCGAAGAAGTTCTTTCTCCGATTTCGATATTGTTTCCTTGGTTTCAATTCAAATGCGCGGAACAAGTTGCCTGAAAGTTGTTTGAACCTTACCACTCGACGAGTGATAAATCGCAGAACGTAATTCACACATCAGGTCACGTACGTTATAAAAGCAAACTGGAATCGACAATTTCCTCGCGAATTTGCACGCATGACGTGCGTTTTACCGATGATTTATTTGCACTGTACAATTACTCGAATCTGTGTAGAATCAATTATTTGCCTAGTTTTAATGTGTCCAATAATACGAAACACGAGTTATGAGGCAAACTGAATTGCCCCGCGGAACGCTGAAATTATTGATAACTACACGAGCTTTGCGTATAATGCATATGCTGAACACATATACCAGATTTGTTGAACATTCTATAATTTCCAATGGTGGACAAAGTGTACACCAATTTCGAGATTGCTAAGCATTTCAGTTAATTGAATTACTCTTCTACGGTGTTTAAAAATTTAATTACGTTCGTTTCGTTCGTCGAAACGTGATAAATCACGAGTATATCTCTCGCGAACATGTAAAGAGAAAAGAATGCGTCTCGCTGGACGTGGTTAGTAAAGAGATTATTAATTTTCAAAATGATAAAGGCCTGGATCATCCGATATTTCTTTTTTAAAGAATAGAACGCGTCCGTGTGCGAATGCGAAGATAAATACAAATGGCACAGGACAGATTCTGCAAACAATTATTGAATTCTCGAACGCGAGCGCGGGATCTGTTTGAAAAAAACAGCGGGCTGCACTATAGCGATACAAATTATAATAAAGCCGCGAGACCGGCCGCAGCTGCGAGACGGAGGGGGGGAGTCTTTGAAATTCTGCCAAAACACATTCCCTTTCGCAGTGCTCGTGGAAACACGAACGTGGCGCAAAGGAGTGGGAAGATTGCCTGCCTAACTGGCATGAAGTCCCACGAGAGTCTCCGAATTCGTTCAAAGCTTTCCACGTTGCGTTTATCACTAATGTCAATAGACACGTTGCAGAATACGAGGCTCAGCCGTCTCTGGATATTGATTCCTTCGCGTGTGTATCGTATATACATATATATATATATATACTTATTGTGCGTCGGGCACGTAAGTGGGAAAATTACGTACAACATGAGGCTTAACTCGCACGTCACGCGTCTGAGAAACAGTAGCGTATTTCCTAGAAAAGATCTTTGATAGGAAAAGAAAAAAAGAAAAAATATGAAAAAAGAAAAAAAGAAAAGAAACGATATCACAGTGTGTAAAAGTAATTGCATTCTTTTCTTTTCTTTCTATGTATCTGTATTCATCGTTTTTCATGCTTGTACGGTTTCAATCGTTTGTTTGGAAAATGAACTGCCTGAACGTGTATTCGAGCTGTCGACAGTGCCAGAATTAATTTTCTAAGTTTCCCTACTTTCAAATTATCCGAAGGATCGCGAATAATGGTGAGCAACATCGTCCAATGAAGTTTTCGTTTCTGCTGAAAAATTTGAAAAGATACAGCAGTTAGTTACTTTCCGACTAATCTAGCGAAAAAACATAATTTCGATTCGATGTGAAATTAATTAACATTTTAACCATTCCGTGAAACTAAAAGATTTCACTTCTCCGCGCAAACGTTTCTGCGTTCTGTCGCGTCGTCGCCATTGCGCGTACCATTTTAAAAATGGCAGCGAAAAGGCGACGTCTTTATTTTTGTTCGTATTACGAAATTCACGTGGAATATATTCGATCGAGGCAATAATAGTTTTACACGGCCTCGGTGTTCAAGCTCAGCTGGGGATCCCATGTGTTCACGGGACCTACTACTAGCCTTTTAATTCAATTTTCACGCTCGTCTCGCGGACAGGCGACATCGGCATGAAATTTCGGGAAGCAGGTTTACTGTCATTGAATCATTCGATACGCGTCAATCGCATATTGAATCAGTGTCCATCAGTCGCATACATTTAGTACGTATAGCTGTTAATAGCCGAACAATCTCTTGCTACGTGAACGGAACGACAAGTATGTCATGTCGACACGTGCTTACGGGTTACGATTTCACGCGCCTTGCCATTGTTCGATCATTCTATAGCCTTCTCCCTCCCACTCCCTCTCCCTCCCACTCTCTCTCTCCCTCTAATTACGCGGATTGAACATAATGACCTTTATGAATCTTACATCCGTGACATTCGCGGCATGCATATCGATTGTACGAAGTGTCGATCTTAATAATCTCAGTTCAAATCCATCGTGACGCGCACGAGTTTCGGTTAACAGCCAAATTATCCATCGCGATGGTTTTCAACGGAAGTGGCGAATAAAATTAGAGAAAAATTTATTTTGTCAACTGTAAGTATCGTTTGAATATTTTATACGTATCACGTCGATCTCTTTCTAAGCATAACCGTCGGAATAATTTTCTGCCAGAATGCGAGAGTTGTACTCCTGTATGTATCCTCTCCGGCCGAGATGAGATATATCGAGTCTCAATAATCTATAGTTACTATTATCGTACGGAGACATAGCATATCCATCGTTTCCATATTTATATCGATATATATATACGAAACACGCCGGGGCGTTGTATATATGTGTCTCTCGTGTTTCTTCTCGAACGAATTTTCAAGTACCGTCAACCACGACGATCGTTTCATTCTTTAGGAAAGCACTTCGTACGAGCAAATGAAGCGTGAAACATCTTCCTTCACCGAAGGGAAGAACGCGTACGTTCAGCCAGTTGCCCTTCTACAAGCAAGGCTGTAGGAGAACGTAGCTGTACGGGCCGATATACACAAGCTATGAAATATTTCGAACGCCGACGATTAATCGTTGGATCGTTCGGATCGCCCAGGCAGAAGTAACAGTCTTCAGTAACCCGCGAAATAATTTATAACGCGTATTCGAGCTACTGATAATTTATCGCGCGCGTCGGCATCCACGGTTGTGTTGCATCTCTACACGGATTTCCAGATTCTTCGCATTGGAATTCGATTTCGATCCCGCTTCGAGAAAGATCTTTAACCCTTTCTCGCTTCGAGCGCGCGGATATATCCGGCATCCGTATTTACGTGTATGTACGTGTACAAGTACCATCTCTAGTCAATGATAAATTCTTCGTTATCGGCAGAACATTTTTTTGCCGATTTTATTGATATATTCGATTAATCACATGTTTAAACTACTCTTTGTTGTATTGACGACATCGAAACGATCGTTTACTGTTTCATTCGAAAAAGTCTATCGAATCTATCGAATCATTCGACAGCGAAACGAGTGTTCATATACGTTTTTTTTACAAGAATTAGGAATAGATCGGCTTAAGGTATAATTCTTAATCTTTCAAAAATTAGAAATTGTAATATATGTAAATATATAAATATATAAATTGATAAATATATAAATTGATAAATATATAAATTGACAAATTGATAAATTGACTGATTGACTGATTGACTGATTGACGGATTGACGAATTGACGGATTGACGAATTGACGAATTGACGAATTGACTAATTGATAAATATATAAATATGTAAATATATATAAATATGTAAATAGCTAAAAATATGTCAACTGTAATTGGTCCAATGTTTTTAGAATAAAGCTAATATAATTTTGTATATGTCTTTTAATATTAAAAATGTGAATTATACGTGTTATATTAGAGCAACAATTGTTTTACTAAGTACAATTGATATTTAAGATTTAGAAACACGTATATACAACAAACCACGCGCACTGTGCACATTTCTGCGTGCTTCCGTTCGATTCGACGAGTTTCATCAAATGAAACGAGTGTTTAACCTCTTGATCGCCGCGTATTTAGCTATTAAAGAATTCGCGCATCAGCTAGCCGCGTATATTCAATTTTTTTAAAAAAATGTACCTTTGCTAATAAATAAATAATTTAAATATTTTTTTACTTACGTAATTAGCGAGCCACAATCAATTAGGATATAATATGCACGAAAAAAGAAGACACTTGATTTTCATTAAGGTTGCCACACAATAGATCAAATACTAAATATTAAAAAGATTAAAAAATGTTGTATGCACGTTTGTTATTAAATTTGAAATGTTATATTATAGTCTAAAAAATACAAATATATACTAATATTTATCTTGGGTGTTGAATGCTTTGAAACAAGCAGTTGGACAGAGTGGAATTTCACAGTTTTCGCACGCGAATTTTGTTTCTTGCCTTGTTCTCGAAGCGGCTTTCGAATACATCCAAAATCGAGAAGAATATATATATATATATATATATATATATATATATATATATATTTCGATTTTTCCAGTGTTAGAAAATGATTCTAGATGTCACCGTTAAGATATCGAAATTAATTTCGCTTTTATTTAGGGTACAGGGACTTGCGCGCATGCATGCATCAACTTCTAGGTTTCACGAAACATCAGATGATGTTTCAGAATCAGCTTGCCTCCACTCCACCGATTCTTCAGTTCTTCGTGTGACGCCAAAGTTGAAACAAGTGTTTCAAAATGTCGGATCGTCTTCCAGCTCCAATATCAGTGATAGTAATGTTAGGTTTATTATCACGGACTTTCTTTGTTCCAACTAATGCTAGAAGCCTATTCCTGCATCAGTGATTCCTTGCTTCTCAGTGGTGCTTGCATCAGTGATGCATGCATCGTAGCTGTTTCAGCGTCTATGGGGGCCTTTAAAGCTGAACGAAATTTTTGTGTCCTTGAGGAAACGTATCAGTTTCTCATAATCGCAGTAAAAAAGCTACCAGAGCTCGCTAACGATAAACAGGCAATAAAATATAGACCACTATATGGTCTAGCGCCTAGACTATAGTAATTGACATTTGCATGAAGGTAATTTTCATGGAGGCAAAGAAGAAGAAGAAAAGAAAAGAAAAAAAGAGAGAGAAACCAATATGAATTCTGTTCACATTTCTCGTCTCCCGTGCCCTCGGAAAGACGGATTTCAGAGGTTAGAGTCGTACAACACAGGAAGGATCAGCGTCAATAACCCGCAGGCTCGAAATCCCCCAGAGATCAGCCGTGCACATTTTTACCCTGCCTCTGGCTTCCCCTTACCCTCCTCCACCCCGCGAGATCGCGTGGGTTTTGTCACCGCGTAGCTTACCGACTCGTCCGGTTACTTCCACAAGGAAAATTGACGAAACCACTGTTCCTCCCCGGGAAACGTCGTCGCCTGGAATAATAAAAGAAAAGAAAGGCGAAGATGGAACAAGCAGGCTTAGACAGCCATAATGCGGGAATTTACACGCGAGTGCGGTGTTTCGCAGGAGTGGCGAGGGCACTCGAAACGCACCGATTGTATCAGCTTGTAAACGAGTGGTTAACGATCCTACCATTTGCAAACGGCTTCACGTTTTCTGTGTAAGAACTGTCCTTTTACACCGTATTCCATTTGACCTAATTGGGAAGGTGAATCTGAACTAGTTTCCGGATTTAATTTAGAATACTATAGAAGACTGTTTGCTTTAATTTTCCTATCAGAATGTAAATTTATTATTTATTAAGTACAATTTCAGTTATTACATTCTATGGACTATTATAGTGGAAATTTATATTTAATGCCTTGAATATAATAAATTTAACTATTTTGGTAATAATTCGTATTCGATATGATTATTTTTAGAACTACTAATTTTAATTCTATATTATTTAATTTACCTACATTTAATCAAAGAATTCATCATATTAACAAGTTTATAAAAACTAATGGAAGTCTTTATTTCTATATTATGTATTCGAAACGTACACTTATTCGAGTTCATTAGTTTTTTACAATTCTTTTTTTTTTATTATTAAATCAAATAAGTTATTAAAAACAAGTGAAAATTTATAATTAAAAAAAATATGTAATTGTGAAGAAAAATTATTTAAATCAGTAAATGGATATTCAATTGCCTGTATTCCTGATCATGTTAATATAATTGAGTTGTTAACAAGTATTCAATATAGATAACTATTCATTGGATAGAATTTCAATCGTTTTATTTTACTGTTGTTTAATAAAGGAATTAAAGATAGTATAAACTTTCGGGACGGGACGTAAAATTTCGTAGAAAATTTCTTGAATGTCTAAAATGTCTAGACTGTCGAAAATAAGCAATAGATGCAACTATTTGCATAACATTTGCATAAACTTCGTTGCAATCGTTGCGAAAGATTGCTGAAGCTTTATCTTATGGACTCGATTATTTTCTAGAACACACGTTATTTCTAACGAGTAAATATTTCATCGAGAATGCACAATTGTTTTTTAACGATTGAAAAGCGTATTAAATTTCGCAAAGTGTTGCTTGTGTTTATTTGTTTGAAAGGTCTGTTCAAGTTTGCCTTCATTGTGGCAATTCTCTGGAAGCGTAATTTTTTTTAATCCTTTGCCCTTGGCAAAAACATTTTTCGCATCATTTGCCAGCAATTTATTTAAATGACACAGGATCGGAAATAATTATTCAAACGGTGTCCGACGCGAAATTTTGTGAATTGTATCATGCGACACCTTTTCAATTTAATGCAATCATCGACGTACATTGCGGGTTTGCTAGGACAAGTATAATACGCAAAGGTTAATGTCAGGATTCAGCCTCTGGAAAAATAACATCCTGCATCATTTCTTCAATTCTTTCGCGAGAAGCAATAAGAAGTTTCGTTTATGTGAATTATCGAGTGTCAATTGTGTCAGAAATTGCCTTCAGAAATTTCTTCCTTTCTATAATTCTTTTGTGTCTTTCTCACGTCGTTCTTACAGCTTTCACTCTAGGCTGTTCTAGGATATTATACTATTACACATCGTACAACACGAAATGTATACGTTCATCAGCAAATTATAAAGAAAAGAATAGTCCGAGCTGTTCGCTAGATTTAAAAACCTGAAAGAAAGGAAAAAAAGAAAAAAAGAAAAATCGAAAGACGAGTCGATGCAACAATGCCCGTTCAGAAATGTAACAAAGGAAGAATGAAAAGGCAAAGTTTTATCGAAAACTTTTATCCTCGCAATGGGAAGGAGGGAACATTCGAAAGAAATTTCGAATCCTATTAGGCGATTGCTCAGAGTACGTTCTTCGTCTAGGTCCAAAGCACCGCTAACCAACGACGTTTTCCCCGTTATTTGATTGCACAAGCTGTCCGCTGAAGCTATTCAATCTCTCTTACACTCGCTGCCCTGCCCAATAGAAGTACGTTTAAGTTCAGATTGCGCATCTGCGACCGTACGCGGTCATTGTTAGAAACTAACTAACGATTTCCACGGTCCATCGCATTTGTGTTCTGTCATTTCCTCGCCAGTGGACGATTCAGCCAGCTTCGAGGCCAGCTTCTATCGTGATTCCGCAATGTCAGCTTCAGCAACCGGCATTATTGTAATGCGCGCGACGTCGCTTTCTGCTCTCTATGGCTTCATTTCGAATATTAGACATCGATCAACCATGCGCTATGCCGTATAGCGAATGATCCTTCCGTTGCAACAAGAGGCAGAAGGGTGAACGTGACTTTATACCACAGATAATCTGGCAGCTTGAAAGATGCTGCAATATTTTACGAGACTCCCCCTCTCCCCCCCCCCTCGCCCGCCACCCCCCATTATACGAAAAAGTATTACGATGAAATACTCGCTTGATTGTGAAATTACGACAGCGCTATATATGCGGCATCCTTTCGAACGTGCTGCGAGAGAATCGGCTGCGATACGTTCTTGTTATCGCGACGTGAAACTAGCCGACTGGCTTGTCATTTGTTATCGGTGATAGATCTACCTGGTAAATCTTGCTGCAAAACAATCGACAAGAATCGTTTCGGCGTGGCTCGGTTTTCACGATCCGCGGGAATTAATATCTAATTGACAGAGGTACGTCAATTTCAGTTAATCTCGCAAATACGATATGTGATATATTTATCAACGAAACTGGAGCACCGCGCTGAAATACCATGAAGAACAAGTCGTACTATTGGATATGCTCGAATAACAAATAAATTTCAGCTTTGCCGGTTAAACACTAAACGTACCGGCATTTTACATATACCTATCTTGACCCCTTGAGAATAAACGTTGATTTTTAGAAAGAAATTCCGAATTTATTAAAGGAAATAATTCGCGACGTGTAACTTCTGATTTCTAATAAAATAATCAAACATATATTTTTATTTAAATGAAAGAAATAATCAATTAATTGCACTTTTTACATATGACTGGTTTCTCCTTCCTACATTTGTCCGCAGACAAATTTTTTGCAAATTATGCAAGTTTTAAGTGGTTTTATTACTTGTGCACGATCTTCTTTGACATTTTCTTCGTGATTGGGAAATATTGCTTGGTCTGCTTGATGTTCCTTGTTGTAGGTTTCCCTTTCCTTCTTCAAGAAATTCGTGACACTCATCTGCCAATTGTAAACAGGAAATGCTGTCTTGATATACTTTATTCCAGTTGTTTCCCGATAGAGTATCCGTGCATTGATTCCAGCTAAATCCAGGATATCGAAGAATACGTGCACAGGCCATCTATTGCATTTGTATTTTCGCGCCATTTGGTGCAACCACATCGACGCCAAATTTAGTCTCATTATAACAACTAATTGTTTCTGGTGTTCGCTTTCCATTGTTTTTGGTTTTGACGCATTTATTTCTCGAACTTAGTGTATCATAACTTTTTCTGTTGGTTTTGATTTATAAATTCAGTCACAAAAAATACGTGAATTTCGTAAGGGGTCAAATGACCGCTCGCGGTACCATAAGGTGTGCAAAGAATTTCTCTCGGTAAAATATAAGCTAAGAGG